>OX424556.1:44564529-45199025 GCA_949152475.1 Terebella lapidaria | reverse complement strand
TTCTGTATTGCTTCTCTGTATTATTACCCTCGCTTGGAATCACACTGATCACTACCTGACCTTTATATGTTACATTAACTACAATGAAGCTATGAGAATATTAGGTGGGTCTCTCGTTTGAAGCAGCAGATCATCACCTTTATTTGTGCAAGTATGTCCTGGATAAGTTTGTAGCAGCCAACGGTTAGCTTACCCTTGAGCGTTGACAACACTCGAATTATTGATTATAATTGATAATCTCGATGGTTAATAGTGATACAAATAGTGATCCATTTATGGATTAAAACCTCCTAATTCATAAACATCTCATGTTTTTATTGTGGCTCTCAAGGTTTAATTTAAGCATGAAAACTAAACGTTGTGACTCATTTTGACCGCAGCATTAAATATGTTTTGATTGCGCTGTTATCGATCATAATTTTCTAGTTAACGATACCTCGTTGGACAATAACCGACTTAGAAACGACCCCATCCTCTCATCAATTTCAGTATGCTACTGTTATCGATGAAGTGCTTGTGCATTAGGGTGGTCATTTTTTCAGGCAGCGGACATCACGTTCTTTCAATCAGTACCATTCCATCACACCCCTATTTCCCACTTAGGACCAGTAGTAGTGTCATGAACAGCCCTCTGGGAGTGGAATCATATGTAAATAACTATTAACCTACTATCACCAATACAACTCAATTTCGATGATGACAATATCAAACATAACAAACAACATTCTGTAACAGAAACAATGCCCGACCAAATGGTTTAAAGTTGTCACGAGACTGAGCATGCATCCTTCATAACAACTTTGTCGCTTCTGTTCACAACCAATATCGGATACAATCGTAATATAATATTTCAAGAGGCTTTTTGACCTGTATATCAAAATCACCTCGTTCGCCTGGGCGAATGCATTGAAACTCATTCACCCATCCAAAACGGACCACAGACTGGTCTGGATATGCTACCAAATCTTGGGTTAACACCAGCGTTGTCACACTTTACACACAATCACGCCACCAACATTGGCCTCATCCTTTCATCTACACATCTAGTTAGTGGTATGTATTTTTCAAAGCTTTAACGTGATTTGGTCAGCAGCATGCATTGCTGTGAGCTCCAACGACATGCCAATCTACTGGCAATGACCTCTGCCGTGATCCACTGATCGGGCGTCCAATTAGTATTACTGACCTTGAACTAAGATGACCAGTACTATTAAATCTACTTTCATATAAAGTCCTTGTATGAAATGGACAGTAAGATAGTAAAGCTGCAATTCCAGACACTGGGACCATGACACTTACACGATATGTGGTAAATGGAGCTGGTATTGAGCAAGCTCTCCACGTGTTCTCTAATTCAATTCTATGATTGTTACAACTCCAATACGGGCTTCAAATAGCAACGTGGTTAATACAAAGTTGATAATATACTGATTGTTGATTGATTGCGTCTACAAGAGCCCTGATCTTTCCCTCACATGCACACGGTTATAGGGCACCAATGCTGCCTATGTCATCAGAGGACACTTCGTATGACACGCGTCATACCCATTATAATCCGTCTAATGTGACAGGCGTTATTACATTGTAGTGTCAGCAGACACGTATGTACAATGTATATAATAATGAGTGTTTTGGTTACAATGACGATTTTAGTATCATGTTGGATAATATTAATAATATGCACGCCTCCATATATTTAGTCGTACCTCTATGATAGATGCAACTGAAAAACGCTAAGGGGTCATTGAAGCTCTGGGAGGTTGAATATTGTCACGTTGAGATTTCTGTACTCGCAAATTGTAAAGATGCCTTGGAGGCAAACAAAATATTGACTAGAAGAAGTGATGACAGGAACACATATACCGCCCGAATAACAGCGACAGCGAATAACCGTAGGCATGTCCTTGACTGTTACATGTATATGTGCGGAAGCCACCTCTGTGCATGTACATGTACATCTGCTTCACTGCATGTTGAGTGATATTACCTCGTCCAAAAACATATTCATCACTACCTTGATTGTATATGTTAAATCAGTGATCGAAGCAGCGGAACCGTGTAATATGGGAGCTGCCTCGGCATCAACTCACATTTAAGTGACGTCTTTCGTTTAGAGCAGAGGATCATCATCTCCATTTGGGCAGGGGTGCCGTGGAGGTTATGAAATACAATAAGTTGATATCAGCCAACAGTTGGCCTACTGTTATTGCTGAGAATGTTGACAGCACTCGACGTATCAGAAATTGATGATCTTGGTGATCAACATTGATACGTAAAGTATCCATTTTATGAATTAAAACCTTCTGGTTCATAAACATATCATGTTTTCATTGTGGCTCTCGTGCCGAAATATAAACGTGGAAACTCAGTGTAAGTTTGTGACTCGCATTGATCACAGCATTAATATTATGTTTGGATTGCGCTATTATCGATCATAGTTCTGTTTTTGGTCTACGATAACTCGTCAGACAATAACAGTCTTACCAAGTGAGAAACGACCTCATCCTCCCATCAATTTCAGTTTGCTACTGTGTACGATGAAGTGTGTATGCATTAGGGTGGTCATTTTTTCAGGCAGTGGACATCACGTTCTTTCAATCAGAAGCGTTCCTTCACACCCCTATTCTCCACTTAGGAAGATACCCCGTTGAAAGCTTTCGCGTGATAGCAATCTGCTAGAGTTGACCATGTTGTGACCACTCGCTTCATGGCAAACATTAACCTTGAACGTAAACGCCAATACGGAGAAGAGCAGTGGTGATAAAAACGCAGAAAATCGGGAGAATGCCCATCTTATATGATGATCTACAGTGGATTCCTTTTCTTTGTTGATTGTTATATATTCTCAGCAATCAGCTACCATCACATGACATGCTTTCCACTAGACTAGTTACGTATCACATGGGGTGAACCGTTCCCTGTTCTTCCAACGATGTTAAACAATAGTTACTGTTGATCTGTCAGTACCACAACTGGTTTGAACATGATAATATTAATATGCCTTTGATTATCACGTTCCGCCCTATGTCTAGGTTCCTTAGTGAAATGGAGTGTATCGCTCCATGCCAGACGCGTATTCTTGTAGGTTTTCTCCGCTACTGAAACAAGCACGATCACCGTAATTAGCAACGGCTTGCGTGATATTTGTCAGTACAAACACTTGGTAATTGCCCTGATTTGTCGATGTTCGCACAATCTTTGATACTAGGCGTGCTATGGACACAATCAGCTCTTTTTATGCACGTCTAGTCTCGAGTTTGATATCACTTGGTTGGCCTCTGGTACTTGATTACATACCTAGTGGAGTTTGACTATCAGTATATTGGTAATATCCTCCATAATCAAGTATCAATCACGTAAACGGAAAAAATATTAAATATCAAAGGCAAGATATACATATTCAACAGTTGCTGTCTATAGTCTGGCAAATGATCGAATTCAGCATCCATAAATTCAAAATCTACATAAGACATGTATGCTTCCTCGTTATCTTGAAACTTATGTGGTGAAACACGAAAACTAAAAAAAAAACGAAAACTCCATTTTGGTGGGCTGTGAACCCGAGTGCCTTGTAATGGAGAATAACAAAATACTGTGATTAATATACATAAATTGCTGGTTGTTACGCCGACAATATTTCCACATCATTAACTCCACATGATTAACTCCCTTCTCGCATACATCGTGTCGACTAATGACCGTCTGGGGGATCTATTCCCTATTGTTCTGCAGTATTTTTTCCATTCATTCAGTAGGCGTCGATGGATTTACTTCTTACTGGAAAGTCGAGAGCTTTACGCAATTTTATTATGAGTTAAAAACAATATGTTGAAATTTCAAGATACCTGTAATATGGCTTCATATACATGTAATTTCAAGAAAACAGCGATTGCAAGAGGTGGTACATCTTCTTCCATGCAAAGAGCTTCAGTCAACACAATTACCATAGCTCACTGCTTACAGAAAAATTCGATAATTTTGCTCCATTACTAATTATGATTAACTTTAACTGGTAACTGTTTCTATTTTAAATGTCAATCCCAAGTCGTTGTGATCAACAACACACAAGCCGAGGTGTCTTCACGGCCATATTTCTGCGATAAATCAGATGGACCTCTGGATTACATAATCAAATCCATGGGACATCCATCAGACAAACTCGACAGATGAATGTAGGAATGTGGTCCTCATGTCACACTCAATGAGCCATTTACCAAGTGAACCACTCGGATCATTTGACATGTTTTGTTTTTTGATCAGGTGATCATGTGTTTTTGTTCCCAATTGCAGTGATTGTAATACAATGGCTCAACGCAGTTGTGTTATTATCTCCAATATATTATGATGATTCAATGTAGTTACACGTTCATATGGTTCAACTCCCAAAATATTATTTTCGAGTAACTACATTATGTGTGTATATCTGGGCATTTCGATGCTTAATTTGGCATAATAGATTGATGGAAACAAGTATATATCCACTTTAAAGCGATTACGGTTATTATGTGAAATACAGCTGGATACAGATTCATGCACGTACACATGTACATACGTGTACAGCAAATGGGTAGATGTAGTGGATGATTTGCTTCATCTTTCAAATAATATTTTACTCTTGCTCTGGTGTGTACATTTGACCAGTCGTTCGAAGACAGCGCACATGTCCTCCAGAATAGATTCCACAGCTGCATATTCATGAATAATACAGTACGTGAATCGTTTTATGACAAGACGCATGGCACTCAACGATATTTTCATTTGCCATCAATATACCAATAATTTTATATACGATAATCCTTCTCTCTGGAAAACATATTAAAGCCATAGCAGAGTCTCATAATTGGCAACTATTCGAGGTGGCATTTTTACTAGATCCACACCAGATCGATCAATTGTTTGGAGAACAAACCTGATAACCCACGAGATAATCATTACGTGCGTCAATCAGAAATGACTGAATTGACCCATGGTTCTTCCGATGAATAATTCACGGTTTTCTGTCTGGACAAAAATATTGCTAGAAATCATAAGATGAATCTTTTTGGACAGAGGTATAGCTAGAAATCATTGGATGAATCTGATGTCGACATCATGTGAAACTGGCCAATGATTTGCTTTGTACCAATACTTTGACAACGTTCTGAACAATCATGCGGCATGAGAAAGAGGCGTGTTAATGAACGTGACAAATGCTTAGAGGAATGCTGAAGATCCCTGGTATCAAAACGAGAAACACAACATTTGTCTTAGGTCATGAGACAACAGAAAGCTGTTGATCAGTTTGTTTTGGGGCATAATGGGATTATTTGCATGCAAGGCGCTCAGACGACGAGTTCCTCATCTGTAGTGACCTGTGCCTGAAATACTTAGTCACCATCCACGGCAGTAAACCTGCCCGAGCACTTTGTCCCTTCTGATGTTGGTAGAACCAGAGCGGTCGCCCGCTGAGATACCACCCATTGAGCATCCCTTGAGATACCACCCATTGAGCATCCCGTGTAATCTTTTACAATTTCTTCAATCCGATTTCTTCTCAGCCGCTCAAGTTGAATGTGATGTGATAACAGTAAGGCTAGAGTGATTTTCATAAATTATATCAGCAATATACGGTGGCTGATATATGCCATATTTTTATTTTTCAGAATTCATTTATTTACTGTTTCCAGAAGGACATTCTAGAGAAAATAAAATAATTAAATGCACGTACTTAATGTTAAATACGCGTACTTAATATTAAATACACGTACCTAATATTAAATACACGTATATAATATTAAATACGTGTATATAATATTAAATACGTGTATATAATATTAAATACGCGTACTTAATGTTAAATACGCGTACTTAATGTTAAATTACCAAAAAATGGATGTGGTTATGTTGCTGTGTATGTCTCGTGAAACAAGGTAAATATCAAGCGACATGGCGCTGCAAAAAAGAACAAAAGATCTAACTGTCTGGCATTCAATATTAAGTACGTGTATTTAACATTAAATGCACGTATTAAATATTATGTGAGTTTAAGTATTAAGTACACGTATTCAATATTATATACGCGTATTTAATATTATGGACGTGTATTTAATATTAAGTACATGTATTTAATGTTAAATACACGTATTTAATATTAAGTACGCTAATTTAAACATTAAGTACGCGTATTTAATATTATGTACGTGTATTACATCCGTCTGGAAAATATCGTAATTAAATGAAAACTAAAGAATAAAACTATGGCAAATATCAGCCACTGTAGCAATGTGTATATCATTAATATGAACTCAATAACGTGTGTATAATTGTATGGATTTCGGTGAAACAGTGTAAAATGATGTGAAATGAGTATGAAACGAAAATTTGTCAAGCTTTGTTTCTACTCCTGAGCTTGAGTAGAACTTGAGTTTGCATTTTCCATATTCATTGGTCGAAATTTCTTCCATCTGCGATGTGTGTTAAGGTTTTGAATATTTCACAGTTACTATATTCAATAGATGTTATAACCACAATGGTATAATATCAGTGCTTCGAACCCATTGGAGAAACTTGACGTGAATGAAATACTTCCGACTGAAAGTAGGTTCAAGTGCCGATTAATGTTAATGTTTCTCCTTAGTTGTGTTTAGATTCTCGTTAATGATGCCAGTAAAACAACTTTGTATATTGCTGGCCATTAGAGGCTAGATGTATTTCTCTTTTATCGAACGTCGTTTCGTGCAAGGGTAAGGTATGCTCAGTTACAGAGATGAAGATTATTTGTAGTCCATGCAGCTGCTATGAATTGGAAAGACCAAAATATACTGGCGATTACTTAGAGACATTACTTTATTCACAAATAAATTGGATGTAATTCAGAACAGCCAAATTAGATGTATTTCAGAACAGCCAAGTCGGGGTACATAAATTAACGATACCAATTTCGCTCTTACTGATAGTCATGACGGAATTTTCTTATTGGAACAGTCATCTTGCTCTTATTTTTCGCATTTTACTTTGCCTGTTTTATAATATTATCCTAATCGAAATTTGACTTATGATAGCATTGTGCTATATCGAATATTTGATAGATCCATTTATTATAAATATTCAAAAGCATAATACAGACATGCCATGCATATGCTATGCACGAAATGGCAAGTGTTCTTTCAATACCAAACGTTGGTGCATAACATGAGCCTGATATTATGACCGTAGAATGTTCAGATCATGTTATCTCAAAGGCAACCCAGGTTCGTCTGTGTAATACATGGCGTTCATGTCTATCGCGACAACTCGACATGTACGACGCCATTTATGGGAGGAAAACAATACCAAGGTCGAAAGTGGCGGTCACTTCTAAGCTGCAGAATGTATTGCCTGATCGATGAGTACCGGTGTCAATGTTGGCATCTTCACACCTTTAATGGATGGTAAACATTTCACGGTATTTCGAGGATAAGGTGTGATGTTTTGAGAATCACCTGTTAGTCATTCTTCGTTGGGTGTGTTTACTTTAGCTGGAAATGACCGATAATGTCACGTTCGTGTGAAGCCCTGTTGGCAGATTTATGTTGAATTCATTGACACAGATTTTATGATCATTAAAAACATGATGCCAGAATTACAATAGTTATGCCAATACTGCTAATCTTGTGGTATTATAGACAAATAAAATTGGAATTTAAGTCTCGTATTAATGTCAGGTCTCACCGGAATTCATGAACAGCCATTTGGAGCGAACTCGTATGTTGCGGCAGACCTGAACATTGCATCCTTCATTTTAACACTTTGCGGTTTCTGTTCACAACTAGTATTGCATATAATCGTTTTTATTTGTATATCGAAACAACTATGTCACCTCGGCGAGAGCGTTGAGATCATTAATCTCGTCTAAAACAGACCATAGACTGGCGCAGAGGTGCTGGAGCATCCGCAGCCACCACCAGCGATGCCGCACTTCACACACAATCACGCTACCTCTTCCTTTCATCTCCATCTCATCCAGTTAGTAATGTGTATTGTTCAAAGCTCTGACGTGATTTGGGCAGCGGCATGCATTGCTGCGAACTGTGACACGATGTCAGTCTACGGATAAGGACCAGTGGGGTGTCCGTGACCTTGACCTTAGATGACCTGTACTAGGAAATCTAGTCAATACACAAAGTTCCACTTCCACATGAAGTCATTGTGAATAAAATTGATGGTAAAGAAAACTCGCAGACACTGGAATCATGATACTAAACCGTGGCAAATGTAGTTGTTATCGAACAACCATGCTATCGGCTCCGATAAGTAAAGTGATAAAGTGGGTATTACAAGGTTAATCACAATTCACAGGGAGTTGATTGACGATCCTGATCTTTTCCTCACATGCACATGATTACAGAGAACCATTGTCGCCTATGTCATGCAACTGACTCCCCTATATCACGCATGTCTCCCATCACAATCCGTCTATCATGACAGGGGGTGTTACATCGATGTTTTAGCATACTTGTACAACATGTATGTGAAATGTGAACAATCAATCATACATGTGTAACAAAACCATGCAACTGCCGCGCTGAAACGTTCGTTAGGAACGGTCACGTGATCTACAAAGTCCACTTGCGAAGACACCATTCGCGGAAGAACCGTTCGCGGAAGCACGATTGCGGAAGCATCATCAGCGGAAGCATCGTTCGCGGAAGAACCGTTCGCGGAAGCACGATTGCGGAAGCATCGTCAGCGGAAGCATCAGTCGCGGAAGCACCGTTCGCGGAAGAGGAGCCTTCGCGGAAGAACCGTTCGCGGACGCAGTCTTCACCACGTGGAGAAGAGTGCGGAAGATACGTTCGCGGACGAAGATGCGCGCGCAGCCACCCTGGCTATATAAGGGAGAGCGGACGGCCGCTCTGGGAGCACTGCAACAGCGACATCGACCGTGGGGAGATCGTCACCGCCACAGCCAAGGGACTCGACGAACTCCGTGCGGACGACTCCTTCTTCAGGGCCTTAGAGTCAACCGGGATTAGACCGACTACCTGGAGAAACCATTCGACTAAACGGGACGGGAAACTTCAACGGGAAGGGACAGAGAGACGCCGCCGGCTAAGAACTCTTTTTAGTTGTGCCCTCGTGCACTATTTATTTTTGAAATGTGATCATACAGTGCTCCATGTCTGAACTTCATATTTGTACGTCACGTGGGTGACCAGCCATACAATTGTAAGTTGATTTGATGTATATAAATCTTCAATTTATTTACATCTGAGTTGCTTCTTGCCTAAGTGAAGCCGGTAAGCTACGGAGTGATGATACACCAGCGTTGGGGAACACCAATTTAGTGACGGCTCTCGAATCACAACGAGCGGGAGTTACATAAAGTCTATACGATCAGAGAAACCAGGTTTTTTGGGCCACACCGAAAACAAGTCATTACCAAACGTCACAACTTGGCGCACGTGACCAGGATCCCCGAGGGTCTACTGCCAGGGAACGAACCTCAGCATCACTCATGTCCGGCGAAAACGACGAAACTGCCCCAGGGAAGACAGGAGGTGAAGAGGAAGACTCTTCGCGGACGGCCTCACTTGCGGACGAGGAAGACAGCGGTTCGCGGAAGCCGACCTTTGCGGAAGAGGAAGACGACCGTTCGCGGAAGACGTTCGCGGACGACCACCGTTCGCGGAAGACGACCTTGGCGGAAGAGGCCGACGACCGTTCGCGGAAGACAACGTTCGAGGAAGACGACCGTTCGCGGAAGAGCAGCTTCACAGCCAGGGGTAGACGGGACGTTTCGACGAGTGAGGAGCAACCAGGGAGGTCGAGACCTTCCATGGGCCAGTCGACTAGTCAACAGAGACCCCGGAGCCAGACACCCGACAACCGTTTTCTTTTCAGACACGACTCTGGGTGGCAGCATGATCGAGACAGGGAGAGGTCAACCTACCTTGAGAGTGTTAGGAGGGGCCCCGAGTTCCGACGAGTGCTGGGACCGGAGTACGTCAATCTGGACGGGGAGGACGGCGAAATCTGGGCGAGGAGGGATCGGCTACAGCTACCGGAGCAGAGTCCAAGTGTGGCACCTCCAGAGAATGCAGCATTGAGACGGCTTTGGGACCAGTCCCAGCAGCAGTCTGGTGCAACAGGGCAGCGGTCTGGTGTGACGAGTCGACAAACGGGAGTGACTGGAGGACGGGTTACTTGGGCTCCGACCCAAGAGAGCAGCTCGAGAGGGAGAGGACTTTTCGCGGAAGAGAACATTCGCGGACGAGAGGCATTCTTCGGCGACAGGGACGCTTGCAGCCGGGGATCTTCATTCTTCGTGGATGAACGGGCTCGTGGGCGAGGGGGAGTCTTTGGTGACGAGGACGCTTGTGACCGGGGAGGGCCCTTCGCGGACGACCACGTTCGCGGACGAGGACGACTCGCAGAAGAGAGTGTTCGCGGAAGAGAGGAGTCTTCACCCAGACGGCGGCTCGACGAAAGGAGTGATCCAGGCGACCAATCTTCCTTTCCAGTTTTTCAGAGTAGACGGGGAAGACCATTCGCGGATGAGCCGGTTCGCGGAAGACTCGCGGAAGATGGCGTTCGCGGACGTGCATCTTTTGTGGAGGGACGTCTCCGAGACATCTTGGCGGACGAGCCCGTTCGCGGAAGACTCGCGGAAGACGGCGTTCGCGGAGGAGGCCTGTTCGCGGAAGAACTTCTTCGGGAGCTGTTGGCGGAGGAGTCCGTTCGCGGAAGGTTCGCGGAAGACAGTGTTCGCGGAGGGTTCGCGGAAGACAGCATTCGCGGAAGAGAGAGGTCTTCACCCAGTCGACAACCGAGACAGCCAGCCTCCTGGAGAAATCCAGCTTCTATTTCAGTCACCCAGGGAGGCCGGAGACAGCACCCTTTCTCATCATCGGGCGATGAGGGGCCTTCATCTGATGGAGGGACCGACAGCAGCCATGGTTACCCAGGACGGGGGAGGAGACCACCGAGGCGGGGACCGCCGCTGCACCGACGAAGCCCTAGGCCGAGACGGAGGCAGGAGGACTCATCGTCCGAGGACAGCACAGCCTGGAATCAGAACGGCAGAAGGAACCGGAAGATGCTGACCCCTGACAAGTTCGATGGGACTTCCATAGAGTGGCCGGTGTACCGGGCCCACTTTGACGTCATCGCAGAGGTCAACGGATGGAGCAAGCGGGAACAGGGCGTCTACTTAGCCGGGAGCTTGACAGGAGAGGCGCGACGAATGCTGACCAGCCTGAGTCCTGCAGACCGGAGGGACATCGACGTTCTGACCGACAAGCTGACCCTACGATTCGAGCCTGACTGTCAGGAGGAGTCCTACAAGGCGACCTTGGGACAGAGAACCCGCAGGAAGGCAGAGACACCCCAGCAGTACGGCTATGAGTTGCAGCGACTGGCCGGCCGTGGTTATCCGGATCTGAACTCCGCAGCTCAGGAGGCTATCGCCTTAGACCACTTCTGGAAGGGCCATCCAGATGGGGACATGAAGGTGATGGCGCTCATGAGGAAGATGAAGACCATGGAGGAGGCCATAGCGTTCGTGACCCAGTACGAATGTGTCAAACCCAAGCCTGGGAAGCCGGTGATGTCCATAGAGTCGGAGGACTCCGAGCCAGCTCTAGGACGGGTCCTACAGCTATTAAAGAACCAGCAGGGAGGCGAGATTACCACCAGTGGGCAGCAGAGCAACCAGCCGAACGTAGCGGGTCTACCCAGACTTCCCTACTTCAAGGGGCTCTTTGAGAGCCAAGACAGGAAGCTGGATCGACTAATCGAGCTGTGTGAGCAGGTGCTATCCATCAAGCCGAGGGCCGCCACTGCTGAGAACAAGGGACCAAGCGCTAGGCCGGGACCAGATGACTGTTGGTACTGTGGGAAGCCGGGTCATCGGAAGTACCAGTGTCCAGATCGGCCGCCACCTCGGACCAAGGAGGAGCGCTTAAATCGACTAATCGAGGAGATTGGTGAGCGGAACAGTTTGACAGACGAGGAGTCGGAAAACCAGTAGGGCTCATACCAGCCCCCAACCGTATGGGCCATTGGCAGGTGTGTGCACGGCTTCACAGGCGAGAAGCTCGACGAAGACGTGAAGAACACATTGCCAGGGGGGAATTTTTAGTTTCACAGATTTTTAATAGGTTTTTCCGGTGTGCATCCGAAGTAACTGGATGGGCACAGGAGGAGCTCGAGGATCGAATTCTCGACTATTTGGAGGGCAAGCCTGTCAACACAGACGGGAGTGCCAATGTACAGCAAACTGATGGAGCCGCGGAGCGTCTAATGACCCGCGGAGACGTCGACGAAATGCAGACCGATGGAGCCGTGGAGCGTCTGGGGACCCACGGAGACATCAACGAGGTTTCTGCTAGCAGCAAGGAGAACCAACAGGTTACAACCTTGAGGCTGGAGGCTGCGAAAGAGCAGGGACCCCCCTATGCAACTGAACCACAAGCGGCCGTGAAAGAGGAGACGGAGGGCCGGTGGAGCGGAATGACCAAGGGGCCAGCGCAGCAGCTATTGCTGGTGGACGACTCATTACTTATCCGGAGCGGCGGTTCCGAGGGGAGTGATTCCCTTAAGACTGACAGAGAGGACCAGGGTGGTGCATCACTGTGGGTGGACGACTCAGTACTTATCCAGGGCGGCGTCCCTGAGGAGAGTGGCAGCTCTCTTAAGATTGACAGAAATGGCCAGGTGGTGTCGCTGTCAGCCGGTGCCCGAGGCACATTGGCGTGGTATGCGGCGTGCCACGTTATGGGGAAGGCGACTCGTATGTTGGTGGACACGGGTGCCTCTTCCACCGTTCTGGACGAGTGTCTCTTCGACCAAATGGATGACGAACATAAAGCAATGATAAGGCAGACGAGAATAAGGTTACGGGCAGCAACCGGAGACTACTTACAGGTTCAAGGAGAGATGACAGTTCAACTTCTACTGGGCACACGACTCGTGTCGGCAGATGTACTGGTAGCCAAACTAGGGATCCCGGGAGTGTTGGGGCTTGATGTACTTCAACAGATTGGGGGACAGCTGGATCTGCGTAAGGGCGAGTGGCAGGTGGGCGACACTACCGTAGTGATGAGCTCGGGCCACGAGGACGCCGTCTACACACTGGTGACGGAGGAGACGGTCGTCTTGCCACCCTTTTCAGAGATGATGGTGGACCTCAAGCTGACAGGAAGTGAGGGAGGAGTTCCGAAGGCCGGCCTCGTGCAGTCCGCAAGAGAGCCGTTGGAGGACGACCCCCTCGTAGTGGGACGAGCCCTGGTACGACCCCGAGGACGCCTGGTACCGGTGGTACTTCTGAACGCCGGCGCTGGAGCTTGCACTGTGCTGATGGGGACCATCCTAGCCGAGCTTCACGGAATAGAGGCCGTGATCGACCTGGGATTTCGTCCCGATGGAGGGAAAACAACCCAGAATGAACCTAAAAGGGAACAGTGGTACCGGGAGGAGAGCGGGAGGGAGCATGAGCCCCTTACACCAAACTCCACCAAGTGGCGGAACCGGACGCCTGAGCAGCCCGAAACCAGAGTGCACGTCATGCACGCAGAATCGTCGACGAAGACACCAGAATGCCCGGAGCATTTAGAACCGCTCCTGGAGGGAATGCATCCGAACTTGACGGAAAAGGAGGTGGAGGTCGTCAGCGATCTCCTTCGACGCCACCAACAGGTCTTTATGGGACCAGATGGGAGGTTGGGCCGGACGTCCCTGGCGAAACACGTCATCGACACGGGAGATCACCCCCCGATCAAGCAGCCTCTGAGGAGAGCCCCGTACTACCAACAAGAGCTGATCGAGGACGAGGTCGACAAGATGTTGAAAGCTGACGTTGTATAGCCAAGCGACAGTCCATGGTCGTCTCCCATCGTGCTAGTGAAAAAGAAGGATGGTGCACTGAGATTTTGCGTCGACTACCGCCGTCTAAATGATGTCACCCGGAAGGATGCGTACCCCCTGCCTCGAGTCGACGAGAGTTTTGATACCTTGTCAGGAGGACGATATTTTTCGATGCTAGACTTGGCTAGTGGTTACTGGCAGGTCGAGATGGACGACAGGGACAAGGAGAAGACGGCGTTCACTACCCGTAGTGGACTCTATCAATTTAAAGTGATGCCGTTTGGATTGGCGACGGCCCCGGCTACTTTTGAACGTCTAATGGAGCTGGCACTGAGGGGACTCCAATGGAAGCGTTGTCTAATTTATTTGGACGATGTCGTCTGTCTTGGAAAGACTTTCCAAGAAGCCGTGGACAACCTCGAGGACGTGTTCCGGAGACTGCAGGCTGCCGGGCTGAAGCTGAAACCCGCCAAGTGTGAGCTGTTTCGACAACAGGTCAACTTCCTGGGCCATGTCGTGTCCGACCGAGGCATCCAGTGCGACCCTGCCAAGGTCGAAGCTGTAACAAAAATGGTTCCTCCGACCACCTTGACAGAACTAAGGAGCTTCCTTGGGTTCGTGGGGTACTACCGCAGATTCATCCCTGACTTTGCCACCCGAGCGGGACCCCTCAACCACCTGTTAAAGAAGGAAGTCAACTACCATTGGAGCAAGGCTCATCAGCAGGCGTTCGAGGCGCTGCGTCAACCCCTGACCGAGCACCCCCTGCTGGTGTACCCTGACATGGACCAAGAATTTATTTTAGATACTGATGCTAGCGGCTACGGAGTGGGAGGCGTCTTATCCCAAGTGCAGGACGGACGAGAGCGGGTGATCGCCTATGCTTCCAGAACCCTGAGGGACACCCAGCGGAATTACTGCACCACCAAGCGGGAGCTCCTGGCCGTCGTCAGTATGATACACCATTTCAGACATTTCTTGTGGGGGAGAGCGTTCTTACTACGAACCGACCACGCCTCTCTCAAGTGGCTACTGAACTTTCGGGATGCGGAAGGAATGATCGCTAGATGGGCAGCACGCATCGCCAGCTACGCCTTCAGGTGTGAGGTCCGACCGGGAGTACAACACGGGAATGCAGACGGGATGTCCAGATGCCGACAGTGCCGGAGACCGGATTGTCCCGCCCCTCGCCACACCACAAGACCCGAAGGAGAAGAGGAGGCCTGTCCGACTCAGGAGGAGTGTCCCCTACCCCTGGAGGACCTCTCTGACGAGGATCTGCTTCCACCGATCAGCGGAGAAGGATGGAGCCCCGGAGGACCTCAAGTTAACATCTTGCGGGAGGTCCCTGTGGAGCCCTGGACGGAGGACTACTATTGCGGAGATGGAGTCGGGATATTCCAGATCTGGGAGGTGCGCTGCCAGGAGGACCCGAGGACGACTACCCAGCCGACCGAGGAATGCCTGCCTGACCGGAGCCCCCCACAGACGGAGGAAGGAGCCAGGAGCGTCTGCAGAACCCTGCATCAGCTCCGCCCCTCTGCCTGGGTTTGGTTTCTCCTGATGATGCTCCTCGCACTGCATGGTTTGGGACCGGAGGTTGTGGCCGGAGCAGCGATCGGCGCGACGGCCGACGTGTGGATGCGCTGCCGAGAGGAGCCCTTCCTGGACCCATGCCCCAACCCTGTGATCCGAGATCCAGACAAACAAATGCTAGCTGTCACGCGGGCTATGGCTACGGGAGGACGCCGGAATCCGATGGAGGGAGCCCCGGAGGCCCAGGTCCTGAATGGTTATTCCCAGGAGGACCTAGTGACCCTTCAACGAGCCGACCCTGAAGTTGGAGGCATCCTCGGGTGGAAGAATATTTTCACTGAGAGACCTGCATGGCCCGAAGTCAGAACAAAAAGTCAGCAAATGAAGACTCTGTGGCAACAGTGGGACCAGCTGGAGCTACGTGATGGGCTTCTGTACCGGCGGTACCAAGCGGCTTGCCAGAACGCACCAATCCATCAACTGGTCGTTCCACAGGTCCTGAGACGCGCCGTCATGAAGGAGGTCCACACCGGCAAGCTGATGAGTCACCAGGGAGTCACCAAAACAGTCCACCGACTAAAAGCGAGAATGTACTGGCCGGGTATGACGAAGGACGTGGAGCGTTGGTGCCGGGAGTGCCTGAAGTGTAGTGGGAGAAAGCCGCGACCGGGGCCCAAGTACCACCCCATGGGAAATCTACCGGTAGGCGATCGGCTAGAAAGGGTGGCCATGGACATTTTGGAGCCTGGAACGATCACCAATTCTGGGAACCGGTATATACTGGTCGTGGGTGATTATTTCACCAAGTGGACTGAGGCCTACGCTCTACCCAACCATGAGGCTCAGACGGTGGCGGACGTCTTTGTGACTGAGTTCGTGTGCCGCCTGGGAATGCCAGCCAAGATACACACCGACCAGGGACGAGAGTTCGAGAGTAAGCTTTTCCTTGAGATGATCAAGATCCTAGGAGGGGAGAAGACTCGGACGACCCCTTATCACGCCAAATCAGACGGGATGGTCGAGCGATTCAACCGGACCCTGCTGAACCTTCTGGCCGTGGTCGTGGACGAGAACCATGACGACTGGGACGACCATCTGCCCTACGTGATGGCGACTTATAGAACATCAGTACACGAAAGCACCGGGTGTACACCATTTCGAATGATGATGGGACGGGAGGCAACCACCCCATTGGACCTGAGGTACCGGACGAAACCGGACGATTTGGGAGGACCAGTCCCCGAGTGTGCGTCCGAATACGTCGAATGGGTGAAGGAAGCCACCATACAAGCTCACGAGACTGCCCGAGAGTGCCTGAAGACGGCTACGGTGCGACAAAAGCGCCATCATGACGTAAAATCAGCCGCTCGACATTTTCCGGTGGGCACCTGGGTGATGTATTGGTACCCTCCAAAGGCTAGACAAAAACTAGGACTAGGGTGGACGGGACCTTATCTCGTTGTGAAGTCTCATCTCGGATGGATGGTGTCCATACAAGATCGACCCGGTGGCAAGATTAAAGATGTCCACATTGACAATATAAAAAGGTGCTGGTTCACCCCTGAAACCGACGCCTGGATACCCAATCCGGACGATGTGACCCCAGTCCGGACCCCCAGTGATGACGAGGGACGAGTGGAAAACAGCGGGAATGCAGTCCAAACGATGTAAACGATGACGGGAGCGTTCGCGGAAGAACCGTTCGCGGAAGCAGCGTTCGCGGAAGTACCGTTCGCGGAAGCACGTTCGCGGAAGCAGCGTTCGCGGAAGAACCGTTCGCGGAAGCAAGCGAAAAACGTTATTTCGTTCCACGACAATGCTTTTTCCCCCAGATCCCTGGTCCGCGCCTTTTCTATATAAGCAGGCCGGCCTACGATTCCGTCATCACTTCAACCATGAACACACCAACTCTGCAGATCATTGAGATACCCGCATTTGCAGACGAAGATTTCGGGGACGTTCCAGATTTCGACTTGGCTGACTTTCTGCCCCTTGAAGTCGACAAGATGAGCGACCCACCTACCAAGATAGACAAGCCTGACCGGAAGCGGGAGCGCTCGAGGAGCCGGGAGCGTCGTGAGGAGCCCCGAGGAGGTCGACGGTCCCCTGCCCGGAAGTTGTCCACCGAGAGAGGGCGACGCTGGTGCAGCCCCTGCCGGATCCACGTGACGGCATCCAACTTTAGCCGACACGTGGCGACCAAACACACGCAGAAGGAGGGGCGGCACCTCTGCAAGATGTGCAGCCAGCGATTCGCCCGCCGAGCTGACAGAGACCGGCATGAGACGTCGCATGCCAGCGGCAACACCCTCAAGCCAGGGCGGAGGAGGACGACGACCGACACGCCCGTGTCCGACCCCCGAGATGGTCCGGCTACTGTGTCTGCCCCTGAGCTGAAGACTGTCAGCTTTGCGGCCAGCGGGACGACCAGTTCCACGCCATCAAGCCCCCGGGAGGACGCCCCCAGGTCAGAGGACGCCCCAGACCCCGAGGACGACCCCCCGAATAGCGAAGAGGAACCGGAGTCTCAGCAGGAGCGGAGAGAGGCGGAATCCCCGGAGGCCCCCACCCCCGAGGACGACGGACCCCCCGTTCCCAGAGACTCGGCCCCTACCTACAAGCCCCTAGACCTGAGTTGGTACCTCAAGCCCGTTCCGGAGGAGGAGGACCAACTGCGACCGTATGTGGAGGGCCTGGGCAGAGCGGTCACTGCCGGAGAGAAGGCCCTGGAGGACCTGGCATCCACGATAGCCATGGGACGACGCCACCTCACCCAAGCGGAGGCTCGGCTCCAAGCCAAGGAGGAGCAGAGACAGCTCGAGGCCGAGGTGCTGCAGCTGCGAGGGGAGGCCTCTCAACGAGAGAAGAGCCACCGGAAGGAGCTGCGAGCCCACGTCCGAGAGACCAAGCTGCTCCGGGAACAGCTCCGAGCATATACAGACACTCGGGACAGGCTGGCGGAGACGTCCGAAAGCGAGGTGGATCGCCAGTGAAGTGGAGGGAGAGAGCCCTGTAAACAACAGACAGGCAGGAAAAGACGAAGAAGGAGGAAGAAGAGAAAAGAAGAGAGAGAAAGGATCAACGGGGACGTTGATCTCCAGAAAGGGTGGAGTTGTAACAAAACCATGCAACTGCCGCGCTGAAACGTTCGTTAGGAACGGTCACGTGATCTACAAAGTCCACTTGCGAAGACACCATTCGCGGAAGAACCGTTCGCGGAAGCACGATTGCGGAAGCATCATCAGCGGAAGCATCGTTCGCGGAAGAACCGTTCGCGGAAGCACGATTGCGGAAGCATCGTCAGCGGAAGCATCAGTCGCGGAAGAGGAGCCTTCGCGGAAGAACCGTTCGCGGACGCAGTCTTCACCACGTGGAGAAGAGTGCGGAAGATACGTTCGCGGACGAAGATGCGCGCGCAGCCACCCTGGCTATATAAGGGAGAGCGGACGGCCGCTCTGGGAGCACTGCAACAGCGACATCGACCGTGGGGAGATCGTCACCGCCACAGCCAAGGGACTCGACGAACTCCGTGCGGACGACTCCTTCTTCAGGGCCTTAGAGTCAACCGGGATTAGACCGACTACCTGGAGAAACCATTCGACTAAACGGGACGGGAAACTTCAACGGGAAGGGACAGAGAGACGCCGCCGGCTAAGAACTCTTTTTAGTTGTGCCCTCGTGCACTATTTATTTTTGAAATGTGATCATACAGTGCTCCATGTCTGAACTTCATATTTGTACGTCACGTGGGTGACCAGCCATACAATTGTAAGTTGATTTGATGTATATAAATCTTCAATTTATTTACATCTGAGTTGCTTCTTGCCTAAGTGAAGCCGGTAAGCTACGGAGTGATGATACACCAGCGTTGGGGAACACCAATTTAGTGACGGCTCTCGAATCACAACGAGCGGGAGTTACATAAAGTCTATACGATCAGAGAAACCAGGTTTTTTGGGCCACACCGAAAACAAGTCATTACCAAACGTCACACATGCGACCGGAGAAAAAAATTATGACTTGTTCTGATATATGATGCTGCAAAGTTGTTACTTATAGAGCATGCTTTAAGATATGTATGTAGTCATAACACCTTGATTATATATGCAAATGAGACTGGATATTGTCACGTTGAGATTTCTGTCCTTGCAAATTGTGAAGATGCCGTGGCAAACAAAATATTGACTAGAGGAAGTGATGACAGGATCAAAGATAAGGTCCAAATAACAGCGCAACTAATGATCGTTGTATGCCCCTGACTTATATTATGTATATATGCGAAAGCCACCTCTCGGTATGTGTATGCCCTGTACATGCGACAGTTTGAATGCCTTTCTGTATTGCTTCTCTGTATTATTACCCTCGCTTGGAATCACACTGATCACTACCTGACCTTTATATGTTACATTAACTACAACGAAGCTATGAGAATATTAGGTGGGTCTTTCGTTTGAAGCAGCAGATCATCACCTTTATTTGTGCAGGTATGTCCTGGATAAGTTTGTAGCAGCCAACGGTTAGCTTACCCTTGAGCGTTGACAACACTCGAATTATTGATTATAATTGATAATCTCGATGATTAATAGTGATACAAATAGTGATCCATTTATGGATTAAAACCTCCTAATTCATAAACATCTCATGTTTTTGTTGTGGCTCTCAAGGTTTAATTTAAGCATGAAAACTAAACGTTGTGACTCATTTTGACCGCAGCATTAAATATGTTTTGATTGCGCTGTTATCGATCATAATTTTCTAGTTAACGATACCTCGTTGGACACTAACCGACTTAGAAACGACCCCATCCTCTCATCAATTTCAGTATGCTACTGTTATCGACGAAGTGCTTGTGCATTAGGGTGGTCATATTTTCAGGCAGTGGACATCACGTTCTTTCAATCAGTACCATTCCTTCACACCCCTATTCTCCACTTAGGAAGATACCCCGTTGAAAGCTTTCGCGTGATAGCAATCTGCTAGAGTTGACCATGTTGTGACCACTCGCTTCATGGCAAACATTAACCTTGAACATAAACGCCAATACGGAGAAGAGCAGTGGTGATAAAAACGCAGAAAATCGGGAGAATGCCCATCTTATATGATGATCTACAGTGGATTCCTTTTCTTTGTTGATTGTTATATATTCTCAGCAATCAGCTACCATCACATGACATGCTTTCCACTAGACTAATTACGTATCACATGGGGTGAACCGTTCCCTGTTCTTCCAACGATGTTAAACAATAGTTACTGTTGATCTGTCAGTACCACAACTGGTTTGAACATGATAATGTTAATATGCCTTTGATTATCACGTTCCGCCCTATGATGTATGAGTATGATACTTGTTTATTATAGTCACATATACAATTATAATTAAATACACAAACAATACAAATACTTTGTATCCAGCCCAGGTCGGGCTTACAAGTGACTCCAAATCAAAATTTAAAACCAGTGGACGGTTGTGTTACACACATACACTTAAATAAAATATTCTATACATACAACAAACTCTTTCTTTTTTCCCAAAATGTCACAACATATTTCAAGCCAATCTTCCATTCATCTTTCATTACCAGCTTAAATTTTTCATTTTCATCTAAAGACAGGAAATTTGGACAACACTTTTTACACATATCTAACATATATTTACGTTCATCCTTGTATACTGAACATTCAAACAAAAAATGCTTTTCATCTTCTACATCACTCAAACATAACGGACAAATACGTTCTTCAACTGTCATTTTCCTAAATAAGCCAGTGGAATTTTCTTTAACATTTAAATACCTTCCAGTTTCTATACGTAAAGCTAATATACCTGTTCTGAATTGAGCATAAATGGACCTTTGAAATTTAGATAAGTTGTTGTTTCTAACATAAGACTCAACAGTAAAGGACTCTTTAAATATCGAATAAGTGCGAAGTTTCGGCTTAAGGTTAACAATTTCTTTCCATTCCCTAATCATCAAATCCATCTTTTCTCAATATCTTTAATACTAAACAGACTTCTAGTTTCATACACACGTGTGACCCCTAACATACTTGCAATATTTTTTATGTCCTTACACCAATTATCACAGGGATTTCCATAACACCACATAAATATCCTCTTTGTTAGTCTTGTATCTTCCATTTTGATTAATCTATTCCAAAAACGTAACATTATTACATATCGCCGGTATTTCAAGGAAACCCAACCCATATCACCTTGTACAGCTGCAGTGGGAGCAAACTTATGGACCCCTAAAAAAAACCTCATTGCCCTGTTCATAATATAATCACATTTTGGATATTCACCGAACCCCCAAATTTCGGAACTGTAATTCAAAATAGACATTACACCAACATCAAACAATTTTGTAAAAGTTCTATACCCACAGTCTTTAAATGTTTTAAATTTTGCTATTATACCACCAAGTGCTCTGCTAGCTGATTGGGAAAGTACATTGGAACACATTTTGAAGTCTAAATGAACATCTACATATATACCAAGATACTTATAACATTCATTATAGTCCAATAAATCCTGACCGTAATTAAACCTGAAACGTGAGCAAGGAACTCGTTTTGGGCGAAAGCGCATTACTTTTGTTTTTTCAACATTTACCTTTAATCGCCATTTGGAAGCCCAATCATTCATTATATTTAAAACTAGTTGTAGGCCTTTCTCATTCTCTGATAACAATACCATATCATCTGCATAAAGCAATATTCCAACCCTATCAACTCCCATCTTGATTCCTACATTCTGTGATTTAATACATATCGCTAGACTGTTTACAAATAAGCCAAATAAAGTGGGTGATAAGTTATCACCTTGTCTAACCCCATTTTCGACCTCAAACCACTCTGTTAATAAATTGTTAATTCTAATACATGCGCTACTCTGTGAGTACATACTTTTGATAACATTATAAAATTTACCATCTACATTATACATAAGCAAACATAATAATAGTAGATTTCGATCTACACGATCGAAAGCTTTCTCCAAATCTACAAAAGCTGCATAAGTGGACAAACCTTGAGCATTTCTAATCCTGACAATATTTGATAGGATATATAGGTGTTCTTGACACGATCTACCCTTGCGGAAGCCGTTTTGTTCATCTACCATCAAATCTAACATGTTGTAATATTTACAAAGCCGTTTGTTTAAAATACCAGATAATACCTTCATTACGCAAGACAGCAAACTTATGCCTCTGTAATTTAAAGGGATTCGTGGATCCTTAATGCCACTCTTTGGAATAGGACAAATGATAGCCTTAGTCCACAGGTCAGGTAACAAATTGTTTTTGAAAACCAAATTTAAAAAATGCCACAATATAATCACAATATTTTTGTTCTTTAAAACTTCATTTGGTATAGCATCAACTCCACAGCCCTTTTTACACTTCAGTCTAGACACTATGAATTCTACCTCATCATAACCAATATCACAATTCAACTCAATAATTCCAATACAATCATGCATCATTTCATTTTCATGCTGTGACACAAGTAATACGGCTAATTCCAAAAATTCAGAGTTAAATTCACCATTTCCCTCGCCTGATACATTATATAAATTTATGAAATCATTTTTCCACACATTCAGAACTTTCTCCTGGTCAGTGATCAACTCATTATCAACCATAACACACATAGGAATCATACTTTTTTTCTGTGGTCCCAATTTCTTCAGACTCATCCAAAATGCTTTAGGGTCATTTGTACAGATTTCGTCTATTTCAACTATTTTGTTCCTGTAAAATACACGTTTTGCTTTTCTTAGACATTCATCAAACTCTTTACGTACAATAACGAAAACATTTCTCAACTCACTTCTTGCAACTCTATCATCTACACATTTTAAAAATTCATTTTCTGCCTTGCACATCTGCTTCCACAATGTGGTTAATTCTTGTGACCAGTAAGGTTTACATTTTTGGGACTTGCATTCACTATATGACCTTTTTTTCAACTTCAGATGCATGTCCATTTCATCATATATCAATTTACAAAAATGAGAGTATAACACATCAATATTAGTGGACTCGTCACAACATAATATTTCATTGACAAGACAATTAGCTTTGCATGACCATTCTGGTGTATTCATGAAAGAACTTGGACAAGGGTCAAAATTATACCTTTTCATTGTGCATAAATTAGTTTTTTCTTCTGCAGAGTGTGAGACATGTGTGTAGTCTTCTTTTAAAGTGAATATGTGTTCACATTGAAAAATTGTTGTTACCATGGAATGGTCCGGAGGTTTACATACATCAGAGATCATGTGTGCACATTTGTATTTTTCAACTAATTCTGAAGTAAGCTCGACACTACATGACAAACAGCTAGAGACAGTTTCATGATCAGTAATAAAGTAGTCAACAACAGATTTGCCACGACCAGAGACATAAGTGTAATTATCTACTTCAGGCGTTACACGCCCATTCAAGATACACATATTTGAATCTCTCACAAATTCTATGAAACATTCCCAATGACCAGCTTTAACCTTATCTATACAATATCTTGGTGGTACTTGATCAATAACCTCTATAGCGTCCTGAAGCTCGCCAATTCTAGCATTAAAATCACCACAAAGAAAGACATAATCTGTTTCAGCACATGAATATAAACAACACAACATGTGGGGAAAAAATGCATTTGCGTCTCGCCCCCAACGGAGATGATTCCGGAGGGAGGTAACACACAAATATAACTACAGACATTTCAGTAACCTTCTTAACTAACCTAATACCTAAGATACCATCACAGCTTTTATCTTCTACACAGATATTGTAACTATTCAGCAATTTTTCCTTAACTAAGATTCCTACACCACCTGATGGCTTTGGGGCATTCTTGTGTTTTGTTTCTCTGTTATAACCATACCATACATATCCATCAATTGATATATCTTGGTGTATTGCTAAGTGGGTTTCACAAAGGCACATGATATCAGAATTTTTGTCACAAATTACATTTTGTCTGAGAACTGCATTACTATTCGTCCACCCATTAATATTCCAACAAGAAATTTGCAACAATATATCGTCAACCTGTGAGCGTTCTTGTAGAGAGTCAACATTTTCTGGTTGCCTGGGCTGGGACCTGTCCTAGTAGTAGTGCGGTGACCGATAACTGTTTCCTGGTTGTGCCTGGACTGGACTACCTCTAGACCAAGGACCCGTGCGGAGATCATCTTTGCGTAACACTTTCCCATTCGACGTGACTCGGAATTGATTGCCCTGTGGAAGCTCCTTGAGTATGGTTTGGAAGTTTTTCTGGAGTATCCTGTCAGTGTGCGACATCGAGGAACGGATAAACACATGTCTGTAACCATTTTCAGCCAGGTTAGACTTGCATCTGAGGGCTTTGATTTTGTCCTCCTTGCTTGGTAACTTGATTTTCACCAGACCGGGCTTCCCATATCTCCCTTTCAGACGATGGGCGCGATCGATCTGCATAGAAACTAGTCCCAAACCAGACTCAACCAGATCCTGAGCTTTTTCATGCAAATTTTCATTATGTTCTTCAGGCAGACCTATACACACAATCGATGTTTCTACCGGGAAGTCTGGAATCTCCTGTACCACTACGTTAATCACTTTGTCAACCGCTTCGAACCTTTTGTCAACGTCATTTTCGACAGCAGCTATCCTTTCTTCACAGCTCATGACTCGTGCATGAATATTGTCCATGCCGATACGTAGATCACTAACCTCTTGTTTGATGTCTGATAAGGAGTGACGGAACTCTTGCTGCATGACCAATATCAGATTGTACACATCATCTATGGATCTGGGGGGTGAACTTGAACATGAGTTGGTTGATCGGTCGCCGATAACTCCATCGCTGAGCAAAGTACACAGACACATTAAAACTAAAGACAGTCTCCTGTGGATGTAACTGTTCGCACCCGTGCTGGTTCACATCAGGTTCACACCAACCCGGCAGTGGCTGAGTGCGACCGGGCCATGCTTGTTATTGCGAGTCAAGTGGGCGATAATCCAAGAGGAATCCAAGGTTGTACTTTTTTTGTCTCACAGTGAATATATTCCCACTGTTTCTGATGTAAAACCACATTTGTCAGAAATGTTTATCTATTTACCACAGGTAGCAGAGTATTTTCATCCATTATTGTTTCAAATAACAACATTTGATGTGACATTTATCGGAGAAAAACGAGAGTTCTGTTATGGTGTTCAACACCGACCACTCTATGTCTAGGTTCCTTAGTGAAATGGAATGTATCGCTCCATGCCAGACGTGTATTCTTGTAGGTTTTCTCCGCTACTGAAACAAGCACGATCACCGTAATTAGCGACGGCTTGCGTGATATTTGTCAGTACAAACACTCGGTAATTGCCCTGATTTGTCGATGTTCGCACAATCTTTGATACTAGGCGTGCTATGGACACAATCAGCTCTTTTTATGCACGTCTAGTCTCGAGTTTGATATCACTTGGTTGGCCTCTGGTATTTGATTACATACCTAGTGGAGTTTGACTATCAGTATATTGGTAATATCCTCCATAATCAAGTATCAATCACGTAAACGGAAAAAAATACTAAATATCAAAGGCAAGATATACATATTAAACAGTTGCTGTCTATACTCTGGCAAATGATCGAATTCAGCATCCATAAATTCAAATTCTACATAAGACATGTATGCTTCCTCGTTATGTTGGAACTTATGTGGTGAAACACGAAAACTGAAAAAAAACCACGAAAACTCCATTTTGGTGTGGTGTGAACCCGAGTGCCTTGTAATGGAGAATAACAAAATACTGTGATTAATATACATAAATTGCTGGTTGCTACGCCGATAATATTTCCACATGATTAACTCCCTTCAGGCAAGAACGCTGAAGATGCAATGATATCGCATACATCGTGTCGACTAATGACCGTCTGGGGGATCTATTCCATATTGTTCTGCAGTATTTTTCCATTCATTCAGTAGGCGTCGATGGATTTACTTCTTACTGGAAAGTCGAGAGCTTTACGCAATTTTACTATGAGTTAAAAACAATATGTTGAAATTTCAAGATACCTGTAATATGGCTACATATACATGTAATTTCAAGAAAACAGCGATTGCAAGAGGTGGTACATCTTCTTCCATGCAAAGAGCTTCAGTCAACACAATTACCATAGCTCACTGCTTACAGAAACATTCGATAATTTTGCTCCATCACTAATTATGATTAACTTCAACTGGTAACTGTTTCTATTTTAAATGTCATTCCCAAGTCGTTGTGATCAACAACACACAAGCCGAGGTGTCTTCACGGCCATATTTCTGCGATAAATCAGATGGACCTCTGGATTACATATTCAAATCCATGGGACATCCATCAGACAAACTCGACAGATGAATGTAGGAATGTGGTCCTCATGTCACACTCAATGAGCCATTTACCAAGTGAACCACTCGGATCATTTGACATGTTTCGTTTTGTTTTTTTATCAGGTGATCATGTGTTTTTGTTCCCAATTGCAGTGATTGTAATACAATGGCTCAACGCAGTTGTGTTATTATCTCTAATATATTATGATGATTCAATGTAGTTACACGTTCATATGGTTCAACTGACAAAATATTATTTTCGAGTAACTACATTATGTATGTATATCTGGGCATTTCGATGCTTAATTCGGCATAATAATGATGGAAACAAGTATATATCCACCTCAAAGCGATTAGGGTTGATATGTGAAATACAGCTGGATACAGATTCATGCACGTACACATGTACATACAGCAAATGTGTAGATATATTCGATGATTTGCTTCATCTTTCGAATATTCTTTTACTATTGCTCTGGTGTGTACATTTGACCAGTCGTTCGAAGACAACGCACATGTCCTTCAAAACAGATTCCACAGCTGCATATTCATGAATGATACAGTACGTGAATCATTTTATGACAAGACACAAGGCACTCAACGATATTTTCATTAGCCATCAATATACCAATAATTCTATATACGATAATCCTTCTCTCTGGAAAACATATTAAAACCATAGCAGTCTCATAATTGGCATCTGTTTGAGGTGGCATTTTTACTAGATCCATGCCAGATCGATCAATTGTTTGGAGAACAAACCTGATAACCCACGAGATAATCATTACGTGCGTCAATCAGAAATGACTGAATTGACCCATGGTTCTTCCGATGAATAAGTCACGGTTTTCTATCTGGACAAAAATATTGCTAAAAATCATAAAATTAATCTTTTTGGACAGAGGTATAGCTAGAAATCATTGGATGAATCTGATGTCGACATCATGACTGTGAAACTGGCCAATGATTTGCTTTGTACCAATACTTTGACAACGTTCTGAACAATCATGCGTCATGAGGAAGAGGCGTGTTAATGAACGTGACAAATGCTTAGAGGAATGCTGAAGATCCCTGGTTTCATAAACGATAAACACAACATTTGTCTTAGGTCATGAGACAACAGAAAGCTGTTAATCAGTTTGTTTTGGGGCATAATGGGATTATTTGCATGCAAGGCGCTCAGACGACGAGTTCCTCATCTGTAGTGACCTGTGCCTGAAATACTTAGTCACCATCCACGCCAGTAAACCTGCCCGAGCACTTTGTCCCTTCTGATGTTGGTAGAACCAGACCGGTCGCCCGCTGAGATACCACCCATTGAGCATCCCTTGAGCAAAGCAGCCAACTGACTGCTCGGGCGTCACTCGTGAAGTGTGGCAGGCAGTGTTGGTGCCCGAGCCAGTCAATCACAGCCTCTGCGTGAGCCAATCATCTTCCGCCGTCCATGGGCATTTTGGGATGGCATCTTCTATCACTGATGGTTATGTGGTAGTGGTTATCACTGGAAATATGACTTTTGTCTCGCGAATGCAGTGTTACTTTACCGCGATATGGGATTATCTTTAATTTGTCTTCACTGATGGAGTATACTTCGAAGAGATTTCGCATAGCAGTTGGATAACTGATATTTTCCTGTGAGGTTCTACATTGCGGAGAGCTGTTCTTCATAAAATCCCTAAAAACCTCCTAAGTAGATGCTTGGTCTTCTGTAAGCTTTTCGCTCGAGATGAAGCCACGGATTTACCTGTGAGTATAATAAGTGGTGTTATTCACTCATATTTCTAAACGCTGTCAACACTTCAGTACTGTCATGCCGTAACTATATCGAGGATGACAAAATTCGTATGCATTTCAACAATATAGTAAACGAATTGTAGTGAATATCTTTGACATATAGATCCAGGTCGTAGTGATACAGGAAATCTGGATCGTGATGTTACAGGTAATTTCTTTCAGACTAATATCCGAAAAGAAAACGTATGCGGTTCTGTTGTAGGTATTAGTATTAATTCGAATGTAGATCTACACAATATTGTGCCCAAAATTACTTCAAAAAGTGTGTGCCATGTTTCGTGAACGGTGATAATTATAAATCAGTACTCACTACTTGTAAGAAAATACTCTTTTCATTTTGAGAAATAGACGCCTTTCGCACCTGATTTCAGCGTCTCAGCTCGGATATTCGAATATAAAAATGAGTACATCCCAGCGCTTTATTTTAATTTTGAAAGAAGTTCCAGACCATTCAGGGCTGTCAAAATATTGGTCAGACATGCCATAAAATCCCTTTGGTGAATCTAAATCAAAGAACTATATTACCCATCATTTGCGGAAAAGATATAATATAAATTTCATACCACAACCAGGGCAACATCAGAACTGAACAGTTGGTATCTGGCATCGGCCGGTGTTTTTAGGGCGTGTGAAGCCCAGAACGGATCGTGTATTTTTACCTATATGCAATTACAGTATAAAGCAGGATATACCTTGATCTAACAGGAAATAGATCAATTATACAGGTATATGCGTTCATATTAAGAAACGGAAATCCGACTGACTTTAGTTGTATGAATAAGAGTACGTACGTAATGTTATACTATACATGCATTTGTATTACATCGATCTTCACCGGCCTGGGGCGATGACACCAAAAAAATAATGTCGTCTGGTTTCGTCTGCTTATTCAATTTCTTCGCGGTAGCAACTCCCTTATCACATTCGTATCATTGTAACGGATATTATTGCACGAGTGTATGTTTCGCTCTTAAATTAAAAAAAATTGTTGTGGATTAACAATAGTAGCTTACAAAAATTTTTGGCATTCACCGTCACTCGTTTCTGCATATTGACTATAATTTAATAACTAATTGATCACAACACATGTATACAATACGATCTGTCGTTCTGCATTATGACTATAATTTATATTTAATTGATCACAACACATGTATACAGGACGATCTAACTGACATTGAGCATCATGTGATATAAAAAGATCTGTACAATCAGATCTATACAATCCTTCCATTCGAGCTGATAATGCAGATGATATATCACATGTTTAGTTAATTATTTTTCCGATGGACTGCTTGCTCATGTTGACTCCAGTTAAAATCGGTCATAGTGGCAGTTCAGATTTGAACCAGAATTGCGATGAAATAATTTATCAGTAAATTTGTGAGAACGATTTAAGAAACAAAAAACGGTCTCGGATTATCCAAGCAGTTACCGTAACTGTCGACAGACATACTCGCTGCAAAACTCTCTGGAAGAAAGAGCTCCTTCGGAAAAATTAACTCTAAACTAGTGGGCGGAGAATCTCGCATAATTAAATCTCGAAGACATTAAGTAACATCTGCATGGAGAACTCAGAGGCAGTTTGGGAGAGGCGAGAGATAGATCTTGTGAGTTTGGAACGAGAAAAACCAAATGAGAGAATTATCTGATTATTTGATTGGAAGACTCCACACATGCCATTTCTGGATTAAATCATGATCCATTCGGTGTTTCCTGGGATATATGATGTTTCGGCACTCACAATAATCCTAATGGCAGTGTCACACAGCGACACGAGGTCCTTATTGATGGTTCAGTGTCAATGGCTTGAGCTTATAGTATGTAGGTAGAGAGTTATAGTATGTCTTGAATAATGTCACGTCACCCTCGTGCCATTCAAGACTACTTGAACGCACTCATTCACGATTTATTCGTTATATACCACTTTATTATTTTCGTTGCTGGCATTGCTGCTGACGAATACATGGCTGGCTTTCAATGTCTTACTGTGTTCATTCGGATATGGGAACATACAGATTGTAGTGTCAGGCCCGTTATAATTATTATTGGCATGCAACAATATCAGCTTGACTTTATATTGTTGACGTACCCACACAACAGTATCATTATGGTGCCCGTTATATGGCTCAGATGTTTTAGTTTATTTTAGTTTGTATAGCTAAATTGAAAACGTTGGGGGAACATGTAATGGATATGCCACTAATGGAATGTATTTCATGTCATCGTGGTATTGTTTTGATCTTATAAATACAATGCTACTATGCACCACTGTTCGTTTGAATATTTTGATAGGATTCCAACATGTTATTCAACGTATTTGCGATAAAATAAGAAAAAAAAACAGCGTGATTTATCATGCGGGTACAAGTGGATCAGATGTTTCCTGATGGGTTAACGACTACGCCAGTGAAAGAACCTCACTGCCCACGGATGATCAAGGCACCCTCTGAAGTCAATTACTGGAAATGTCCCTACGACAGAACTTAGGAGGTGTTTCTCCGATTTAAATTCTATAGAATGTTTAGATCTATCAGTTTCATGACTTTTCGACTCTACTCTCATCACTAACTTCAACCCTAAATGTCGTGACGCACGAAAACTGCAGATCAAAGTATTGTTCCGTGTAAATCTGCGTGATTGATGAGGAAGACAAAGAACAAAATGCTGTGATGACTACATATAGAGTACTAGTTTTTACAGGGACAAAAACACCACATGCGTAGAGTAGAGTAAAATAAAATAAATCTATGGAAAACATGGATGATAAATTAGCTGTTGCTGTCTTTTATTTGGACCCATAACAAAATTAATTAGAAGTATTACAAAAAAGGAGTTACGGAATCGAAATCCGGTTACGAATGTTCACAACTAGACAGTACAGTCGTATTCAACCGCGTAGGTGTTTTTTCCCCAAAGGCCCTCCCCGACCCACTGTAAATGCGGGATATAAACAAATAAGTTGAACATTTTAGGGTATATTAAGAAAGAAACGGCAGCGGTGCGACTATAAACAAATCCATGTTTTTGTGAACATTCGTACCTGCAAATGATGAAAATGCACGGAGATATGCAGGCCTGCCCAACCTGACCAGGAGAGGAACCAGTGGAGCGAGAGGGATGTACGATATGCATGTGTATATTATTACATCATGATTAACTACTTTCTGGTGACCTACTCGCTGAAGATGTTATAATCTCGGATACATCGTTTATCTTACAGACTCTTTCGGAACTTTCTTCCCTTTTGCTCTGCATCGTTTTCTCATTCAGTCCGCGACGTCTGAAGCGACATCCACAGATTTAACTATCACTGGAGAGTTATATGAACCCTACGCATTTGTGTTGTTATTTATGAACATAATGTTACGAATTCGATTTAAATATCGTCTGGCAAAATCAAGCGTATGTGTACCTATTATCATGCGTACAGATCATGTAGAATGTTCTGAGCTACAATCAACACAGTTTAACTTGGGACACTGTGTACGTGCAAATTGACGTGTTGGGCAAATCTACTAGCCACAGTTAATACTTCACATAATAATTGTCCTAATTCAAATGACATTTCCAATACGGAACTTTCACATCAGCTAATTGTCTTTAGGTCTAAATGTCAATGCAATAAATCCGATGGACATCAGAATTATATATTCAGATGCTCGGGACATCCATCACAAACTTGACAGATGAATGGAGCATTGTGGTCGGCATGTCACACTTAAAGCAGCTGCCGTCGAAACCAGTCAATATTTTTTGAAAAATATATTTCATATTAAACATGCTAAACTAACCGAATGAAACATACTCACATCAAATGTAATGAAAATAATCAGTCCTCAGGGAATTTTTGCTCATTTGAACAGGCGGTTCTCGCGTAATTCAGGAACTGTATCCATCACACGCAAATGTAAACAAAGCATAGAAGTGCAAGATAGACTGACAATTCCACGCACATCATGGTATATCACTGATTATTTTCTCGCAACGACACTATAGATGCACATACGAACTTGAAAATATACTCGATGTGGACTTTTAAGTGCGATTTGAGCATTTGTTTACATTCGGGTTTGATGGATACACTTCGTTTGTTCATTCACAAAACCGGTACAAAATGGGCACTAAAACGGATGGAAAGACAACTCCGACGGACTGTAATCGTCAATATCATTGAGCACACCTTTTCTTTTATTGCATTAGATGTGTTTAACAAAAAATTGGTTTTGCAAAAGATATTGCATACATTCGAAGGCAGCAGCTTTAATGAAACATTTGCCAATTAAACCACTTGGATGATGGTAAATTATGGAAAAATGTTTTTTCCCAAATTCCAGTGAGATCAATACGATGGTTCATTGTTCTTTCTCTTTAACAAAACCTTGTGCAAGCGATGATAGAATCAATATCTAAATTTGATAGAATCAAGTCAATATCGATCACTTACATATTATGTGCATAGCTGGGCATTTTGATACTCTTCTCAGAATGATTATACATATATGTATCATCTTGATGTATTTCCGAGTGTTGTCCATATCTTTGATATGATGATACCATGTAGGTTTATTTTACATGTGTCTGATTGATACAGAACCATGTATGTTGATACAGAAATTGAACAATGTATGTTGATACAGAAATTGAGTTTTATCCTTGCTCTTGCATCAACGCCTGACCGGCCATTTAAAGACAACACCCCAAAACACCTGCACGGGTTTCACCATCATTGTATGGCATTCAAGTGCCACTTCATCATTAATATATTATGCATATCACATGCTTTTTTTATTATGCTATTTTCTGCATGATAATTCCTCTCTTGGAGAAACAACCAGGGCCACGACACAACACCATAGTTCACGTCTGATTGATGTAGCCCTTTCTGCTACATCATATGGTTCAATTGTTTGGAGAACAAACTTGATAACCCACGAGATAATCATTATGTGCCTCAATCAGAATTGACTGAATTGCCTCAGGGTATATTCCATAAATGATTCACGGTTTTATTTTTGAACTAAGTATCACTAGAAATCATAGGATAAACCTGAGGTCCATGTCGACAGTTTTTGGACATCCGCATGTGAAACTGCCCAATGGATTGCATCGTATCAAAACTTACATGCTCTGAGAAATCATGAAACTATATACACACACTGTAGTCATATACGTGTTAGGTTCTGGTGATACACTTATCGAGGAGTCATTCTAGTAGCACATGTAGTGATAAAAGGGCCATGTAGTGACAAGAGGGTTGTCATAGAAATACTAGCCATTTTAAGTTGATATCAATCGGCAATGGTTACAGATTCATTCCGTATTGGTCATAAACAGAACATTGTTCACAGGTCATTAGAGAATGTCATAATGAAAATATTTGCATGCAAGGCTCTCAGATGAGGAGTTTGTCATCGGACGTCACCGATGCTTGGGACTGTTCGGTACCATCCAGTTCCGTTGTAACTACCAAGGCGGATTACCCCCTACTAGTATTAGTGTACTTGAGCGAACGCCTGGGACCCCATGCATTCAGTTTCAACGGCCGTCCATGGCAAGAAGATCAGCCACCTCACAGCATGGGATTTCACTAGTGAAATGTGGTAGTCAGTGTTGGTGCCCAGGCTGGCCAATCAAAGCCAACGCACGAGCCAATCACCTTCTGCCGTCTAACTACATTTCTGGAACTGTGTCTTCTGCTCATGGCCTAGTGGTGGTTATCACTGAAATGTGATTTGCCAATGAGGGGTGTGACTTTAACGAGTGGGGAATATATTCGGGAAGTCGGATTATTTATTAACTTGTCATCCATGGAGAAGAAAATCTGAAGAAGTTGAGTTGTTATAGTACAGTTGGATAACTGAAAAGCTCTATAGAATCCTACAATATGAAGAGCTGTCATTCATGAATCTCTGAAACTTGGATAATTCTTGAATAGAAGCGTCACTCGAGATGAAGAAACAAATGTACCTGTGAGTATTATAAGTGTTATACAGATCACCACTTGGAGAAAGCAGCATAATTTGTACCCGTTTCAAGAACCTGACAAGAGAACTGTAATAAACCATAAATCGTAATGATGCAGATAATGTTACACTTTATATGTCGGAATTCTATCATACTTATTTCTGAGGGAGCAACACAGCCGGATATGTTGTAGGGAAATAATATGATTTCGAATTTGTCGATATCGAATTTCGAATTTGTCTACAATCGCGAAGAGAAGACTGTCCTGTTCGATTGACGGTGATAACTATGTGTCAGTAAATGGTGAAAGGAACCAGACACTCACTACTTGTAAGAAAAGACATATTTTGTTTGAGAACTAGACGAATCTCGCATATAAGTTTTGCATCGCAAGTATGATGTTTGAAAGTAACAGAGAAGTTCCAGGCCATTCAGAACTGTCAAAATGTTGGTCAGACATGCCATAAGGCCACTTGTGGATTCTAAATCAGAGATATATATTGCCCACTATTGTGGGAAATGGTCTAATATAAATTTCGTATCGTAACCAAGGCAGCACGAACTGAATAGTTGGCATCTGGCATTGGTCTGTGCTTTGCAGAAGGGAGTATGGGAAACTGATCGGATCATATATTATTGCCTAGATCTTGAGGCAATTGCAATATGGAGCAGGATTTGCCTTGGTCAACCAGGACCTAGATCAATTATTATAGGTACATGTGTTTATACTGAAAACAAGAATCTGACTAGTTTCAACTAATACAAAAATAATAGTCGTGTGTATGTCCTCGTTGACATGGGACGATGACACGAAACAACCTAATCATGGTTGCATCTGCTTATCCAATTTGCTTCATTCAATCTATCACATTTCTATCATATCAACGGAAATTATTGCGCCAGCTTATGATTAGTTGTGAAAAAATAAATAAAACATTCATTGGATCACTTCTTTATGTATAGTTCGGACTCCATATTCATTATGACTATAATGCAACGTTTCAATGATAATACAAAATATGGGACTGAATCAGACAGATAATGCTCAGAATATGATATAAAATGACAGATTCATATAAACCTCCCTGTCAAAAAGATGTGCAGATATTATATCAAATGCTTAGTTTTTCTTGTGGAGTTCTCGACAATTTTACCTCAATTAAAATAAGTCACTTTCAAATTCAAGATTTCAACCAGAACTGGTATGATGTCCCTTCTAAAAAACACCGCCAAGAACGAACTAAGAAAAAATTACCAATTCAGTTACCTTAACTGTCAGTTGCAGAGAGGCTTTGCCAGTTTCTCAAGATCAATTTGCTTTAAACTAGTGGGCGGGAAGTTCTATATAATTAGATCTCAAAGACATTAGGTAACAGAGACTATCTGCATGGAAACCTCAGAGGCATTTTGAGAGAGGTAAAAACTATCTCTTTTGAGTTGAGAACGAGAAAAGCGGAACTTGAGAGTTATCTGATTATTCGATCGGAAGACTCCACACATGCGATTTCAGTATAACCATGGGATCAGTTTGATGTTTCCCGACCTAAAGGACTGTTTTATTACTCAACACAACACCTATCTCAATGCCAGTTTCGCAAAGTGTGACGGGTTCCTTATTGATAGTGTTGATCGCTGTATGGATTGATCTTGTAATTGGAGAGTTACTGCATTACGTCTTGCATAATGGCTCGCGTTTTCACCCGTCGTGTCATTCAACACTAAGGGAGCACAGTTGCTGACGATGTAATCTACAAGTAGATGAGTAAATTCCTTTCGTTGCTTGCACTGCAATGGCCGGCAGTAAAATTTCTACTGTGTTCATTTCGATACAGATGCATAATCTTGGGAGGGCCATGACGCCATAATGAGTGAACGTCTCTTTTGTATGAAATATTATGGCAAGAATTATACTATTCTGAATAACATGGAAAAACTGCCTATGTTTGGGTTTGAGCTCTGTAAACCAAATTTTGCGGAAACAATACGACTACAGCTGCAGTGTCATACCATAAGTGTGTCATTCCAGATCTGGACAACTACCAAAACAAGCATAATGGCTCTAATGGGCGACAACAAATGAAGTATAACATCCAACATTCTACATATTATAAAGACAAATGTTCCGCTCATTAATTTCGAACGAATCTATATGATATGAAGCATGAAATTGGATGCATCTTATAAATCAAATTTTGTTCAGTGAGAACACTTAGATCTATATATATATATCTTGGAAAGGATGATTTGCATGAAAGAAACAAAATGTTTTGATTACAAATGAAGAGGAAACAAAATTTTGTGATGATTACAAATGGAGCACTAGTTTTCATGTCTAAAATCATTCCACATGATTGACTGCCTCGAAGCAGCCTGCTCGTTGAAAATGTTATGATCTCACATACATCATGTCGACTTTCGGCTGTCTGGGGACATTCTTCTCTATTGTTCTGCGTCGTTTTCTTATTCATGCCGCTATGTCTGAGGGCGTCGATAGATTTAATTAGCACTAGCAAGTCATGAACTCTACGTATATGTAGTGTTGTTGATGAACACAATGTTAAATAATTCGAATAGTCTGGGAAACTCGAGTGTACGTGTACCATTATCGTGCATATGGGGAGGGTGTTCTTGGCTATATGCAAATTGATTTTTGATAACTGTATTAACCACAGTTAACTTTGGATGATGATGATTCCTGATACAAATTACATGTCCAGCAAGAAATGTTCAATAATACATCAGCTGATGTGTCTTGCAGTCTAAATTTCTTTGCAATAAATCAGATGGATCTCTCGATTAAACATTCAGACCCTTGGGACATCCATCACATAAACTCGACAGATGAATTTAAGATCGTGGTCGGCATGTCACACTTAATGAGCCATTTGCCAACTGGATCATGGAGACTGCATTTTCTCTACGAATTAATTTCATTTAAACCACTCAATTCCATATGAAAAGACTCGAGATGATGATTCGAGATATATATGATTCCATTACAACAGTATTTGACGTAAGGTTCTCTGTCTGCATCATGAAAACCTTGTTCAAGCAATGATAGAATCATATCAAAATTTGATAAAATCAAATCAATATCGATCAGTTATATATATATGTGTGTGTATATAGCTGGGCTTCTCGTGTTTTTCTCAAAATCAATATTAATAATGCGTCATCTCAAAGCGATTCCACCATATTATGGCTTAATTATTTGGAGAACAAACGTGATTATTCACAAGGTAATCATTATATCCGTCAATCCGAAATGACCGAAGAGCCTCAATGTACATCCAAAGAATAATTCACGTTTTTATTTCTGGAATAGATAAGAATCATAGGATAAACCTGAAATCCGTGTCAACACTTTTTGACATCCACGTGTGAAACTGCTCACTGGTTTGCTTTGTATCAAAAGTTCGGACATGCTCTCAGAAATCAAGCGGCAGAAGCAGAAGAATGAGTCATGTAATCATTTGAGTTCTGGGACTAAAATTGATGGGTGAATGCTCACTGGAATGCTAAAAACCACAAAATGGTATCGACACTACATACACATACTACTGTGAAAGCTTTTGAGTTCGCTTCCACAAATTTTCGCGTTTTTGCGACCAGGCCATGTTCACGGCCATTATATTTTGCGATTTATTGGATTTGCCAGAATGAAAGGTCGTGAATGATTTGTGGCTTTACAGTATACTCATAGACGTTTCTGGGTGATACATCTATCGAGGAGTGGATCCAGTATCCCATGTACTGACTTGTGTCTCTCAAACCGTAATAATGAGAGGACTGTCATAAGAATACTAGCCATTTTTAGTTGATATCAATCGGCAATGGTTACAGATTCATTCCGTACTTGTCATAAACAGAACAATTGTCACAGGTCATTAGACAACGGAATGTTTTTAATCCATTTGTGTCTGAGCATAATGAGAATATTTGCATGCAAGGCTCTCAGATGATGAGTTCGTCAACTGCTGTGACCGATGTCTGGGACAGTTGGATACCGTCTACCGCAGTTGTAAACTGCCTGGGCGGATTACCATTGCTAATGTTAGCAGTATTCGAGCCGACGCCCACAGGGACAGCACCCATTCAGTTCCAACAGGCAAGCAGAGAAGCAACCTCACAGCGTGGGCCTTCACTGGCGAGCTGTGGCAATCAGTGCTGGTGCTCGAGCCGGCCAGTCACAGCCACTGCGCGAGCCAATCACCGTGTGCCGTCCATCTACCTTCCTGGGACCACGTCTTCCATTCATGGCTTGGTTGTGGTTATTCAGTGAGGGGTGTGTCTTTACCAAGTGGGGAATATTTTCGTGATGTCGGATTATCTAGTAACTTGTCATCCATGGAGAAAAAATTATAGTAAATTGGTACAATTGAGAATGACTATATAAAGTCCTACAATTTGTAGGGTTGTCATTCATGAATCGATGAGAAACTTGGATAACTGTTGTACAAATGCTTTGCTCGAGATGATTACACGAACTTACCTGTGAGTATTGTTTTGAAATCGTCACTTCTGTACTTTTATAGCAATAGCGAAGGGAGAATAATCTGTATCCATTTCAAGAACCTGACGAAAGGAGAATTAATATAAAGCATATAAATAGGTAATAGTACAGGTAATGCGACTGTGTTATGTCAGATTTCTATCAGACTTTTTCTGGCTGAAACACAGCACGATCTGTTGTAGGAAAATAATATTATTTCGAATTTAGATCTGGGCATGATTGCGCAGAAAATATGACTGACGGTGTTGTTAAGAATCAGTAAACGGTGAAAAGAACCAGACACTCACTACTTATAAAAAAAAAGATATATGCGGTGTGAGAACTAGACGCGTCTCACACTTTAGCATCACAATCCTGATATTTGAAAGTAACAAATTGTACACCACACACTCGTTCGTGGAGATCTAGACCTCTTGCGTCTTTTAAGAGAAGTTCCAGACCATTCAGAGCTGTCACAATATTGGTCAGACAAGCCATCAAGTCACTTTGGCGAATCTAAATCAAAGAAATTTAGTGCCCATCATTGTGGCAAACGGTATGATATATCATTTCTTTTAACAACCAGGGAATCATTAGAACTGAATAGTTGGCATCTGGCATTGGCCTGTGCGTGGCAAAAGGACGTATGGGGAACAGAACGGACCATCTATTATTACCTATATGCAACTGCAATATGAAACAGGATATGCCTTGATCTAACAGGAAATAGTTCCATTATATGGGTACCTATTTGCGTAATAAAACCGAGCTCCGACAAATGTTCGTTGCATCTGTTTATACAATTCCCGTACTGTAGCATATCACATTCCTACCATTCATAGATCATAGCGTGTATGCATATTCACTAACCGTTTATTGAATTAAAACAAATGTTGGTCATAATGCCGACATGTATAATGAAATGTTTTAATTATCATAACATATATATTCGGAGAAAAATTCCGACAGGTAATGAGTAACGTGTGATATAAAATGACAGTTCTATATAAACGTCCCTTTCAAGCAGATAATGCAACGGGTATATCAAATGTTCGGTTAATCATTCCTATGGATACTTCCGTTAGTTTGACTCCAATTACCAACGAATTTTGACCATATTTGATGCATAATATCCGTTCTCGATGAACACGGCCCACCATGAATTGGAAAAAAAATGTCTGAGATTATCCTTGGCTTGTCCATGAGCGCAGAGACTGTCCGAAGCAATATGTGCTCCTTAGATCAATTTAACCCTAACTGGTGAGCCGAAAGTGTCATATTATTAGATCTAGAAGACATAAGGTAACAGGGAACAATCGGTATGGAAATCTCATTTGTATGGAGGCATTTTGGGAGAGGTAAAAGACAACTCGGTTTTTTTGTGCTGAGTTCGAGAACAGCGAACTTGGGAATTATCTGATTATACGTGCGGAAGACTCCACACATGCGATTTTACTGTATTACCACATGATCCATTTAATGTTTCCTGCCTTTTGTTTTGCTTTCTCACACGAACCTTCTAGTATCTCAGTGACACTGTCGCACAGATCCACGGTTTCCTTGCCAATAGATTAGTGTCAATCGGTGAATGGCTTGAACTTGTAATTAGAAGGTAGTATGTCTTGATTAATGCCTCGATATATACTAGACCAGTTTGTTCACTTATTGCTAGCATTCCTGCATGGCTGAGTGTTACGATAATTCCTACCCAGGCTTTTGCCGAGGCATGGCGTCATGTGCGATACTTGACAAGTTGACTCTGCCTCACCAATACGGCTGTTAAGTCAGGCGGTCACTGGTGTGACAAACAAATACTGAGGCAGCAAGATCCCTGACGCCATTACTGGAAATGCCCCTGATGGTAAAATTATGTGGAATTTTTCGAAATCATCTCAAGTTTCGTGAAAATTCAAATCTATCAATTGCATGACTTTTTACTATTCGTCCGTTTTTTTATTGTTTTTAATGCACTGATATTGTTCGACCGCAACTTTTATGATAAGCAATTATGAACTGAAGGTGACTGTTTTAACTATGCACAAATGAGCATTATGTGTAGACGGAATTATGTTTGAGTGGTCTGGTCCATTATTACATGTATATCCAATTGCCTATATCCCTGTATATTGGATTAAAATGCGTATAACACAGAATGATGTGGTAACAATATGACCACAGCGATGTCAACGTTTCTGGGTGATTTCTGTATGTATCTGTTCGTGCTAGTTGTGTATCGTTCTGAATCTCGACAATTAATAAAGAAAGCATAATCCACTCAATGGACGACAGCTTACGTGATATTTGTCAATGCAAATACCCAGTAATTGGCCCGATTTTTCCGTGTCCGTGTCGTTGATACTAGGCGAGAAGTGGACAAAATCAGCTCAATTCATCCAAGTCTCGTGCCGAATTCGACCTGGTTGGTCTCTTGGTACTTGAACAAATACCTACAGACTGATAAATGAGGTTAGCCGTGAGCAGACTGAAAATACACTCCATAATCTCAGACTAACTTGTGGAATACCAGGGCATCCACTCGGTAAAGCATGATATTTTATATATTAATATTTTTGCGAGAATATTGCATTTTCGGTATGTATAGTCATGAATTGACTTAGATTTGTTTTCGTTGAAGGATAAAATATGTTTCCCTCATTCAAACCTACATGACATGCAGCATGAAAACTGCCGATAACTTATAATCAGGTTGTTTTCGGTGAGCACACGCATGCCTTGAATACAAATGAATGAAAACTTATGAAAACTGCCAGTTGTTTTGCTTACAATAATCCACATGATTAACTACATCCAAGCGCCTTTTTCGCTGTAGATGCTATAATCACATATACATTATGTCGACTACTGTTATGACTGTCAGGGGACTTTCTTCTCTATTGTTCTGCATCGTGTCCTCATTTATCCAACTGCATCTGACGGCATCAATAGATTTAAATAACACTGTAACACTGAATTGCATTGTTGTATTGTTACTTATGAGCGGGTTGTTCATTTCAAATGTTTTGGAAATTTGCAGTATACGTGCATTATGGATACATACACGAGTCATGTTGCGTCTTTTGCAGTGAAATTTTGGAGCTATTCAACACGAAATGTAACACACTGCCTCGCTATTTGTAGCAAATCTACTAATCGCAATTACATTCAAATCTTAACTGATTCTAATTCTAATGGCATGTGGCCAAATTTCTTTGTAATAAATCAGATGGCTCTCTCGAATATAAATCCAGATTAAGGGACATCATTCATATGAACGCGACAGATAGAAAAATTTGGTCGGCATGTCACATTAAAGTAATTTGCTAAATGAACTACTTGGATTATGGAAAAGTGTCTGGCCGCGAATTGTGTCCTCAATACAGTGGGCCATTGTAGCTATTTTCACCTTTTTCGCATCACCTTTTTTCCTGTACGAATTTGAACAATGGATATTGGGTTCGAGGTGTTGGCATATGCCAGTATGCAGTGATATATATTTTCTATTCAAGAAGAAATTTGATGTAGGGTTTTGTCATCATCGAAATCATAATATGACCAAATTTCACAAATCACAATTGATCAATTATATATGTGTATAGCTGGGCACCCCATGTCATTTTTTAAACATCAAGTAGGCGTTATAGATATGTGCATATCGACATGGAGCCGTGCACTTTGGTACATCTAGTGCAGAGTAATATCTTTTCAGTCACTTCGTCTTGCAATTGTTCATTCATCTTTGATCTTGCATGAACATTTGAACAGTCGTTCAGAAACGACACACGTTTTTTAGACGAGTAGATTCCTTTCGTTGCTGGCACTGCCTCTGCTGACAATTGGATGGCCGGTAGTAAAAGTTCTACTGTGTTCATTCCGATAGAGACGCATAGTCTTGAAGAGCCATGACGCCATATTCGGTGAACTTTTCCTTCGTATGAACTATTATGGCAAAAAAATTGATATTGATAGATAATACTACGCACAGTCGCACATGTTAAGTCCCCAACTTTTGTTATGAACAACTATCAACTAATTATTATTATTCCATTTAATCAGGAATTGTCTTCGTGTGTAGATAGAAATTCGTTTGAGTAGGCTGGTTCAGCAAACTGCCTATGTTTGAGAGTAAGCTCTGTAAACCGAATGATGTTGAAACAATATGACTACAGCTACAGTGTCATACCATAAGTGTGTCATTCCAGATCTGGACAACTACCAAAACAAGCATCATAGCTCTATTGGACGACAACTTAGGTAATATTTGTCACTACATATACTCAGCAATTGGCTCGATTCTTCCCTATTCACGAAATCGTCAATACTCAGCGAGAAATTGGCACAATCAGCGTTTAAGTTAATCCACTGACGAATCGTCATTTGACAGCACCTGGTTGGCCTCATGGCAGATATCTCCATAAGCAATAATATATCAGACCTGTGCACTACTTATAAGAATCAGTCATTTGCTAGCAAAGCATGATATTTCCTCTGATTTCTTATTATCCGAAGAATATTGGGTGTTCGATATGTAGTCTGACAAATGAAGTATAGAATCCATCATCCCAAGTCTACATATTTAATAGACAAATGTTTCCCTCAATAACTTCGAATCAATATATATGATATGAAGCATGAAACTGGAGTTTTGTTCGGTGAGACCACTTACATATATCTTGGAATGGATGATTTGCGAGCAAGAGAGAAAACAAAATGTTGCGATGATAACAAATGAAGTACCAGTTGTCATGTCTACAATAGTTTCACATGATTGACTGCCTCAAAGCAGCCTGCTCGTTGAAAATGCTATAATCTCACATACATCAGGTCGACATTCGACTGTCTGGGGTCAGTCGACTTTCTTATTCTTGCCGCTATGTCTGAGGGCGTTGATAGATTTAATACATTTAATGAACCTAAATTTAGTGTTATTGATGAGCGCAATGGTAAATAATTCGAACAGGCTGGGAAACTCGAGTGTATGTGCACCATTATTGTGCATATGAATCATGGGGGGGGGGTGATTCTGGGATATATACAACATGCAAATTGATGTTTTTGATAACTGTACTAACCACAATTAACTTTGGATGATAACGGTTCCTAATGTAAATGACATGTCCAGCAAGAAACGTTCACTAATACACCAGCTGATGTGCTTGTAGTCTAAATCTCTTTGCAATAAATCAGATGGATCTCACGATTATATATGCAGACCCTTGGGACATCCATCACACAAATTCGACAGATGAATGGAGGGTCGTGGTCGGCACGTCACACTAAATCAGCCATTTGACAAGTGAACCACTTGGATCATGGAGGGTGCATTTTTTCTACGAATTAAATTCATTTGAACCACTCAATTACATATAAAAGTACTCTGAGATGATGATTCGAGACATTGGCATATATGATTCCATAACAACAGTATTTGACGTAAGGTTCTCTGTTTGCATCTTCAAAACCTTGTACAAGTGATGATAGAATCATATCAACATTTGATTAAATTAAATCGATATCGATCAATAATATATATATGTGTATAGCTGAGCTTCTCAATATTTTCCTCAAGATCAATATTAATTGATGCATAATCTCAAAGCAATTCCACCATAATATGGCTTACTTATTTGGAGAACAAACCTGGAACCCACGAGATATTCATTATGTGCGTCAATCCTAAATGACTGAATAGCCTTAAGGTACCTCCGATGAATTATTCACGGTTTCATTTTTGGACTAGATAGAAATCATAGGATGAACCTGAAGTCCATGTCAACACTTTTGGAAACTGCTCACTGGCTTGGTGTGTGTCAAACGTTCCGATATGCTCTGATGAATCAAGTGGCAGAAGCAGAAGAATGAGCCTTGTGCTCATTTAAGTTCTGGGACTAAAATTGATGGGTGAATGCTCACTGGAATGCTAAAAACCACAAACTGTGTCGACACTACATACACATAATACTGTGAAAGCTTTTAATTCGCTGCCACGAATTTTCGCGTTTTTGCGATCAGGCCATTTTCACGGCCATTTAATTTAGCGATTAATTGGATTCGCGAAATTAAAGGTCGCGAATAATTTGTGGCTTTACAGTATACTTATACAAGTTTCTGGTGATACACCTATCGGGGAGTCACTGCGATATCCCATGTAGTGACTTGTGTCTCTCAATTCATAATAACGAGATGGCCGTCATAAGAATACTAGCCATTTTTAGTTCATATCAATCGGCAATGGTTACAGATTCATTCCTTACTTGTCATAAACAGAACATTTGTCATAGGTCATTTAGACAACGGAAAGTTGTTAATCCACTTGTGTTTGAGCATAATGAGAATATTTGCATGCAAGGCTTCCAGACGATGAGTTCGTGATCTGCTGTGACCGATGTCTGGGACAGTTGGATACCGTCTACCGCAGTTGTAACTGCCTGGGAGGATAACCATTGCTAATGGTAGCAGTACTTGAGCGGACGCCCACAGGGACAGCACCCATTCAGTTCCAACAGGCATGCATCACAGCATGGGGCTTCACTGGCGAGCTTTGGCAATCAGTGTTGGTGCTCGAGCCGGCCAGTCACAGCCACTGCACAGCCAATCACCGTGTGCCGTCCATCTACTTTCCTGGGACCACGTCTTCCATTCATGGCTTGGTGGTGGTTATCCAGTGAGGGGTGTGTCTTTACCAAGTGGGGAATATTTTCGTGATGTCGGATTATTTAGTAACTTGTCATCCATGGAGAAAAAATTATAGTAAATTGGGACAAATGAGAATGTTATATAAAGTCCTACAATTTGTAGGGTTGTCATTCATGAATCGATAAGAAACTTGGATAACTCTTGTACAGATGCTTTGCTCGAGATGATTACACAAATTTACTTGTGAGTATTGTTTTGAAATCGTCACTTCTGTACTTTTATAGCAATAGCGGAGGGAGAATAATCTGTATCCATTTCAAGAACCTGCGAAAGGAGTGTTATGAAGCATATAAATAGGTAATAATACAGGTAATGCGACTGTGTTATGTCGGATTTCAATCAGACTTTTTCTGGCTGATAAAGAAACACAGCACGATCTGTTGTAGGAAAATATTATTTCGAATTTAGATCTGTGCATGATTGCGCAGAAAACATGACCTGTTTGAACGATGGTGTTATTGAGAATCCGTAAACGGTGAAAAGAACCAGACACTCACTACTCACTAAAAAGATATATGCGGTGTGAGAACTAGACGCGTCTCACACTTTAGCATCACATTCCTGATACTTGAACGTAACAAATTGTACAGCGCACACTCGTTCGTGGAAACTCAAACCTCTTACATCTTTTAAGAGAAGTTCCAGAACATTCAGAGCTGTCAAAATATTGGTCAGACAAGCCATCAAGTTACTGGCGAATCTAAATCAAAGAAATTTAGTGCCCATCATTGTGGCAAACGGTATGATATATCATTTCTTTTAACAACCAGGGAATCATTAGAACTGAATAGTTGGCATCTGGCATTGGCCTGTGCGTGGCAAAAGGACGTATGGGGAACAGAACGGACCATCTATTATTACCTATATGCAACTGCAATATGAAACAGGATATGCCTTGATCTAACAGGAAATAGTTCCATTATATGGGTACCTATTTTCGTATTAAAACCGAGCTCAGACAAATGTTCGTTGCTTCTGCTTATACAATTCCCGTACTGTAGCATATCACATTCCTACCATTCTAGCGGCTATCATAGCGTGTATGCATATTCACTAACCGTTTATTGAATTAAAAAAAATGTTGGTCATTATGCCGACATGTATAATGAAATGTTTCAATTATCATAACACATATATTCGGAGAAAAATTCCGACAGGTAATGAGTAACGTGTGATATAAAATGACAGTTCTATATAAACGTCCCTTTCAAGCAGATAATGCAACGGGTATATCAAATGTTCGGTTAATCATTCCTATGGATTCTTCCGTTAGTTTTACCAACATATTTTGACCATATTTGATGCTTAATATCCCTTCTCGATGAACACGGCCCACAATGACTTGGGAAAAAAATGTCTGAGATTATCCTTGGCTTGTCCATGAGCGCAGAGACTGTCTGAAGCAAAATGTGCTCCTTAGATCAATTTAACCTTAACTGGTGAGCCGAAAGTGTCATATTATCAGATCTAGAAGACATAAGGTAACAGAGAACAATCGGTATGGAAATCTCATTTGTATGGAGGCATTTTGGGAGAGGTAAAAGACAACTCGTTTTTTTCTGTGCTGAGTTCGAGAACAGCGAACTTGGGAATTATCTGATTATACGTGCGGAAGACTCCACACATGCGATTTTACTGTATTACCACATGATCCATTTAATGTTTCCTGCCTTTTGTGCTGCTTTCTCACACGAACCTTCTAGTATCTCAGTGACACTGTCGCACAGATCCACGGTTTCCTTGCCAATAGATTAGTGTCAATCGGTGAATGGCTTGAACTTGTAATTAGAAGGTAGTATGTCTTGATTAATGCCTGGTGTTGTCAATCCACATGTCATTCAAGACTACAGGAGGGCAGATTTTATCGATATATTCTAGACCAGTTTGTTCACTCATTGCTAGCATTCCTGCATGGCTGAGTGTTACGATAATTACTACCCAGGCTTTTGCCGAGGCATGGCGTCATGTGCGATACTTGACAAGTTGACTCTGCCTCACCAATAAGGCTGTTAAGTCAGGCGGTCACTGGTGTGACAAACAAATACTGAGGCAGCAAGATCCCTGACGCCATTACTAGAAATGCCCCTGATGGTAAAATCGAAATCATCTCAAGTTTCGTGAAAATTCAAATCTATCAATTGCATGACTTTTTACTATTCGTCCGTTTTTTATTGTTTTTAATGCACTGATATTGTGCGATCGCATCTTTTATGATATAAGCAATTATCAACTGAAGGTGACTGTTTTAACTATGCAAAAATGAGCATTATGTGTAGACGGAATTATGTTTGAGTGGTCTGGTCCATTATTACATGTATATCCAATTGCCTATATCCCTGTATATTGGATTAAAATGCGTATAACACAGAATGATGTGGTAACAATATGACCACAGCGATGTCAACGTTTCTGGGTGATTTCTGTATGTATCTGTTCATGCTAGTTGTGTATCGTTCTGAATCTCGACAATTAATAAAGAAAGCATAATCCACTCAATGGGCGACAGCTTACGTGATATTTGTCAATGCAGTAATTGGCCCGATTTTTCCGTGTCCGTGTCGTTGATACTAGGCGAGAAGTGGACAAAATCAGCTCAATTCATCCAAGTCTCGTGCCGAATTCGACCTGGTTGGTCTCTTGGTACTTGAACAAAAACCTACAGACTGATAAATGAGGTTAGCCATGAGTAGACTGAAAATACACTCCATAATCTCAGACTAACTCGTGGAATACCAGGACATCCACTCGGTAAAGCATGATATATTAATATTTTTGCGGGAATATTGCATTTTCGGTATGTATAGTCATGAAATGACTTAGATTTGTTTTCGTTGAAGGATAAAATATGTTTCCCTCATTGAAACCTACATGACATGCAGCATGAAAACTGCCGATAACTTATAATCAGGTTGTGTTCGGTGAGCACACGTATGTCTGGAATACAAATGAATGAAAACATATAAACTACCAGTTGTTATGCTTACAATAACTCCACATGATTAACTACATCCAGGCGCCTTGTTGGCTGTAGATGCTATAATCACATATACATTATGTCGATTACTGTTATGACTGTCAGGGGACTTTCTTCTCTATTGTTCTGCATCGTGTCCTCATTTACACAACTGCATCTGACGGCATCGATAGATTTAAATAACACTGTAACACTGAATTGTATTGTCGCATTGTTACTTATGAACGGGATGTTGATGTCAAATGTTTTGGAAATTTGCATTATACGTGCATTATGGAGACATACACGAGTCATGTTGCGCAATTCAAATATTAACTGGTTCTAATTCAAAAAGGCATGTGAACCACGGGACGTTCATCGTGGAATAGCGCCTTCGAGGCCAATTTTCTTCGTAATAAATCAGATGGATCTCTCGAATATAAATCCAGATTAAGGGACATCAATCACACGAACGCGACAGATAGAGAAATGCGGTCGGCATGTCACATTAAATGAGTCATTTGCCAAATGAACTATTTCGATTATGGAAAAGTGTTTTGCTGCGAATTGTGTCCTCATTACAGTGGCCCATTGTATGTATTTTCTCAGCTTTTTCACATCACCTTTTTTTTCCTGTACGAATTCGAACGATGGATATTGGGTTCGAGGTGTCGGCATATGCCAGTATGCAGTGATATATTTTTCTATTCAAGAAGAAATTTGATTTAGGGTTTTTTGTTATAATCGAAATCATAATATGACCACCTTTCACAAATCACAATTGATCAAATATATATGTGTATAGCTGGGCACCCCATGTCATTTTTTAAACATCAAGTAGGTGTAATATATATGTGCATATCGACATGGAGCCGTGCACTTTGGTACATCTAATGCAGAGTAATATCTGGTCAGTCACTTCGTCTTGCAATTGTTCATGTATCTTTTATCTTTTATCTTGCACGAACATTTGAATAGTCGTTCAGATACGACACATGGATAACCATGGCATGGGTTTCACCGCCAATGTATGATATTCGACTTGCCAAATTCATTACCCATCAATATACTGCATTTTCATACCCGAAAATTCCCCTCTTGGAACAACAACCAGAGCCACAGCGTAAAACCATAATTCGCATCTGGTTGACGTGACTTTTTCTACCACGCCATATGCTTTAATTGTTTGGAGAACAAACTTGATAACCCACGAGATAATCAATATGTGCGTCAATCAGAATTGGCCCAAGGTGCAGCCGATGAATAATTCACGGTTTTATTTCTGGACATTGATATCATAGGATGAAATCATAGGATGAATCTGAGGACTATGTAGGCAACTGCTCAATGGGTTGTTTTAAACCAACACTCTGTACAATGTACATTCTATGAAAAAACAGATGTATTGAGCAACAGAATGAAGATCCCTATACTTATTGAGACTCGCGAGTAAATGTGGTAAACGCTTAGAAGAATGCTGATGATCCTTGGTATCAAGACTATTCAGACACATTATACTCATACGGTTTTGGTGATACACATATCGAGTAGTTTTCAGCCTAGTATGTCACCCCAACCAACCCCACATACAGACAAAGGGGTCCTTTTAAGATACTTGTAAGTTTTACCTGATGTCCTCCTGTTTAAATTGACAATGAAGACATATTTATTCTGTACACAAATGGGCCCAAGTATCATACACTGCGCTTTCTTCTACATTCAATAAGGATTAAAAACGTGACAGACGGATTTAGTGGCATTCATGTAGTGGACGAGTAGTATTAAGGCGCAGCGTATGATACTTGGGCCCATAAATGTCATAAATATGCCATTTTTCATGAGTCATTAGGCAATGGAAAGCTGTTAATCTGTTTGTGTATGATGAGCTCATTTGCATGCAAGTCAATCAGATGATGAGTTCATCATCTAAAGTGAGTTTGATGCCCTCTGTGCAAGTTGTTATCTCAACCGGCGAACTGCCCCTGCTAACGTTAGTTAGTAGTACTAGAGCCGTCGCCCATTGGGATATCACCGATTCAGCTCCAAATGTCACTCATCAACATAGGGATTCACTGGTGAACTGTGGCAGTCAGTCACTTGTGCTCTAGCCAGCCAATCACAGCCACTGAGTGAGTGATTCACATTCCCCTGTTCACGGACATTTCTGGAACGTGTCTTGCCAATGCAAGTGCGACTTGGTCAAGCGGTGAATATCTTTGCAATGTAGCTTTACCTATTAACTTGGCACCGTTCATGGTAAAAACTCAGAAGCTCTTTGGGTTGTTGCATAATAACTGGATTACTTTGTTCCGTAGATTTCGACATTCCGTAGAGTTGTCTTTTGCAAACCTGATGGAAGCTGGTATAATTAGTGTGTAGATGCTTCGATCGAAGTGATAGACTAGAATTATATCTGAGTATTTGATTCGTTTATCCAAAGAAATACGCACACTCATATTTCTGAACGTTGCCATCACATCAATACTGTTACAATACTGTAACCGTGTTGATTCCAAGAATATGGCGAAAGAATGTTAGTAATGAATATCCTGTACACATTCATATATGATAATGGCAAGGTATTTTAACAGTAACATGTCTAATTGTCTCACCGATTTCCGGAAAAAAATGCAGCCGGGTCTATAGCAGGTAAATATGATTTAAATACAAAATTTAGGCAGTATCAAGTCATATTTAGTGGACGTTTTTACTTGCCACTCTGCAATCAGAGAACAATGAGAAAAAGCAAATACTATTCTGGCAAATTAAAGGTATGATATGTTTAAATATACGCGCATCAACGACACATCCCTTCCGCATCACATTTTTATATACAAGTAGTAAAATAGTATTATTGCACACTTAGTCTGTCTTGGGATACAGTGTTTACTCTCTTGAGAAAAGGTCCAGACAAGACGAACTGTCCAAATATTGGCCAAACATACATCTAAATCACTTTAGTGAATCCAAATCATGCCCATCGTTGTGGCATATGGTATAACGTATTATATCTAAACCAGGGCATACTGAGAACTGAACACTGTCTTGGTATCTGGCATTCGCTTGTGTTTTGCAGAAGGACTATGAACAACATATAGGGTCATTTGATACAACAGGAAATATACCGAGTATCCCGTGTTCATACCAAAAACAAAATTAAGACGTATTCCAACTGCATCACTACGCAAATAATTTTTTAGTCATGTGTACATGCTCGCAGACGCTGGCCTGGTAACCTAAATTATAGTTGCATCTGCTTATCCAATTTCCCTACGGTAGCCTATCACATTCATTTCATTGTAACGGATATTATCGCATGTGTGTATGGTTAACTGTGCGAAAATCAATTAAAAAATAAATCAACACAACTATGTAGCTAAAAATTGTATGAAATATAATCGCAACACGGTTCTTAGCATTCGATGTCACTGCTCCGGGAATGTATCGGATCCCATGCCCATTATACCAATAATGCAATTATTGAATGGTCACAACATATTCAAGAATGACGATGAGTAGCATTGGTATAAAATAACATATCTATACAGACCTTTCTCTCGAACAGAAATTCCTACAATCAACATTTCAATCAGAACTGCTATATTTTATCTTTTTAAACACTGATGAAAATCGTTAAAGAAAAAGTAACAACTTGGGACTATCCAAGTCAGTTACCGCGGCATGACAAAAATGTGCTCTTGAGATTAATTTACCCTCAACCCCCAACTTCATGTAATTAGATCTCGAAGACAGTCAATGACATAGAACCCCCGCATGGGGACCGCAGATGCATTTTGGCAGAGGAGAAAAGATAACTCGCTAATTTGCCCTGACTTCCAGAAAAGCGGAACGTGAGAATTATGTGAATATTCGATCTGAAGACTTCACACATAGGCTTTCTGTATTACCTCATGATCCATTTTATATTTCCAGTCTTATTTCCTATTTTATCACTTAACCCTGCGCCCGTCCAGATAACTGTCACACATTGCCACGGATTCCCGTATTGGTGGTCCACGTGTAGTCCGCTAGTGTCAATCAGTGGATGGCATGAACTTGTAATTAGAGAGTTAGGTCATTTAGCACCACTGGAACGCAGTTGTTTACGATGTACTCCAGACCAGCTCCAGACCAGGTTATTCCCTTTGTCGCTGGCATCCTGCGCTGACGAATGCATGGCTGGTTGTAAAAGTTCTTCTGTGTTCCGTCCGACATGGACACATATTGCTGTATCACCATAATATCAATGCCTAATGATGCCTCGTCTGTATATCATGCAAATTAACTAGTTTGAATAACAATGAAGGGTTGACCCACTAACATAAAAGTGTAGGTTAGAACGAGTTCTCGTGATTTGATGGATGAATTTTGGTTTCTTGGAAAATTATTAAAGCACTGAACACCATGCAATAGTATTCCGTATTATATTGTATCGTTAATGCGTGGCTGGTTGTGTATCACTCTCAACCAGTACTTCAATGGCATCCCTTCTCGGTAAAAACGGCCGAACAGAAACTACTATGTTTTTATTCAAATTTGTTTCTATTCAAATTACTATGTTTCTATTCAAATTTATGCTATCGGTTGATATTATATTTCTATCGAGTTAGATGCTGGTTACCCTCGCCCCGTAGGGGGGCGAGGGTATTGCAATTGGGTCTGTCCGTTTGTATGTCTGTTTGTTTGTTTGTCTGTCTGTCTGTCTGTCCGCGCGCATATCTCAAAGGAGAATGGTCCGATCAACATGAAACTTATAGGGATGAAGCGGTATCTCAGTGGCTCGGTCCTCCTCAAATCTGGCAACGGAAAATGTAAAAATCAATAATTGACCATAACTTCGGTTCTATTCAAGATAATTTTTTCTAACTAATTTTGTATTTTTCTATGGCCAATTCCTGATCATCTGATATATGAACCGTGGCCGTACGACCAAAACTCTCCATTATCGCTCGATGTCGAAAAATTGGGGGTCACGGTTTCGAATTTTTTTTTGGCCAGCAACGTTTCAGTGCAAATGTCTGCGCTCATAACTCAAAGGCAAACGGCCCGATCGATTTGAAATTTATAGGGCAAGAGTGTTATGTTGGTGGCTCAGTCCCTTCAAAATTTTGCCAAAATAGGATGAAAATGGTTGCCATGGCAACGGAAAAAAGAAAATCACATAATTGGCTCTAACTCCGGTTCTACTTGATATTAATTTTTCCAAATATTTTTGTATTTTTCTTTGGTCAATTCCCAATCGTATGGTGTACGACCGATGGTCGTACGACGAAAACTCTCCATTATCGCCCGATGTCGAAAAATTGGGGGTCACGATTTCGTTTATTTTTGGCCAGCGACGTTTCAGTGAAAGTGTCTGCGCTCATAACTCAGAGGCAAACGGTCCGATCGATTTGAAATTTATAGGACAAGAGTGCTATGATAGTGGCTCAGTCCCTTTAAAATTTTGGTTCCCTTTGAAATTTTTTTTGGCCAATTCCCAATCGTATGGTGTACGACCGATGGTCGTACGACAAAAACTCTCCATTATCGCCCGATGTCGAAAAATTGGGGGTCACGATTTCGGTTATTTTTGGCCAGCGACGTTTCAGTGAAAGTGTCTGCGCTCATAACTCAGAGGCAAACGGTCCGATCGATTTGAAATTTATAGGACAAGAGTGCTATGATAGTGGCTCAGTCCCTTTAAAATTTTGCCAAAATCGGATGAAAACGGTTGCCATGGCAACGGAAAAAAAGAAAATCACATAATTGGCTCTAACTCCGGTTCTAATTGATATTAACTTTTTCAACTATTTTTGTATTTTTGTTTGGCGAATTCCCGATCGTTTGGTTTACGACCGATGGTCGTACGACGAAAACTCTCCATTATCGTCCGATGTCGAAAAATTGGGGGTCACGATTTCGGTTATTTTTGGCCAGCGACGTTTTAGTGCAAGTGTCTGCGCTCATAACTCAAAGGCAAACGGTCCGATCGATTTGAAATTTATAGGGCTGGAGTGTTATGGTAGTGGCTCAGTCCCTTTCAAATTTTGCCAAAATCTGGTGAAAACGGTTGCCATGGCAACGGAAAAAAGAAAATCACATAATTGGCTATAACTCAGGTTCTAATCAATATTAAATTTTCAACCTATTTTTGTATTTTTCTTTGGCCAATTCCCAATCGTATGGCGTAAAACCGATGGTCTTAAGACCAAAGCTCTCAATTATCGCCTAATTTTAGTGACTAAATCTGAAGGGCGAGGGTCTGCAATATCTGATTGTCTCGTTTTGTCTGTTTTTAAAAAGAGGTTTGAAGCTTTCAATCCTGCAGTGTGTGTTTGTGGTTAATGTTGTCTGTGGGCTAAATTTTATGGCAAGCACTTTGCTTAATATTCATAATTTATAATCTATTCTACTGCTGCATTTGAGGAAAGATCTCGATATGACCTTCGTCCTTTTGGTCGCGGCTTTGCATGAATAAATATGTTTTAACTATTAACGTTTGAGCAGGCTGCTCCAATACTATTGCAACCTTGTGGTGTGCCAACAATTATACACCAGGACTGTAGCGCTGCTGTTCAACATTCAATTTAACACAACAACACTGCATCACATTTGGAGTTTCCAGGAAACTCTCAAATCTGTTCAGTCCGTGACACCTGATACATTGAGGGTATAATACTCGGTGCTTCCTGTCCAGCGATGTATGTTCTCCAAATGATCGTAATGGTAGAAATTATTATTGGAAAACTACAAATCAGATACAGATACATTGTTCTGTTCGATGCCCAAGATGTTGATGAATATATATACTACAAAATTATACCCAAGTTGGATAATTATTAGAACGTCTGTAATTAGGTGATGAAAATATATTCCAGGAATACGGAAGTGATCAGACTTGACAGATTCAGGGAACAGGTGCCATTCATATAAACATCATATATATTTCGTATTGGTCGCAAGCACGCTTGGAAATCGTCTTTTATATTATTCTACCTGAAAAACTGGGAACTTCTTGATGATATGTTCAGTTGATTTCAGAGTCCAGTTTCATATACAACGTTGAAAAAAATTATGAGAATTTTGTTTTATGTTTCAGTTTGCTGCTGTTCATGTGTCGCATGTGGATCAGCCATGGCATTGCACTCGTCAACACGACAGAGAAAGCTGAGAATACATCAGAACTGCTGGACACTTTACTGAAAGGCTATGACAAGCGTCTTCGTCCAAACTTTGGTGGTGGGTATACAGGAGTATGTCACTTCTTCGTAATTAAGTTGAAAATTATCATAACTATTGATATGGTAAAAAATAAATCCTTATCGAAGGTTCAGTACCAGCGTCCTCAAATCTACAGGAATATATGATTATTACGGATCATTGATAGCACGCGTATCAATTTACTGACAATGAGGAACGAACTTTCCTTCTGAGTAATTTCCGAATTTCAATGTAATATGTGTTACCTCAAATAATACGACAACATGACATTAGGATACCTAATTCTTTCACAAAATAACCTCATTAGTTATTGCACCCAAGGTGAACCTGACCTGGTTGACGTGAACTTGAACATCCGCAGTATGGGTCCAATATCAGAACAGGACATGGTGAGTTGAACGTGACATGTAGTCCAAACCATTTTTACAGGATGGATTGTGGATGAGCTATATAAAGTACGTCACAGGTTAAATGTGTTGTCCACCTGGACAGGCCTACCAGCTGGATTGTTATTTCCGACAAAGCTGGGTGGATGAACGGCTTACATTCTCCAGTTCGATGGAGAAACTCGGTGTCAGCGTCAACATCCTGGAACGCCTCTGGAAGCCGGACACTCACTTCTTCAACGGCAAGAAGTCCTACTTGCACACAGTGACTACTCCGAACAAGCTCCTCAGAATTTACAAAAACGGACGGATTTTATATTCCATGAGGTGATACCATTTGAAATGATGAGGAAGAATTACGTAGGAAAACATTAGATTATGCGCTTTATCACCTCATAATATATCTTCAACTAAGTGTACAACACGTACAGGTACATTCATTTTGATATGAATATATGATATAGATTGGCGAAGGTCAAAATTAATCCTGTAAACTTTGGAATATTCAAATCACACTATCACGTCCATACATCTGTCAGTGGGACCGCGTTACCAATGTATAATACGAGGCAATTCTTCATCCACTGTCACTGTTCTAACACAATAGGATTACCATCAAAGCGAGCTGCCCCATGTACTTGGAGAACTTCCCCATGGACACACAGACGTGCCCGCTCAAGTTCGGCAGCCGTAAGTGGAGTCACATGCACCCCATCCATCAGCATCTGTCAGGGGCAAATGATTCATCGCTCTGTGATCATTTTAAAATTTCCATATGTATATATCTCAAGGGGAGTTCAAGTATTGGCTTCTCCCTATTATGTCATTTTCTACTCTCTTCCTTCCCAGAGAATAAGATGAATTATTGGCAAGAATGTAAATGAAAAGTTTTTTTCAAGTGTAACGATATGATGTGATTACACTTGACCACGAATTCGGCCCTATTCTCAACAGATGGCTACGGAGATAAAGACGTTATATATGTCTGGACGAAAGGCGCAGGGAGATCCATCAAAATGGCGTCTGATCTGACCCTGTCTCAATTTGATCTCATTGATATCCCTGCTGGGAATCGATCAGTATTGGAAATTGGACTCGGTGGTGAGAAAACAAATGGATGTCAGGCAATTTAAGCATTAAATTATCGCAACGAAAATTATCCGAATACATACGAAATAATACATGAAATAAGTTTTGGCAGTATCACCAGGATTAGATCTTGGAATTAGAACTGTAGAGGGAAACACTACCAGGATTCCATTTCGAAGTGTAATGGGAAAAATATGTCGTCTCACTTTTACTAGGACAAAGTTATTCGATGTTGTTTGCCAAGTTTGTTCTGAGGCGCCACATGGGCTATTTCCTGATCAACGTCTACGTGCCTTGTAGTCTGCTGGTTGTCATTTCTTGGGTAGCGTTCTGGATCAACAGGGAAGCCACTGCTGACAGAATTGCTCTTGGTAATTGATTGTTGGACTTTGGCTATCTCTAGACAAAGCATAGCTATATAATTAGCATTCCGTTTGCTGCTGTAGTTTTAGTCAGGCGAGATTTGAATATCAGCTGATCCTTCTTGTTTCTTTACTTTGTAGGAATCACCACAGTTCTGACGATGGCCTTTCTGGGAATCGAGAATCGACGAGACTTGCCGAAAGTGTCATACTCTACAGCTCTGGACTACTTCGTTGGCATGTGCTTTGCCTTCGTGCTGGCCACCATCATGCAGTTTGCGGGGGTTCACTACTTCACCAAGCACGGCAGTGGCGAGGTGTTCATCGTACCCGAGAGCTCATCATCGTCGTCGTCTTCAGAGTCGGAGGAAGAGGAAACTAAGACAATCATCGAGGAGGAGGCGGAGGATAATCATCGTGAAGATGGAGATAGGGTATGAAACGGGAACAAAAATACGGATCGTCATTGCAAATGCATTCCTCATACTCATTTCACACAAATTATTATATTGCTTTCGTTGTTAAATACGCGTCTGTATCGTTGAATACGCGTTTCTACCTTTGAATTTAATTCGATTTTTCCTCCTAAATTTCTGTCTGAAACATGCAAGACACAAATAATTTATAATACACGAATCTATCATTTCATTGAATGTTTTTCGCACGATATGCTGAGCTAGAGCTATCTTCCAGGTCATGGATCTGCCGCACCACCACCATCACCATCACTCAAACTTCCACCGGGACCGGAGGATGTCCATTCGCGCATGCGCCGCGCGCAGTAATCGGCTCAGCTTCAAGCAGAACGGCACCAGTCCGCCTCCAGTGAACTCCATACCAGAGGAGAGGCCGGCCAAGTTCCGTCGTCCAAACAGGCGGAAGGCCCTGGCCCCTTACAGGCGCGAGAAGTGGTACAAGAAGCTACTATACTGCATCATTGGAAACACGGAGTATAGAGACGAGATGATGCGCTCCAGCCCGGAAGGGGTGAATAGTGTCAGTCGGATTGATAAAGCGTCCAGGATTCTTTTCCCCTTTATGTTTCTGAGTTTTAACGTGTTTTACTGGTACTGGTATATACATCACGTGGCGGGCCCCGTGGACATCAAAGTGTGACTGGTTGGTGTGACGTGGAGATTATCGGAGTAGTGAATATATATCATACTGTTATTCATTTGTGTACGTTGATCGTACGCGGACTCTTCATATCGCATCATACATATGCACATATAGACTCGTATAAAAATTTACTCGTAGTTTGCATTTTTAGGTTACCGGACCTTTGGTCCGATAACCTATTGCCGTGGCGTTGCGTCCGTCGTCCGACGCCCGTCCACATTTTTATCATTAAAGTTTACAGGCGAATATTTCTGAAATTTTGCACAAAAATACCTAAAAATATTTCCAGGAAAGGGTTTTTTTAGCTTTTTGATTTTCGCATTTTTTTCAAAATGGCGGCCGTTTTCGTCGAAAATTGGCCAATTTTGGAATTTGATGGTCATTTTCTCAAAATCTGTTCAGTAACTTTTTTTTCTTATTGATGCATGACACTCCTCCTATGTACCCCTGTGACATGTATAAATTTCGTTGCCCTTGAATCGCTCGAAGTGGGCCATTTTGGGCCCAAACTCGGCCCAAATGGGACTTTCCGATGTTAAATTCTCCTATGCTTTATAATGGGACACATTAAGCCTAATATCTCACTTAAAATTGAAATTAGAGACTAAGAGTCAATTGTAGACATATAGGAAATGATATATGCTGAATACTCTCGTGACCTTGAATTTGACCTCTGACCTCGGTTTCAAGGTCAGAACGGCCGTTTTCGTCTAAAAATGGCCAATTTTGGACTTTGATGGTCGTTTTCTCAAAATCTGTTCAGTAACTTTTTATCTTATTGATGCATAACCCTCCTCATCTGTACCCCTGTGACATGTTTAAATTTCGTTGCGCTTGAATCGCTCGAAGTTGGCCATTTTGAGCCCAAACTTGTCCCAAATGGGACAGTCCCATGTTAAATTCTCCTATGCTTTATAATGGTACACATTAAGCCTAATATCTCACTTAATATTGCGATTAGAGACTAGGAATCAATTGTGGACATATAGGAAATGATATATGCCGAATATTCTTGTGACCTTGAAATTGACCTCTGACCTCGGTTTCAAGGTCAGAGCACAAAATGGCTAATATCTCGTTCATTATCGACTTTACAGCTTAGGAATCAATTGTGGACATATAGGAAATGATATATTCTGAACATTGTCATGACCTTGAACTTGACATTTGACCTCATTTTCAATGTCACAGGACAAAATGGCTAATATCTCGCTTATTATCAATTTTACAGCTTAGGAATCAATTATGAACATATAGGAAATGATATATGCTGAATATTGCTATGACCTTGAATTTGACCTTTGACCTCATTTTCAAGGTCAGAGAACGAAATGGCTAATATCTCGCTTTTTATCGACTTAACAGCCTAGCAATCAATTGTGGACATATAGAAAATGTTATATTCTGAACATTGTCATGACCTTGAACTTCACCTTTGACCTAATTTTCAATGTCACATGACAAAATGGCTATTAGCTCGCTTATTATCGACTTCAGAGCTTAGAAATCAATTATGAACGTATAGGAAATGATATAAGCTGAAATTTGCTATGACCTTGAATTCAACCTTTGACCTCATTTTCAAGGTCGCAGGACATGATGGCTAATATCTCGCTTATTATTGACTTTACAGCTTAAAAATCAGTTGTGGACATACTAGAAATGACATATGCCGAATATTATTGTGTCCTTGAATTGACCAATGACCTTATTTTCGAGGTCACGGGACAAACTACTAATATCTAAAATTTGTATTGTCCGGTAACCTTTCTTAGCCCTTGGGCTAATTTTTTTCTTATTGATGCATGACACTCCTCCTATGTACCCCTGTGACATGTATAAATTTCGTTGCCCTTGGATCGCTCGAAGTGGGCCATTTTGGGCCCAAACTCGGCCCAAATGGGACTTTCCCATGTTAAATTCTCCTATGCTTTATAATGGTACACATTAAGCCTAATATCTCACTTAAAATTGAAATTAGAGACTAAGAGTCAATTGTAGACATATAGGAAATGATATATGCTGAATACTCTCGTGACCTTGAATTTGACCTCTGACCTCGGTTTCAAGGTCAGAACGGCCGTTTTCGTCTAAAAATGGCCAATTTTGGACTTTGATGGTGGTTTTCTCAAAATCTGTTCAGTAACTTTTTTTCTTATTGATGCATAACACTCCTCATATGTACCCCTGTGACATGTTTAAATTTCGTTGCGCTTGAATCGCTCGAAGTTGGCCATTTTGGGCCCAAACTTGGCCCAAATGGGACAGTCCCATGTTAAATTCTCCTATGCTTTATAATGGGACACATTAAGCCTAATATCTCACTTAATGTTGCGATTAGAGACTAGGAATCAATTGTGGACATATAGGAAATGATATATGCCGAATATTCTTGTGACCTTGAAATTGACCTCTGACCTCGGTTTCAAGGTCAGAGCACAAAATGGCTAATATCTCGTTCATTATCGACTTTACAGCTTAGGAATCAATTGTGGACATATAGGAAATGATATATGCTGAAAATTCTGATAACCTTGAATTTGACCTTTGATCTCCTTTTCAAGGTCACAGGACAAAATGGCTAATATCTCACTTATCATCGATTTTACAGCTTAGGGATCAATTGTGGACATATAGGAAGTGATATATGCTGAATATTCTCATGACCTCGAATTTGACCTCTGACCTCAGTTTCAAGGTCAGAGCACAAAATGGCTAATATCTCGCTTATTATCGACTTTACAGCTTAGGAATTAATTGTGGACATATAGGAAACGATATATGCCAAATATTCTGATGATGTTGATTTTGACCTTTGACCTCATTTTCAAGGTCACAGGACAAAATGGCCAATATCGCGCTTATTATCGATTTTACAGCTAAGGGATCAATTGTGGACATATAGAAAATGATATATTCTGAACATTGTCATGACCTTGAACTTGACATTTGACCTCATTTTCAATGTCACAGGACAAAATGGCTAATATCTCGCTTATTATCAATTTTACAGCTTAGGAATCAATTATGAACATATAGGAAATGATATATGCTGAATATTGCTATGACCTTGAATTTGACCTTTGACCTCATTTTCAAGGTCAGAGAACGAAATGGCTAATATCTCGCTTTTTATCGACTTTACAGCCTAGCAATCAATTGTGGACATATAGAAAATGTTATATTCTGAACATTGTCATGACCTTGAACTTCACCTTTGACCTAACTTCAAGGTCACAGGACAAAATGGCTATTAGCTCGCTTATTATCGACTTCAGAGCTTATGAATCAATTATGAACGTATAGGAAATGATATAAGCTGAAATTTGCTATGACCTTGAATTCAACCTTTGACCTCATTTTCAAGGTCGCAGGACATGATGGCTAATATCTCGCTTATTATTGACTTTACAGCTTAAAAATCAGTTGTGGACATACTAGAAATGACATATGCCGAATATTATTGTGTCCTTGAATTGACCAATGACCTTATTTTCAAGGTCATGGGACAAACTACTAATATCTAAAATTTGTATTGTCCGGTGACCTTTCTTAGCCCTTGGGCTAATTTTTTTCTTATTGATGCATGACACTCCTCCTATGTACCCCTCTGACATGTATAAATTTCGTTGCCCTTGAACCGCTCGAAGTGGGCCATTTTGGGCCCAAACTCGGCCCAAATGGGACTTTCCCATGTTAAATTCTCCTATGCTTTATAATGGGACACATTAAGCCTAATATCTCACTTAAAATTGAAATAAGAGATTAAGAATCAATTGTAGACATATAGGAAATGATATATGCTGAATATTCTCGTGACCTTGAATTTGACCTCTGACCTCGGTTTCAAGGTCAGAGCGGCCGTTTTCGTATAAAAATGGCCAATTTTGGACTTTGATGGTCGTTTTCTCAAAATCTGTTCAGTAACTTTTTAGGTTACCGGAGCTATGATCCGATAACCTATTGGCATGGCGTTGCGTCCGTCGTCCGTCGTCGTCCGTCGTCGTCGTCGTCCACATTGTTATCTTTTTTGTTTATGAGCGAATTCTTCTGAAATTTTGCACAAAAATACTTAAAAATAATTCAAGAAGGAGCTATTTTTTTAGTTTTTTGATTTTCGCATTTTTGTCAAAATGGCGGCCGTTTTCGACAAAAAATGCATGATTTTGGACTTTGGTGGCCATTTTCTCAAAATCTGTTCAGTAACTTTTTTTCTTTTGATACATAATACTCCTCATATGTACTCCTATGATGTCTATAAATTTCGTTGCGCTTGAATCGCTCGAAGTGGACCATTTTGGCCCAAACTTGGCCCAAATGGGACTTTCCCATGTTAAATTCTCCTATGCTTTATAATGGGACACATTATGCCTAATATCTCACTTAATATTGAGATTAGAGACTAGGAATCAATTGTGGACATATAGGAAATTATATATGCTGAATATTCTCGTGACCTTGAATTTCACCTCTGACCTCAATCTCAAGGTCAGAGCACAAAATGTCTGATATCTCGCTTATTATCGACTCTACAGCTTAGGAATCAATTGTGGACATATAGGAAATGATATATGCTGAATATTCTGATGACCTTGAATTTGACCTTTGACGGCATTTTCAAAGTCATAGGACAAAATGGCTAATATCTCGCTTGGTATTGACTTTACAGCTTAGGAATCAGTTAGGAACATATAGGAAATGATATATGCAGATTATTGTCATGACCTTGAATTTGACCTTTGACCTCATTTTCAAGGTCACAGGACAAAATGGCTAATATCTCACTTATTGTCGACTCTACAGCTTAGGAATCAATTGTGGACATATAGGAAATCATATATGCTGAATATTCTGATGACCTTGAATTTGACCTCATTTGGTCATAGGACAAAATGGCTGATATCTCGCTTGTTATCGACTTTACAGCGTAGGAATCAGTTATGAACATATACGAAATGATATATGCAGATTATTGTCATGACCTTGAATTTGACCTTTGACCTCATTTTCAAGGTCACAGGACAAAATGGCTAATATCTCACTTATTATCGATTTTACAGCTTAGGAATCAATAGTGGACATGTAGGAAATGATATATGCTGAATATTCTCGGACCTTGAATTTGAGCTCTGACTTCATTTTCAAGGTCCAAGGACAAACTGGCTCATATCTTGCTCCTCTATTGACTGTATGGCTTGGGAATCAATTGTGGGCATGATATAAAAAATGATATACACTGAATATTTTGATGACCTTGAATTTGACCTTTGCCCCTTCATTTTCAAGGCCACAGCACAAAATTGCTAATATCTCGCTGATTATTGAATTTACAGCTTAGCAATCAACTGTGGACGTGATATATGCTTAATGTTATATATGCTGAATATTCTCTTGACTTTGAATTCAACCAATGACCTGGCTAACATCTAAAATATTAAACATTGTCCGGTAACCTATCTTTGGCCCTTGGCCTAATTTTTTGAAATTTATATAAATGCATGGAGGCTTTCTGCTAAAAATGTATTTATGTTTATGAATACGCTTAGTGAAACATTGACATGGCGACATAATGAACCTGCTGAAAATCTGTTTACACATTGTAACAATTACACTTGAAATTATCCAATAAAATATTGAGTGGAATTACGGAATTAGGTTGCACATATGCCTGTTATTATTTTTTAATTCTTCAGAAAGAAAACGAAGCACATCTCATATTAAATATTTCAATTACTATAACCAAATAGCACAGGTCGGAGATCCATACATACACACCTTCCAATACAATAACCATCATGGTTAAAAATTATAATTTCTTGAATGCATCAATTCTATGGTTGTGCAAATATAAATAACCAATGTGCTAACGGAAGGACCTCCTCGCACCATGAGTCTATTTCTCGATCGATCACAATTTCAGTGTCAAGGTCTAAACATCAACGGAATAACTTCCAACCTTTTCAGGGAAGACCTCGTGAGACTGTAAATGATGCATTACCCCATTTATCAATATCATGCCATTGTTAGGCCTACTGCTAATGTCGTTCACGAAATGCAAATAAATGGTGACTTTTATACGAATGTATTGTTGACCAATCAAATGAACGTGTGTATTGGAATACTGTTAACCGATTTCATTTGTTTATTGCATTATTTAATTTCCGTCAGAATAGAATCAATATGTTCAGTAGTCAACAAACTTCTTCTCCAGTAAAATACATTTACATAATTTTCACGTAAGATATTTCAATTCACTGAATAGCAGTTCCTATGCATGACGGATTCCTATGCAGTCCTTTCAATTGCTTCTGAAGTAATGTTTGGCCTCCACCCGTCTCGGCGATACTAAACCAACCTTATGACACGAAGACACAAAAGAATGGTTCCTTATTGATGGTTTAGTGTCAATCGGTGGATGGCTAGAGCTTGTAATTAGAGAGTGATTCGTCTTGATTAATGACTGACGTCAGTCCACACGTCGTTCACAGCAATGGTAGGCAGGATATCACTTGCTACAGGGGTCCTTGTTGGGTGCATTATCACCCTGTGCCAACACGAGAATCGGTGATAGGCAGCAAGATATGCGGTGCAAGTAGTTCCTCCTTCGAGGCATGCTAGGCCAGGCTTTAGTGTAATGCTAAGAACCAAAACATGTGACTACATAACATCATGGATGTACATTCAGATAATATGTGACATACTTCTCGGAATTGTGAAAATGAATGGTATTCATGAGCCACTCAGTCCGTCAAATTGTTTTCATCCAGAAATGTGACATAATATCATGAGGTTGACACCAATATTATGCACCATAGTGATTTTGAATAATAATATTCAGTTTTGTGGTCAGTATTCTTTTTCATTCCTAACGATGCTAAGTAGTATCACTAAAATTGGGAATGGTTATTCTTAATCTGCACAACCCATACGTATGTAATCCTCATAAATTCGCTAGTAGCCCTACAACAAGTGCTGGCTGATTGAAATTCGCAACATTTCGAGATTTTGAATCAATCTGGTGCATGTAGGAATGGCAAAACCAGCGCCTTATTCACAAATAAAAACCCAATCTACGATGATATGGTTTTGAGGGCCACCACTTGCAAAGATATGCACAAGGAATATGCCTGGTAAATATAGGAGACACGATGAAAGAGTGCCTGGGTGGGGCATGGTGCATGTGCATCTCCCAGTGATGTCATCTTTCAAATCCCACATTATGAACAGGTTTCTAACACGTGCTGGAACGAACCCACATGCTCTTGCTCGCAGTATCTGACAGAAATGCTGCAAAATGATTTATCCCGATTTCCCGCCCGCTACAGATAAATCAATTCGCAGACGTTGATTCGAAATAATGACAAGTTTGTCATCACCTCAAAGACAGATGATCACTTTGGGATGAATGGATACTCTCCAATTCAATCAGAAGTACGAAAATCATTACAACACAATGAATGGCCTAAACTGTATCTGTATCATTTGTGTGCGTATATTGTACAGCATTTCGTACAACAAAGCGTCATATAGTTTAAAAAAAATACAAGACACATTATATCGTATCTGAAACTCGGTAACTCATACCTGTATATATGGACATTATTTGTTATTGATGCTTAATTCATGGATATGTAAAATACAGAGTAGCATGCTTATATTTGTCTACATTGACAGTTATCATCAACACTACAGTGTCAGGTTGGCTTGTGTTAGGATTGCACATATATGTGTTCACTTGTTCAACTTTTGCAAAGTAATGTCCGCCATCTGAAAAACAACAGCACTCAATGAGGAGTCAAAGAGGATTTGCGAGTTAACTCAACATTAAAGGTGCAGAGTTCCTTTCTAGTTTCTGTGTCAGCTGCTTCCACAATTACTCCAAGACGATTGCATTAGTCAAAGCTCATTCGGCCCAAGTAGCGCACCTTACTCTGTTAATACTACTCATCCACTGAATGTATACTAATTTGATCCGTCTGGCACATTTCTAATCTTCATTGAATTCAGAAGAAATAGTAAGCTGTGCTACATGGGCCGCTCATTCTCTTCGAATGAGCTTTACGAAAATCATTACAACACAATGAATGGCCTAAACTGTATCTGTATCATATTCGTGCGTATATTGTACTGCATTTCAGAATGAAGCGTCATATAGTTTTAAAAAAATACAAGACACATTATATCGTATCTGAAACTCGGTAACTCATACCTGTATGTATGGACATTATTTGTTATTGATGCTTAATTCATGTATATGTATTAATTCATGCTCATGAACTTGATCATTGGCGCATGATCACCATGCCCTAATAATATTTGCTGAAACAATATTTCGAAGAAGACGATAAATAGCGCATGACTCTCAGGCTGAAATGCAGATGTTATATTATACACTGATATAATTTCACGGTGAACGGGGTCTGAAGGAAATCCCAGAAAAATCGCAGTCTGAGAAGATCAAAGTCGATTACATAAACGAAGAGATTATGCAAGAAAAAAATTGCACGTTAAGATAAATTTCTCACTGCTAGTATAGTTTCATATAATTAGACCTGACCAAGTTCAGTATATAAACGAGACAATCAGAGATTGCAGACCCTCGCCCTTCAGATTTAGTCACCAAACCTTCGCATCTTCAACGTGAGCTATAATCGGGGATCTTGTTCATATGACAATTATTCATATATCAAATGGTCAGGACTTGGCCATAGAAAAATACAAAAATCATGGTAGGATCAATCATTAATAAAAGTAGTTCCTGCAGTTCCTCTATTTAATTTGACCATATTCTCGACCGCGGTCTGAATCCTTGATACTGACCTTCCAAAGTTTGCAGTCTCACTCAGATATATACTGCCTAAAATATTCTATTGAATATCTTCAGTGGTTTCTGAATTCCTACTACTCGAAATATTACGAACTGGTAATTTCAGCTGATGACCCTTATACATTCCCGACCTTGGGCGATAATGGGGAATTTTGATCCTACGACCATTGGTCATATAGCAAATGATGGAGAATTGACCAGAAAATTACAAAATTTTTAGGGAAAATTAATCATGTCATTGCAACTTTTCGATTTTGACCTCTTCTGTGATCTTGACCTTGTCGTCCAATATTGAGCTGTAAAATTTCACCGTAATGTTCCTATTATCAAGGCACATCTCATGAACGAAAACGGTTTAAACAGATTGATAACTGGCTTCACAATATGGTCTCGAATCTCAGAACACTCAGAAGTAATAAAATCGTGACCCCCAACTTTTCGACTTCGGGCGATAATTGAGAGTTTTGGTCTTAAAACCATCAGTTGTATGCCATACGACAATGCAGACAGTTCCACTGAAACGTCAGTGGCAAAAAAATAATCGAAATCGTGACCCCCAATTTTTTGACATCGGGCGATAATAGAGAGTTTTCGTCGTACGACCATTGGTCGTACACCATACGATCGGGAATTGGCCAGAGAAAAATACAAGAAAATTGAGGAGGACCGAGCGTCTGACCGCTTCATCCCTATAAATTTCACATCGATCAGACCATTTATTTCCGAGTTATGTGCGCGGACAGACAGACAGACAGGGAGACAAACAAACAAACAGACGGACAGACCCAAATGCAATACCCTCTGCTCCTATCGAGGCGAGGGTAATAACGTAGCTTTGTTGCGGAATATGTTAAAAGCAGTGTCATACAGAGTTAGAACACCAGTTTTTATCTTCCCTCTTGGATTCTTGAAACTCGTTTACACCAATCTTGCTAATATTTTGTCCCATGATAAACAGTCTCGTATTATAACTTAGCACATTTTCCAATAGGAGTCAAAGGGCAACTTTCCACCACATTTCAGACTTCTGCAAAAATTGAAAATGGCAATCTACCCCTAATGTTAAAATTCAGCCCAAAACTGGACACACTCCAGTAATTGGTCGTGTTTACACCCACCAGGGATGGGATTGTATTGTACAATAACATACTGATTTCAAGATATCAAACTGCTATAAAAGCCAGCGAACGCACAAAATCGTGTGCGGGCCTAGAAATGCAATGATGGTGCCAGAAATATTAAAACTAGCATAGAGGTAGACTGCCAACTCTTCCATTTTGCAAATGAAATCTGAAAGTTGGCAAAAAAAATACCGTTTGACGCTCAGGTGAAGTATGTTATAACATACACCTGTTTTATAGGTCTATGGTTATAATAAGATAGGCTATCGTTTAACAACGCAAAATATCAACAAAAAACGGTGTGAATGAGTTTAACAAGTCAATGGGAAGTTTGTAGGCTGTAGCAGCCTCCACTTCATGCACAGAGCCAAATGTCCCCGAACTTATGAGCAAAGTTTCTACACAACACCATATAGCTGACACATCCGATCAGCTACCTGCTCTGTGTTTTATGCTACTACGCACGAGCTACACACGCGCAGAGTGATCAATAACTAAATGCAATATATCGATACCTGAAATACAGCACCGTGACCCAAACACCTACGTGTAACGGTAATACACTGCACATTTCCTCAACATATAGATGAACAATCAATAGTATATTATGACGTGCAACCATCAAAACATTGAGCCCTTATTTACACATAAAACACCAAGTTTAAGTTTATTCATATACACATAAACACCAATGATAACAATGATAAAAATAATGTGAACGAAAAGTCCTTGTCCGCTTTGTTCGGCTGACAAGAAAACATCAGACGGTGGCAGTGGTGCAGACCGTGTATATGATATAATGTGAACACCCGAGAGAGTATCTTGTTCATCAGGAGGAGGATTTGCTCTTCAGATGTCGCACTGCATGTAGAAGTTTGTGGAATCGTTTTGAAACCGCGTTATAAAGTTCATAATCCAGGTGTAGTTTGGACTTCAATAATTCAAAACTTTCTTTGTTAATCGGCTCTTTTGTCATGGTTTTAGTCTTGTTTTTAAAAATTGCCTCAATGTTTTTGTAAGTCACAGAGCTCCCTGAGAACATGTGAGGCATTAAAAATTCCAGCACCTCGAAATACTCCGGCAACATTTCTGTCATTCCCACAACTAGATAATCCCTCAGCAGTCTCTGTTTCGCCAAGTTAAGGGATGCTTGGGACCGGTTCATGCAAACATCTTCCTCAGAACCACACAAATAATGTATTGCAGACCATTTGTAGCCCGTTGTGTTACACATCCAATTTTCGTTCACTACAAGATCAAAGACACACGAGTTTATGTCACCCATATTCATTTTAATCCTGCCATCCACCTTGTACTTTTTATAGTTGTATAGAGAAATGTACCACTCCCTTGGATCTCGAATCACATTAATGTACACTGTCGAGCGTGGGAAGAAGGGGCTTAAGTTGTAATAGAGATAGTGGTTGATGAGCAGGAATCTGAATCGGGATCTTCTTGCATCATTCAATATACTTTTTATTGAATTTCTTGTCAAGTGAGTAGAATGCTTATTTTCAATTTCTTCTATTTGAACAAAATTGTGTTTTTTCGCCATATTATTAAAGACAGAACTGACAGTTCTACTTCCGGTTTTGTGAACTCTGTTGTAGAAACCATGAGTACAGCCCGATATTAAATGTACTGGTACAACAAGGTCCGCCGTGTCCAATCTCAGCTGCTCCTGGAATGCAGTGAAATTGCACGATACTGTGGCATTCTGTGGTGGTATGACATCCGCGTCTACGGCGACGCCTAACGTTACACTTGCAGCGGTTTTCTCGAGAGGCTTGGGGGCTTGGATGGCATCAGTCATTGAGATTTGAAGTGGGTTACGTTTTCTAGTTGGATGAAGCATGCAGAGAACAGCAAGCAGCAGGATCGTCAATATGCATATTCCTTGCAGACGGCGTTTGCATCCACATTGTTTGCCTTCGCTCGACATGGTTGTCTTCAAGATCTGAAATAACATACGTTGAAATCCTCATAGACCCTGGCCCATTTTATGTCTGTTTCCTACAACATATTCAGTTACACAGGCTATTGAGAAACTCAGTTTGGCTGTTATAGCTGAGAGATACATGTACACTTCGTTCCACACGTTCTAAAAGTTATTACGGACTTAACATATTCCGACCAGGTGGAAGCATGTGGCTACTCATTTTTTTCTCCCCTGCTTGGCTTTTGAGAAAAATTTGGAGAGAAAACACAAGATTATGATAAACAAATTTAAGAAAAATTTACCCGTTGCAATGCACATCAATCGAACAAGACACTTCCTATGTGTCGCCTTTTGCACATATGTCATATCTTTCGTTTATTGTAGACTGAATGCGACAATCTTTTTACAGACCTGGATGGATGACTGACGATGGACGAGGAATGACGAACGAAAATTTAAAACAGCTTATCGGCCCAACTAGCCCAAGGGTTAAGAAAGGTTACCGGAGAAATGTAAAAGTGGTAAGTTATACACAACTGCTCATTTTCTCACCAACATTGCTTTTTAGAGCATTCAAGGTCATTGAAGGTCAAATTTAAGGTCAAGAATGAAATACATATGTAACGTGTGACGCCCGCTACCTGGGGCGCTACAAGGCCCCGCATCTGAGCACGGTCACTGCGGGCGTCGTGTTCACTTAACTACAACCAGGTAATGGTCTGCCGAACTAGTCCGGCCTCGATTCATTACTCAGACATTACATCATCATGGCCATGGCTTCCAGAATACGTGCACGTGTTGCTGGCCGGCCTCGCCGACGGTCTGATAGAACCCCGACCGTCAGGGGATAGAACCCCGACGGTCTGCCAGAGCCTGTGTCGCACCATCCACAGGCGAGAAACGACCAATCCACTGGGGCGTGAGCCCCCGGATCAAAGTAGCCCCCCTCCTGGGCCCCCGATTGGAATTGTCCCCGGGGCCCTCGCGGGTCCTCTAGCCAGACAGAGAGGCATTTCGATGTAAAGCATACTATTTGTTGAATATTACATACTAACAAAAATCGCTATATAACCCACCGTTTCCAAGATATCAAGCCAAAAATTTGAGGTCAAGGTCAAGTTCATCCGAAATATCCCAAGATATATTTGTCTAGGGAGACAAAAATGTCCGTTTTGCTCTACAACACACCGTTTCCGAAATATCAATGGAAATGATCAGGAGTCAGCAACAAATTTGACGTCACAGTTTTACCTCAATACAACTAAGACATTTTTGTTTAGACCCATAACTCTGAAACACTGTTTCTGAGATATCGTTAAATTTAGCCCAAAGGCTATGATAGGTTACCGGACAATTTTGGTTTTGGGCATGGCAGGTAACTTTTACAAATCAAGGTCATCTGTGTGAACATATGACCTTGATATTTGCCAATCAAGGTCATCTGTGTGAAATTCAATGTCACCATTAGGTCTTCGACACTTGATTTTCTACATGTTCATAATACAAAGATATCTCTAGGTGCAAGCGTTTAGGCTGCTCAGGCCAATTTATACATTCCAAGTCAGACATTTAGCACTCAAGGTCATCCGAGGTCAAGTTCAAGGTCATCATTAGTTGTGCCACATACGTCTTCCTATGTTCATAATGCACACATCAGCTCTATCTACAAGCACCTTATCTGTAGAGGTGAACCTTGGCATTTTTCACCCAAAAATGGCTGTTTTGACCTTTCAAGGTCATCAAAGGCCAAATTCAAGATCACCACACAAATCGCCGTATATGACTTCCCATTCAATTTGAAAATGCCAAATTCTAACCTCTATCTCCTGGCGTTCTATGAATGCAGATCTGGCAGCTCCCAATATTAACGAAAGAAGTGGCAAAAAAAATTCCCAAATTTTGTTTATTTATGAACATATACAAAATCAAGTGTCGCAGACCCCTCCCCCCCCCCACTAGAATGACCCAAAATGGACAGCAACGCGATTTGGGCCGGAAAAAATTTTGTCAACCCGTCAAAAATACAAAATGGCCGCCACACACAGACCGGCGAATCAAGGGCAACTAAATTCATGACAGAGGTTCCTGTACATAAGGGGAATCTTTGAAACAAAAATCTCAAAACTGTCTGAACAGTTTTTGAGAAAATGGCCGTCAAAATCAGAAATTGGTTGTTTTTCGTCGAAAATGGCCGCCATTTTGCCAAAAAAAATCCAAAAACTAAAAGAATACTTCCTTCTTGAACTATTTTTAGGTAGCTTTCTGCAAAATTTCAGAAAAATTCGCCTGTAAACTTCAAAGATAAAATTGTTCATGCCTGAAGGACGGACGTCCCAAATTTCTTTCCCCATGTTAAATTTCTTATGTCGCGTAAGCCCCTTATCCCCATATTAAGCCCCTAAACACACTTTTGCTTATGAAAAAATGAGTTTATGGGCTATTTTCAGCTTTATTTAAGCCTTTAAATCCCAAAAGTTCACCCGGATGGGCGGATAAGACATAGTTAGGGCCCTTTCCTATGCTAAATTCCCTATACCGACTGGCCCCTAAAATTGCAAAACTGGCCCCTAGCACTGAAATAAATTTTGACCTAAACCATAGTTGGGGGCCATTTTCAGTTTTTTTCAGGCCCCCAACTTGGGAATGTTTGTCTGGCTAGACGGACGGCCAGACGCAACGCCATGCCTATAGGATATCGGACCACAGGTTCGGTAACCTAAAAATACAAAATGCCGATTGGACAAAAAAATCAGGTTCAAGTTCATTCTTGATATGTTTGTCTAGGGCGACGAGTCCGAAATAACATCTGTTTCGCTCTATGACGCACGGTTTCCCAGATATGCAGGAAGCCTCAAGGACGACTCAGGAAAAATTTTTCGACCTCAAGGTCAAAGGTCGTTTGACGGATTGATCCCAAAATCGATAGTCTTCTTGGTGACATGTGGACTTCCATGCAAAGTTTTGCAGTCTGTGCGTGGTTAGTTTTTGAGTTATCATGTGGAAACGAAGTCCAAAAATTGACATCGATTTCATCCTCACGGACCTTGGAACTGGCTTCAGAACTGAAAAACATATCTACATAGGGAGACAGGGAGACAGTATTTGCGGCTAGAAATATTTGCGGTTTATATATCCAGACGAATTTGCGGAGATTTAATTTGCGGATTGTACCTATCATATGTATTATGTATATAGGAGACAAATATTTGCGATCGATTTAATGTTACAGTTGCAAAAAACCGCGAAATCCGCAAAATAAATCGACCACAAATATTTGTCTTTTTACAGTAATAATTATGTCTGAACAGTGATGAAAACTTAAAAATGGATCTGCTGAGGCGCTCTCGAGTTATCATGCCGAAATGAAAACATCGGAAGAACAAAAAAAATTGAAATCAGCCCAAGGGCTAAAAAAGGTTAGCGGACAATATATATTTGAGATATTAGAAAATATGACCTTGAAAATATGACCTAAATACTAGAACCAATGACCTTGAAAATAAGGTCATTGGTAACTTCAGAGTCATGAGAATATTCAGCAAATATCATTTCAATTATGTCCACAATTGATTCCTAAGCTGTAAAGTCGATAATAAGCGAGATATTAGCCTTTTTGTGATCTGACCATCAAATTGAGGTGAAAGGTCAGGTCATGACAATATTCAGCATATATCATTTCCTATATGTTCGCAGTTGATTCCCAAGCTGTAAAGTCCATAATAAGCGAGATATTAGTCATTTTATTCTCTGTCAGGGTCAAATTCAGGGTCAATAAAATATTCAGCATATATCATTTCCTATATGTTCGCTATGGATTCCTAAGCTGTAAAGTCGATAATAAGCGAGATTTTGACCATTTTGTTTTCTGACCTTCAAATTGAGGTCAAAGGTCAAATTCAACGTCACCAGAATATTCAGCAAATATATATCCTTTCCTATATGTACAAATTTTATTCCTAAGCTGTAAAGTCGATAAGAAGCGAGATATTAGCTATTGTGTGCTCTGAAATTGAAAAAAAGGTCAGAGGTCAAGTTCAAGGTCATAAGAATATCTAACATCATATAGGTTCATTCCTATAGGTCCAAAATTGGTCCTAGGCTGTAAAGCTTAAGTGAGTATTAGCCATTGTGTTCTCTAACCTTGAAAATGAGGTCAAAGGTCAAAATCAAGGTCACGAGAATATTCAGCATATATCATTTCCTATATGTCCACAATTGATTCCTAATATCTAATCTCAATATTAAGTGAGATATTAACAATAGTTTGTCCCATTATAAAGCATAGGAGAATATAACATGGGAAAGTCCCATTTGGGCTGAGGTTGGGCCCAAAATGGCCCACTTCGAGCGGTTCAAGGGCAACGAAACTTATGCACGTCACAGAGATGCATATGATGAGTGTTATGCATCAATAATAAAAAAGTTACTGAACAGATTTTTAGAAAAAGGCCGTCAAAATCCAAAACTGTTTTTGTTCCGTCATACATGGCCGCCATTTTGAAAAAAATTGCGAAAATCCAAAAATCAAATCAAAAAGAAAATAAAAAAATTCCTCACTCTCAAAATCATTTGAGGCATTTTTATGCAAAATGTCAGAAAGATTTGATCGTAAACTTTAAAGATGAAAATGTAGACGGACGACGACGGACGCAACGCCATGGCAACGGATTATCGGACCAAAGGTCCGGTCACCTAAAAACTGAAAAAGTGGGAGAGAGCCTTTTCTGAAATACATTCAATTATTTTAAACCTCACTATGAATAACAATCCTGAGTAAAAACCCCTAGCATCCCACGTTACTATGGGCCGTCTAGAGCATGGATGTCATGGTGACCAGAAATGTCTTATGGGCGTGGTATGTTGTCTATTATTATGTTTCTCTTCATGTTATTCGGCGATACCATGCACGGGTGATTACAAAATACGCTCTGAAGTTCTAGTACTAGTAGCTATTCAAAGCGACTTAATTAATATTTTACCCATGAGAGTTCACGAACACTCATACAGTAAGCTTCATAATTTCAGTACAAATATTTTAAAAACTTCAGAAAAAATTAGGCCAAGGGCCAAAGATAGGTTACCGAACAATATATGTTTAATATGTTAGCGAGGTCACTGGTTAAATTCAAGGTCAAGAGAATATTCAACATATATAATATTAAGCATATCATGTCCACAGTTGATTGCTAAGCTGTAAATTCAATAGTCAGAGAGATATTAGCAGTTTTGTCTTGTGGCCATGAAAATGAAGGTAAAGGTCAAATTCAAGGTGATAAGAATATTTGTCGTATAACATTTCTTATATGTCCTTCATTGATTCCCACACTATGAAGTCGATGAGCGAGATATTAGCCATTTTGTGCTGACACCTTGAAAATCAGGTCAAAGGAAACTTGAAAATAAGGTCATTGGTCAAGTCGAGGTCACGAGAATATTCAGCATATATCATTTGTTTGATCACAATTGATCCCCAAGCTGTAAAGTTGATAATAAGTGAGATATTAGCCAATTGTGATCTGACCTTAAAATGAGGTCAAAAATCAAGTTCAAGGTCATGATAAAATTCAGCATAAAACATTTCCTGTTCGCAATAGATTCATAAACTGTCGATAATAAGCGAGATATTAGCCATTTTGTTCTCTGACCTGGAAAATGAGGTGAAAGGTCAAATTCAAAAATACACCAAAATATTCAGCAAATATCATTCCCTATATGTTCACTATGGAATCCTAAGCTGAAAAGTCGATAATAAGCGAGATATTAGCCATTTCGGCCCTGACCTTGGAAATTCGGTCAGAGGTCAAATTTAAGGTAATGACAATATTCACAATGTATCATTTCCTATATTTTCACAATTGATTCCTAGGCTGGAAAGTCGATAATAAGCGAGATATTAGCCATTCTGTGCTCTTGACCTTGGAAGTGAGGTCAGAGGTAAAATTCAACGTCACGAGAATATTCAGCATATATCATTTCCTATATGTCCACAATTGATTACTAAGCTGTTAAATCGATGATAAGTGAGATATCAGCCATTTTGTCTTGTGACCTTGAAAATGAGGTCAAAGGTCAAATTAAAGGTCATGACAATAATCTGCATATATGACTTCTTATATGTACATAATTTATTCCTAAGCTGTAAAGTCGACAAGAAGCGAGATATTAGCCATTTTGTCCTGTGACCTTGAAAATTAGGTCAAAGGTCAAATTCAAGGTCATCAGAATATTCGGCATATATCATTTCCTTTCTGTCCACAATTGATTCCTAGTCTCTAATCTCAATTTTGGGTTGAGATATGAGGCATAATGTGTCCCATTATAAAACATAGGAGAATTTAACATGGGAAAGTCCCATTTGGGCCGAGTTTGGGCCAAAATGGCCCATTTCGAGCGATTCAAGGGCAACGAAACTTATACAAATCACAGGGGTATATAGATATATATGAGGAGTGTTATGCATCAATAAGAAAAAGAATTTTTACTGAACAAATTTTGAGAAAACGGTCATCAAAGTCCAAAGTTGGCCATTTCTCGTCAAAAATGGCCGCCATTTTGAAATAAAAGGGAAAATCAATAAACTAATAAATACCTTCTTCTTGAAATATTTTTGGGCATTTTGTGCAAAATTTCAGGAAAATTTACCCGTAAACAAAAATGATGAGAATGTGGACGACGGACGCAACGCCATGCCAATAGGTTATAGGACCAAAGTCTGAAACTAGTTTCCAATAGGGCACAAACCCTTCACACCCAGTACAAACCTTTCTTAGCCAGGCACAAACCTTTCTAGCTGAGTGAAAATCTTTCCAACAGGACAAACACGTTTTTCAGCAGGGGGAAAACATTTCTAGCATGTTGCAAACCCTTTACATCCGGCACAATCCTTTCCAGCATGGGTAAATCTTTAATCAATACAGAAGCATTTCTATCATGGCACAAGTAAGCCTTCTCAGCATGGCGCAACCCTTTCTAGCAGGGCAAAAACCTTTCTAGCATAGCACGAACCTTTTCCAGCAGGGCGCAAACCTTTCTAGCAGGGCGAAAACCTTTCTATCATAGCACAGACCTTTCCAACACCTTTCTAGCATGGCACATCCAGCACACATGTCAAAAAGTGTCATGTGATGCGAGTTACAAATGCACTAGTTCGACAACAAACTGTTTGTTGTCGAACTACAAATGCACGCGAAACGTTGTAGACGGTGACTCTTCCATGCGTGCTGACACTCTCTGGAATGGATCAATACTGCCTCTAACCTTGAAGTAACGATTACAATCAAATTGCCATGGTCACCACAAATGAACAGCCCTGCTACCAAAGCTCGGAGCTCTTGTCTTCCTTGGGCGGAATATTGAGTGTTGCGTACGACCCATCAAACATATTCCTATCTTTAGTGCACCCTATCATGAAGTATGGTGGGGTGGTACTATGATATTGAACGTGATGTCCAATTGTGGATTTTGTTCAATAAAAGTAGATGTAGATAAAAAAAAATCGAAACACTTACGGTTCCTGTACACCTGCTATGTTTATCCCGACATAAACATTGAGGAGACTCGTTATTATACGTAGACAGTTGTGAGAAGCAAGAATCCTTGTGACATTTCTATCCGTTCCTGGTGTAATGTTATTGTGACACCAAGGTCGGTTCATGAGCGTAGCGAAGAGTGGGGTGGGGGGGGAGAGGGGGGGGGGGAGCACATATGGTTAACATTACCGGTCTTTGATATATACAGCGCGCGATTGGGGGAGCGGTACATATATGAGTTGTTATCCGAGCCTAAAACCCCGTGTCGTGTGCAGCGATCGGAACGGATCGGGAGGTTATCGGGTACAAAACAGACCCACAGAGGGCAGGCATGGACGGCCCCGGTCCTGCTATCATTTGTTTTGAATAGGCCTATACATACCTCGAGAGAGTGTGTTATATGAAAAATCCCCATGAGGCGATATTGCGCCTTCATGCGTGGAACCAGCCAGTAACAACTACAAGTGTACAAACTGTGTATGCCAAAAAACAGCACGTGTTTGCTTGGTCATGGAAAATCAAGCATGCGAAACGGTCGCCAATGGCGTGCGACTTATACGGTGTTCTGAGTAGGAGGTTTGGAGTCGTGTTATTGAGCGGGAAATGTGTTCGGTGTTGTATTTATTGAAGTGTGACTATTTCTGAATGTGTGATTTACATTGCCATTTAGGTAAATACAACTTATATCTATAAGTAAATTTATGTAATCATTGTCCATCATGTATTAAATTTTTGTGTATGTACGATCCTTGACGGTGATAAAATATATTTGGGGCGGTCACTGGCCAATCTGACCCCCACCTTTACTGTTGTATATATGTGTTGTCTAGTTATCATGTCATTATGTTCTATATATCCGGTTTTTTACATTGTTCATGTATTTTGTATTCAATATTATTCGTTTGACACTATCATATTTGTATCCAAATATAACTTGTCATTTAAATAAATGACCTTTAACAACAACAATGCAATAGTGTTCATTTGTGACTGTGCTGTCCGTTTGTGACTATGGTGTCAATTCATGACTCTGGTGTCCATTCGTGACTATGGTGTCAATTTGTGACTATGGTGTCCATTTGTGACTATGGTGTCAATTTATGCAATAGTGTCCATTTGTGACTGTGCTGTCCATTTATGACTGATTGAATTGATTGATTGAATTTATTTGTATAATCAAAATGCAATACATGTACATGTACTTAAAATACTTGACACATAATATTACATTAAAAAATATACAGGGTAACACAAGAAAGCAAAAATGCTTATTTCCATTGTGGCCCTTAAAAAAATCATGAACAAATATGGCAAAAGGAATAAAATTATAGGAATAAATTTGTAGATCTATATGATGGAATAAACAAAGAATAATATAAATTATAGTGGACAAAAGGTACCAAATGTGAAAATAGTAATGAGTGGTTGTAAAAACCAGAGTAAACAGGTGTAAATTGAAATTAAGACAAAAAAAACAAACTTATACCTGTAAATACAATGTAAATTAGATAATTGTAAATATGTTTAAATACAAATAACTGAACCATATTGATGACTAGAAAATAATACATATAGCACCATATTAACTGACTAGAAGAAGGAGACCTGAGTTAATGTGACTGTGTTAATATTACATTAAAAGTACATAAAAGAGCTTGCATTTTGTTCTGACATTTGGTTATATAGATGTTGTTTAACACATTTTTTAAAAATTAATTTAGTAGTACTGGTACGGATCTGAGCAGGTAGACTGTTCCACAATTTGGAGCCAGAAAAGAAGAAAGAATTCAGGCCAAATGATTTTACTGTTGGGATGACTAGGGCTAGGGGTCCGGATCTGGTGTTATTGTTGTGAACAGAAGTTTTTAATGTGAAGTTAGATGTTAAATAGTTTGGGGCGGCAGTGTTGATAATATTATAGACATGGTTAAGTTTTAGTTGGTTAACTCTAAGTTCCACTGGTAGCATTTTGACCTGTCTAAATTCAGTGGGACCAATATGGGTCCTGGGATGAGCATTAAGGAGGTACCGGATTATTTTGTTCTGCGTTACCTGTAACCTCCTTTGATAGGTCTTGGTTAAGCCAGAATACCAAGACGAACAAGCATAATCAAAATGGAATTGAATAAGTGCTGACGTTAACAACTTTTTAGTTTCTGTATCTACATTTCTGGCCTGTCTATACAGAAACTTCAATTTAGCATTTGATTTGCTGATAACTTTATCAGCAATCAAATCTCCAGACAATGATGGTCAAGTTCCAATCCAATGTACTTAACACAGGATTTACTGGTTATGTTGTTGTCAGCACAGGTGACATTTATGGTGTCGTTTCGTTTGAGTCTGTGTTTAGATCCGAACAGGATAGATTCTGTCTTTCCTAGATGCAAAGACAGTTTATTGTCTATGAGCCATTCTCTGACAGACTCTAGTTCAGAGGATAGCATTTGCTCTATTTCTGCCGTGTCCTTGCCAGAGACCAATAATGCAGAATCATCAGCATACAACAGCAGCTTGCAGTTCACTGCTGAGGGCATATCATTAACATACATAAGAAACAGGAGGGGCCCTAGGATAGATCCTTGGGGAACCCCACATGTAACTATAGCAGGTGTAGACAGGGTGCCCCCTACTTCTACAACCTGCAGCCTTCCATTAAGGTAGGATTTGAACCATTCTATAGTAGGTTGCGTGAATCCTAAGGCCTGAAATTTAAGAAAGAGAATTTCATGGTCCACTGTGTCAAAGGCTTTCTGGAGATCTAATAGAACCATACCTGTATAATTGCCTTTGTCCTGTTCCTGTTTGATATGGTCGGTCAAGTGAATCAAACAGGTATCAGTGGAATAGTTTGATCGAAAGCCAGATTGGTACTCATATAAGAGTTTGTGGGTACACAAGTAGTGCTCTATTTGTTCGTACACTACTTTCTCAAATATTTTTGAGATGATGCTTTTTGATACTATGGTGTCAATTGATGACTATCGTGTCAATTTATGCGTATGGTGTCCATTTGTAACTATGGTGTCCATTTGTGACTATGGTGTCAATTTATGACTGGTGTCAATTTGTGACTATGGTGTCAATTTGTTACTATGGTGTCCATTTGTGACTATGGTGTCAATTTATGCAATAGTGTCCATTTGTGACTGTGCTGTCCATTTGTGACTATGGTATCCATTTGTGACTATGGTGTCAATTCATGACTCTGGTGTCCATTTGTGACTATGGTGTCAATTTGTGACTATGGTGTCCATTTGTGAGTATGGTGTCAATTTATGCAATAGTGTCCATTTGTGACTGTGCTGTCCATTTGTGACTATGGTGTCAATTGATGACAATGGTGTTCATTTGTGACTACTAGTATGGTATCCATTTGTGACTATGATGTCAATTAATGACAATGGTGTCCATTTGTGACTAAGGTGTCCATTTGTGTCTATGGTGTCAATTTATGACAATGGTGTCCATTTGTGACTATGGTGTAAATTTTTGACTTGGTATCAATTTATGACTAGGATGTCAATTTCTGACTATGGTATCAATTTATGACTATGGTGTCAATTTGTGACTATGGTGTCAATTTCTGACCATGGGATCAATTTGGGATTAACATTCAATTTAGGATGCCGAAAGCCAAATCAACTGGTCCGCGACGGACGGCGAGGTCCAAGAAACCACTATCAAGATTCCGGAATGACAGCTCGACACAGTCTGCTCCAAGTCCCATCCCTTGTACCAGTGTCCGGACAACTCAATAAGTTCGGGGTACCACATATGTCACACATCTTGGATGATAACTTTTTCATTGAACCACATATGAACAATGCCATAGTGATCTTAAAAAATTTCTCACCATGGCTAGATCCATTAACATTCCAATCAAACAATCTAAAACAGTGTTGCCCACTACTACAGCCATTCTATGTGGCATAGAGGTAGATACCATTCAAATGGAGGCTCGCCTCCCACAGGATAAATTGGACAAGATTCGGGCTCAACTTCAACAATTCAGGCATCGTAAAAAGACCACCCTCAAAGAACTTCAGTCCTTAATTGGTCTCTTGTATTTTGCCTGCCGCGTGGTAATACCGGGCCGGACATTCCTCAGGCAGCTCATCGACTTAACCCAAGGTGTTCACCGACCACATCATCACATCAGATTGAACAGTGAGGCCAGAGCTGACCTGGAGGCATGGTTAAGTTTCGTCGAGAACTACAATGGAAGAACTTCATTCTTCGAGGAAATCTGGGTAACCTCTGACAAAGTACAATTAACCGGATGCGGTTAATTGTGGGGTTTTGAGCCATAGATGCCGGCATATTTTGACTCTGCTGGAGCCATCGGATATGTGGTAGTCTTCGGATCATCTTGGTTTAATGGACAATGGCCAGCTCTGTGGATCAATTTTCATATCTGTTTTTTTAAAATTGTTTCCCATTGTAACAGCTGTTCAACTTTGGGGTCTTTCACTGGCAAACAAATGTGTCCTGTCTGTCTCTGATAATCAGGGTGTTGTTGATGTGCTCAATGAGCAGTCGGCAAAAGACCGCCTTCTTATGTTCTTAATTCGAATTTTGGTCAGCCAAGCCCGACGACACGCCCTATGGCTAAATCCGGATACAGTAGTCCTCCCAAGCCACCTACATGTACGCCCAGAAATTTCACAGCTGCCCAGATCTTGTCTGCAGCCCTCTCCAGAAACTCTAGGCGCACCTACCGAAAGTCAATATAATTACCAGTGTATTCCTTTCTCCAGTGTAAACATCAGATACTGTTTTCAACCTCCGTCTCGAATCTGGTCGATTACATCACACATGCTTGCTCCTCGGGATTGTCTCCAGCCACCTTAACAACACAGTTATCAGCCGTGTCCATATCTCCACAAATTGGCCAGCGTATCAGACCCCACTCAAGCCTTCGTCATCAAGAAGGTGATGGTGGGTGCCCTCAATCTGATATCCACACAAGATGTCCGCTTGCCAATACTGGAGCCTATTCTGACTCGCCTCGTCCAATCCGTCAATGCTGTGACTAGCTCAAAATACAACGCATGTCTGCTTAAGGACATGTACTTGCTAGCACACGCAGCGTTTCTGAGAGTAGGGGAGTTTACAGCGACTTCCAGTAAATCATCATCTCAAAAGCCTCTGCAGATTTCTGATGTTCAAATTCATCAGACCGGCACCTCCTGTCAGGCTGTCAATGTCACCATCCTTTATCATGTTTAGTGTGTTATGACTTCATCCCAACAGGGTTGGGGAAGTCCAATGTTCTCTTATCTTGTGTCAGTTATATTCACTTTATCATGTTTAGTGTGTTATGACTTCATCCCAACTGGGCTGGGGAAGTCCAATGTACTCGTTTTCTTGTGTCAGTTATATTCACTTTATCATGTTTAGTGTGTTATGACTTCATCCCAACTGGGCTGGGGAAGTCCAATGTTCTCTTATCTTGTGTCAGTTATATTCACTTTATCATGTTTAGTGTGTTATGACTTCATCCCAACTGGGTTGGGGAAGTCCACTGTACTCGTTATCTTGTGTCAGTTATATTCACTTTATCATGTTTAGTGTGTTATGACTTCATCCCAACTGGGTTGGGGAAGTCCACTGTACTCGTTAACTTGTGTCAGTTATATTCACTTTATCATGTTTAGTGTGTTATGACTTCATCCCAACTGGGTTGGGGAAGTCCACTGTACTCGTTATCTTGTGTCAGTTATATTCACTTTATCATGTTTAGTGTGTTATGACTTCATCCCAACAGGGTTGGGGAAGTCCACTGTTCTCGTTAACTTGTGTCAGTTATATTCACTTGATCATGTTTAATGTGTTATGACTTCATCCCAACTGGGTTGGGGAAGTCCACTGTTCTCGTTATCTCGTGTTAGTTATATTCACTTTATCATGTTTAATGTGTTATGACTTCATCCCAACTGGGTTGGGGAAGTCCACTGTACTCGTTAACTTGTGTCAGTTATATTCACTTGATCATGTTTAGTGTGTTATGACTTCATCCCAACTGGGTTGGGGAAGTCCACTGTACTCGTTAACTTGTGTCAGTTATATTCACTTGATCATGTTTAATGTGTTATGACTTCAACCCAACTGGGTTGGGGAAGTCCACTGTACTCGTTAACTTGTGTCAGTTATATTCACTTTATCATGTTTAATGTGTTATGACTTCATCCCAACAGGGTTGGGGAAGTCCACTGTACTCGTTAACTTGTGTCAGTTATATTCACTTGATCATGTTTAATGTGTTATGACTTCATCCCAACTGGGTTGGGGAAGTCCACTGTACTCGTTAACTTGTGTCAGTTATATTCACTTTATCATGTTTAATGTGTTATGACTTCATCCCAACTGGGTTGGGGAAGTCCAATGTACTCGTTATCTTGTGTCAGTTATATTCACTTTATCATGTTTAATGTGTTATGACTTCATCCCAACAGGGTTGGGGAAGTCCACTGTTCTCGTTATCTTGTGTCAGTTATATTCACTTGATCATGTTTAATGTGTTATGACTTCATCCCAACTGGGTTGGGGAAGTCCAATGTACTCGTTATCTTGTGTCAGTTATATTCACTTTATCATGTTTAGTGTGTTATGACTTCATCCCAACAGGGTTGGGGAAGTCCACTGTACTCGTTAACTTGTGTCATTTATATTCACTTGATCATGTTTAATGTGTTATGACTTCATCCCAACTGGGTTGGGGAAGTCCACTGTTCTCGTTATCTCGTGTCAGTTATATTCACTTTATCATGTTTAGTGTGTTATGACTTCATCCCAACTGGGTTGGGGAAGTCTACTGTACTCGTTTTCTCGTGTCAGTTATATTCACTTTATCATGTTTAGTGTGTCATGACTTCATCCCAACAGGGTTGGGGAAGTCCACTGTTCTCGTTATCTCGTGTCAGTTATATTCACTTTATCATGTTTAGTGTGTCATGACTTCATCCCAACTGGGTTGGGGAAGTCGACTGTTCTTGTTATCTTGTGTCAAATCATATTCACTTTATCATGTTTGTGTGTCATGACTTCATCCCAACTGGGTTGGGGAAGTCCACTGTACTCGTTATCTCGTGTCAGTTATATTCACTTTATCATGTTTAGTGTGTCATGACTTCATCCCAACTGGGTTGGGGAAGTCCACTGTTCTTGTTATCTTGTGTCAAATCATATTCACTTTATCATGTTTGTGTGTTATGACTTCATCCCAACTGGGTTGGGGAAGTCCACTGTACTCGTTATCTCATGTCAATTATATTCACTTTATCATGTTTAGTGTGTTATGACTTCATCCCAACTGGGTTGGGGAAGTCCACTGTTCTTGTTATATCGTGTCAGTTATATTCACTTTATCATGTTTAGTATGCTATGACTTCGTCCCAACTGGGTTGGGGAAGATTTTTCAGTATTAACCACTACCGTATTTCTTTCTTCGTCCCAACTGGGTTGGGGACGTTCACTGCATTATCCTTCACCAGTATTGTGTCTGTTCGGGTGGGGGGATCGTTTACTTTGTAAATCGATCGGTGGCCAATCTGACCCCCACCTTTACTGTTGTATATATGTGTTGTCTAGTTATCATGTCATATGTTCTATATATCCGGTTTTTTACATTGTTCATGTATTTTGTATTCGATATTATTCGTTTGACACTATCATATTTGTATCCAAATATAACTTGTCATTTAAATAAATGACCTTTAACAACAATTTTTGTTATATATATCCAACAGTAAATAACTCCAGACTAGGAATTACATAAATACAACTTATATCTATAAGTAAATTTATGTAATCATTGTCCATCATGTATTAAATTTTTGTGTATGTACGATCCTTGACGGTGATAAAATATATTTGGGGCGGTCACTGGCCAATCTGACCCCCACCTTTACTGTTGTATATATGTGTTGTCTAGTTATCATGTCATATGTTCTATATATCCGGTTTTTTACATTGTTCATGTATTTTGTATTCGATATTATTCGTTTGACACTATCATATTTGTATCCAAATATAACTTGTCATTTAAATAAATGACCTTTAACAACAACAATAAAACGTAGATTTAGGTAAAACCTAGATTGGTTTCCCTTCTATATGCACCCTGCCAAATGGCATAGAGCGTTGTCCGGCCTAGTTCTTTTGTTTAGGGTTCAGGTCATGTTGTTGTCAACGCTGTAATGCTAACTTTTTGGCAGCTGATGCCGACACATGGGGAGTAAAATAATTTTTTTTTGTGAAATACCACAGTGGCTCGTCACTATTGGGTTGCGCAATGTAAATATATAGACAAGTGGGGACACAAAAAATGACATTTTTTAAAACACGAATTGCAAGCCGGTTTACTTATGTAAAAGTACATTATTGCAATAGAAACAGTCCAAAGCCTTACCAGCGTGTGAAAAATGCATGGAACACCAATATTTCACCACTTTCCTTTGCTTGCTTGCGATATTTCCCTCGTAGCGGACATGACACTAAAATACGGAACCAAATTTCAAAACCCGGAACTAGCCTCTAAAAGCCGACCTACGATTGAAGTACGTACATATGACCATTACTGTATGTGTATGTTACATAGGCCTATGACCATTACTGTATGTGTTGATATTTAGTAACTTTTTGCAATCGATTTCGAATCCTAGGACCATTGGTGATTGGATAATGCCGTGGGCCTAATTACACTTCAGTGTTGTACTGTTGTATTTTTTTGGGCGTATCAATTACATATATATTACACACAAACACACATCCTGGGTCCTGGGTGTCGCCATGTATTCTACAATATGTGCTTTTACATGTCGTAGTGTCTTTTATTGATCATGTTTTTTATAGATTGTAAAATATATATGTGATACTGAATAAATGAAATGAAGAAAAATGAAATGATACCAATCATGTTCTGAAAGTGTTCGTTTATAATATGACATAGCTCAAACAGTTATTTTTCCAAGTACAAACGGTTAAAAATCCGAACAAAAAAATATTTTGTATTGTATTGTATACATAAGTAATTATGTACAATTTCAATACAAACAGTTTGGCCATAGTTTTGGTTGGATTATGGGATAACATTTCAATTGTGTATGTTGAGAACTGGTACATCCTAGCCCTATGAACCCACGCGTGTAACCAAGTTTAAAAATGCAATATTTATGTGCGCAAATAGAATTAATGGCAATGCATGTACGCAACATTTCAGTCAAATTAACATGGTATTTTACACTGTAAATATAAAAATTAAGACACAGTATAATATAAGATGTGGCTGTGGTACATCATTGGTTTATAATAGAATTATTTACTTACAATGAACCGCAATATATCTGGTTGTACAAAAGTTACATATGAATTCATGCATATATTGCGGTAATTACAATTCTTTTTGCAGTATGTTGATGTTTATATGTATGTACTGTTGGAATTATGTCCCCAGTGGAGGTAATAAATGAATATATGAGAAACCTTTGTTTGAGCGTCAGAAGATACATTGCAAAAATATGGGTTTCAAAATAAAGGGTTTCAAAACAGCGCCAAGCTGACATATCTGCTATGTGAATTAAAGCATACGAGATATGTGTTTTGCGCTGATACGGGTTTTTGGTAGTGCATATATCATATACTGCTAATCATGTTACCGGGTCATGAACATAGATATTTCCATATTTTACACGGCACCCAATGCACAACTTCAGAACGAGGCGAATATATTGTTTGTCATGATTGGTTGATGGCTGTTCGTGACCTATCATTTGATCTTCTATGACATTGACTCGGCTGGAAAATAAAAATGTGGGACGAGATAGTTGATGCTTACAAAAACGGACACAACCTATTAATTCAGGGTTCGGCTGGGACCGGTAAAACCACGTTACTTAAGCACTTAGCTAGGTTACTACCAAAGAAGAATGTGGGTTTAACTGCAACGACAGGTATCGCGGCCACCCTTCTTCCTGGCGGGACTGTGCATAGGTAGGCAAATTTATGGTTTCGTTAACATTATTGTGGTGGCCATGATATTAGCAATATGACAGTTGGATATTTTAATACAATCAGTATACATGTAAAAATTTACATAATTTTGCAGGAAGTTGGACGCAATTTTTACATGCCATGAACGCATTTAATTTAACAATGCTGTGTAATTTAAGAACTAAATATTATACTTATGATTGGGTTAATTTAATTGAAATAAATTACCATCCCGATAAGTGTGTTTTTTTGTTGTGCAGATATACTGGTATTTTGGATGGCCGCTTTTCAAGTGACTACATAATAAAGAAAATAAAGTATGAAGATGACTACACGGAGACCAGACTCCGACTTCAATGTACCGACGTATTGGTCATTGATGAGATTTCTATGATGTCTGCTTTTATTTTCAACCTCATTGAGTCGGTAAATATTTACTAGTACAGATTTCTATTGAGTATTGTATAATGGTTAGTTTGAACATAATGCATACTATATTTTGGGATTTTGGTGTCATTGGAAGGTGTGTCGTGGAGTCCGAGGGATCAATGTTCCGTTCGGGGGGGATACAAGTGGTGTTGTGTGGAGATTTCACTCAAGTGAAACCGGTTCCAAACCTTTATTAAGGAGATCATGGACATCATGTATTCACTTCACCATTGTTCAAGCAGTTCATTCCTCATCACTTCAAATTGTCAATTGTTTACAGACAAAAAGAAGGTACTATCATCACACGAAATGCTAGTCCATTTAAAGTAAATCACATTATATTGCAATACATCGTCAGTTATAATGTTTCCTGTTGCTAACAGAAAATTTCGTAAAAGCCATTGCGGCAGTTAGTGTGGGAGAGCTGGACGAACAGTGTCTCAACTTCATCAAGAACGTGGAAAGACCTCTACCACCAGGAGAAGAACCATTGAGACTTTTTGCTATCAACATGGATGTTGAAAGATGTAACTCACAACACTTAATTGCAATGCCTGGTAAGACACTAAAACATGCTTGTGTAATACATAAATATGTTACATGACGACAGTTCAAACAAAAATATATACATCATGTGACAGAAGGTTTGAATGAACTGACCAAACATGCAATAGCAACAGTACATATCCGTGATGCACAATCATATACATGTCATTCCTATTGTAAGGTTACTATAAATACGAAAGTACAGTGGTACATATTACCAAAGTATTAACTATTTATTGTATTCAATTTGGCTACTTCATACCAGTAACTATCCGTGAAACATTGCATGACCCAGACCTTCATATGTCACTGACATTGTACAGTACTAGCACCGGCCTATATATGTACATATTTGGTTTACATAATTATATACAAATACATCTTCATATCCAATAGTGAAAGAATAATCTTCATATTTGCACTATCATACCAATCACATCATTCCTTTATTTATTTTTCTTGCATTTGGAATACAGAGACATTGGCTGTGCTGGCTGAATTCCCGCATTGCCTTTACGACCCCTGGACTTGAGTGATTGTCCTAGTATGACACTGTTCACTGTTGAACAATATTGTGCATAGGTCGGGTTGGTTGCATTTCCATTGTACAGCCCCCTTAACTGGCAGAAATGGTTTTCAACCAAGTCTGTGTTGAATCTCGAGGGCACCACATATCCAGAAGGGAACCGGTGGAAGTGTCTGCGGCAGATCTCGGGAAATGCAAGCAGGAGACAAATTAGGTCCTCTCGACATTCCCAAGATGGCAGTGTGTGTGGCGCTTTTGTCTTGGCTTCCTTTTCCCAGGATGTCATCCACTGTTGAACATTATTAAGTTCTTGAAATCGAGCATCTGCCATCGACGTGATTGGCCTCGAATCTCGGAATATGCGAACTACAATGCTGGTGTTTTGAAGGAGTTCAATTGAGGAATCAAGGACGTCACCTGTGCCACTGGGAAGCGAGTCCCTGTAGAACTGCATGAGATTGAGCATCTCTTCGTCCAGCATGTCCTCGGCCAAGGAATTCCTCATCTTCTGAGGACCATCAGGATGCAGGTGCTCTCCTGTGATGGCCCGGTGTATTCGTCTGCTGTTTGTTTCATGGTCCCATTGAGCTGCGTCCTCCCAGTGTTTCCACAAGATGTACCTTCCTGATTTCTTCAGTTTTCTGGTGTGCTGACCCTTCATGTCTCCACTGCTGAGAACAGAGTTGCGGATTTTCTTTATAACGTGTGAAACGTCCTGGCAGTGCACGATTTCCTCCTCTGGGTTGACAAAGTTGCAAGCCACGTATCGAGAGTCCACAGGATTGGCCTTAAACTGACTTTTCACAAATTGCCTGTTCTCCTCTCCACCGTCTTGCAGTGTGAAGTCCACAAAAAACCCAAAATCACTCAGTTTGGCGATGGTTTCCCACAACAGCACATTCATTTCCGAAGCTTTCATGGCACTACATGGAAAATGGCACACTGGGAAACGGAAACCCGTGTAGCCCAAAAATGTTACCTGCCAGACCTGCGACGCCAGTGTTTGACTGACTTCCCTGTCCTTCAACACTCGTATGCTGCTTCCTTCCAGTCCGGTTTCCACCCATCCAACTAACTTAGGCATACCCGTGGTGTTAACCAGAACAAGATCTTGTTGTATCTTCACTTCGTCATGTAACAGCCCGCCATGCATTCCCCATTCCGGTATGTTTGCGTTTCTCGCTGCCCTGTACATCCATCTCAACACGTCTTGCTGTATGCCTGCTTGCTGTTGGACACAGTTTTTGTATCGCCTCAGTTGCCTGCTGGATGGAAGAATCATTATGTCGCTGTCCTTCAATTGCTGGTAACCCGAAGGATCATGGGTCCAAAGGCTCAGACATGTCCGGATGACTTTGGGATCCCATCTGCGGCTGTTCGGTGTCTTTGCAGTCAATGCATCTCGTTGCGATTTCAGTAGGATTTTCAAGTCTTTGGAGGCTCTAGGGAACACTTTGTCCAAAATGATAGTGAGGTCTTCAGCGTCCTTGTCATCAAGTTCGATCGTACCACATTCTGAATGCTCCACCTTGTCGTTGACCTGTTTAGGATCGTGCTCAGTTGTGAGAGGATGCTTGGCTGGTGGTGGTGGAGCCTGTTCCGGGGTATCATCCTGTTCAGTAGCGGAGTGATCACACTCAGTATTGGCCTCATGCCCTGCACTGTCCCTGGATACTTGACTTGGATACTTGAGGATCTCCACGTACGTTGTGGGAATGTGATCACATGCCTCATTGGACTGTTTACTGTCATTCGTCAATCGTACTTCCTCATTGCTTTTCCCCAACGACATTTCGCTTCGTGCTGGCTGTGATCCTTTCTTGGCTACATACTTATGGCGTACATTGTGAACCACACAATTAGAACACAAATCCTTGTGTGCACAAAAGCTAACAACCTGTTCACAGTTTGTTGCATTGCCCTCACAGAATGTCATCTTCGAAACCAACTGTAGGATGTTTTGGACACTTTCTTTGCTGCAGGTGAATGCATCGTCTATACCCAATTTTTGTAAGGTCACAGGGACTCCACGGACAAAGAACTTCCACTCCTTCATGGTCCAATCCAACTGTACGAGTTTCACGATGCCCTCAGAAGACACATCTATCACAGAACAAGTTCCGTCACTTGATTTGACCTTCGCTTCACTCGTTAATGCAGCCAATAAGCCTTCGGGTTCCAGTTCAGTGCGAAATCTCATCTTGTACCTGATGCCGACGTAGTTTTTGATCGTTTGTGAATGAACACTTCTCTTGTTTGAAACCCGGATAGAAGGGAACATCTTCTTCAACACCTTCCCCGCAAGACTCGTGTTGTCAAGTTTAGTGCCGTTGTCGACCTCATACTTCTCCCACAACTCACGACATGGGAGTGCATGTCCTGGCTCAGACATTATGTTATCTTGCAGCCTGCAAGAAAAAGTTCTGGTTAATGTTCAAATAATTATGTGTACCAGGTTGTCAATTTTCTAAAGTATCATCATCAAAACTACTGAATGAAATAACTGTGTTTATTGCTCATTTTCCTGTTCTTCCTGGAGGGAAAATTCCGGCCATTTCATTTTAGTCTGTTCAGTCCTACAGAAATGTGCGCACTTGCTCAGTCAACATGGGGTGAACACACACACAACATGCACAAGGCCAACCAAATACATGACTCACACTCATACAACACTGATATGTCAATGCTATCAATGGTGATATGCCATTATAATTTCAGGTATGTGATAGGTGAACACCTGACATGTTTGTGGATTTTAATGTTCTTTTAGGACGCATGACCGTGTATAACTCCATCGACGAAGGAAATTTGAAAACATTGTGTTCTTCTCCAGGACTTAGCACACTTTACTTGAAACAAAACTGTCCAGTTATGCTGATTGCCAATTTATCAGGTACACTAGTGAATGGGCTGATTGGTCGGGTGGTGTCCTTAGAAAATGAGCACGTACTTGTCCATTTCCCATCTGTGCGTGAAACCATCAAAATCACCAAATATCGATTCAGCATCTATTCAAAAGAACTACAGAGAGACATTGCTCACAGGACACAATTCCCGCTATGGCTTGCCTTTGCATCCACCGTGCACAAGGCACAAGGTGTGACCGTTCAGAGACTGGAAGTCAACTGCAGAGGTATGCACAACCCTGGCCAGCTGGCTGTTGCAATGAGCCGTGTAACCTGCCAAAATGGCTTGCGCATTACCAACTTCCGTCCCGAAATCCTCTGCAAACAACCTGCAGCAGTCACTGCAATACTTAGTGCACCGACAATCGCACCCCATTCAGATAGAAGGAACTGTTGCCATTTGCTTCTGCAAGGTGAAATGGATATTGCAACTGAAACAACTGTGATGACCACGTGTGAAGAACCCCAAGATGCCACTACAGACAACAACCATGATGACGATGTAGCAGCCACTGTGGAAGAGTATCCCGTTGTACAAAGCACTGAATTCCCCACAAGTATCCATGTTCAAGATTTCCTGGAGAAGTCCCTTTTTTCCGAGGTAGTCACAGATCACCAGACCAATGTAAATGACGTTGTGCATGGCTTGATAAATGACAATTTGGCAAGCGCCACACATTTTGCAAAAATGGTTTTCTGCCACCATCACCAGCTCTATCAGACCATAATGGGTGGGGATGTGGAAAACAAGCAGGCCACAGCATTTTATAGGGAAGCTATGCTATTTATGTCCACACCCCTATATCGTCAACTGGTCCAAAAGCTATTCAACACAGAACAGCCATCGAGATACCAATACAGGGTTTATTTCCTAATTGTGCAGCACATCCGATCTAATATGATCCAGTCCATGGCAGAGAAGGTTCTGCAGCAAGGAACCCAAGGAGCCACATCTGGGCCAATTTTCCCGAGTTCCCCTGGAGGAGATGCACCCATTCGCTATATTGCAGGATGGGCCATTGCCTCTATAAGGCATAAACGAGTTAGTGAAATCACTCGAAAACTGTACAATGCCAATCATGCCCAAAAGGTGGATGAGTTAAGCGCAGATGTCGACACCCTAGATCACCTATTTGCAAATTCGGACTATATACATGAAAACAGTACCAACCCTTCCTCGATGCATCTAGTTGACCGAAAGAACAATGCACGTCAGGGACTCACACATGCAACAGATTCAACTTTTAACTTCTTTAAACAATTAGATGCCACAATAAGACAGCTGGTCCCTCAAACATCAACGCTCAGGGCTCTAACTTTGGCAATTTCTTGTATTTACAAATATCAACAAATGAACACCTATTGTCAACATGGAAGGCTCTGCATAGTGATGAAGACATTCTTAATAACAATCATGTATACTGTGAAATATGCAAGAAATATTGCACAATGTCTGTCGGTCAGTTGCGCAAGGATTATGTGCAACAAGTAAGACGCGACAAACAAGAAGCTCATCGGAAGCAAATCAAGATAAAAGCCAATGAAAAGTCATCCACTTGTAATTATTCCTTTATATTAAACGACCAATCAGAGAATCATCTAGCATCACATCGTAGGCTGCAGAGTGAAATTGCAGGCAATGAATCATACATGGAGATATTCACTAAGGAACAACTATATGGCCTATGCGCCGTGTATGGGGTATCGTACAAGAAAGCTGACAAGAAACTCATTATTGCAACCACACTTGGGCGTCAGATAATCATGACAACGGATCCACCAAATTGGGATGTGCTGTTCTCACAGGAAGGTGACTACTCCACAGTTTATTGTACATCACAACCATAACGTCTTTAAGACTGGTTTGGGCAATCACGATAGTACGTGTCAGTAAGAAATGTTCTGTGCCTTGGTGTCGGTGTTGTATGTACGCACTGCAAATATAATCGTTTTGTCCAACAGCCTATTTTTGGAACTCAAATGTACATCACTAAAGGTGCTGGGTGGGTCACTTTTACTATACCGTTAAGAACAACACAAATAGGCAGATGTGGCGATTTGGCCCAAGATTGCGATAGGAGTTCGGCTTTTCACACACATTATCCTTGTTTTGGCCACTTCGTGTTCGAAGCTCATGCGTTGCGACACACTGTCTTGACTAGCTCCACTATACTGTAACAATGGCCTGACGTCATGCACTTGCTCTCGTGCGCTGTCAGCTATATACAAATGTAAGCTTGCAGCCCATCTTTCTTACTCGGAGTTGTCTCAGAGCAGTCAAGGCGACAGGACGGTGGCGGCCATGGCCATGTGCTCCACGTCCCCTTTTCCTGCCTAAGCGAGCTCGCTAGGGCCACGTGGGCAATTTCCAATCGGGGGCCCAGGAGGGGGGCTACTTCGTCCGGGGGTGCTCACCCTGTGGAACGGTAGTCTCTCACCCTGGGATGGTGCGACAAAGACTCTGGCAGACTGTCGGGCTGTCCGGGGTTCTATCCCCGTGGCAGGGCCGTTGGGGAAGCCGGCCAGCAAAACGCGCATATGCGCGGGTTCCGTATGCAGGTCCCATGGCTTCCGGGGTTGTCACACCGGGCTACATTACCATAACAATGTATTTATATGGCCTGCGATTTGATATATGAAGGCCGGACTTGTACCTGGTTGTAGTTAAGTAATTACGACGTCCGCCGTGACCGTGCCGCAGTGCGGGGCGCTTGCATCCTAGGTAATGGGCGTCAAACGTTACACAGATATAAGTCACATTACACACGTATTGAATGGCACAACACATAATAATTACATTAATGGCAGGAGATGTAAAGAGCCGGAGGTTGCTGGAAGGCGTCCAGTGTCCAAAAACATAATCAATACTGTTTATAAATAATTATTTAACTAGACGTCAAGGCCTGAAGATGCCTTGGGGCATTTCGTGTGAGTTCTATTCCTACCTAACATATACCTTAGAGACCGTGTCTACAACCATGATGACTCTGAAACTGTCCGTGGTCAAAGTTTAAGTGACATACCCCGCCCTAAGTTAGGCATCTTTGCGTTTCGCTCTACGACGCATCGTTTCCGAGACACGGCAAACAGGAAGTGCTGAGTCGGCGAAAAAAAAATCGACACCAGAAGTCGTCTCGACCCAAGATACCCTCTAGACTAGTTAGTCTAGTGCCAGGAGGCTGAAATTAAGCTCCCTTTCGCTGTACGACACACTGTTTCCGAGATATGCATGAAAGCCTCAAGGATGAATCAGCAAAAATTCTTCCGAGCTCTAGGTCAAAGGTCGTTCGACGGATTGATCCCAAAATGAATAGGGTTCTTCCCTGGTGGTATATGAACTCCCATGCAAAGAATACTTGCCATTGCATGAATACTTTTTGAGTTATCGCTCGGAAACCAAGTCTCAAAATCAACCTTGATTTCATCCTCACGGACCTCACGGACCCAGAAGCCACCTCCAAAACAATAGGGGTCTTCCATGTAATATTTCTGACCAGTGGTGTAAATTTGGACAAGATCCGTTCAGGCGTTCCCGAGTCATTGATCGGGAACCAAAACAGCGGAAAGTAAAAAAAAAAACGAAAAAAAAAAACCATCAGGAAATGCCCTAATTACACTAATACTACGACTCTTTCTTTCCGAACAATTATGTAACACTGAGTGGTACACTTTCAATGTGGCACGCCATTATGTTAACATAATTTATGCTCATTAGGTCTAACTTGGCACCCATTACGTTAACTTGATTTACGTTATGCAGGGGTATTGTTACATTTTTAATATCTATCATGTATGAATATGTCTTTTATTTCATGTTTTCATCATGTAAAACGAAGCATTTCATGAATTAACTATTGTGCAATACATTTTTGGGATAACTTTCCAGGAAACATATCACCATAATTGATCACTACTGAACCTGAATAACTATTATGGAATACATAATATATCTACGTGTTTAATGTGTAAAACATTCAACCCATTTATGTGTAACTCAATAAGGTACCTCCACGCCCAGCACCTCCACGGCCAGCATATGTGGCACAGCGAAGAAGAGGCGAACAGCCGAGTACCCGTGCGGAGTATGTGACAGGGAATGTACAACATCGTGTGTTGGCTGTGATGGCTGCCAGAAGTGGTTCCATTATAAATGTGTGAAAATAACTGCACGTCACCCATCTCTGAAGGAAGATAACTGGTATTGTTCAACATGTATCCAGACAATGTGACGGTGTGTATATATCATTTCCTTGCATTAGTGTTTTTCCATGTATGTTACTTTGACAACGTCAGCATCACCAACATTAAGGCCTCAAATGCGTTTATGGTTTGAGCCTAATTTCTTAAAATTATTGTTCTTCCTTTTTCTTCTGCCGTTTTCGTTTCCACAATAACTTGAGTTTGCCTCGATGTATCTCCGCCAAAAATTAACCACTGGTCGGAAATGCCTCCAAGGCATCGTTAGGCTACTTGAAATTAAAACTATTCTCTGTGCAAAAGTCAAACAAAATGTAAATTTCGACTACAAATGGGATAATGGCATATTTGGATAATGGATTGATGCAAAATGTACACTGAACGAAATTTATGGCTGAAAATGTTGATGTCGTCACCCCAGCGCAACACCCCTGCCTAACTGGGATCCGAACAGCCCAGCCCAATACTCCTGTTAGTGTAACTGCAATGCTATATAGAACAGGAGCATTGCGCTGGCCTGTCCTTATCTCACTTACAGGGGTGTTTGCGCTGGGGTGGCGATGTACATTTGACACCCGCACATAGTTGATTGGTAGTGAATGACTTGTGGGTTACTCATGTAAACAAATGTGTTTTACCATGTATGCGCATATAAAAACGTGATATTGGCTACAGCTTACCAAGAAACTAAATATAAATTGCAGCTTTGCATATTCTTTCCCATGTAACACGACAGTCAATTATAAATGCAAAGTTTTAGCCCAAGGAATTCCATCCAATCACATTTGGCGTGACCTTCAACTTCGTATGTTGACAAATTATGCATTTCCGGTTCGAGTGAAATGTGACAATGACACGAAAGTAATTCCTGTGATATTTCTTTGAAAAGCACTAATGGTGTGAAAGGTGATCGACCTGTTGCTCGGAAATAGTGAGTTTTCTGTTGACTATAACTTGACGTACTTCATATGAGCCCGCGAAAAAAAAAATTGTGTCCCCACTTGTATTATGTATACAGTCATTGCGCCCAATGGTGACGAGCCACTGTGTGAAATACTGACCTTATTACTTTAGATCGGGGATTCGATGCAGTGTAAGAGATACCAATGGACAAGTCTGTACTGTTCAATTACCCATAGGAGACTGATTTGTTAAGAAATAGGCCCTCGCTCACAGATGTGGTCCACAAATATGTAATGTCCAAACATTGATCACAATGCTTTCACAACTTTTGGCCCATGTACAGCAACACTGTATCAACTGAAGGTCTGAATTACTTCAAACTTCAACTGTGAGCAATGTAAAGGTCCAACGTCATCTAAATATTGCTCGAATAATTTATTAGTGAATCGCTTGTGGCGTGTCAACGCTCTAAGGACATGGTGTACGCTCTAAAGCTGCCTGGTCGAAGTTAACAGTCTGGATTTGCTTGCAGTAGTGCGTAGTCTTTGGGTGGAATATCCAAAACGGGTTCATGGAAACTTCACATAATACGCTTCAGAAAATGGTTATTGTTCATCAAAACAACCACAAGACATTCTCAACAACGGTTTATTCTCCTGAAGAAGGTCTATGTAACTTTGACCAGGCAGCGTCAGAGCGTAGACCATGTCGTGAGAGCGTTGACACGCCACAAGCATTACAATTATAAATTATTAGAGCCCTATTTAGATGACGCTGTGCCTTTATATTGCTCACAATTGAAGTTTGGAGCATTTGAAATCTCCAGTTAATACAGTGTTGCTGTATGTGGGCCGTAAGTATCGCCATGTCTTCTAAACGCTGGTACACTGGTATGCTGGTACAAGCATTGCAAGGTGCATGAACTCAACAATACTGCTCATTTCGTGTATGCCTCAATAAGCCTCACAACGTTTGTACCAGTATACCAGCGTACCAGCGTTTAGAAGACATCGTAAGTATCGAATACATTGTGATCAATCTTTGGACACTACATATTTGTGGGCCACATTCGTGGGCGAGGGCCTATTTCTTAACAAATCAGACTCCAAATGATAATTGGACAGCACAGGATTGTACATTGGTGTCTCGTACACTGCATCGAAAACTCGTTCTAAAGTAATATGGTCAGTATTTTACAGAGAAAATATTTTACTCACCATGTGTCGTAATCAGTTCAGAAAAAGTTAGCCTTACAGCGTTGACAATAACATGACCTGACCCCTAAACAAAAGAACTAGGTCGGTCAACGCTCTATGCCATTTTGCAGGGTGTATGGCTCGTGTGGGCACTGTCCTGGGTCATTTTAGGTTACCGGACCTATGGTCCGATAACCTATATTGGCATGGCGTTGCGTCCGTCGTCCGTCGTCCGTCGTCGTCGTCGTCCACATTTTTATCTTTTTTGTTTACGGGCGAATTCTTCTGAAATTTTGCACAAAAATACTTAAAAATAATTCAAGAAGGACATATTTTTATTAGTTTTTTCGATTTTAGCATTTTTTTCAAAATGGCGGCCGTTTTCGACAAAAAATGCCTGATTTTAGATTTTGGTGGCCATTTTCTCAAAATCTGTTCAGTAACTTTTTTTCTTTTTGATACATAACACTCCTCATATGTACTCCTATGATGTCTATAAATTTCGTTCCGCTTGAATCGCTCGAAGTGGGCCATTTTGGCCCAAACTCGGCCCGAATGGGACTTTCCTATGTTAAATTCTCCTATGCTTTATAATGGGACACATTATGCCTAATATCTCACTTAATATTGAGATTAGAGACTAGGAATCAATTGTGGACATATAGGAAATGATATATGCTGAATATTCTCGTGACCTCGAATTTGACCTCTGACCTCAATTTCAAGGTCAGAGCACAAAATGGCTGATATCTCGCTTATTATCGACTCTACAGCTTAGGAATCAATTGTGGACATATAGGAAATTATATATGCTGAATATTCTAATGACCTTGAATTTGACCTTTGACCCCATTTTCAAGATCATAGGACAAAATTGCTAATATATCGCTTGTTATCGACTTTACAGCTTAGGAATCACTTATGAACATATAGGAAATGATATATGCAGATTATTGTCATGACCTTGAATTTGACCTTTGACCTCTTTTTCAAGGTCACAGGACAAAATGGCTAATATCTCACTTATTATCGACTCTACAGCTTAGGAATCAATTGTGAATATGTAGGAAATGATATATGCTGAATATTCGGATGACCTTCAATTTGACCTTTGACGGCATTTTCAATGTCATAGGACAAAATGGCTAATATCTCGCTTGTTATCGACTTTACAGCTTAGGAATCAGTTATGAACATATAGGAAATGATATATGCAGATTATTGTCATGACCTTGAATCTGACCTTTGACCTCATTTTCAAGGTCACAGGACAAAATGGCTAATATCTCACTTATTATCGACTCTACAGCTTAGGAATCAATTGTGGATATGTAGGAAATGATATATGCTGAATATTCTGATGACCTTCAATTTGACCTTTGACGGCATTTTCAATGTCATAGGACAAAATGGCTAATATCTCGCTTGTTATCGACTTTACAGCTTAGGAATCAGTTATGAACATATAGGAAATGATATATGCAGATTATTGTCATGACCTTGAATCTGACCTTTGACCTCATTTTCAAGGTCACAGGACAAAATGGCTAATATCTCACTTATTATCGATTTTACAGCTTAGGAATCAATTGTGGACATGTAGGAAATGATATATGCTGAATATTCTCGGACCTTGTATTTGAGCTCTGACCTCATTTTCAAGGTCCAAGGACAAACTGGCTCATATCTTGCTCCTCTATTGACTGTATGGCTTAGGAATCAATTGTGGACATGATATAGAAAATGATATACACTGAATATTTTGATGACCTTGAATTTGATTTTTGCCCCTTCATTTTCAAGGCCACAGCACAAAATTGCTAATATCTCGCTGATTATTGAATTTACAGCTAAGCAATCAACTGTGGACATGATATATGCTTAATGTTATATATGCTGAATATTCTCTTGACCTTGAATTCAACCAGTGACCTGGCTAACATCTAAAATATTAAACATTGTCCGGTAACCTATCTTTGGCCCTTGGCCTAATTTTTTTTTCGGGGGTGGGGGTGGGGGGAGGTGCATTAAATAGGATAAGGTACTCCGCGTATGGTCTTTGGCAATAATAAAAACGTCGACGCTTCGCGTCTCGGTTTTTATTATTGCCAAAGACCTACGCCTCGTACCTTATCCAATACTTAAGATTGTCTACTGCCATACAAACATTGTCAACTCAGACTGAAAATGCTGTTTATACTTTGAAAAGATTTATCAAAAAGTTAAATGCCATTCCCATCAAATTGTGCTTAGATTTGTTCGATAAAATAATTGTACCAATATTACTATATGGGTCCGAAATATGGGGAACTCAGAAGCGTGAAAAAATCAATATGGTACACAGGAAATTCTGTAAATTCATTTTGTCACTTTCATATAATACATCTAATTCTGCAGTCTTAGGTGAACTTGGTCGATATCCATTATCTGTATGTAGCATTTTAAATGTGTTAAATTTTGGCTAAAGATAGTTTGTGATATTGGTCATATAGGTATTAGGAACTCCATGTATAAACAACTCAGATTGTATGATGAAAATGGTTGTAAAAACTGGGTTTCTGAAATTAAACATTTATTGTATTCCCATGGTTTCGGAGACGTGTGGCTCCAACAAGGCGTAGGTGATACTGATATATTTTTATGTATTCTAAAGCAGCGATTGATAGATATCTCGCACCAGATTTGGCATGACAATATTAGTAATAATACAAAACTTGAGTTGTATAGAACTTAAAAAAGTGATCTTCTGTTTGAAAATTACCTGTCAATGCATATTGACTGGAAACATAGAATTGCATTCTCAAAATTTCGCTGTTGTAACCATAAATTACAAGTTGAACTCAGTAGGCAAAACAAGACAGAGCAAGTGGCCCCATTTTGAAAATTTTGTAAAAAGAATCTGGTTAATGAACTTGTTGAAGATGAATTTCCCTTTTTATTAATATGACCTTTATTTGAAAATGCTCGAAAACAAGATCTATCAAAATGTATAGACTATGTTCACACTTTACCGTACTTATTTCGAATCCTCATGTCTAGCAAACATCCCTTTGTACTTAAATGTGTATCAGCATTTGTCTACACTGCTTTCAGTATCATGGAGTCTGTATCATCTTAAAAACGGTTATGTTTGTACTTTGTCATTGATTCATCATTCTGCACTTGTTACAAGTATTTCCAGCACCAATGAATATGTTTCATCTTTGCATGTGGGCCAATGGCCTTATATGAATAAAGCTATATTATTATTATTATTATTATTATTACAATATCGATGGGGAGACATACCCCATAAATGGGGTATGTCATGCCATCTTAGTAACACCACAAATGTATCTGGATTCATTCCTATGGGCCTGGGTGTCCTAGTAGGGCTGGTGGTCGGGGTTTGGGACGGCGTGAAGCTAAAATGGAATACTGGCTTTTCCTTATTAAACTATGGTTTAACAAGTAAATGCGAGTCGCACTTACCCCATGGGGTAAGTACGACCAAAGTCGGACATACCCCTATCGATATTGTTATTATTATTATTATTATTATTATTATTATTATTATCGATGGCAGCATGGCTTGTAATTAGAGAGTTGCATGCTTTATTTAATGACTGGGGTCGTCATCCGTCATGTCATTCAACATTCTGGGAGCGCTGTTGTAACGATGTACACTAGACCAGTTTATTCCCTTGATGGCATTCCGACGACATTCTTGTGCTGACGAATATATGACCATGACCGATTGTATAAGTTTTACGATGTTTGTGATGTCATGTCTGGCAAAAGTATCTTTTGGAAATGCAAATAAAACGAGTTTGCCTAACATTGAAGAGGTAAAGACCTAGTAGCATGCCGATGAAAGTGCTTTTCATTTAGTCCATTATGGATAGTTATCTGTAAATTCGAACGAATTTTACAAATACAATCGATGGGTTTCGAGATATTGAATCAAATAGGCACTCTTTCCGTAAATTGCCGAAGATTTGATCACGATTTCAGTATGGGTCACGTGGTTGGTGACGTCAGTTGAGGCAGAACTGAAAGTACATGTAGCCATCAAAGTAAACTGCATGTCGCATATTCATTCCCGTTGTGTATGTTTGACAATTCAAGTGAACGAGTGAGATGGTGGGAATACGGCATTTCTTGTCTTGATATTTAGAATCAGTACTATTTATTCTCCCAGAAGGGAGGTTTGTTGAACTGCAAGATGTCTAGTATTTGTTGTTTTTCACGTGTTTTCTTATCAATCTCTCGCATTTTGGAGTGGGTTTCTATCTTTGAGCTGACCGCCCAAATTACGTGTTTTACGTTTTTGGCCAGCCATCAAAGCACATTTTGCCTCAACTGACGTCACGATTACGGAAACTGCCGAAGCTATTTTTTTTCATCGGCATGAGAAGGCGATTGCAATACTGGCTCAATATACTCGATTATATGTCGCTGTTATTGATTACCAATTAACGCGAACATCTTTTTATCACCAAATGTCAACAATGCCTTTATCTGAACAGGAATAAAACCATATAATGGGACCTTGCTACTATGACTTTAATCTATCTCACCACCTTGCATGCGTTGTTGTGGATATAACACCAGATCGCGTGGTTCAGATGTTTTGATACTTTGCACGAAAATATATTAAAACGCTGGACACAATGTAGTGAAAAGCGACCACAACCGGTGTCCGTGCTTTCAAACCGTATCCAGAAAGCATTTATTCTGAAATGTTCCTACTTGTTTCACCTAAGATAACTTAGTTTTGGTATTGCTCGTATATCACGAATGCATACCTAGCTTTCTGCATTTTTTGAAAATCTTTCTTTGCGGTAAATTAAGAGAGAAAAAAGTGTAATTTATCAAGTTGGTAAAAGTGGATCACATATTCCCTGATGCGATGATTACTCTGCCAGCAGAACAGCCTCTCGACCCACAGGTGATCACGGCGCCTTGCGAAGTCAATTACTGGAAATGTCCCTATTGGCGGCACTTAAGAGTTGCTTCTTGAAATCATTCTGTGGAATGTTTGCCTCTATTAATTTCATGGGTTTTCGACGTTCAAACATTGGCGATCAGCACGGGATATTATTTTATTAAGTCTAAGATTTTTGTTATAAGCAATAATTACCTAAGTACATTGATTATTAAGCGATGAGTATCAGAAACTACATTTAAGCAGACTGACCCAGTATTATAACAAGGCAATTAGTTGCCTAGATTGTGTTTTTAGCTCTGTGCATGGGATGTTATAACAAGAATACGACTATATTATTACTTACATATCAATGGTAGCGCTCCTGTTCAACATCAAGCTAACACTACAAATCTGCATCGCATTTGCAGTTTTCCACGCAACTCTCAAGTCTGCTAATCCGTGAAAGCTGGTGCCTTGAGCAAATTGATTAGATGTATGTCCATATATGTATCAGTGTCATTCATATAAACACATGTCCTGTTATGGTTGTAAAGCCAAGTATAAGTTTGCATTAAATATCATGACTATCATAAATCGAAAGCTGTAAATGTCAGTCCAGTGCATCAAGGCTCGATCAACTCTTTGTTGACGCACTATATCTTACAAACTATCACCAAACCTCGATCCTCCTCTGCCGTGTATGAGGTTTGATTCGGCGTGGATTCCAGTTTGCATAAATTGAAAATATGACGCAATGTACTTAAAACATACTACATTCATAAATGTGCAATAGCCATATGTAACAAGATTGGAGAGGCCGTGTAAACTGATGCGCGTCGGGACAATTAACCCATTATAAACATATACTGGGTTAAACATTCAGGGCGTTTACACTGCAACAACACCTGAAATTCACAGTGATGTATGGTGACATTTACTAGACACAATTGACGAGTTAATCGCCGCAGATTCCACAATAGTGTAGAGTAGAATAGGCGAAACGCTTCGAAGGGCATTCATGTGTTGTCTATTGTTCTCGCGTGGGAGTACTCCAGTTCGTTTTAATTCTAGAAAACTAATTTTTTATTTGGAATATTTACAATAGCGCGAATGAATACCGACAAACTGACAAATTCGAATTGCAAGAACGAATCTATGGACAAAGTTTGAAATATTTGAACAATTACTGACAAAGTGAGAACAATGATTAGATTGTTTTCAGTTATATCTAAAATACTATGTAGAGTATCCCTTCAGTCTTGCAAACTTACATAAATTGAAACTTGTTTTCTTTAGGGGACGTGAATTAACAATAACATATGTGCAGAAAAACATAAAGCAGGGACGATATGACGATTATGCTATATCTTCATTCGTGCAAGATTGCACATGCGCACACGCCATGAAATTACGATGTGAGGCGTTGATCCACTAGAGACGTAGGTCTATTAATTTTTCGGTTTTCACCAAGTTGTGAAGAAGTGTTTATGTTGTGTAATACGATTGTAAATCACAGTTGCCACTGTGGAGCATCTCATGAATATAATTTGCAAGTCTTCTGCAAGTTTTGTATGTGACAAATTAGCAAATCACAAGCAAGAACTTGTTTCGGAATAACAATAATAATAATTTTGAAAGATATATGCACATATATAGCTGGGTGAGGTTGCATCCTACATTAAACTCTGGTTAACATGTTATATATAATATATTATGATATAATATTAAACTAACGACACTATTGACAATTAGTTTTGTATAACAAAATACAGATGACAAATTGATATGCCACTTATTTATGACTTATTTGGATTTAGTTGCTACCATCTGACTGAGATTATCACTAAAATAAATTATCACTTAGTCAGAGCACAGAAAGCAGTCTGCGGGGTCGTACTTTATTCTGTTCTGACTTCACCAAACTTCAATCTCGCGAGACTAGACGTTGGACGCGGTTTTGACTAACTGAGTCTCATAACACAAAACTACTTAATGGTTTCCATATTTCTAGTACTCGCTTATCGGATTACATTACGAGGGAAATAATTAGAAGAGATGACTTTCAAGATCCACTGCTAATTGCAACGTTATTTATCACGTCTCACTATAAAGCAGAAAATCCTGGTTTTGTGTGTAGGCTCCATTTAACGAAATTGTTTGTTTCGCTGAAGATTTTTTTATTCATTAGCACTTTCATCAGATACGACGCTAAAATACAGCAATAAATGGCATACAAATTCATTGAATGTGAATATTATGACTGACATTGCAGGTAATAATTTGTAAATCTAATGACGCCGTCTCGAGCATGAGGATCAATCGGAAGGCGTTGCAGGAAAATAAGGGGAAAACCCAGACGGTCGTTATGACGCATGTGAGATGATGGCATCCTTAGCGAAGATGCCGAATTATTGTCGACATGACAACGGGTAATGTATGTGTAGTCATCAGAACATTTCTTTACTCCCTCACAAATCAATCACTCCAAGACATGTCTGTTCTCGGTATATTTACCCGACTTATGAGGTATATGGCGGCTCTGTACTGCGGGTCACCCAAGCTTAGAATCGATGGGATAAAAATATTATTAGAATGTGAGAATATTTTTCACTACCTTTTTAGGTTACCGGACCTATGGTCCGATAACCTGTTGCCGTCGCATTGCGTCCATCGTCCGTCCGTCCATTCACATTTTTATCTTTGAAGTGTACGATTCGATCTTTCTGAAAATTTGGGAAAAGATACCTTAAAATAATTCAAGAAGGAGGTATTTTTTCAGTTCTCTGATTTTTAAATTTTTCTCAAAATGGCGGTCGTTTTCGTCGAAAAATGCTCAATTTCGAACTTTGGCAGCCATTTTTTTCAAAAAACGGTCTGATCAGTTTTGAGATTTTCATTTAAAAAGATTCCTCTTATATACCTTTCTTGCGTGTACAAGTTTAGTTGCCCTTGAAATGCCGGTCTCCGTGTGGCGGATATTTTGGATTTTTGACGGGTCGGCGAAAAAAAATTTTGGCCTGAAAATTTTCGGCATTTTTTTCCTTCATAATGCGAGCTGCCAGAACAGTACTCATGGAATGCCTGAAGATAGAGCTTAGAAATTGACACTTTCAAATGGGGAGTCATATATGGCGATTTGTGTGGTACCTTTGAATTTGACCTTTTATGACCTTGAAAGGTCAAAACATCCATTTAGTGGGTAAAAAAGCCCAGATTTGCCTCTACAGATGAAATACTTGTAGATAGAGATAAGGTTTGCATTATAAGCATATAGGAAGTCATACATGGAACAACCGATGATGACCTTGACCTCGGATGACCTTGAGTGCTAAATGTCCAACTTGGAATGTGTAAAATACCCACTGAGGCTTAAACACTTGCAAATACAGGTTAGGATTGTGTATAAGCTTACAAGGACTCGTGTATTTATAGCACATCTTTTGGTGACGTTGAATTTGAACTTGAAGGCCAAATCTCAAAATCTCGCCTGTGTAGATTGGCTTCTACAAACAAAATACTTGCTGATAGAGCTTTTTGTTTGTATTATGAACATATATAAAGTCACATGCAGTATACCTAATGGTGACATTGCAATTCACAAAGAAGACCTTGATCGGTAAATCTCTAGGTCATATGTCACCTGCAATGATTAAAACCAAAATTGTCCGGCGACCTATCTTAGCCCTTGGGCTAATTTGTTGTTGTTGAGATTTTGGTTTCAATGCATGCTAATTGGGATCCTTGATATTTTGTATGAAGTTGGATTGCCTAGAATCGATTGAAAGGCCCAAAATCTAGGCTCAAAAGGTCCAAACTTCAGTTTTTCACTGGTTGCTCGAAAAGTACCTATGTGACCAGTTTTGACATTATTATTCCAAAACCTGCCAATTAGGGTCCTTTACATTGTGCATAAAGGTGGCATGTCTTGAATCAATTGATAGGTCCAAAGTCTGCACTCAAAAGGCCCTCAAAGATTTTTTTTCACCGACCCGTTGAAAAATCAAAATGGCCACTACAAAATGGTCGTCATCAACTTTTTGTTATCTTAAAAGTTTTTGATCTAATAGTTCTGAAATTCTGCACAAATATGACTAGAAATATTTTAGGAACAAAGTATTTTTTTAGGTTTCTTTAGCTCTGCTATGTCGAATGGCAGCGGAGCTTTACCTAGTCGTCGTCAAATTTTGCTATTTTTGAATTTCACCGTCGAATCTTTCTGAAATTCTGCACAAAAAGGCCTGAAAATACTTCAACAAGTTTTTTTTTGTATTTTCGCATTTTTAGGTTACCGGACCTTTGGTCCGCTAACCATTTGGCATGGCGTTGCGTCCGTCGTCCGTCGTCGTCGTCGTCCGTCGTCCACATTTTTATCTTTTTTGTTTACGGTCGAATCTTTCTGAAATTTTGCACAAAAATGCCTAAAAATATTTCGAGAGGGAGGTATTTTTTTGTTTTTTGATTTTCGCATTTCTTTCAAAATGGCGGCCGTTTTCGTCGAAAATCGGCAAATTTTGGACTTTGGCGGCCATTTTCTCAAAATCTGTTCAGTAACTTTTTTTCTTTTTGATACATAACACTCCTCATATGTACTCCTATGATGTCTATAAATTTCGTTGTGCTTGAATCGCTCGAAGTGGGCCATTTTGGCCCAAACGCGGCCCAAATGGGACTTTCCCATGTTAAATTCTCCTATGCTTTATAATGGGACACATTAAGCCTTATATCTCATTTAATATCGAGATTAGAGACTAGGATTCAATTGTGGACATATAGGAAATGGTATATGCTGAATATTCTCGTGACCTTGAATTTGACCTCTGACCTCGGTTTCAAGGTCAGAGAACAAAATGGCTAATATCTCGCTTATTATCGACTTTACAGCTTAAGAATCAATTGTGGACGTATAGGAAATGATATATGCAGATTATTGTCATGACCTTGAATTTGACCTTTGACCTCATTTCCAAGGTCACAGGACAAAATTGCTAATATCTCGCTTATTATCGACTTTACGGCTTAGGAATCAATTGTGAACATATAGGAAATGATATATGCTGAATATTCTCGTGACCTTGAATTTGACCTTCGACCTCATTTCCAAGGTCACAGGACAAAATTGCTAATATCTCGCTTATTATCGACTTTAAGGCTTAGGAATCAATTGTGAACATATAGGAAATGATATATGCTGAATATTCTCGTGACCTTGAATTTGACCTTTGACCTCATTTTCAAGGTCACAGGACAAAATGACCAATATCTTGCTTATTAGCGACTTTGCAGCTTAGGAATCAATTGTGAACATATAGGAAATGATATATGCTGAATATTCTAGTGACCTTGAATTTGACCCTTGACCTAAATTTCAAGGTTAGTCATTTTATTTTCAAGGTCAGAATACAAAATGGCTTATATCTCGCTTATTATCAAATTTACAGCTTAGGGGTCCATAGTGAACATATAGGAAATGATGTATGCTGAATATTTTGGTGATCTAGAATTTGACCTTTGATCTCATTTTCAAGGTCAGAGAACAAAATGGCTAATATGTCGCTTATTATCATCTTTACATTTGCCCCTGATGACGCCAGTGTGTCTTTGGATAAACTATTTGGTCGGGCTTTGTTTCTGTTGCAAAATGTTGTATTTTACGTTTCTTATTGGCATCATCAAGATTTGATTGTATTGGTGGTAAAAGATTGATACTTACATTTATACCACTGAGTCGGTGTCACTGCTGGCGGACGTTAAATCTGTTTCCGAGGATACCATCAACTCAGTAGCCTTCGGGCTTGTGATTGGGTACTTTTGTACTTGTCATGTATCTATTCCATGGGGTTAGATTCGGATTTCTAAATTATTTTCATAGGTTGTTGGGCAGTTGTATACTAATTCCATCTGGTGTACAGTAGAAACAACTACATTTAACACATTGTCTGCCCCTGAAGACGCCAGTGTGTCTTTGGATAAACTATTTGGTCGGGCTTTGTTTCTATTGCAAAATGTAGTATTTTACGTTTCTTATTGGCCTCATCAAAATCTGATTGTATTGGTGGTAATAGATTGATACTTACATTTACAGCATAGGAATCAATTGCGAATATAGAGGAATGATATATACTGAATATTTTCATGACCTTGAACTTGAACTTTGACCTCATTTTCAAGGTCACATCACAGAATGGCTAATGTCTCACTTATCATCGACTTTACAGCTTAGGAATTTATTGTGGACATACTAGAAGTGATATATTTGTTGAAAATTTCATGGCCTTGAATTTATCAGTGACTTTATTTTCAAGGTCAGTGGACAAAAGGCTAATATCTAAAATGTATACTGTCCGGTAACCTTTCTTAGCCCTTGGGCTAATTTTTCCAAAATCTGTTCAGTAACTTTTTTTCTTATTGATGCATGACACTCCTCCTATGTACCCCTGTGACATGTATAAATTTCGTTGCCCTTGAATCGCTCGAAGTGGGCCATTTTGGGCCCAAACTCAGCCCAAATGGGACTTTCCCATGTTAAATTCTCCTATGCTTTATAATGGGACACATTAAGCCTAATATCTCACTTAGTATTGAAATTAGAGACTAGGAATGAATTGTGGACATATAGGAAATGATATATGCTGAATATTTCGTGACCTTGAATTTGACTTTTGACCTCATTTTCAAGGTCACAGGACAAAATGGCTAATATCTCGCTTATTATCGACTTTACAGCTTAGGAATCAGTTGTGAACATTTAGGAAATGATATATGCTGAATATTCTTGTGACCTTGAATTTGACCTTTGACCTCATTTTCAAGGTCACATGACAAAATGGCTAATATCTCGCTTATTATCGACTTTACAGTTTAGGAATCAATGGTGAACATATAGGAAATGATATATGCTGAATATTTTCGTGACCTTGAATTTGACCTTTGACCTCATTTCCAAGGTCGCAGGACAAAATTGCTAATATCTCGCTTATTATCGACTTGACAGCTTAGGAATCAATTGTGAACATATAGGAAATGATATATGCTGAATATTCTCATGACCTTGAATTTGACCTTTGACCTCATTTTCAAGGTCACAGGACAAATTGGCCAATATCTTGCTTATTAGCGACTTTACAGCTTAGGAATCAATTGTGAACATATAGGAAATGATATATGCTGAAAATTCTCGTGACCTTGAATTTGACCTTTGACCTCATTTTCAAGGTCACAGGACAAAATGGCCAATATCTTGCTTTTCAGCGACTTAACAGCTTAGAAATCAATTGTGAACATATAGGAAATGATATATGCTGAAAATTCTCATGACCTTGAATTTGACCTTTGACCTCATTTTGAAAGTCACATGACAAAATGGCTAAGATCTCGCTTATTATCGACTTTACAGCTTAGGAATCAATTGTGAACATATAGGAAATGATATATGCTGAATATTCTCGTGACCTTGAATTTGACCTTTGACCTCATTTTCAAGGTCACAGGACAAAATGGCCAATATCTTGCTTATTAGCGACTTTACAGCTTAGGAATCAATTGTGAACTTATAGGAAATGATATATGCTGAAAATGCTCGTGACCTTGAATTTGACCTTTGACCTATTTTCAAGGTCACAGGACAAAATGGCCAATATCTTGCTTATTAGCGACTTTACAGCTTAGGAATCAATTGTGAACATAAAGGAAATGATATATGCTGAAAATGCTCGTGACCTTGAATTTGACCTTTGACCTATTTTCAAGGTCACAGGACAAAATGGCCAATATCTTGCTTATTACCGACTTTACAGCTTAGGAATTAATTGTGAACATATAGGAAATGATATATGCTGAAAATTCTCATGACCTTGAATTTGACCTTTGACCTCATTTTCAAGGTCAACAGGACAAAATGGCTAATATCTTGCTTATTATCGACTTTACAGCTTAGGAATCAATTGTGAACATATAGGAAATCATATATTCTGAATATTTTAATGATATTGAATTTGACCTTTGACCTAAATTTCAAGGTCAGTCATTTTATTTTCAAAGTCAGATTACAAAGTGGCTTATATCTCGCTTATTATCAAATTTACAGCTTAGGGGTCCATAGTGAACATATAGGAAATGATGTATGCTGAATAGTTTGGTGATCTAGAATTTGACCTTTGATCCCATTTTCACGGTTAGAGATATGGCGATTTCAGTGGTCACCTTGAATTTGACTTTCAACTTTCTCGGCTTAACTCTGTATATTTCTCCGGTAACCTTACTAGCCCATTGGGCTAATTTTTTTATCAGTTTTGAGATTTTTGTTTCAAAAGATTCCCCTTATACACCTTTGTGACGGGTATGAATCTCGTTGCCCTTGAATCGCCGGTCTTCGTGTGGCGGCCATTTTAATTTTTCGACGGGTCGTCAAAAATCGTTTTAAGCCATTTCCACCTTTTTTGGAAATTTTCCCTCAATGATGGGAGCTGCCACAACTGGATGCATGGAGTGCCTAGATATTGCCACTTTCAAATAGGAAGTCGTATCATGATGATTTGTGTGGTGACCTTGGATTTGACCTTCGATGACCATGAAAGGTCAAAACGACCGCTTTTTGTCGAACATTTGGATCAAATTTGGAATTTCAACATTACTACTACTAGCGGTATTTGAACTTTCGAAGTGGAATGCTCAATGCCGAGAGGCCTCCTGTTTACTGTAACTCTTTTTCATCTTAGACGAAAAACAGTCAATTTTGGACTTTTGCGGCCATTTTTTTTAAAAAAAGCATTCTGATCATCTTCTAGTAATGGAATCTGTTTGGAGTAAACTCCAAGAACACTTCAAGACACAACTTACACTTAAATATTGCCACATTCAAATGGAAAGTCACATAGAGTAATTTCTGTGATGACCTTGAATTTGACCTTGAATGATCTTGAAAGGTCAATACAGCAATTTCAGTGGAAAAAAACAGTTGCGTCTCAGCACTACACATTTCTCCTATGACATTTTTCAGTCTATGGCCTAGTTTATTTTAAATTGCTTGACCAAGTTTTATGGGACAAGTTGGTCCTTTTTTAGCCATTTTACCTGAAATGGCTGATTACTTCATATATGTCTGAATTTGGCATGGATGTAAGTATCAACAATTACCACCAATACAGTCAGATAGTGAATGTTCATATAATTCCTGCTGTTCACTACCCGTTGGTGACCGAAGATGACTTCCGGAGAAAATGCTTCTGGAAGCTACGCAATTGAAGATACTGGGAAGGTATTTTGATCGTACAGAAAGTCGTATATGGTACATTATATGTGACCGTCACTCAGTGACCTTGAGTGCCCAAGCTGAAGGTTATAGCTACAGCCAGCTGTGTACAGTGCACATTAGAGGAGAAATGTTCAAAAATAAAGGTTAGGTGGGTATGAGGAGCATGAACGAAGTCATACAATTTACACGTACAATGGGACATGTTTTGGACATGCTCTGCAACATATCTTAAGTCGGTGACTGAACCAGTTCTTTTGTCTAGGGGTCAGGTCATGTTAGTGTCACCGACTTGTGCTCAGGAAGATCAATATAAGGTAAGAAAAATGCAATTTCTGCAACATAACGCATATATATATAATAACTGAGGGGGGATGATACGATGTTGGAGATACTACTACAAATTTGTGTACTTCACAAATATTTGTAGGGGCTGAAATTCCCCAGAAATAAGGTTTCTTCCATCAATGTTTACCCCAGTTATGACACGGTGACCACATTCATGATAATTTTCAATACATTCTGCGCATTGTATTTCCATAATCTGTACACGGGAGTTAAGATAAACATCTCATGTTTCATACATCCTGTGCATATGTACCAGGCTAATATCTGATAAATTTTCAGTTATTCCTAAATTAGGTTCATGTGTCTTTCGATAAAGTATTTGGTTGGGCTTGCCGTGGCGTTGTGACCGTCGTCGTTCGTCTACATTTTTATCTTTGAAGTTTACAAGCGAAAGTTTCCGGAATTTTGCACAAAAATGCCTAAAATATTTCAAGAGGAATTTTTTTTAGTTCTATGATTTTCACATTCTTGCCAAAATGGTGGCCATTTTTGTCCAAACACGGTCAATTTCGGACTGATCAAGGTGCTGATGGGGACATACTCTGGTAGTTTGACGGCCGCGCTGACGACCCGCAAGATCCACATGCCCTTCCACTACCTGGCTGACCTCGCCCAGGACAACAACTACGTCGTTCAAATGGTAACTGGCACCTTCCGGGAGCAGATGTTCCAGGTCCTATCTGTTTAACTGTAGATGTTATTGAAGATATAAAGTCCATATTATTGTCATACATGCACATGCATATCCAGTTGAACTCGCAACTGATTTGTGTGCTTGTTGATTCGTACTTGTCAATTGAAAGAGTCTTTCCATAACGGAGCGGTCAGTCTTCGTAAATAACAATCGATAAAATAGTAAGTTGAATGTTTTGTAGGAAGCAGAGGATCCTGTTTACAGGGCGATTTGGGAGAAAATGATGGCGAATCCGGACGAATCTCTAGTTACGAATGAGACTACCGCATCGGACAAAGTGCTGCATCACCACGGCTATGCAATACTGAGTGATAAAACAACCCTACAGGAACTGGCAGAGTCCAGTCGAAACTGTGACGTCATCTTCATGGAATAGAATACTTCAAGAGCGGTTATGCGATGGTCATCAGGAATGGTGCTGTGTACAGGACGCAGTTCGATAAATTGTAAGTTCAACTTTTCCCGAGAACTAAACATGATATAATATAAAATTATTCCAAAATAGCGAATTGCATTGGGTAATTAATGTGTCAAATAGAACCAGTTTCACTGATAATTGACGAAATTTACTGCCCTAAGATAACATAACCGTATCAAATACAATGAAGCCATCATGTTTCAAACTCTCAGCATTATCTACCTGTTCGAAGCTGGCCTCTGTCGCCACAACAGCCATTCCCACGGTGGCAGCGTGTTGGCCGAAACCTCGGCCGTCACCCTCAGCGACATGACCCTCGTGTTCCTGTGGCCTGGGCCTGGAACTCGCCACCGCTGCCCTGGGCCTGGAGTGCTGATCAAGTTGTACCGGGCGCGGATCTAGGGTACGCACGCTCCAGGTACGCGCGGCCACCCGTAGATATATAGTTTCCTTTTTAGGTTACCGGACCTTTGGTCCGATAACCTATTGGCATGGCGTTGCGTCCGTCGTCCGTCCGTCCGTCCGTCCGGCGTTAACATTTTTATCTTTAAAGTTAACGATCGAATCTTTCTGAAATTTTGCACAAAAATGCCTAAAAATATTTTGAGAAGGAGGTATTTTTTTGTTTTTTGATTTTCGCATTTTTTTCAAAATGGCGGCCGTTTTTGTCGAAAAATGCTCAATTTTGGACTTTGACGGCCATTTTCTCAAAAACTGTCTGATCAGTTTTGAGTTTTTGGTTTCAAAAGATTCCCCTCATATACCTCTGTGATATGTATAAGTTTGGTTGCCCTAAATTTGCCGGTTTCCGTGTGGCGGCCATTTTGAATTTTTGGCGGGTCGGCGAAAAAATTTTTTTTCGCCCCAAATCGCATTACTATCCATTTTGGGCCATTTCTGGGCAAAAAAAAAATTTCACCCTTTGAAAAAAATTTTGGACTTAGAAAATTTTCGGCACTTTTTTCCTTCATAATGGCAGCTGTCAGGACTGTACTCATAAAACACTTGAAGATAGAGCTTAGAAATTGGCACTTTCAAATGGGAAGTCATATATGGGGACTTGTGTGGTGACCTTGAATTTGACCTTCAATGACCTTGAAAGGTCAAAACAGCCATTTTGGGGTCAAAAAATGCCCAGATTTGCCTCTATAGATGAAATGCTCGCAGATAGAGCTCATGTTTGCATTATGAACATATATGGCACAACTCATGATGACCTTGAATTTGACGTCAGATGACCTTGAGTTCCAAATGTCTGACTCGGAATGTGTAAATTAACCTCAGTGGCCTAAACCATTCCACCCAGATATATCTTTGTATTATGAACATATAGAATATCAAATGCCGCACACATACATGTAATGGTGACATCGAAGTTCACACGGATGACCTTGATTGGTAAATCTCAAGGTCTGTTACCTGCCAATGCTGCCATGGCCAAATTGAAATTGTCCGGTAACCTATCTTAGCCTTTGGGCTAATTTTTTCAATTAGTGTGATCGGTGAAGCTGTATGATTACCGCTTCGTGTTTTGTCATGTTGTCAGCCTTTGAATGAATAGCTCGCATCGCCTTCTATATATTTTGTAAGCTTTATGCGTGCATAGCGAGTGCCTAGCTCCGTGAAGCGGAATCAATCATACCCAAATTACGTCACATTGTGTGAATTTGTTAGAGTTGGTGGCATTCATCTAAATACTGTACTCTAATGAATAATCCAATGGTCGCTCATGTACGCAAAGAAAGATAATTAATTTTCATTTGTTCAGTAACCTTAATGATCACGACTGAAAATATCACATGAAAATGTTAGAGGGAATAAAGAATGTTTAATATAGATTCCACAGTTATGCCTTTAACTTACTGTCAGAAAAAACTTTTGTATTTGGGGATTACAGATATATTAGGAGGATATCACGATATTTCAGCACTGAACACCAGACCAAGTGCGAGAGTTTGGATTTTTGTAGTACCTGCTTTTAAAGACCTAGTAGCATGCCGATGAAAGTGCTTTTCATTTAGTCCATTATGAATAGTTATCTGTAAATTCGAACGAATTTTACAAATACAATCAATGGGTTTCGAGATATTGAATCAAATAGGCACTACTTCCGTAAATTGCCGAAGATTTTGATCACGATTTTAGTATGGGTCACGTGGTTTGTGACGTCATTTGAGGCAGTACTGAAAGTACATGTAGCCAGCAAGGTCAACTGCATGTCGCATATTCATTCTCGTTGTGTATGTTTGACAATTCAAAGGAACGGGTTAGATGGTTGGAATACGGCATTTCTTGTCTTGAAATTTAGAATCAGTACTATTCATTCTCCCAGAAGGGAGGTTTGTCGAGCTGCAAGATGTCCAGTATTTGTTGGTTTTCATGTGTTTTCTTTTGAATCTCATGCATTTGGAGTGGTTTTCTATCTTTGAGCTGACCGCCCAAATTACGTGTTTTACGTTTTTGGCCAGCCATCAAAGCACATTTTGCCTCAACTGACGTCACGATTACGGAAACTGCCGAAGCTATTTTTTTCATCGGCATGAGAAGGCGATTGCAATACTGGCTCAATATACTCGATTATATGTCGCTGTTATTAATTACCAATTAACGCGAACATCTTTGTTATCACCAAATGTCCACAATGCCTTTATCTGAACAGGAATAAAACCATATAATGGTACCTTGCTACTATGACTTTAAGGGCTTGGAGACAAAAGAACTCGAGAACATTATCAACCATGCATTGCCTCCATACACGATGTTTAGTACTGCTTATAGCATCAGTTTTGGACAAAAAACAAACGCATGTATACATGTTCAATCAGGCTGGTTCTAACTGGAGATACAAGTAGGAAGTACACCGAAACATTGGTGGAGATTATGTTCTACATCTACAGCGTTCTCATTGTGATTGATCACGTACTTTTTATATGTACATTGATGTTTCGATCCCATCTACATGATCTATGGACTCGTTACCTTTGTGTTCCCGATCCACGACTCTCGTGTTTCGCCAGTCCATCATGTTTCCGCATAGTCACCGTCTCCGGCTGAGATGGATTATTGGATGTACGAGTGTCATGCGAGCCTTCTCCCGGCGTCAAGGGTATTTGCCTTGTGTCTTCAGGTGTTTCAAACCCAACGTAATCGTGCAGAACGCTCAACGTTTCAACGTCAATGGCCGACAGTTTATTTGTAGACGTTAGTGATTGAGATGATGCGTTCTTTTCATCCAACATACCACCTGGAACATCTTCTTCGATCTCATTTGGCGTTTCCCTTTCAACACGTGAATTAATGCAACATGAAAATCGGGACATTTCAGTGATATATTTCACAGACAAACTTCAAGGGAACAATGGACATATACGTGTGTTTGGTAGTGTTAGCATTTTTCCAGACGGGCAAGGAATCTTCAGGTCATGCATCATATCGTAAGTATTGGTGTGAGATGCACATTTAGAAATCATTTATGTCCTGAAAAGAATAGTACCATTAACATAGTAACCCATTAATAAAGCAACCTATTAATGTGCGTAGACATTGTCGTTGACATTTTGGGCAAATTTCAATACAAACGAAGAACATTTATACTAAACTTTTGAAAGACAGAATATAACTTTCGGCATTATAATACTTTCAATTTAGTCTCCGACTCCATGACCGTTGGATTTCGCGCCAACTGCACCAGATTGATACATACGAATTCAACACATTGCACTTGTAGCCGCCGTGACCCAGGAGATCAACCAATGAAGTACTTCCATACGGCAGAAAATATACAGCATACGGAAATTATAAAAATAAGCTCAGCTATTATGGAGAGAGGGAGCTGGACAAAAGCCTGGATTTTTGCAGGTTTGTCGAATAAACTTATTATACAGTTGTAATTGGTTCGATTGGTTTATTTTATAAGTAGAAACAAAGATACCACTTAACGATATTTAAATATCAGTTCGAAACAAAGAAGTCAAATTGTGCAAAGGAAGACAAATTTTGCAAATTGTTAGTAACCGTGTTCCAAATATATTCATAACATCAGACGGAGGAACATTCGATGAGATTCACAGGAAAGAACTTGATGCAACACTACAGTGGAGAAAGTTCTCGTGCCGTCCTGACAACGACACTCACTGGGTTTTGCCAGGTGTCTCTGTATCGAGCGAATATACCAATATTGCTGTCGACTGTCACACATCCTTAACTTTGGAGATCATGAAAATGGTGAGTACGTTGAGAACGTAATCGTTATGATTAAGGTGTGATTGCACGTAACTTACTGGTGACTGCCGTGAGGCACTTTCCCGTTGACTTATAAAGTAAAAGTAAAGGTAACAAAATCACGAAGACAATACAATTCCCTGACCTAAAACTTGGCGAGCACAAACACATATACTCATGGATGATGAACCGAGACATGGTTTCATAAATATTATCGCGGAAACTTTGCAATTTGATGATTAGATAAATCACTTTATACGTTTCACCAAAACGAACATTCGTGTGTTTTGCTTGACAAACACTGGTGGCTGCGTATATATGTATACTTTATTGTAGTAAATTATGAGAATATCTAGGGCTATACTTTCTGTGAGATGAATACAATGAGCGGAACATTCTTAATCCCAAACACCTCGGTGCACCCGAGTGTATATCACCCGTGAGATTTACTAGCTTCCCTAGCTATTTGCTGTACAACATAATCCTTTCACTCGCCCTGTTGTGAGTGTACTTTGTCTACTGAGAAATAGGTCGGAAAATGACATATGAAAACGATGATTTTAACACTTTTAACATTGTTTACTAAGAAACAGAGTCTCGGTTGGTAATCCTTGCTGGCTAACAATCAGAAAGGCAAAGTTTCACGTTGATTGGAAGTATGTGAATGTATGAATTTGTTACTTTTATATTTACATTATAAGTGAATGGACAGCTGGTCAGTTCCAGGTTCATGATAATCACATGCGATCAATCCTTAATTGTGTATTTTTGTGTATTCTGGGGGGGGGGGGATCTCTATTTAAAGAAATATTTGTTGTATATCATATGCGTTTTTGTAGGTTAATGGCGTCAGGAATGAAGGCCAAAATTTCAACTGGTTGTTATACGGAATTCCGACTGATATTCAAAACATGTTGCAATACATTGACGAAGGCGACTGTGTCGTAATTTTTGAAGTACTCCTAGCTCCAATAGTCGCTGAGGTTCTCATCAAATTACTATTACACAATTTTACTAAATGATTTTATTATATGATCGTTATCATCCAATCTCGTATACCATGTTATTGTTTATTACTGATCAATGCTATGTTATCATTCTTTTGCCAGAAACAAACACATTTTGAGATGTATACCACCCACGCCAAGATATTTTGGTGTTCAGTTTTCTGTAATATGCTCCAAAATATTCCCGAGATTACAGTTCCTACGATGGACTTCTGGTCTCTGAATAAAAACCTCCTACCACAAAATTTCGAACAATTCCACGGACAACGTCTAGTTATCACATATATGGAAGTATGTACAATCTGAATCTCTGATTCCAGTAGTGTATCATCTCACAGTCATGTATTCGATTTACTAATGACTTTTGGACTTTTTCATGACGTATTTATTTCATGTATTGTTTTTTTCCCCTTAATTCCAGTATAAACCATTTGTGTACAAACGCTCTGTTGGAGACCAAGCAGCTCTGATGGGTATCGAACTTGATCTTATGGAGGCAATAGCTCGACATTTTCATTTTGAGTGAGTTCGGAAGACTCTATGTTGTAGCTATGTTGATAAAAATGTCTGGATTCAATTGGTACAACCATGCTTTTACTTTTACACACTTATGCAATTGCAGATTCACATTGCTTGAGGCAGATAACTGGGATAGTATGGTCCACATGGTTGCAGATGGTGTAAGTATGTCACGAAAGAATTCATGACGGGTGCCACATGTGGAGCAAGAAATGCCCACTATTTTCGGAACACCTGACTTCACCCCTTATGGTCATATATGGGAGTTCTTGAAGTTCCATATAAAATATCTCGATTTTGCCTGAAACTGTACTTTGCGATTGGATATTGGACTTGTTCGCTCTGAACACTATGTACTTGAGTACTGGTTCCATGTTTATTTCCAGGGGTTGATCAATCATCTTTTTTTTACTTCTCCTTACACATTAAGCGTTGTCTCACGATATATACCCGTACATGTATCCGACAGCGTGCTGATATAGCCATATCTGGCATATCAGTAACAAAAGCTCGTGAAAAACTGGTCGACTTTCTCACTCCACACTGGGAGGACTCATTGGTCATTCTACTCAAAGTGGACAGCAGTCGCTGGACGTTCTTCATTAGTACCTTTACGTGGCCTGTCTGGGTGGCCATGTTCGTCCTGCCGTGGCTCATAACAGCCGTGACGGTGCCAATCCAGCGTCTGGCAGTCAGTACCTTCCGTATGAGGCAGGCTCAAATTGGTTCCAATGGAATGGTGGCAAAGGGGTTGAAGGCAGAAGCAGACAACAATTTAGATTGTGTGGGAACATGCGTCAAAAATGAAGCTCAGCTTGATATTGTTTCCGTATGCACGAATTTTCAATCACCGTTGCTTCGTCGTAGGGAAGAGCCGTTCGTCTACGAACATAACTCCACGATTCTTAACCAAGTGGGACATTCCATACCCAAATACCACTCTAGCGTTAGTAGTCGGCATGGGATCTCGACATCCATTCAAATGGATGTGAAGAGGGACACTGCACATGAAATTGGACGACATAAAACCCAGAAGTATGAGATCAGCGGCGGTGACAACATCCGCTTCCATGATTATTTGTTCATAGTTTATGGCTCCGTACTTCTTCAAGGTAAATGAACTTTGTTGGGCTTCAATAAGTTGTACGTTGATTAAGTTGCGAATACTTCGTTAGCAAAAGAACTGGCTAAATTTATCTTGCCCTGGCGATGGTGTGTATCATGATGTAGTCCTAATGGTGGTGGCAATAATATCAGTCATCCGAAGATCTTATCAGTGTAAAGCTCAGCAATTCCACCTCCTTCCTTAAAGGTATGGACGTGGATATTCGTCACTGTCCAACTCGCATGGTCATTGCTGGTTTCTGGATGACGATGATAATTCTGATGGGTATATACTCGGGTAACTTGACGGCGAGTCTCTCTGTTAGAAAGATACGACTGCCATTTGACTCCGCAGAAGAACTGGCTCGTGATGACAGATATATCCTGCAAGTTCTGAAAGGAACCAACAGGGTGCAACTTCTGAAGGTGTGTAGCTGTAGTACCCTATCTCATAAATTACGAGTATTTCAAGGTGCTGCTTGTGCGAATGAACACTAAACACATTGCAACACATTCATTTCCCATCCTTATCCACAATGAAAAATGAATATCATGTGATTATCTTGTACGCATGAATGGTACTTCTCTCCAAGGACTCTCGCGATGAAGTGCTCTCTGCTCTTTGGGGAAAAGTTTCATCAGACGCTGAACGATCGTTAATTGACGATGAAAGTGAAGGACTTTCGAAGGTTTTGGAAGGCAGTGGTTACGCCATTATGAGCGATAAAACCATGCTGACGGAACTCGTCAAGCTCAGCAGGAACTGTGACGTGTTTTTTCTGGAAGAGGATTACTTCAGAAGCGGTTTCGCGATTGCCATACGTAAAGGAATGCCGTACAAAAATGCATTCAATAAGTTGTGAGTTTGTGTTATAACGTTCTTCATAATCCACAAGATCAGTCAAATCTCTGCATCAAATTATTCATTGCATGACACCAGAAAGTATTTTGTTTTTGCTATCAGTATACAATATAATTTATTTCCTTTTGATTATGACATAGCATTGAGCACACGTTCGAGTCTGGACTGTTCCGTCACTGGAGCAAGCTACACAGCGGGAAGGAGCACTGTGTCCGTTCGACTGTTGAGTCCAGTAGCAGTGCTATCGTGCTTGAAGACGTAACACTTGTCTTTCTGCTCGTGCTGGGCCTGGGGCTGTCCCTAGCAACGCTTGTGCTTGCCTTGGAGTGCCTTGTGATAAACGCGTTGTCAAGGCATCGCAAAGCACATCATCAAAATGCTGAAATATAGGCCCGTATAAAATGAAGTATAAAATATCTGAACAGGAGCTACATGTAGATCTAATAGTAAATCTGTTGTACAGGGATACTAAAACTACATCAAAATGCACAATATTTGACATCTAAATGTCATAAACCATGTCACGTATCTTAAATTTACAATTTTGTAGATAGGTCATGTTTATATTATGAGCATTTAGTCTGTTGGTGGCCTTGTTTTTGACCTCAGATGACCTCGAGTACTAAATCTCAATGTCAGATCTGACATGAAATGTGTAAATTGGCTTGTGGGGCTAAAACAATTACACATACAGATTAGGACTTGCATTATTATTGAGTCGGAAGAGCAGAATGTCACCATCTTTTGGTGATCTTCAGGTTGACTTCAGTCGACCGTGAAGGCTTAATCTCCAGATCATGCCTGACCTGAAATGTGTGAATTGGCCTTTATCAAAATAGATAGACATTATATTTGTATCATGAATATATGTTGTATACAAAATTATATGCAACATACCTAATTGACGTATACAAAGATAACATTGATTTGTAGATCTCGATGTCATATCTCACCTGTGGTGCTTGATCCAAAATTGTCCGTTAACCTATCTTAGCCATTGGGCTATTTCTTTATACTACATACACTACATAAATGTAAACTGTATCTTAAAGGGTAACAAGAATCATACCTGGTGCAAAGCACAAGATCTCCCAGGCTAAAAGAAGTCAATAGGGCGCTCACTCTTTTCGATTTAAGTTCGTGCGTATATTATGTAGGCCTATGATGTCCATGCAGGACGAATATCGATGTGAAAGCAATTGGTAGTTCGTATGAATAGTAGTCACTGATCGAGTACGCCCATCAAAAATAGCAAGGTGTTCATAAAATTCAGCACCGTTTTCTGTTTTGGCCGAAAAATTCAATACATTCGTAAAGTTGTTCTTTGTCAATAGTGTCCAAATAGAAGACAATATATGTCATATGAGAAGTGTCTACGAAATTTACCGTCGGAATAGTTATAAGCGCCGAAATCGATGTTAAATTCGGTGGTGTTGAACTCGGAACCCATTTCGACTTTTACCCATTGCCAACGATCAATACCACGGTTAGCAACTTCCCGCACCCTGGAAGCAAAATAATAGTTCGTTGTGGGACAGCGAAAAATAAATAAGTATGATTGTTAAAAGTCAAATGCAGTCAGAAAATGAAACGAAACAAATGCGCTAGTTTCCAAAACAAGGACACTTAGGCACTGACATAAAGTATAAGCACGAGAAGTGAGCGATGGCTCGGCAGTAGGGACAAAAGTGATACCCGGTTGACTGAATGCGCACAGTAGTTATGAGTAAGCCTATCTATTTTCAAATCCAGCCGTCATGCCTTTGTTCACGTAAATCGGCGGTAGTGGCAAAAAAATGCTCCCTTCGACGAAAATATTCGTCAGATTATATTAATTAACTAACACTATATATTAACTAACACATATATATATATATATATTAACTAACACACGTTCAAAGTATTCTCTCTTCGAAACCAGGTTTTTCCCCCAGTCGAAGAGTATTTCCTCCATGGGAATCTCAGAGAGCGTTTTAGAAGTCTTCCCGAGAAGAATCTGTTCATTTCGAACAACTTCATGCAATGCAACAATGCTAAGTATAAAGCTATGGTTTCATAGCATTCTGAACTATTCGCGCAGCAATATGAATATGAAGCCATCAATTCGAGATGGAGTTGCTCATGTATCTGCTATCCCTAATACATTCGTCCCATACCCGCTAGTACAGCAAAATTTGGATGTTCGGATGTTGCCAGACTGTGATTGTGATCAAAATCTGTATGACGTATGAAACCAACGCTCTGTCCGCAAATAAACCAGAACACCCCAGACGATGGGGTCACATCAGAACACCTCAGACGATGGAGAGACTGTTTTCTGTAACCAGAGTCTAGATTATTTCAACCATCATTTACCTGAAGGGATTATCTTGAATTCTTCATATAGTTTGGCCTTTCAGTGATGTTTGAGTGGTCGCTCAACAATTTTGAAGTCAAATATGATAAAGGGATGCCATCTAAAACCAAGTTAAGTTCATTATGGGTGGTTAGTTTGGACAGAGTTTTTGAGAATTTATCAAGATTCTTCATTAACATTGGTTCAGGTGGTTCATTTCGTGTGTATGTAGTACAGTGTAGTTAGCAGGAATTTGTGGATTATACTTTTGAAGATGCAAAATACCTTCTTGTAATACACGATTACCAGCCAGCTCGGCTCAGTGGCAATGATTGGGTTCACATATCCAACAGTCAGCGGTTCGAGCCCAGCCACCCATAATTTTTACATATTTTGTTTTTCATTTTATTCTGTGTGTATAATTGGTCACATGCTGTTTGTTCGTATTTCCGGTGATAAGGACTACATTGTTTTGGAATAGTAGACAGAAGCAAATTTGGTGACTGAACTGAATTGACTGAGAGTTTTTAAGTATTACTTCACGAACGCGGGAGAAACACACATTTAAGTTGTTTTCATGCTTTTAATAAGTGTATACTTGTATACTGGTTATGTAAGAATGAATGTAGCTTGGAACTAGTAGCCAAATCTGTTTGTTTGTGTTGAATGTCAAGTATCATCTATTTTGTTTATGTTTTCGTTGTAAATAGTGTAGATACATCTGATGTATATATGTTTCTTTGTTCCAATTTCATATTGAACTATGCCTATGCACCATGTAGAAATGCACCAGCAGAGATCTTAAAATAGGGCTTGCCGTGCTGATCAATGCTCAATATTGAATAAATATGATTTAAACCAATGTCAAGTATATGCCAAAGTTCAACATCTGTATTATGTAGGTCTGCACGCGCCACGGAGCTATTGTCATAACTTCTCATCGTCCCTGTAGATCTACTCCTTAACGCCATCTACAACTTTCATGTGCACATGTAGTTGATTTGTGCAAGTAATGTCCACCACGATCAATCACGATCAAAACCGTGTCAGTGACAAAGCAAAGGGGACGGCTCACCTGTAATGTCTAGACTGTGGTTCTACTTTCAGATTATCCCTTTATGTGCTTTCACACTTGACCAGATTGGTTCCATTTGTTTTCAGTACTAACTTTGATGTAGATAATGGTCACTTTCAAATCACAAAATGTCTGAGCACACGGGTATGTAAAATTCTGTATTGGTACTAATAGATTGATACTTACATACATGGTATCATATTTGTTTTGTATTTACAGATAGATTGCTGTATTGAGCAAACCATATACAGACCCGTCAGATTCCTCTCCCTAGCAATACTTTCGACGAGGCCATGAACCACAATTCATAGAAAAGGAAACATGACATTGTTAGAGGTTTATCAAAGTAATATTTCTTGGAGACGTGTGCATAACTTAATATTATTAGCGCAATTTGCACAGTTCTCAAAACCATTGTCATGTAAATGTTAGCATTATGTTAACACACATCGGGAATTGCTTTGATAATGAAATTTGACACACGACATGAATATATATTCTCATATGTGGATACCCAAACGGAGAGCCCAGTCCGTCAACACTCAATACCCTGTTTGTACATAATATATTTGAGGGCAATGTATTCTGCCGCCACATTTCCAAATGTCAGAGCTCGTGAGACTTGTCCGACGCGGGGTTGCTTCCAGTTTTCAACAAAACTATTATTAAATGAGCAGCCTTACATTCTAAGAGAATTATCATTTTCTTCTACTATATTACATACTTCCCATGCTTTGTCCTTGTGCAAAGAAAAGAGGTACTCCTGTTAGATCTACTAAGAAGGAAATGAACACGAATGAGCAACATGTCAAATACCCCAATACAAACGTTGTATTGGGGTATCATCCGGGACTTTCAACATTTACATTGCAAAAGAATCGCAGTCAAAGCGATGTCTGGTGACATTTACTAGATACCGTTGACGAACTAACTACACCGGGTTCCGTGATTAATGAGGTAGAATCATATGATAGGTTGACGCTTCATATTGCGTTTCATGAGTTGAATCATACGTGTTTTCTGGTGGATTTCATTCACTGTCTTCAATGCAGTTATTCCTCATTTACTCTCGCGTTTCGGTCAATACCTCCAGTCGATTTTTCATATATATACCCATGTTTTATAATTGTATCACTATTATTATTAGTAGTATTATTATTTATATCCGTGCCTTTTTAAACTGTGAAATTTGTTTCCTTTTTAGACCCAATGAAGTATTTCTTATCTGATCTTAGTGTTGCATGAGATATACAATATTACTAAAGATTTCAATCTTAGTCCAATCACACAGAATAGTGTACAGTGTTATCTTTCATTCTGCTCTGACTTCACCAAACCTCGAACCTCGTGAGACTAAACGTCCGGATAGGTTTAGACTCCAGTTTGTATTGTGCTGATTATGTCTCAGAACACGAAACTACTTTATGGTTCTCATATATATCTATCACTTACATCAAGATTATGCAAATACACGAACTGGGTAATTCCATATAACTAAAAGAATATATGTAGAATATTTGACAGATTGTCGCATGGTCCGTTGACAAAAAAACATAACTTTATTCGAACAGAGAATGTGAGTTTTATTGAGTTTGAACATTATGTGGTTCACTTTTGCAAGGGTAAAGGAAGGGAAAATTGTATGGAAAATGGTTCATAAAGTAATGTACAAATCGGTTGCTGCTGGAGTTGCAGAGGCCGATATATAATTACATGATTTTGTGATGGTTGAGTATGATTCAACGAAAGACGTTGATTCATCAAGGTACATAGATACCATTCACGAGCTTATCGAATAATATTCTTATCGAGTTCATATTTTACATCGTCTTCAGATGCATGTACATACTACATGTAGTATGTGTTGTCAGCTGTAGTGCCAGTGTAATGTAACACCTTTGTTGTGTTTCTATTTTTTAATTTACTGTGACTCTAGGGTTTTGAAAACATGATTCTGTTCGCGATATTTCAAAGACTTTCCCCGGATGTTACTTCAGTCTATCGGTTCACATTACAAGAGAAATAATGGAAGAAATGTTGTTTCAAGACCCATAACTAATTTTAAGTTCATTTAAAGCTTTTCACTGACATAATATATTGTTCAAATGCCATATTATTCTCTTAGACTTGTTCGTGTCAAAGAATCTTTTGTTGATTGGGAATTAGGCCCAATATGATTTTTGAAAAAAAATAGAATTACGATACATACAGATTGATTGAAATCATTTCGAAAAAACCCCCTAGCGGATGAGAAAACAATGCGGAACAATAGGGTAGAAAGTCCTAAGACAGCCAGTAATCGACATGATGTATGTGCGATCATAGCATTTTAAACCCGCAGGTCATCTGAAGGGATTTAATCATGTGGAATTTTTGTCGCAACTAGTATTTATACCATTTGAGAGATTATGTTGGTTTTACTCTCCTGAACCACTCTTTTCAAGATATGTGTGTTGAAGGTATCTGCCGGTTTTGTGCAAGCTTTAATTCGTGCAGGCTTCGTGTTCGAACTAATGTATGGGATCCAAATATTGGAAGGTTTTGTTTTAGCGTTTGTCAGACTACATGTCAGAATGGCCATATTATTACCATATTTTTACTAAAAGGAACGAATCTCAATTAACCAATAATTTTGCTTGAATTAGTCACTAGGTATGTTGTTGGACTAGAACTGTGTAGTCTTATAATATAACAATAATATGTTTTTGGTGGGTGTTATGGTTATTTGAGGCCCGTCTTGGATGATTAGAAGCCCGACAAGGACCATTTGAAGCCCGAGCGCTAGCGAGGGATTCAAATGGCCATGGAGGGCTTCAAATCATCCAAAAGGGCCTCAAATACCCATAATGCAAACCAGAAAAGATATTATTACTATTATTACCGATCAACCAAGTTTTATTCGATGTAGGAGTATATTTTATTATGTTTATTGAATAAAACAAGACAAAATAAGCCATGTGCGGTGAACAGATTACAACGCGACCTTCTTTTGAGCTTGGCTCCAATGTATGGATTTCAAATACGTTTGAACATAAAGCGCGGGCGTCAAATGACAATTGAAACGGAAAACTGAGCTTCAAATGAAAATCACGGTAGGCGGGCGTCAAATGACATTTGAAACGAAAAATCTGACTTCGAATGAAAATTATAGCAGCACTCATTCACATATCCATAAACAGCTATGATCGTTTGCTTAGCGTCTTTGTAATCGGTAATAATTGCCGATCATGGAGTGCAATACTACATTATATTGTTCTGTGTTCTACTACATGACTATATTGAAGCTAACATTTTCAGTCACTGGGTTGACATAGAGTAAATGGGTACCAGGTGATGTCAAGCTCGGGTGAGGCGTCCGTGAATCATACTGATTGTGTCCACACCTCGCCAAGTATCTGCGACATCAGGGCCGTGAACAAATCAGGCCAATTACCGAGTGTTTGTACTGACAAATATCACGTAAGCTGTCGCCAATTAGGGCGATCGTGCTTGTTTTCGACGCGATGACGACCTCGGGCGTCTGGTGTGGAAATATACATATTCCGGGTCTGGAAGGAACTTAGACATGGTTCGAAACGTGAGTGTAATCGGTAAATGACACTATGTTGAACGGGAAAGCTTGGTTTCCACCATTTTCGGTAATTGGTTATGTTTACATTTGTACGTCAACCAGGTGTAATGATTACAAGAATTGGTAGGTATTGCCCGTAGACAATCACTGTGGCGTCATTTCATGGCAACAACAACAACAACAACAAAAATTGATACACATGGTTTATTATACAATGACAGAAAACATAATGAGTGTTTGGCCAGTAACGGGATGAGCCCAACGGATTGGGGTTGTCTCCATCTCTCAGCAGCTGTAACCGAAAGATGGGGACAATCCCATCCTGGAACACATCCAACTTATCCGAAATGAACGCAGCCTCGTATTAGTAGAGGTGGAGAAAGGGGATGGTGGTGGGTATAACGTTGCCTGGTGCTGCCGAACTGACAAGTGAGTGAGCTGGCTTAGTCCATCAAATAAGAGGTGGACTATGGCAGCTGCAAAAACTATTAAAATTCCTGTGCCTGGTACCGATGGGTACAGGTCTGGGAGTCATCGACTGAGATGGCTACCGTTATACCCTGTAGATAAAGTGTATGGATAGTCGAAAGTATAGGAGTTAGGGGGTTCCACTGGGTCAGTGAAGCGAATGATTGCTGTTGCCGCCATGAACTAGGCCAAAACCAAAATAAAAACTTTGAAGGGACGAAAAGTATGATCACCTAATATTGTGTACTGCATCTGGGTAGCGCTCTGTAAAACAGATAAATAGCTATACCACAGTATAGGGAATACAACATATAAATCACACTTTAATTAGTACAATAAATTATGCATATGATGGACATATACCAATCGTTTCTTGATCTATAATGATTTCAATGTCCAGGTCGAAACATCCACAGAATAACTGCAACCTTTCCCGTTGAAATGCAAAGGGCCTCTGATTTAGGCATAAACCAAGCCATGTCAAACTGTGATTGATACATCACCTCATTCATCAATATTATACTATTGTTCCTGATATGGACTCAGGTTTTTTATGCAGTTCAGGTTTTTCACACAAAAGTAATATTGCAGGGTGCCACTTGACTAATCACATGACCTCGCATATTGTCATTAAGAGCGACTCTATGCTACAAATCAAGTTTATTTCATTCAAAGGTATATTGTGAATTCTGCAAATAATCCACCCTCAGCTGTCCAGTCTTCACCAGAATATTCCCCTTTTTTCTCATGAAACAAATTTATATAATTGAATCACCAATTCACTTACTAGCAATTCATACGCATGCCGGGCCCCATGTCATCATTGCAATTGCTTCAGAATTATTGCCTGGCATCGGCCCGTCTGTGGTGATACTGGAGAACCCTTATGACATGCATGCACAAAAGGATGGTCCCTCAACGATGGTTCTGAGTCAACCGTGGATGTTTTTAGAGAGTGTTCAGTCTTGATAAACGACTAATGTCACTTCACCTATTTTGAGCAGTGCGAAGCAGACTATCGCTGGCTACAGTGAACCTCATCTTACCCAATAAAAACGCGAGAAACGGTAATGTGCAGTAGAAATGCGGTACTAAATGATGTTTATTCGAACAATACCAAGCGATGTAGCAATGCTAAGGACAGAGTAAAATGACTTCATCACATCATAGACAAATCTTCAGTTTGTCAAATGCGTTTCTGTTTCACTACACATACCGTAATTGTCAATCAAGGTGATCTTAGGCTTTGCCAGAAAGCAAAGTCATCTATGTTAGTTCAAGGTGGTCAATCTGTTCAGCAAAACTCCAGCGTTGTCCGTTATTGATATTCATTTCATTAATATACAAAATATATTTAGTATGTTATTATTTTTCCGGATTCCAATATTTGGTTTGAAAGAGGAAACATAATGCAAAAAATTATTCAATGACAAACCAAATCCAATGAGTCCCAGCCTGGCACATTCATATGTAAATTCGCACATTTACATGAAGTATTGTGAACCCAATAAAACAACCAATTCAATGATAACCCAAAGCGAATTACCAGTATGAACTAGCCTAGTATTTCTAGACTGCGATTCTTTCGAATATGAACCTTTTTCCAAACTGACCCCCAAATGATCGCAATAGACAGCTCATACCGTATACGAGCGAAAATCAGAATGGCTCCATTTGTTTCCAAGATTAACCTCAATGTAAAGGTCGGTCAATTTCATGCCACGAAACAAATGATCATATGTGTCGTGTACCTTATATGAATAGTTGTGTTTAGAGACAGACTGTTGTACTGAATATACAATATCAAAATTCTATTTGCATTTCCAACAAACTATTTCATCTTGTAACAGAATACATGTGATCCTAAAAGTTTTGTCAAAGTAATAGGATAGGATAGGATAGATTTTATTCAGTTTTTAATATTTACAGGTATTACCTGCATAACTTGATATTCATGTAACAGTAACTGTTGATGAAACCAATGCAATGCAAATGTCAGCCTTTCAGGTTGGGTATTAAAATATAAGATGTGATATGGCATCGGATGGTGATACTCTTGAAGTCAAAGAAGAACATATTCTGAACATTTCCTCATACACACATAAACGTGTGGAATTCTCATGATTGTCATCCACTGTGAAATCCGGGACTTTCGACATTCATATTGCAACACTTGAAAACTGCAACGACGTCTTGTGACATTTACTAGATACCATTGACCAGCTAACTGCTTCAGATTCCTTAATTAATGGGATATAATATGTTAAAACGTGTCATACTGCGCACCGGATGCGGATTTTCAATTGTGTGTTCGTAGTGTTACGTGTCATTGTGAATGTATGAGACTGCTTGACTGATATGGGGATATACAATATCTAAAAACGGTTTCAAAATGTTACCGCAAAATTTTGACAAAATGAACGGAATGTTTGTATTGGCGTCCATTATATCTGCATTTTGTTATACCGTTGTTCAAAGCCAGTACACATTGTCCAGAAGCGGTGTTTCGTTATTAGAAAACGTTGATAAAATGCAAACTGTGCACAGAAGATGTATAGCAGTATACTCAATGTTACGCATGACTGTTGGTTTATATCTCTGCATCGGTGTATGATTGCAGATGCGCACACGCCATGAAATTACTTCGTGTGATGATGGCCCACTAGAAGTGTAGGTCTATCAATTCTTGATCCTTGCAAATCATAGTTGTCGCTGCAGGCAATGTCATGAATACTTTCATGTGTACTATGTAACTTTCTTGTGTGTCAAACTGTGTCAAATCATAAATAAATACCATTTTCGGAACAGCATTATATTTTCTAGTGATAAGTCATTATATGTTTTCTGGCTAGGGACCAACTGAAACATCATTGCCTCTCTCGGGTTTATTCTTTCATTTCATTGCATACCTTGTATATTTATATAGCATTGCTCCTTCCACTCGTCTGTGTAACTTGAAAACTGACATGTGGTTATTACAGCAAACAATGGCAAATGTCCATTGCATCACTAAATAAAGCACATTCAGGACACCCAACTATTGTTGCATGACAAGTTAGACATTACTGATAATCATAATGTTAGTCAGATCACGGAAAACATTTTGCAGGACCATGATTTACTGTATCAGAATTTTGCCAGACCTCAAATCTCTTACGACTTAACGTCGGAATCAGCTTTGCTCCATTGTTTAATGTCCTAATTGAGTCTAGGAACAAGATACGACTTGGTGGCGCCCACATTTGTAGCAATTGATACAAAATAATACACATACACGGATAGCTAAGGTCTTTTTGCCATTTCTATTCAGGAATATTCATTCAAACAAGTATTACCTTAATATGTTGGAAAGAACGTTAAATCAGCATCGAACGTGGCTTATGTTGAATTGTGTCATTTTGATATGGATGTTTACTTTTAAACATTGTTTCAACCCAGTAGGAGTAAAGGACGTCAAGAATTTGCAGTTTATTTGCCATCAAAATGGATGTACATACTGCGATATTATCTTTGAAATATGATGCACTGGAAACATTCAACCCATTCATCGTGAATAAATATGTCATTCTCCAGCTCCTCGGAACACGATAGCTAAGGCTCGCATATCTCCAGCTTTCGATATAAGATGGTGTAAAGCACGGAATAGTTAACGCCACTTTTGCCATTTACAAATTTACAGAGTGCTGCATAAACCTATTGGAAAAACGTTAATTCAGCATAGACCGTGGCCATGTTGAATTTTCTGATTTTGGTATGTTTCGTTCTTTCTAAAGGTTGTTTCCACATATTGCTTTGAAGTGGTGGTGAGGGGTGGAGGGAATTAGCAGTATACAGGAATGCACATAGTAAGTGAACGTGTATATATTAAAAAAATTGATGTATGATATATTATGCATATGAGAATATTCGATTCACCGTGAATTCATCAATGATTCTCTGGCTAGTCTATGTGTACAAAATCAATATACGTGATAACAACATAGATTTAATTGTCCATAGATAATGATGAAGGAGTCATGGTGTACAACAATACCTTGTGTTTTTTTTCTGGAAGCAAAACAGAAACTGATCAACATGCTTGCGTTACTCTTCCCGAATGTTACTCATGACTGTCATTTTACACTACTTGGGAAATATTCACAAAAGATATCTCTCAAGATTCGCAGCTAATTGCATCATTATTTATAACGTTTTCTGAAACACTATACCGTTGAAACTCGTGGTGTTCTGCATGGCATTCATTCGTCTCAATCGTTCCTCTCAACAAGGGTTATTTGATCATTATTTCATCGAGTATAATTGTGCATGTACATGAAGTAAATAACAATACAATACATGTAAATTTATTCATTTGAATGATCAGGAAGAACCTTCTTGATCTGTCGTGATAATTAAATCTACGGACGCAATCCAGCTCATGACAATGAACGAGAAAAAGATGCTGAACTAGCCCTAAGACAGTCTGTAGTGAATTTGATGTATGTGAGGTTATGGCATCTTCGTGGAACAGGGCCCCGGAAGAAAGTTAATCATGTGGAATTATTGCCTGAAAAGTATGTGTATTCGTAGCAAGATTCTGTTATTTGTTGCCTTTCAAATCACTCGTTTACAAGACATGTTTTCTCCCCACACAAGACTTGATTTGAACAAAATCGATTAGAGAAATATACATATCGATGATGTGTCACACCAGTTGTCAGACTCCTAATTCCTCCTAATTCCTGGTATCTGATCAGAAGCTATGTAATATATTATATGGCGAATAATGTACATTGTTAAAATCGGTGATTTGCGATTACTATTATTGTACCTAACTTAATTTGTGGGGGGTTAAAGTAGGTACCAGGTGAAGCTAAACTCGGGAAGAGACGTCGGTGAAATGAGCTGATTGTATCTACTCGTCGCTGAGTATCGACGACTGCGAACACGGACAAATCAGTCCAATTACAGAGTGTTTGTACTGACAAATATCATGTAACCTGTCGCCAATTAGGGCGATCGTACTTGTTATGGTAGCGGTGAAAACTTACGTGGTTCCAAGTGTACATGCGTGGAAAAGGATGAATGGAGTTGGATGAGTTGGATGCTTCAGACATATTTTGGTGTATCGGTACTTAGTAAAGTCACAGCTAAAGATATTATGACTTATGACCGTTGAAAAGAATACGATAGTCTATTGTTTTCAGAGCTTTTAGCACAACGTATAATTCATTGTAGTTGGTAGAATCACACCCAACTCCAATCAGATCTTCGAGTATGAGAATTTATACATTCTGCTCAAATCAGATATCATTTCTCAACGTAATTAGTATCTGTTCCTGTTTAGATACCTGACTATCTTCAGACATCGGGATAATGTGAAGAATGTAAGTGGTTATGGTACAGATATCTCACGTAAAAGAACCTTTGAAGCCAGCATCGAATCAAATCTGAACAGTTTTGTAATTCCCGGCGCTCAATTCAATCTTGGCAAACCACATTCACAGCGAACACAATTTAAATGCATTATGTTATAATTTTCAGAACAACATAATCATCGTTATATTGATGCCAATATATTATGGCATAAACCTATATAATCAGCTTATCATTAATAATTAAAATAATCAAGCCTTCTTCCTCCTTCAGTACGGAACACAAGAAATGAATTACTTTCTAAATCCATCTCTTCAAATCATAATGTAACTGAGAACTTATATCATGTCGTGTAAGAAAATAGAGAGTTATCTTATATGAAATAGAGTTAACATCAGTTTGTATATTGTAAATTTCACTCGACATCCTTAATAGAAATATGAAAAATATGTACAAAAAGATGGTAATAGCCATCCTCGACAATTCGACAGACATTATGGTCACAGCCGTCTCCAAATCAAACCCTTTGTGTCTGATGTTCAACCGAGAGGTCTACACACAAATGAATCTAATGATCGGTGCTTCAAATGTCAAACACCACATAACATGTCGCAGATGCTTCGAGTTGAACTGCAACCTAGGATTCAGGAAGTTTTATAGCAAATAGAATATTTCATTCACTGTATCTATGTGGCAGCTCCAAAAAATACAATGCGACTAAGTGTATGAACTTCTGGACACTCTGTATTTGATATGATGTAAATGGGATTATAGACGGGCAGAGCGCTTTGGGGAAGTTCATCATGTAGAATGATATTCGACATAACAACTAGTAGTTTATGTACAATCACGAAAAAATCATGTTACAAGATTATCTTCTAAATCACTCATTCGGTCACTCATTCATGTTGTCATCACATAAAACTTGAAGTGAGGCTATGTAGCGGTTTCATGCTTTAATTTGTGCAGGTGCGAATCAATGAATGAAATATGAATGAGAGAAATTCGAATGTGGGTAGGTTGTATTCTAATGTTTTTTTCCATATAATAGAATAAACACATGATAGAATAATGTCATAATGACTAAAACAGATGAATACCAAACAGACAATTGTTATGCTATATTAAATCCGAAGGTATATTATTTAACAACAACCTTGTAGTCCTATAGTTGCTGATCATGAAGTGCCATTGTACACCAGTATATTTTACTCTGTCATACTACACCTCTGTAGTGTATCTAATTTTCATTTCAGTCACGGGGTTGACGTAGAGTATATGGGTACCAGGTGATGTCTATCTCTGGGGAGGCGTCCGTGAATCAAACTGAGTGTGTCCACTCCTCGCCAAGTATCCACGACTTCACAACCGCAGACAAATCAGGCCAATTACCGAGTGTTTGTACTGACAAATATCACGTAAGCTGTCGCCTATTAGGGAGATCTTGCTTGTTCCTGTCGCGATGACGACCTCGGGTGTCTGGTGTGGAAAGTTACATATGCCGGATCAGGAAGGAACCTAGACATGGTACGAAACGTGAGTCTAATCGGTGAATGACACTATGTTGAACGGGAAAGCTCGGTTTCCATCTTTTTCGGCAATTAGTTACATTTACATCAACTGATCTCAACCAGGTGTAGAGATTTCGAGAACTGGTAGGGATTGCCGTGGACAATCACTGTGGCGTCAAAAAAACTTTGAAGGGACGAAAAGTATGATCACTTTATAATGTGTGTTGCATCTTGATAACGATGTGCAAAATAGATAAATAGCAATCCCACAGTACAGGGAATGCAACATATAGATCACACTTGAATTAGTATAATAAATCATGCTAATGATGGACATATACATACAGTTGTTTCTCAATCTACATTGTATAATGATTTCCGTGTCAGGGTCGAAACATCCACAGAATAACTACAACCCTTCCCGGGGAAGGGCCTGTAATTTAGGCATACCAAGTCCTGTCAAACTGTAATTGATACATTACCTCATTCATCAACATTATGCTATTGTTCCTGATATAGGCTCTAATATTATGCAATTAAGTTTTTTCACACAAAAGAATTATTTTGCAGTGAGTCACTTGATCAAATACATTACCTCGCATCTTGTCCTAGGAGCGACTCTGTGCTACAAAGCAAGTTTAATTGCTTCATTCAAAAGTGAAATGTGAAATGTGCAAATAATCCACCCTGTCCAGTCTTCAGCAGAACTTTCACTTACTAGCAATTCATACGCATGCCGGATTTCATATCACCCATGCAATTGCTTCAAAAATAATGCATGGCTTTGGCAGTGTGGCGATATACTGAATCAACCTTATGACACGCAAGCACGAAAGGATGGAGATTGGAATTAGAGAGTGGTTTGCCTTGATAAATAAATGGTTCCTTAACGCTGATTCTGTGTCAACCGTGGATGTTTTTAGAGAGTGTTCAGTCTTGATGAATGACTAATGTCACTACCAATTTTTAGCAGTGCGAAGCAGAATATTCCTGGCTACAGTGGACCTCAACTCACTCAATGAAAACGTGAGAAACGATATTATGCAGTAGATTCGGTATGTGATGTTTCATTCGAACAATACCAATCGATGTAGCAATGCTAAGGACAGTAAAATGAGTTCATCACATCGTAATTATCCCAACTCATACACTCAAAGCAGTATACATCAAAACTGTTTTTCTTAGTTCTTTGTCATATTATATATTTGCTTTTTATATACATTTCGTAATGGTCCATCAAGGTGACCTTATTCTATGTCAGAAAGCAAGGTCATCGAAAATCCAGCATGTTCCGTTATTCATATCCGTTTCATGAATATATAAAATAAAATGTGGTATGGTCATATATGTCCGGTTTCAAATATATGGTTTGGAAGAGTGTCAGCTACGCAAATTCATGTGTGAATTTGTACATTTACAACAAATAATGGAAATGTAATACAAAAAAAAATCAATCACAAACAAAAATCAAAGATTATCAGCTTGGCACATTCTCGTGTAAATTAGCACATTTACATGAAGTAATGTGAACCTAATGAAACAAACACAATTCAGTGACTGAAGAATATTTGAGAACAATTCACAAAACTGGACTATATTTTTTTAGTGATTGCCTCCATCTGCTTGTTGACACTAAAATTTCTAAAACAAATGCTGCGGTACTATTGCAGGACCTGACCAATGCATCTATCCATGGCCAGTTTTAATCGTATTTGATTATGTCGGCTCCTGATGGAGGCGACAATAAATAGTTATGTTTGCAAATAGACTGTGGTACTAAGCAAATATTCAGAACTTTTCATATATTTGCGTTTCCAAAATTGCATCTTATAACGGAATTCCGAGAATGCACGCGACCGTTAGAAGTTTTTTGTCAAAGTAATATTCGTAGGTATTACGTGCACAACTTGATATTCATTAAAAAGCTGTTGAAGTGTTGCTGAAACCAGTAAAATGCAAATGTCAGCATTTCAGGCTGGGTATTAGGTTATGAGATGGGAAATGGTCTCGGATAGTCATTTAAATTGTATATGATAATCCAAATCAGGTAGCCAATCAGGTTTCAATCCAATCTGTGTGCACAAAGCATAACATAACATTACTTACAGGGCAAACTTTTTTTTGCATCCACATTATAAAGTCTCAGCCTCACGAGACTAGATGTTCCACCCTTTGTCAATCTCATTTTTCAAATACTTTAGATACAAAAAACTTATTTATTTTGAAAATATTTCCTTTATGTACTTGGATTTTTTCAGCTTACTTAGTTCATGGGGTAGAGCGTCATGTCTGGGAAGACGTGTCATATTACGCATCAGATGCAGATTGTCAGTTATTCTCTCGTGGGAATATTCCATGTCATTGTAAAAAATGCAGTATTATACTGTCTAACTGATTTGGGGATTTTTACAATATCTAAAATCTGCAGATTCTAAATGTTTTCACAGAACGTTGACAAAACAAAAGTAATGATTGTATTGGTGTCCAGTCTGTCTGAATATCTCTCACAGTCATTTACAATCAGCACAGATCGTCTAGAAGCGGTGTTTTGTTATTAGACAACGTTGATAAACTGCCAGTTGTGCACAGAAGACTATAGCATTAATGACACCCACTGTTGGTTTATATCTCTGCATCCGTGCATGATTGCAGATGCGCACATACCATGAAATTACTTCGTGTGATGTTGGCTCACTAGTGATGTAGGTCTATTAATTCCTGATCTTCACACAGATGTGAGGGAAGATTTATGTCCCGTAATCCAATTGCAAATCACAATTGTCACTGCAGGGCATGTCATGAATACTTTCATGTGTATTATGTAAATCTCTTGTGTCGAAATGACAAATCAGAAATAAATACCAATTTCGGAATTGGTTTTTCCAATGATAAATAATTACATGTTTTTTGGCGGGGGACGAACTGGAATATTGCTCATATCCTAACTCGGTCCCGTGGTTGTCATTCTTTCAATTCATTGCATACCTTGTATAATTAGATAACATTGCTTAATCTTTTTTAAAACTTGCACACTGAAATTTGGCCATTATCGCAGACAACGGCAATTATCAATTGCATCATAGTATGAAAGTGATACCAGCGCACAACGGTACAATTAATTATGTATGTGGCGTGAGAAAATACGACATTACTGACAATGATAATGAGAATCGGATCACAGAAAACAATTGCAGAGTCTTGTTTTATTCTATACGAACTCCACCAGACCTCAAATCTCTTGTGACTAAACGTCGGAATCAGATTTACTTGTCCTAATTGAGTCTCAGAATCCGACACTACTTGATGGCTCCCATATTTCTAGCAAATTGTACTAGATGATACAAATACTGTACATGGAATAGTTAACGCTATTTATTTTAAGGAATATTTATTTGAATAATTTCAAATAAGTGTTGCCTTAATCTGTTGGAAGAACATGATTCCGAATAGAACATGGCTGATGTTGAATTTTGTCATTTTGATAAAGTAAGTTCTTTTTTACCTGTTGCGTCAAAGTGAGTATAAAAGACGACAAGAATTGCAGTATATATGCCAATAACATGTATGTACATACAGCCTTATTATCTCTGAAATATGATGCACTGAGAACATTCAGTGCAATTCATCGTGAATACACCTAACAATCTCCAGCTCGTCGATACGTATCAATATTTCATTATCCATAGTTAATTGTCAAGAAGTTGTGAGAAATAACAGAAAATTTTATTTTTCGAAGCAAAGCAGGTATATAGAAACATCATTATGTTCATAATATTTCACAATACTTTTCCCGGATGTTACTTAGACTATCACAATATTACTTGGGAAACATTTACAAGCAATATTTCTCGAAATCCGCAGCTAATTACATCATTATTTATAACGTTTACGGAAACACTATACACTTGAAAACTCGTGGTGTTGTGCATGGGATTCAGTCGTCTCAATCGTTTGTTTTTCAACAAATGTTGTTTTGTACATTATTTAATCGAGCATAATTGTGCATGTACATGAAGTAAATAACAATACAATACATGTAAATTTATTCATTTGAATTATATATATATATACATGATATATATCAGGAAGAAGCTTCTGGTTCTGTCGTGATAATTAAATCTAAGGGCCTAATCCAGCTCATGAGAATGAACGAGAGAAAGATGCGGAACAAGCCCTGAGACAGTCTGTAGTAGATTTGATATATGTTAGGTCATGGCATCTTCGGCGAGCAGATCGCCGGAAGAGAGTTAATCATGTTAAATTAGTGTCATCATAACACCCATAAAAGTATGTTTTTCGTAGCATGATTATGTTATTCCTTGTCTCTCAAATCGCCCGTTACAAGTCTTAAACATGTTTTCTCACCACACAAGGCTTGATTTGAAGAAATCGATTAGAGGAATATACGATTCGATGTTGTGTTATATCAGTTGTCTAGACTATTTCCTTGATAAACAGTTATGTAACATCTAATGTGGCGAATATCGTACAATGCTAATCGGTGATTTACGTAGTACCATACTTTTATCACTATATTGTAGGTAACTCCCGTCAAGAGGGTTGAAGCATGGAGTAGGTAACAGGTGATGCCAAACTCGGGACAAGACGTCCGTGAATCAAGCTGATTATGTCCACACTTCGCCAAGTATCCACGACTCCGCGAACAGGGACAAATCAGTCCAATTACGAAGTGTTTGTACTGACAAATATCATGTAACATGTCGCCAATTGGAGCAATCGTGCTTGTTATGGTAGTAGTGAAAACTTACGTGGGTCCAAGTGTACATGCATGGAAAAGATTATGAATGGTTTTCAACGTTCTCAGCTACTCAGTGCAACGGACGGGGTCCGTATACCGTGGAGTTGGATGCTTCATACAACTTTTGGTGTGTCGGTATTTAGTGAAGTCACAACTAAATATATTAATACTTATGACCATTGAAAAAAATACGGTAGTCTATTGTTTTCAGAGCTATAAGCCTAACGTATAATTTGTCTTAATTGGTAGTATCACACCGAACTCCAATCAGATGTTCGATAATGAGAATTTATACATTTTGCTCAGTTCACATTTTATTTCTCAACGTATTCAGTATCTGTTTCTGCTTAGATACCCGATTTTCTTCAAACAATGGGATAATGTGAAGATTGTAAGTGGCTACGGGTACATATATCCCATGTAAAACAACTACACACGTTAAAGCTAGCATCAAATTAAATCTGAACAGCTTCGTGATTCCCAGATCTACGGCGAACACAATATACAGGGTTGACATTTGATATGGAATATATCGGTTGGGTGGGTAAACTGATGAAATATTATGTCATGGATTCAAATTGATAAGCACCATGAAGTTGTTACATGATCTGATGTTCAGCCAAGCATGTCACCTGCCGATCAGGCGATTATCTTGTCAATTGACACCACGGGAGTGAACATGGGCTGACGGAAAAACTGACCACTGTGATATGGGGTGATTTTTATTCTGCTATAAATTTTGTGGGCTGGTCAAATTTATGTGCATATCCCAGGATCTCATTGACTTGGAGCTACGAAATTTTAAACACAGATTCTTGAAGTAATGGTGCGTCAATTAAATGCGGAAGTTCGTCACGGAGTGGTTGCCCTGCGACGTAATGGACTAAAACGGACTGAGATAGCGAGGCAAAACAACATCACAGGGGGGGGGGGGGGGGGGGTCAGCAAGATCCTGAAGAGGAAGGCTGGGACAGGTGTGCCTACTCCTATATCTCACCCAGGATGTCCTATGAAGACAAAACAAGGCAGGACCGTTTGTTAATTCGCCTCTGTACTGGTGGCCGTACCATGCCAGCCAGGGCCTTGAGAGTACAGTGGCAGAACGTCATAGGTGTACGCGTATCCAGAACACTGGTGAACAGCCAATTGGTTCGAGCTGGGTATCGTGCCAGGAGACCACTAAGGAAACCCCTGTTGAGTCAAAGACATCACGAGCGACGTTTGCAGTGGGCCAGGGATCACCGCCATCTAGGACCACATCACTGGAATCGTGTCATATTCAGTGACGAGGCGAGATTTGAGGTGTACCGCCATAATGGACCCATCCGAGTTTGCAGACGAGTTGATGAACTTCACCATGAAGCCTGCATACTACCCAGGGTGCAGGCTGGAGGCGTTGGGATAACCATATACAGAGCTTTCCACGCAGGTGGAAAAAGTGACCTTTTGATCCTGGTCGGCAATTTGGATCAACACCAGTACATACGCATCCTAGACCAAACAATGTTGCCATTCGCTCGAGGGGCCTTCCAGGAATTTTGTGTACCAGGATGACAATGCTCCTGCACACAGGGCTTGTAAAGTGGCCACTTTCCTTCAGGATCAGGGGGTTGAGCACTTGCCATGACCAGCGTGTTCACCAGAATGAACCCCATAGAGAACCAGTGGGCTGAAGTAACCCGTCGGATCAACAACCTGGTTTGACAACCAACCAATGTGGATAGATTGCGACAGGCTGTGATGGACGCATGCGCCAATATACCCCTGAACACCTTGAGGACTCTGTGTTAGGGTATTCCCGCCGTGTGATGGCGCCACAAGCAGCCAGGGGAGGTCATACGCAAGAAAAAAAATGCACTAAGTATGAGGTTAGATGCTTATGAACGCCAGGCAAGACAAATTTCTTGGAAATAAAAACTGAACAAAATTGATGAAAATAATATTAAATATATATAAATATATATTCCATATTAAATGTCAACCCTGTAAATACCTTTTGGTGTAATTTTTAGAGCAATATAATCATTCTTATGCTGATACCAATACACTATGGAATATACCATATAATCAAATTCTTATTTGATACTTAAACTAATTGGGTCACTTCTTCATCCTTCAGTAGGGAACACAAAAGATGAATTCCTTTCTAAAACCATCTCTTCAAATCGTAATGTAACTGAGATATCTAATATAATATAGAATTAATATCAGTTCATATATTTGTAAACTTCAATCGACATCATCAACATAAATATGGAAAATATGTACGGAAAGTTGGTAACAGCCATCCTCGACAATTCGACGGACATTATGGCCACATCCGTCTCCAAATCAAACCGTTTGTGTCTGATGTTCAACCCAGAGGTCTACATACAAATGAATCTAATGATCGGTGCTTCAAATGTCAGACACCACATAACATGTCGCAGATGCTCCGAATTGAACTGAAACCTGCATTTCAAAATGTTTTATAGCAAATAGAATATTTTATTTGCTGTATCTTGGCAGCTAAACAAAACAAGAAGGCTAAGTGCATGACGAATCTCCCAGACACTCTGTATTTGATAAGATGTAAATGGGATTATAGAGTCTTTGACGGGCAGGGCACTTGGGGGAAAGTCCATCATGTGGAATCATTTTTGGCATAACAACTAGAAATATATGTACATTCACGACAATATGTTACAAGATTTTCTCCTAAACCACTAATTCGGTCACTCATTTGTGTTTTTGTGACATAAAACTTGAATTCAGGCCATGCACCCCTTTCATGCCTTAATTTGTGCTGGTTGGAGTCAATAAGAGAAATATGAATGAGAGAAATGTTTTTCAGACTAAACATGATAGAATAATGCCATAATGACTAAAATGGATGAATACCAAACAGACAATTGTTATGCTACTCCGTATATTCAATCAGAAGATATATTATTTAACAAGAACTGTGTAGTCGTTTAGTTGTTGGTCGTGAAGTGCCAATGTACACCACTATATTGTACTCTCTCATACTACACCACTGTAGTGTATCTAACTTTCATTTCCAGCCACTGGGTTGACGTAGAATATATGGGTACCAGGTGATGCCAGGTGACGTCCGTGAATCAAGCTGATTGTGCCCACACCTCGCCGAGTCAGAACATGGACAAATCAGGCCAATTACCGAGTTTTAGTACTGACAAATATCACGTAAGCTGTCGCCAATTAGAGCGATCGTGCTTGTTTTCGTCGCTATGATGACCTCACGTGTTTTAGTCGCTATGACGACCTCACGCGTTCGGTGTGGAAAGATATATTATTTCGGGTCATGAAGGAACCTAGACATGGTGTGAAACCTGAGTCTAATCGGTAAATGACACGTATGTTGAACGGGAAAGCTCGGTTTCCACCTTTTTCTGTGATTGGTTGCATTTACGTCAACTGATCTCAATCAGGTGTAATGACTACAAGAATGGGGTACCTGCTGATGCCATGTGCTTTTGGGGCTCTGAAACAGTCTATTATGCCCAAAAAGTATTTAAAAACGTCATGTCCATTGTATGCATTATGCAAAAACAAACATGACAAAATTGTAATGCAACATTATTACGTTTTTGTATGTATTTGGTACAGTAGACTGTTTCTATGGTTTATCTATACCCGAATTACATGGTGGCGATCCTAGTGGCAAACAGGACCCTCATTGGTAAGGATTGCCCGAACACAATCAGTGGCGTCATGAAAGGACGAAAGGTATGATCACTTAATAATGTGTGCTGCATCTGGGAAGCCCTCTACAAAATAGATAAATAGCTATCCCACAGTGCATGATATCATCATTATAGATCACACTTTAATTATACTCTGATTTTTCTAACTTGTTTCCACTGGCTTTTGACGATATTTTCGCGATGCTAAATGTTATCGTTCTACAATTTGGCACACTCCATCTGGGAGCCAAACGGCAATTTCCTACCAAATTTCAGACTTCTATCGCAAAATTTGAAGAAGTTGGCAATCTAACCCAGTGTTAAATTTCAGCCTACAACGGGATCTCGAGAATCTGAGCATATTCGAGGATTTGGTCCTGCTTACATCCATCAGGATTCAAAATATTATTGTTATTTTGGACAAGAAATCACATTGGGGTGTATTCTACACAAACATGTTGATTTCGAAAGATTGCAAAGCTACAAAATCGAGCAAATGCACAAAAGTGTGTGCGGACCCAGAATTTGAATGACAGGGCTAAATTTACCATCTGGGTAGATTACCAACTTTTTCAACTTTCATGATAGAAATCTGTAATTCAGTAGAATATTGCCGTTTGACTCCCAGGTGAAGTATGTCAAGTTATAGAACGATACCGTTTAGCATCGCAAAAACATCAGCGAAAAACAGTGTAAACGAGTTAGAAAAATCAAAGTATAGTACAATGAATTATGCTTGCTTGATTTTGCTATGCTTTATGATTTCCGTGTCCATATTGTAACATCCACAGAATAACTGCAACCTTCCCCGGGGAAATGCAATGGGCCTGTGACATAGGCGTGAACCAAGCTCTGTCAAACTGTAATTGCTACATTACCCCATTAATCAATATTATGCTTGTGTTCCTCCATCCAACTGAGATTTTTCTCACGAAAAGGTATTTTACAGTGAACCACATGACCAATCACACGACCCCTCATTTTGCCATTACCGCTTAGACCGACTTTATGGTACGAAGCAAATATTGCTTTGGCTGAAGGTCACATTGAAATCTGTGAATGATCCGACCTGTCCGGTCTTCACCAGAATTATCATTTTCTCGTGGAATATATTTACATGATTGAATTACATTCGAACAATACCAATTGATGTAGCAATGCTAAGGACAGAGAAAAATGACTCATCACATCGCAATTATTCCAACTCATATACACAAAGCAGTACCATCAAAAATGTTTTTTTAGTTCTTTCACATATTATACGCTTGGTCAGCACTGTAGTGGTCCATCAAGATGACCTTATTCTAAGTCAGAAACAAGGTCATGTATGTTATTTCAAGGAGGCCAATCTGGACATCGAAAATCCAGCGTGATTTGATATCAGTTTCATGAATATATAAAATACAATGTTGTAAGTCCATATTTGTCTGGTTTCAAGTATTTGGTTTGAAAGAGTGTCAGCGAATTCATATGTGAATTCAAACATTTACAACAATTAATAGAAACCTGCAGATACATGCATTTAGTAATGGCAGAGTGAGCACACACATTTGCATCGCACGACAGAATATATCCATTTTTGTGTGTTTGTAGTTTGCAAAAGATGTTGCTATTGTCACAGAGGATATGTGCCTGGCTCAGGAAAACAAAGATGTGACTGATATGTAAAAAGGGACGTGTATTACATGACAAAATCTGATTTTCGTGCAGTATAATATTGGATATATCTCGCATATTGGATGGCTATTGCTCACAGACCGTGACGGGTGTACTTTGTTTCACACCTACCTGCCGCCGGTTCAGCCAGTATACAGGTAACACTGCCCCGTGGTCACTGGGCCGTTCGATCGTCGACTTTACACTACATTCTCTTCGATAATGTGTGTCCAGTGCTTCCGTAATTAGACATTCCATTTTCTGGGAGTATTAACTCCACTACACACGTTATTTGTTGGTGCGCACATGTTCGTCCTATGCAGTCATGTCGGTAAATAGTAATGTGAATCACCCTGCAAATATGGACAACACTCCGGGTACGCTAGACGTTTCAACAAAGCTAGATATGGTCCTGCAAGAAATATCCATCGTTCGTAAAGCAGTCGAGTCGAACACTACTCAGCTCTCCTCCCTGAATGACAATTTCAGTACGAAAATTGACCAGCTTGGTACGCAGGTCAGTCAACTGACTCTACAGAACAAAACCCTAAGAGCTGAATGTGAAAACCAAAGGGCAATTAACAAAACTCTAAATGAAAGGCTTTTGAAAGTCGAAGCCTACCAGAGACGTGACTGCCTTTTGTTTTTCGGGATCGACGAAAACCACAGTGAAGACTGTCCGTCATTGATAATTGATATGCTTTCCCAAATTGGGGTCAGATCAGACAGACGTATGTTCATCCGTGTTCATCGATCTGGCAAGGCTCGTCGCAACCATACCAGGCCTATTATTGTAAAATTTCAGCACTACTTAGACAAAGAACTAGTGTATTCGAAACGTCAGCTATTGCCACAGAACATATACGTCAAGAACGTATACCCGGAATAAATTAGTCGTCGCAGGCGAGTTTTGCAAGCAATAGCTGAACACGCACAGACATCAGTTGATCGATTCAAGGGCAACGCATATATATCCAATGACAAACTCGTCCTGGGTGATTCCCGCTACTTCGTCGACAACTTGAACTTCCTTCCAGACGACTTGAAAGTTGTCACTGGTGCTAAATCCGATGGCGTGACGACTGCGTTCTATGGCATTCAATGCCCTCTTTCGAACTTTTATCCTTCATCGTTTGAACTCAATGGCATGCTTTTCAACTGCGTCGAGCAGTGCTACTACTATCACAAATGCATCAACTACGAGCAGAAAACAGTAGCACATAAAGTCATGGCGTCGTCAAATCCTGTTGAACAGAAATCTCTGGGCAAAGCCGTGGGCAAAGATGATGAATCCTGGAACCAATCTCCTGTCAGCTCTCAAGTAATGTCTGCTGCTCTTCGAGCTAAATTCTCCCAGTCCGACTATCTCCGGACAGTTCTGCTGAGTACTGGTTTCCAGAATCTGGCTGAGGCTAATCCCCATGATAAGGTCTGGGGCATCGGGATATCCAACAAAACAAAAAAGGTGTTCGACAGTTCACACTGGTCTGGCGAAAACCGTCTCGGAAAATTGCTTATGACAATTCGTGATGAACTGAAATCGAATCAGCCTTCTCCCACACCAGCAAATTAAGAGACGTTTATTCGTGTCCTGTGTATTGTGTGTGATCTGATGCAACAAAAGTTTCTGTCAGATTATTCAACGACTATATATGAACCCAATCAAATGTATCGTCATATATATGTACACTTAATTGTGAGGGTCACTTTTGTTTATGCATATAATCGAATGCAATGTTCCACCTATCTGGTGACCAATGAGATCGGATCACTTGACAATCTCTGTGTAAATCATTCCAATATGTAAATGTTGACGGTCACTCGATGTTTATTCTTGCTCCTATCTCGTTTCCTGAATCACTGGTCCAGACATTGCATCACATATCATGTGGTTAAGCTACCATAACGCTTTCGACGTTGGTGAACTAACAATTTCAATGTAGACATCTCTCTTGCAATGCAGATTGTACATTCTCTGTCATGCGATTTGCAAATCGTGGTGTCAACCGTGCCATGTGTATAGTTGGTTCATATTTTGATTGTCTCGTATATTGCGAATAGCCCACGGGCCATTCATACTGCTCTTATCATTGTGTGTGTAGTTGTGTGTGTGAGTTTGTCTTGAATGACTGTTGATTTCCAGTATGTGTGACTTGATGCTATATAGAATAACAATAGGCCTATTTCTATGTGCGATTCTTGGTAATATAAAGACATGGCGAAGTGAACATTTGTTTTGGTGTTTTATTTATTTGAATTTTATCTACAACTTGATAGTGTTGCCGGAACTCAGAATAATATGCGGCGACATCGAGGTCAATCCTGGTCCAGAAACCATGAATATATTGGACATATGAATGCACGAAGTATGGTTGCTCAAGGATTGGACACCACGTTATCCAAGTTCGACGAAATCAAATCCTATGTGTTATTCCATAGATTTGCTATATTTGCATTAACGGAAACATGGCTTGATGCGAGAATTGACAATGAAAGCATAGCGATACCTGGGTTTTCTCGTATCATACGTAGAGATAGGAATCGTCATGGAGGCGGTGTCTGTGTTTATATAAATGACCAATGCCCAGCCGTACATTCAAATCAGCATGAACCAAAAGCATCTGAAGTTATCTGTGTCGAGCTACGTCTGAAAAATAGTAAGCATTTAATATACTTCTGTTACAAACCACCTGGTCAGAGAACCGACGACTTTCTTACGAATTTAGATACATCTCTTATTAATGTCAGTGGTTATAGCTCTTTATTATTTATGGGCGATTTCAATTGCAAACATTCATCTTTTTATGAAGGTGATGATGACACCAACGAAGGCGCGTTATTGAAATCGTTTTTTGAGGCAAGGTCTTGTTCTCAGTTGATATGTGAACCAACCTATTTTTATGGTAAAAACAGTTCCTGTCTCGATCTGGTTTTTACTAACAACCCAGCCTTGGTTTCTGATGCTGTGGTACATCCGATTATAAACAATTGCGATCACGCTCCGATTTCAATTTCGATGAATAGTAAAATACAATTTGTGCATTCGTACAAACGAACTGTATGGAATTTCAAAAATGCAAATTTTGACCTCCTGAGAAACATATTAATCAATTATCATTGGGACTCTGTGTTAATGAGGGATGATGCCAACGAATGCACGGTAGAATTCATGTCCGTGTTGAAAGCGATTTTAGAATCTTGCATACCTCATTATACAACAACAATCAGACCGAAAGATAAACCATTCATGACGAGTGAACTACGCTTACACATGCGAAAGAGAGACCGATTGCATAAAAAATTCAAGCGGAAGCCGACTGAACATAATAGAAAGAAATATACAGCAGCGCGTAATGTTGTGGTAGATTGTTTAAGGAAATCGAAATTGGAATATGAAATGTCTAGTCTTGAAAAACTACGAGCTGAAAACATGAGAGCAAATCCCAGCTCGTACTGGCACTTGCTTCGAAACTTTTATAAGCAAAACAAGGCCCCAGCTAATGCCCCATTGATAGTAGAAAACTGTATTATTTCTGATCCCGGTGAAAAAGCAAATGCTTTTAATAATTATTTTGTGGGTCAAACATATATTGATGAGACAACTACGCAACCTCTAGGTAGGATTCATGAAAACCAACACTGTTTGGATATTCCGTGCATCACGGAATTTGAAGTTTATAAAATATTGTCTCACTTAGATATATCAAAAGCGACTGGACCTGATGAAATTGGCAACTTCATACTGAAGGAAATAGCGTCTCCAATTTCAAAACCTTTATGTCGCCTATTCAATAAATGTCTGATGAATGGCACTTTCCCTGATATTTGGAAAACTGCCCAAGTTATAGTCCTCCATAAAAAAGGTGACATGGGCAAATGTGAAAATTATAGACCCATTTCGTTATTGCCTTGTTTATCTAAGGTATATGAAAAACTAGTGTATAATCATGTATATAGTGACTTGAATAGATATAATTTACTCTCTAGGCAACAATCAGGTTTTCGTGCAAATGACTCAACTGTCAAACAATTAGTATCAATTTGTCATAAAATTTACTCCCATTTGGACAATGGAGACGAAATCCTTTCAGTATTTTTAGATTTTCGTAAAGCTTTTGATAAAGTATGGCATCGTGGCTTAATCTGGAAACTAGAACACATTGGTATCAGAGGTTGCCTACTTTCGTGGTTTCAGTCATATCTAACAAACAGACAGCAGTATGTATCAATAGATGGTAAAAAATCTGTATCCAAGTCAATTCATTCTGGTGTTCCTCAAGGCAGTGTGTTAGGCCCTCTGCTCTTTTTAATTTTTATAAATGATATTTGCGAAGATATTGCTTCTACAATACAACTGTATGCCGATGATACTTCTTTGTTCACACCTGTTAAAAAGGGGAACATGATAAATGCAGTGAATCAAATTAATGGTGATCTTGAAAAAATTGACATGTGGTGCAATAAATGGTTGATGCAACTGAATAAAGAAAAAAGTTTGGCACTTTTTATTTCACGCAAGTCCTGCCCTACTGCAGTTCTGTCAATTTCGATAGGGGGTTCAATTCTGTCTTATACTAAGACACACAAACATCTGGGCGTTGTATTTAATTCAAAATTCAGTTGGTCTGATCATATAGAATCAATAATAACGAAGTCAACTAGAAGGGTAAATATGCTGCTTCCTTTAAAATACAAAATACCACGCTCTGCCCTCGAGAATATTTACTTATCGTACATTAGACCTGTCTTAGAATATGCTGACATAATATGGGACAATACTACCCTTCAATATCAAAATGTCATTGAAAACATTCAGCTCAAGTGTGCACAAATTGTCACAGGAGCAAAAAGACGTACATGTAGGGAAGCCATTTACCGAGATCTGGGGTGGACAGAATTATCCAAGAGAAGGGCACAGCACAAAATATTATTTGTGCATGAATTAATTGCCACCAAAAAACCTAGCTATCTTTTTGATTTATTACCACTGAAATCAAACCTCACCAGAGTCACAAGGCAATCTGACAATATCCCACAATATAATTTTAGAACTGAATACTTTAGAAACTCTACTTTGTGTTCGTGCATTGTTTTGTGGAACAGTCTTGACTCAAACTACAAATCAGTGACTGAGTTAAAAACCTTCAAGTGTGAAATTAAAAAGCTATATGGTGTACCTAAGAACAAACTTCATCATCTAGGTAACAGACAAGTACAAATTATTACCGCACAACTACGTCTTGGTTTTTCCAATCTAAATTACGATTTATTCAACAAATTCTGTATTGATGACCCAGCTTGTGCATGTGACAAATCTAATGAAAGTTGCCATCACTATCTATTTGAATGTGAACTATTTGAGGCTGAACGGCATATCTTATTTGACACACTCTATGATATTTTAGCCAAATATGATATCGAAATTACCACAGACATCCTGCTGTCGGGTTCTGAAAAATTACCACAAGATGTGAACAGGTCACTTATATATTCTGTTCATAACTTCGTCATAAATTCAAAGCGCTTTACTTAATTGTATATTGCCAGTTTCGCTCATAGAATAATGCTGCAGATACTTTTGTTTAACTTAGCATGTGGATGAGTGTGTGCGTGTGCCAGTGTGTATGCGTGCGTGATGAATGTGTGAATGTAATAACAATTTTTTTTTGCTCGAATCTGTTGTTAATATTGGGAAAGATGTATGTTAGCCATTAGGCTATTTGTCAATCCCTTTAATAAATATATGTTTACAAAAAAATAATAGAAACCTAGCAAAAAAAATCAATGAATAACCAAAATCAAAGTTTATCATCTTGGCACATTCTTGTGTAATTTTGCACATTTACATGGAGTAATGTGAACCTAATAAAACGAACACAATTCAATGACAAACCAATGAGAATTACCAGTATGAAGGAGCTTAGTATGTCTACACTGCGGTTTGTTCCAATATTTCAGCTTTTTCAAAATTACCCCCCACCCCCTCCCTCCCCCCAATGATCACAATAGCCAAAGCTCATTTTGTACACGAGCGAAAACCAGTCTAGCTGAATTTTTTTTTAGGTTGGCCTCCATATTAATGAATAACTGTCAATTTCAAGCCACGGAGAAAGATGAGCACACATGTCGTTTAAATTATATAAATAATTCTGTTGGCGAATAGATTGTGGTACTAAGCTAACATTTATAACTTGACATGTATTTGCATTTCCAACATTGCATCCGATAACGGAATTCTGAGAATACACGCGGCCGTTTGAAGTTTTGTCAGAGTAATATTCGTAGGTATTACGTGCATAACTTGATATTCATAAAAAAACTGTTGAAGTTGATGAAACCAGTGACATGCAAGCCTTTCAGGTTGGGTATTAGGTTATGAGATGGGAAATGATCTCGGATAGTCATTTAAATTGTATATGATTATCCAAATCGTATATCCCATCAGGATTCAATCCAATATGTGCGCTCATAACAAAACATAACATAACTTACAAGCAATCTTTTTCATTTGTCATTCACATTATAAAGTCTCAACTTCACGAGACTAGACGTTCCACCCTTTGTTAATCCAAATTGTCAAATACTTTAGATACAAACAACTCGTCTATTTTGAAAATAGTTCCTTTTAATATGTACTTGGCTTTGTTTTCAGCTTACTTAGTTCATGGGGGTAGAACGTCATGTATGGGAAGACGTGTCATATTGCGCATCGGATGCAGATTGTCAGTTGCTCTGGTAGGAATGTTCCGTGTCATTGTAAATGCATTAGACTGTCTAATTGATTTGGGGATTTTTACAATATCTAAAGTTTTCAAAATGTTTTCACAAAAAATGATTGTAATGGTGTCCTGTCTGTCTGAATATCTCTCACAGTCATTTATAATCAGTACAGATCGTCTAGAAGCGGTGTTTTGTTATTAGAGAACGTTGATAAACTGCTATATGTGCACAGAAGACGTATAGCAGTAATGGTACGCATGACTGTTGGTTTATGTCTCTGCATCCGTGCATGATTACAGATGCGCACATACCATGAAATTACTTCGTGTGATGTTGGCCCACTACTGATATTGGTCTATTAATTCTTGATACGCAGATGTGAGCAAAGAGTTATGTGATCCAAATGCAAATCACAATTGTCACGGCAGGTCAAGTCATGAATACTTATTTAAATGTGCATTATGTAAATATCTTGTGTCAAAATCACAAATCAGAAATAAATACCATTTTCGGGATAGGTTTTTCCAATGAAAAATAACTAAATTTTTTTGGTCAACTTCAATATTGCTTATACCTAATTCGGTCCCGTGGTTTTCATTCTTTCATTTCATTGCATGCCTTATATATTTATTTTACATTGCTTCATCACGCAAACTTGCAAACTGAAATTTGGGCTTTATAGCAAACAACGGCAATGATCAATTGCATCATATTATGAAAGTGATAACAGTGCACAACTGTACAATCAAATATGTATGTGGCGTGAGAAAATACGACATAACTGATAATGCGAGTGGGATCACGGAAAACACTGTACAGGGCCGTTTTTTTCTATTCGAACTTTGCCAGACCTCAAACCTCTTGAGACTAAACATCAGAGTCAAATTTTACTCCATTGTTTAGTGTCCTAATTTGAATCTTGGAACACGAGACTACTTGATGGCTCCCATATTTCTAGCAATTGATATAAGATGATACAAATACATGGAATAGTTAACGCCATTCATTTTCAGGGATATTTATTTGGATAGTTTGCAGAGTGCTGCCTAAGAATATGATCCCGAATAGAACATGGCCGATGATGAATTTTGTCATTTTGATATAGTAAGTTCTTATTTACCTGTACAGAAACTGACTTACGTTGAATTTTGCCATTTTGATATGGTTCGTTCTTTTTAAAGTTTTTGTAGACCACTTGCTTCAAATGGGGATAAAAGACGACAGGAATTTGCAGTATATATGCCAATAAAATTTATGTACATACAGCTTTATTACCTCTGAAATAGGATGTAATGAGAATATTCAATGCAATTCATCGTGAATACACCTAACATTCTCCAGCTCGTCGATACGTATCAATATTTCATTATCCATAGTTAATTGTCAAGATGTTGTGGTGGGAGAATAATAGAGCTTATTTTCATTTCTCGAAGCAAAGCAGGTATTTAGAAACATGATTGCGTTCACAATACTTTTCCCGGATGTTACTTAGACTATCACGATCTATACTACTTGGGAAACATTTACAAGCAATACCTCTCGAGATCCGCAGCTAATTATATCATTATTTATAATTCTTTCTGAAACACCATAGATATGTTGTGCATGGGATTCATTCGTTTGTTTCACCAAAGGTTGTTTTGATCTTTATTTTATCGAGTATTATGGTACAAGTACATGAGTATATAGTAATACAATGCCTGCAAATTTATTCATTTGAATTATCAGGGAGAGTTTCTTGTTCTGTCGTGATAATTAAATCTATGGACGCAATCCAGATCATGTGAATAAACGAGCAAAAGATGCGGAACAAGCCCTAAGACAGTCTGTAGTGGATTTGATGTATGTGAGGTTATAGCATCTGCAGCGAGCAGGGCGCCTGGAGGTAATTAATCTTGTGGAATTATGGACATTATAACACCTAGAATGTGTGTGTATTCGTGGCAAGATTCAAATATTTGTGGCAAGATTCTATTATATCTCCCATTACAAGATATGTTTTCTCACCACACAAGGCTTTATTTGAAGAAATCGAATACAATTCGATGTTGTGTTTTAAACCAGATGCCAAGACTATTTCCTGGTAGTTTATGAGCGAATAATGTGCATTGTTAAAATCGGTGATTTACGATACCATACTAGATACCATACTGTTATAACTATACGTGTACTGTTTTTAACTCCATTGATGAGTGTTGAAGTATAGAATATGTGCCAGGTTATGTCAAACCCTTGACAAGACGTCCGTGAATCAAGGTGATCGTGTCCCCACCTCCCCAAGTATCGAGGACCTCAGGACGTGGACAAATCAGTCCAATTACGGAGTGTTTGTACTGACAAATATCATGTAAGCTGTCGCCAATTAGAGCGATATTGCTCGTTATGGTAGCAGTGAAAACTTACGTGGGTCCAAGTGTACATGCATGGGAAAGCTTATGAATGGTTTGCAACGCTCTTCTTACATTATGGATTATACCTATATAATCAGATTCTCATTAATAATTTCAAAAATCAAAATGATAATTGTCTACGGTGTAATAGGTTTTCAATAAACTGCTTTGAAGCACATTACATGTTCTGGCATAAGCGACATATGTCCCGACATATGCTTAACGACATATGCTTAACAAGTATAATCCGTATTTAATCAGAGCCAAATTACTGCTAGTGATCTGGAATAGGTAATTTTAAAGTACCAGTAAAGTACAAACATGATGTGAACTTGAAAGATCTTGTCGATCTGAGCAGAATCGTTTTTACAGTATGTCAATAGGGCACATAAGTGAAAAAAAACGTTGTGCTCTCTGAATGAGCTCTGGCAAGGACTTTCTCGTCTCAACCTATTATCGCCCACTTTCTGACTACCTCGTTTTGCACATAAATCAACAAATATTGTGAGGAAAACATATGTGGTGAACATTATTTAGCATATTTGATAACTCTAGAGCATAATTTGCAGAGATATTGTCAGTAAAACTGGAGAACAAAGTACGGCTATGACTCGACAGTTATTAACTACCGACAATGAAATAGAATAATGCGGGCGTAAATGCATCTTTGATCTTAAAATAGAATAATGCGGGCGTATATGCATCTTTAATCTTAAAAGCAAATCGTCAGTTTTTCATCACATGTTATGACACATAATTCACTGATTGCACATTACATTATTTTTCACACTAACAGCCTTCACCCCATCATAAGGATAGGGCGAGAGGACCATAACGCTTGCACAACGAATATTTTCATGCATTGTGAACGATAATCGAAACTTGCTCACTTACGCTCCCCGTATCACTATCCGTTCAAAAGTTACAGCCATTTGAATCAGATGCTTCTTGAATTCATTAATTCATTATTATGTAAATTAGATGTTAATGAGAGTTTATGATTTCATGAGTGGAACATATTTTAATTAGGATATTTTAAGCCATGAAATAATGATTCTTGTTGAAAGCTCTTCTGATCTGGCCAGTGCATATCATAATGCACCATAAATAATCAATATCCACGCAACTGTACTATTGTTATGGTTACGAGTGCTTACTCAGAGCCTTAGTTGACCATGATTGCCATTAACCGCTAAGTCAAGCTATCTGCAGAATTTCCGTAGATTATGTATGAATTAAATTAATATAGAGCTGGAGTCGGTGCCGTTTTTATTTGTGCCTACCCTGTTCTGAGTGGGTTTCTGTCCCTAGCAACTATGGTTGCTATGGGCCATATAAGATCACTGGTTGCCTTAACGACAACAGAGAACGTGAAAGCACTGATTATTCATACCGAAGGCTACATAGACATGATTTTGTAAGTAAATATGGCGATATCAGTTTTTAAAGTGTTGAAAATATTGAACGGATTGTGATATTTAAATGACGTAAAGACCATTTTGTTTAGATCAGTGAGATCTTTCAGATAAGTCCACATCATATTTGCAAATTACTAGTACTGGCAACCACAGACACACTTGGCTCATTCAGACATAACTAGCTATTTTGATACATATATAATGCAAACATGCATGTATAATTTTCGTTGCACCAAGAAATCATTTTTAAATTGAAACGTAGGACGTCGTTTTCATAACATGGTATCTTATAATTCACACCCATACGAAGAGTCTGTCACTATGTGCAAATCGATATACTTCCGAGTTCAATAGAAAAGATAAGCACCCCAGTATTTGTTCGACGAGACCACGCCAGACATAGGGACACGTGTTGTCATCGATTTCACGCTACTGATAGCATCTTTGGGGTTTATCATGTATGGCGCCTCTTTCGTGCGACAAGAACGTGAATATATCTCTTTCATGTATGTGAGAGTTAAATCATACATAGGAGATATTGAAACATACGTAGGAGACACTAAATCATACATGAGAGATAGTGCACAATAAAATGTCGCTCAAACAAATGGCAACAATGTAGGCCTATATGTAAGATTTCAACATCCAGTTCGACATATTGACACATTTAGCAGGAATCGTTCTTGATGGGTGATCTCGGCTGATCATTTGACTCACAGATTAGGTCATTTACTTCAAATTCATAAGATGAGAGCCACATCAGAACTGGATGTATACAATTGTATACTCAAGCACACATTTGACGACATGTTCAACAACATCGCAAATAATTCCCTGAAAAATTTATACCATCTTTTTTGATGCCATCTGAACATGAATGGGTACAATTTTTATGGGGTTCGAATATAGAAACATGCGTAAATCAAGATAGTTATAGAAAAAAATCCCACTCTCGGATGTGGCTAACGGATAAATAAACTGATTCCATATTAATTGCCTGTCACTTCTAAGTGTGACACTACTAATAGACTTCTGATATCATGTGTCCCAGAGTTGTTTGTCCATTTAGGAATCAATCACTTCTGGGTGTAATGAAAGTCAACATATAGATAGGCAATGTCTTCAAACGCCATTTGTTAGTTCAATATTTGGTCAAAGTTTTCTGTCGAGTGTTATGCACTGATGCGAATGCATACTTTTAGACACATTACAAACAGTTTCTATGTTTTTCTTAGTTCTCTTTCCGTTTGATACCCACTTTATATGTTCACGAATCAATGACATGTGACATTTCATCAGCTTCGTCGATAATTGTCTGAGTTATCTAGTTTGATCTTCGACAAAAATTATGAGCGGTATAATCATCACCTGTAGCCGGATTGCAAGACTGTACCAATTAAATCAATTATGATGTGGTTATGTGCGAACATAAGTGGCAGAACGGACTGGAAGTCAAACAAAATGCCACTGGTGAAAGTTACGAGTAAACGAAACGTTTGAATTAGAGGATCATTCAACCTTTACAAAGTCCACCTATTCGAAGTTCTTAATTCGAAAAGTGAGAAAGAGTAGTACATTTTCCTTAAAACAGAACTGGTGTCAAGCACGAAAATGACAAATCAATATTCCACCACTTTTCAAGTAGGCCTATCAACATATTGAGATAGATAATAAATGAATTCTGTTTCACAGCGTGTTGGTTTTCATGAGACAACTTCTTCGATAAAACATTTACATCATGATGAGGAGTCCATATTTAACATTGTCCGCGGTGGCAAGAAAAATGTAAAGTAGTCGACAACAAACGCCACAACAGCGTCGACAGCTTGTTGGCCGTCTACATCTAAGCATATTTCACCTGTGTGTACATTTGTCAAAATATCTTCACATTTGTCATGGTGCTCATATTTGTTAGGATTGTTGTCATGCAAAAAAAGTGTTTAATACGTTGACTTAAGTATAGCCGTGCACATCCGATAGGTATAAAGTGAAAGTATTTGTCTTGAATATATGGTCCCATCAAGTATTTCACATTATACATTGTACTTCATGTCCAAATTCGAAACGTTTTTAACAAGGCCGCCCCTTCTCGGTGGTAATAAATATCGGGGAATTAGGATAACATAATCCCGATTGTTTTTTCTTTCTATCAAACCCGTCATTTGTTGTGTATAACAATATCTCTTGCAGTTTTAGTTTTATCCAGGAATTTACGTCAAAATAACAAATTATTGCCTAAAGTATGAATATAAACAAGTACGTGTAAGCTATTTTCACTGAGATGAAGATGCACATAGTGAATTTACTGCAAAATACATGTACATGGTTGTTATTGCTATCTTTACTAACTGGAAGTCGTATGACAGCCTCTCGAAGATCCGGATATTATCTTGTAGTATGAGCCCCCATAAACCGTCGATGCTTCTTCAATAACTGATGTGTAAAACAAATCCGATACATTGGCAAGTTTAGTAACGTTATCAAACATATTGTTTTGCTATTATGAATGAATTTTTGCTACTGACCTTACATGTACCTCAATCCCCCATGTAGAAAATACCCGGGTCATGGCATCTTTTTGGCATCAATTCACGGTTGGACTAACCCTATACGACCACACACACGTGACGGGAGAGGCCCCTTCCCTATCATCAGCACTGTCTGGCAGTGCTGTTTCGCTGTGACGCCAAACCGTACGATTTCTTTGACATTTTTAGATGGTACCGGTATTGACCTTGACATGCTCTGCTACGCGTGGAGGTTTATCCATGAACGTTTTCTGTCAAACCAGATTAGTTACTGTCTGCAGAATAAATAGCGATTTCGTAAGATAGTGGCACCTACTGCAGCTAATATTACTACGTTATAGCAATGGGATATAATTAACTCATGTAATATTGAGATTGAGCATGGTTTCAAGTTGGTTGATGCTTTTGATTACACATTCAAGGAAGCCATACAATCTTATGTTCAAATTATCAATCACTAAGACGAAATACATATTTGTGCCTGCCAGAGTGTAAACTCAATACTGATACCTTTCAGTTACGGACATATAACACTGATACATTTCGATCCAATGGAAATTATTGTACGATACAAGACCGACGTTTGTGTTGTTTTAAATCACATACAAAAAACCCATAAATTTCATACTGTTATTTGTACGTATCATAATTGCTGTATACTGCGGGAAAAGTAGCAGAATTGACGTCATAGAGTTTGTTCAAAAGATAGGTGGACATTTAAAAAAAAAAATAAATATTTGGAAACAACCGGTAGACACTTAATGTATGGACATTATGTCCGCAACATATTTCATGTCTGCAACATATTCCCCACCAATTACTGAAGATCAAAGGTCGGGGCAAATAGTTTACAGTCCTGTATTGAAGAGACCGTTTTCACCATCGATAGCCCAAGGGTGACTATTTAATGGCCATCACTCATTGTTAAAGTAGTCCGCTCCAAACAGTGAGGGGAGGGGGGCAAAGAGTTGTTTTTACAATAAATAACTGTATCAACATATTCTAGAGCTTCAAAATGACATATTTTATAGAGTAACTGATCAGCATCCTAAAACTGAAAAGAAAATAGGGGGGCCACCGTATCCGTTCGCATGAAAAACACGATGCAAGATGTAAATATGGACGAAAACATTTGCAAAAATGACATAATTTATGACATTTCACGGTGACCCCTTATTTTCTTTTCGATTTTAGGATGCTGATCAGTCACCGTATAAAATAGGTCATTTTGAATAGATAATATTCAAGAAATAACTTTTTAATTTTGAGTCTTCGTTACCTCACTGTTTGTAGCGGACTACGTTAACGCCGATAAATTGGCGTTAACTAAGAATATATATACAAAATACATTATTTGTACACCAGCTAACTGTATCAGATCACGGAGTTGTTCGAAAATTTATACATGTATGTTTGAAATCCCACGTGCATATCATACCGTTCGAATCAATATGAATAGGCCTCTGACGTATTTATTTGCTATAAATTTAAACAGAGATATGAGACCCGCACATGCACACAATATTACATATGCATGTATCAACATTGCACACATTCGATGGCGTCCCAGGCGTCCCAACAAATACGTTCATTCCGGTTGAATGCAAGTTTTATTGATACCCTTATCGTGCAGGTGCCCTGATGAAACCAATTTCATCTCACCTGGTCGAGTTGCATGGAAGCAGAATAACTGCCAGTATATGGTGTAAAGATGAATTAGCACAGTACCACCATTTAACTAGCAACGACACATCGTACGTATGTATGGTATAAATTCAGTATCATTTCGTCATTTCGTCATTTGTGCGGAGATTCGCAGATACATGTAAACGCTTTGGTGATTTGTTCGGATAGAAACACACTTCAAAATGCCGATCCAAGTGGGAGACAAGATCCCAGACGTCACGTTAATTGACGGAACGTCAGACCGGAGCCCTGTACAGACGGGCGAGCTGTTTGCCGGGAAGAAAGCCGTGGTGTTCGCTGTACCCGGCGCCTTCACGCCCGGCTGTTCCAAGACACACCTGCCGGGATACATCGCCAACCTGGACAAGATGTACGCAAAGGGAGTCGACCTCGTCGCTTGCATCTCAGTGAACGACCCGTTCGTGATGGAGGCGTGGGGCAAGGTGCACGGGGCGGAGGGCAGGGTGCGCATGCTTGCCGACCCCACTGGAGTCTTCACCCGGGCAGTGGACATGGAGAACGAGGACGCCAGGCTGCAGGCGGTGTTAGGTAACGTCCGCTCCAAGCGCTACTCTCTCATCCTGGAGGATGGTATCGTCAGACACGTCAACGTCGAGCCGGACGGCAAGGGACTGACGTGTAGTCTTGCACCAGAGATTATGAAGCAGATCTAGTAGTAATATTCATACGCATATTCATACGCAGCGAGGGACAATATAAGAATGGAAGTCCATATTTAGTGGAGACTCATCGAAAGTGAAAGATCCAATGACTAACTAACTGCGTGATGATGTGCTGCTATGGATTGCCTTTTACCTAAAATCGTGTGGTAGACGGACTTTGAATGTACATCACAATAAAACGCAAAATATGCATGAACGATTGTCTTTTACATTACGTCAGTTTCAACGGAGCGTGGGTCAAATGTGTGCAAATAGTATATATCGGAGATTTCCTTCATAAGATTTGATCGATGTTAGCATTCAATCAAATTTATGCACGAATGTATCACACATATACTAAGATTATTTCGGATAATGCAAGCTTATGCCAATATCCACACTGGCCATTCAAATTGTATTTGTTATTCTTATTTTATCGTGAGGCGGGAACTGTCCCAATGCAATCATTTCATCATATGAGGTACAGGCTGTATTTAGGTAGGTAGGTAGTTTATTTAGATGTGCATACACATGATACATCACAGTGACTTATTACGAAAAATACGTAGAAGCACACCCCAGGTGACCCCAAAGACAGTGTCTGTAACCCAGAGGGCTGGGATCACCTGTAAAAGAAAATTCCTGAGGGTCACACCGACAGAACAAAACGGAAATACAATATACTAACATTCCGATCATATAAATTTATGATCCTGGAACCTTGGGAATAATCCTGAAACTGAAAGGCTAATTGAGGTAGAGCAAAAAGTTACAAACTATTGCAAATTAGTAGTTAGAAAAGAAAATCTGTTTTAATTTACGTTTGAAAATAAACTTAGTTGGCGCTCTTGATGTCAGTGCTCAGCTCCAACCACCTACACGGACCGTCATACAAAAAGCTTTTGCGCATGATTTCATAGTTAGCTTTCGGTGGCTTGGGATCAGTGCTGGTCCTGGTATTATGTCCATGTGTATCGCCATGATATTGGTACATATCATGAAATGGTCGTGGGACTTCATCGTGTATGCACTCATACATACGGATTAGTGTGTTATATGAACACATATCTTCAAATTTCATTATTTTCAGCTTATTATATAACGGGGAAGCTGAGTCATTATATTTGGCTTTTGATATAGCCCTGATTGCCTTGTTTTGGACAACTTTCAGTTTTTGGATATGCTTATTATATGCCCGACCCCAAAGCATGACGCCATATAGTAGGTGAGGATGCACCAAACTGTAATAAATAATTCGCAGGTGATATTCGGGTAATATATGCTTACACGTATTCAGAGCATAAACCCCTCTGCTGATATTTTTCTTGCAATGTTCTATATGATACTCCCATGAGAAAATATCATCTATTATTATGCCTAGAAATTTAGTTGAAGTAACCCTTTCTAATATCTCATTGTCGATTAACAAATCATGTTTATACAGCGTTTTTCGATTGGGGTTGTGTTTGAGTGTAAACACTATATATTTGGTTTTGGTCGGATTTACAGATAGCTGGTTCGCCCGGAACCAGTCGCTGAGAACATTCAAATCAATATTAATATTCGAAAACATAGAATGCAAATTCGTACCATTAAGAAACACAGTCGTGTCGTCAGCAAACAGGATAGATTCACAGTGAGAAAGTGACTTAGGTAAGTCGTTAGTATATAATATGAACAGTAGCGGGCCCAGCACTGATCCCTGTGGCACCCCATATTCAACGTCCGTCTGGTCAGAATGAACGCCGTTGTAGCTCACGTACTGCCGTCTCTGTGACAAATAACTGCGGAACCAGTCTAAAGCCACACCCCTGATTCCATAATGATCAAGTTTATTCAGGAGTAGTCTGTGATTAATGGTATCAAACGCCTTTGACAAGTCCAGATAGACAGCCACACAATTTTCCTTGTTGTCCAGAGACGGCAACACGTGAGCTGTAAAATCTGTAATTGCTTCAATTGTTGACCGTTTTGGGCGGAAGCCATACTGTCTGTCATATAAAATATCATGTTTTGTCAAAAAGGATAGAACCCTGCAATGCACCACTTTTTCCAATATTTTCGATATGTTAGAGAGAAGAGAAATAGGTCGATAGTTATTGAATGATTGCCTACATTTAGATTTATAGATTGGGATCACCTTCGCTAATTTCATTACATCAGGAACGATACCTTGCTCCAGTGACATATTGATAATGTGCGCGATCGGTGCACTACAGGGTACTACAAGCTTTTTGAGTAATTCCATACTTATGCCATCGTCGCCTCTACTTTTCTTCGACTGGAAAGAATTGATAATTTTTTCGATTTCATGCGGGTTCGTAGGCGAAAGATAAATACTACAAAGATTACGGTTGCGCCCAAGATATGATTCTGAAGACCTGTGTGAGTTTGGAATGGCATCTGCGTACGTCTTGCCAATTGTACTGAAGTATTCGCAAAAACTATTAGAAATCCGGACATAATTATTCACTTGAATCCCATTAATAAAAAACGTTTCAGAGATTGAAGATTTGTCATTAGCACGCCCAATAAGGCTATTTAAAATTTTCCAAGTCTTTTTGGAATCGTTTTGATATTTCTTCAATAACCCTTCATAATAGTCATTCCTTGCCCTTTTCTTAGTTAAATTGTACACGTTTCTGTAGTTGATATATCTACCATGGTTCGGCGAATTTTTCGATTTGCCAATTTGCTGTCTATAGAGTTTGTTACGCTTTCTTGCGCATTTCATAAGTGATGGTGTCATCCAGGGTTCATTAATAATTCGATTGTGTGGAATTTTTACTGTTTTACTTGGAGCAATTTCGTCAAGAAAGGCATGAAAGCGCTGAAGAAACATGTCATAACATTCACTAACTGGTTTGCCATGGAATATATCATTTAGTATGACTGACATGTCTAAAAAGTTAATCTGTTATAACCTGTTCATGATTCGAGTACCCATTTGAAAATGGTTGTAATGGTGGCATCATACTCCCAATTCCTTCAGGTTGAATGAATATATAGTTGTTCAACTCATTATGTAATGGAAACGAGAAAGTATTAAGATGAACCCTCATACATCATGACATTTATGAGATAATATCAAAAGGATACTCGAACACGCCAGAATATCTCCAGTTACAATAATTGCGTGTCTCACAGTAGAAAGTTATCTTGCTCTTTGGTGCGCTATGAACATCTACTGAATTTCAGTTGCTTCAAAACTGAGTAATAGAACAGTTTTAATAATGCCAGACGACAGTGCTATAATATTGGTGTTAGTGTACTGTTAAATTACACCAGCAATTGATATATTCATGACGGTCGACTGGGCAGCTGATCCCATCTCACAATGGGGTCGTTATTCATCTCGATCGATATTAAAACTCGTGAATGCGACAATGCGACAACATTCCTCTGATTCCATTTGAATCACTGGAATTCTTCCGACGGGAAGTGGTCAATAGGGTGCAATCCATGTACATGTATGTAGGTATCAATCTATTACCACAAATACAGTAGATTTTGATGATGCCAATAACAAACGTAAAATACAACATTTTGCAATAGAAACAAAGCCCGACCAAATAGTTTATCCAAAGACACACTGGCGTCATCAGGGGCAGACAGTGTGTTGAATGTAGTTGTTTCTACTGTACACCTGATGGAACTAGTATACAACTGCCCAACAACCTATGAAAATATTTTAGAATTCCGAAACAAACCCCATGGAACAGATATATGACAAGTACATAAGTACCTAATCAATAGCCAAAAGGCTACTGAGTTGATGGTATCCTCGGGGACAGATTTAACGTCCGCCAGCAGTGACACCGACTCAGTGGTATGAATGTAGGTATCAATCTATTACCACAAATACAGTAGATTTTGATGATGCCAATAACAAACGTAAAATACAACATTTTGCAATAGAAACAAAGCCCGACCAAATAGTTTATCCAAAGACACACTGGCGTCATCAGGGGCAGACAGTGTGTTGAATGTAGTTGTTTCTACTGTACACCTGATGGAACTAGTATACAACTGCCCAACAACCTATGAAAATATTTTAGAATTCCGAAACAAACCCCATGGAACAGATATGTATTTGTAGTTGTTTCTAGTTGTTTCTTTGTAGAATGTAGTTGTTTCTACTGTACACCTGATGGAACTAGTATACAACTGCCCAACAACCTATGAAAATATTTTAGAATTCCGAAACAAACCCCATGGAACAGATATATGACAAGTACATAAGTACCTAATCAATGTATGTCTCAGATGTTTAATTATGTCTCAGATGTTTAATGTTTTAATTAATTAAGTACCTAATGTATGTCTCAGATGTTTAATTCTGGGTCATTAGGAATGATCATCCTGGTTTAATTCTTCCCGAGTGATGCCGATGAATTCAACAGGGTGCTTTGTGTATTGACCATGAAGTTGCATCTAGTGCAAGGAATACATATGAGGCAGTCACCTGAAGAGTTCATTGGTGAAAATGAGTATTTGCCACACAAATGCGATGAAAACAAAATGTGTGTAAATTATTAAAACATTACGAAATTGTGAAAGGTTTTTATCTGTATTATATCAAGTTCACAATTATCAAGCCATTGTATTACAGAACACTTGAGATGTTAGAATAGTGGAGGGCTTCATCTTGAGTGCCAAGTAACACTTTCTGGAACTGATATATTTTTTCCATTGCATTGTAGTGATAACATCATGAATATAAATGAGCGTGTAGAAAGAGTACATAAAGGAGATTCAATTGAATTGATTCAGGCACTCGAAAAGCTGTGGAAACCATTTGAAAATAACAATAAAAGAACGGTTATCATTGATGGGTGTCATAATTTATGTTATACCGTGGTAACATATGAACCAACATTATGTTGGATCAGTGAATCAAATTGTGGGAAAAATATGACAAATGTTTTTTTGCGTTGAGATTAATCATTGAGGAATTCATTCATACTTTCACACAAGTTCCTGGCAACCAACACAGACACACGTGCTCAGATGATAAGGAAAGACGAAACAATCAATTACTTGTGTTCTTCTATAATCTTACGAGTCAATTACTATGGTCGTCAGCCAAGTATTACATGTACGTGATCATATAAATCCAGGGGATATTTTGGTGTAGTGCTTTGGGTATTTATAACATTGCTGCAAATCCATGAATGTCACTGATAATTATCAGAATCTATGAAACAATATGAACTACAATACATAAATAGGTCAATGGATCGCAAAGTACACAATTGCATTGTTAATAGTATATTACATATCATGCTTAATCTCTCTAAACTTATCATGCCATTGTCATATTATGTTTGAAATGGACTATTGAAAATGGACATTTAAAAATTTACTTGCACAAAAAAACAATTTTGTGAAAATGTAATACAATAGATAAGCAATTCATATATTGGTATAAAAGAGAACACCCGACTGGGGGAAACGTGTTGCTCTTGACTTCGTGCAACTGATAACATTCTGGGGTTAATAACGATCAGGATATACGCAATAATTCAGCATCCAGTGCGATATATTTGACACTTATATTATATTATTCCAATACATCTGACCATATCAACAGTTACCGTAGGACCCGATGGAAGTAAGTCTAAGGACAGACATATATTGACTTTGATAAAAATAAAATTGCACATGGACAAGTCTAGCCGAACACAGAACAAGCTTAGTAATTTTTCCCAAGGAATACTTGGATTTCGTTGGGAAACATCCTCACTCGTAATGTGTTCCCATGTTGTAAAGTGCAACCACGTCGTTTGCACATCCTGAAAATATCATATGTTAATAGTTGCAATTCCTATATCATTTGGAAGCCTGTCATTCACTAGGTAATGTTTAATTGCCTAAATATTCGGGACTCTCCAAGACACCAGCGCGATTTGCAGCCTTTTATTCCTTTCAGCACATGACAAGTCACTCTAAGTTCAACGGGCGCTGCAAGCAGTATCAATAGGACAATATGATCTTGACGGATGTTCACTTGGGCTAGGAATGTAAATCAACAGATATCATAGGTTTCCCGGATACTCGGTCCAGAATACTACGATCATACTGACCATTGTCACGTTGGAAACGATATCAAATTCAGCAAATGCCAAGTCGCCATTCCAACACCAATGTGTACCATTTGCTAGATAATGACAGAACTGATTCCATATTGATTAGGTGTCAATGCGAAGTGTAACATTACTAATAGGTTTTTGTTCTCAAGTGTGTAAAACGTTGTTTGTGCATTGGGTATGAATCCTTTATGGTGGTATTACAAGCGCTATTTGTTAGTTCAATATTTGGTCAAAGTTTTCTCTCAAGTGTTATGCGCTGGTGAGAATGCATACATTTGAACACATTTATTCGTGAACTGTACTTATTAGTTCCATTTATTTTACTTACATCTAAACCAATTAGTTCTTTTCATCATTTAATGCATACTCTTGCATACTCTCTCACCACATAGTTTGTTCACGCAATGGTGACCTATGACATTTTCGAAAATAGCACTACAAGCATCGTTTGAAGCCGAACTGTAAGATTGTACGAGCTAACCTATCAGTTCAGGCGTGATTAGGTCCAAGCATAAGTGGCAGAACTGACGGGAAGTCAAACAATACGCCACCGATGAAGAGGACGATATATTAGAGCAGCACTTTCAAGAAAATGAAGCATCTGAACTTGTCAGCTAATTCCCTGTTCTTGAAGAATGATTGAATACACGGTCTCCTCAATCATCCTGCATTATATTTCACGTGCAAATTCCGTTTTTCCATCAATGCTCAGGTTCATAATGGTTTTAATTATGAAGGATTTCGTGTAACATAATTTTGATTGTTCAATCCATCAAACCTGTCATTCACAGAGCAATATAATATCCCGTTCCAGCTGTGTTAAAATTGCTAATCTTGAATCATGTCCGTCCAAGCAACAAGATATTGTCTAAAGCATAACAATAAAGTGTTCTTGTCTGGGATGAAGACACAGGCAATGAAGCTACTGTGGAATAATTACATGATTTAACTAACTAGATGTCGTAACGGGCTGTCCAATATCTAGATAAAAAAATAGCCCAAAGGCTAGGGACAGTTACCAGATAAATTTATAATGTTGAGCAAAAATGCTTATTTTCTACCAAAATTGCTGTACTGACTTTTTAAGGTCAAGAAAGTGTCAATATATCTTTCAAGTTTTCTAGAAGTTTACTCCATACAGCACATGTTATTACGAGCTATACTACTGAAATAAGTCTGATGTCAAATTCAAGGTCGCCAACAGATCCACCATATATGGTTATATCATCATCGTGTCTGCAGAGGCCAGGTAGTTCATGCCACTTGTGACCTTAAAATTCTCCACTCCAAGTCATATGACGTCAAGTTCAAGGTCACCAAAAGATCCATCTGATATGATGGCACATATCACATATAGGGCAATGTGTGCATATCGAGTCTTTTGTGGTCTTTGTGGCCCACATATCGGGCCTCTTGAGCATTCAAGGCGCTCAGTTTTTGAAAACAAAACAAGGACTGGCCTGTTTAGAAACAAACTCTCAAAACTAATCAGATACATGTAGTGAAAACAGTCAAACACTCGGGCCCACATAGCATGCCTTTTGGGCGATTCAAGGCGCTCCATTTTTAAAAACAATGTCAAGGATCCCCACTGGCCTGTTCAGAAACAAAAATCTGGGCCCAATTCTGCGTCCTTTTTTGCTTTTTGATCGTAGATTTCGGGCTTTCCGAGGGATCCCAAGCAGTCAATCATGATACTTAATGTCAAAGACACCCATCAGCCTATTTAAAAAACAAATTCTCAAAACTATCTGAACAATTTTTTGTGGAACAGATATCAAAGTCCAAACTCGTCGTTTATTTCTATGTATTTGTGTGCAAAATGTGAGGAAATTCGATCAAAAACATTGATGATTAAAATGTGGATTGACGTTGAAGACGACGGACATAGCACCACGGTAATTTGTTATCAGACCAATGAATCAGTAATGGTCTGGGAATGTATAATAACTTCCCGAAGACTATGATGAAACAAAGAGATACATTGGCACCTTTTGCAAGGTGATCCGCAAACTGGTTCATCATTGTGCAGAGAGTGTTTATGCCTTACCCCAATTGTTTCTCTTCGATTACGACGTCTATATGATATCAATTCATCGTCGACCCCAACGGACATGCCTTGTCCGGACAAAAGCAATAGCTTATACTTCACTGTGACGCTAAAAAGGTTAATTTTTGACATCATGAGATGGTATCGTCACTGACACGTTCTGCCATTCGTACAGAACTTACGAATATTCGTACAGAAGGATAAGTTTATCCTTGTATATTTTCTGACAAACAAGATCAGTTTCGTCTGCGAAGGAAATGGTAGAAATATTATCTTATTTTGTAAAATGACCTTGGCCTCACATTTGAATATGTACTGCTGCTGATCAGCAGCCATATTCAGGTGCATCATATTGTTCACTAACACTACGTGTACTTGACACGTTTCGGGTAACACAGAAGGCTTGGTCTGGGCCAGGCCTGGGGTAATAGTAATATGTAATTGTAATAGTAATAGTAACGATTACATTTTTTCAAGTAATAGTAATATAATAGTAATCAACTTTTCCAACATTGGATGTAATAGTAATAGTAATACTAATATATTTCAATTGTAATATGTAATATATATTACAATTGCTATTACTTCAGATTATATTACCCTCAGCAGGAATATTTGGGGCTTTTCTTAATTAGGGCATTCACTTTGTTCTTGTAGCTGGTCAGACAAACACCAACTGTAATGAGGCATTACACCCCCCCCCCTGCCTTTTGGAGGGAGTGAGTGCGTAATCAATTTGATGGCAATCGAGGCATCAAGGCAGCCACTATGTCTATCATACAGTCAATTCAAGAAATAACCACATTCATTTGTTTGATGATCTTGTTCGCACCATTCTATAGGGATTCAGACTAAAAAAGCACTGTGATCATAGGTACAGGTGTTGTAAAATGTTATATCAACTCTGATTCGATAATACAGGTCAGGGGTGGAGTTTGCCTGAATTATAATTCTTATACTTGAAACCAAACATGCAAAAGTCCAGCCAACACGGTGTGCGAACGTGTGTTAGAGAATGATCGATACACTCATGAGTCTGTTGATCATGATACTGATTTAATCTTGTAATCGTTTTTCAATGAACGCGATGACAAACTTTGTTTTATGAATACATTAATTGTTGCTGATTTGTGTTGAACAATATTTGTTGTGAACTTTGAATTTGGAAAGTAATAGTAATTGTAATAGTAATTGGTGCAAATGTAATAGTAATATAATAGATTACTTTTCAAAAATAAAGTAATTGTAATAGTAATAGTAATAGTGCAAATTCTGAAGTAATAGTAATATAATAGATTACATTTCAAAGTAATTGACCCCAGGCCTGGTCTGGGCACGTTCTGCTCAATTATTGTATAAAAATTGTGTGGATATCTGTTTCGTCAAAACACATGAAATTTATTTCCATACTGTTTTTCGACATGTTAATTCCAATAATAAAAGTACCAATGGGGCAGCTATGGATGTATTATGACCAAAAACAAAACGACATTCCACGATAAATTGGCACACACATGGAGAACAAAATCAGACTGAAAAAAAAACTTTTAGTGGACGGAAATTATGCAATTCAAACGAACTTTTGACAGTGGCGTAACATATTTCCCATCAATTACAGCTCACGTCTTGACAAATATGTCGAAATCCTTTAATGGAGAGGCGTTTTGAAGCATTAATAGCTCCGGGGCGATTCTTTATGGTCATCACTCGTTGTTAAGGATGCTTATCAGTCAGGATCCATGCCTTATCAGCAGAATTCTGGTATGTTTTGTTTGGCTATAACTCTGCAGTTTGGTAATGGATTGCGCTGAAAATTGTTGTGTAGGTTCTATCCACGACTACAATGCTTGTCCAATGGCCACATTGAAGACCCAGTCGATATTAATACTGATCCTGAACGTTATACACCGCCAATCAAATGTAACTTACATGGAAAACTGACAGCGTTTTAGGGTACAGTTTCTTGGCTATGGTTAGATTACCTACCATAGAACAATAACCTACTGCCTGTTTTGGGATTTACCTAAACACTTGATGGGAGTTTGATTGTGAAAATAGCATGTTATGTATCATCCGCATTGAAAATACACTGGGCAAAAGAAATTGATTGTCAATCGTATTAATAACGTCTATATCCGTTGGCACTGTAAAGTCAACCGCAAACAATATCAAGAATTCAGTGACTCTAATATTTTCTAAGTGCAGTATAGAACCGAAATCACAACAACATCTCACTCCTGAGTACAACGTTCTCGACAGCTGAGCATTGACGGTATTTGCCATACGAATAATCCGCTGATCTGCACTTAGCGCTTCACTGATCAGCGGCACAAGACATTTTTGCGGGATTGCAATAGATATACACATTTGCGCATCAATTTGACATGATTATCGATGGGATACTTAAAATTTAAGGGTAGGTTATTGATCACGGATATGTGCACTCGCTGCAGTTAAGAAACTACACCATGTAATGCTTCGTGTACGCAACGTAAGTTACATTTGTTCAAGCAATATTCAACTCCATTTATATACTAAGTTATCAATGAAATCTTCAATCTCTTATTCTAGTTAGCTTCATAGATATATACAGAATATATATTCCAAATTTCATGTAAGTTGGTTATGAAACGGCCGAGATATGAACCATCATTGCACGTAGTATGAAACCATTGAAATTGCGTGGATCGTGCTCGATACTCAATCTTAATATCGCCGATAGGCTGATATATACTGTGAAAAAATGTACAAAAAATATCACTTTTACACCGAACAATACATTAGAAATACATAATGATTGCGATAAATGACTACAACTGCATATATCCCGATATATTTTAACAGTGATATATGTATTCTGGAGTTGTAATATTGGGAAATAATGCGCACGTGTATATCATCATGCATGAGCGAGCTTTCATTTCTTGAATTCAGTTTATACACCGACTAATATTATTAAATATTTCAAAATATTGTGCTATAATGTGGTGTAATCTCTATCGTTTTCGAAACAGTTGTCATAATATATATTTAGTACACGTACATATTTATGATAACATAAAAGGCATTCACTTTCAAGTACATGCAAATCAGTGCCTTGGTCTTGAACACACCATGAATTTCTTCACAGCAAAAATATTCAAATGAAATTTGACTGGGCAGCTGATCCCGCGACATACTCTACAATAGGGTCGTTAACCATTCGAATCAACCGACTCGTGAATGCAACGATGTGATCAAGAATATTTCTTCGATTCCGTTTCCGCAATCCCGCAATGGGGATGAAGTTAAATGGTCAATAGGGTACAACCCATGAAGGCGTCAGATGTTTAATCCTGGGTCATTAGGGATGATCGTCCTGATTTAATTCTTGTCGAGTATTGCCGATGAATTCACCAGGGTGCCTTGCTTAATGACCGCGAAGTTTACAGCTAGTGATCAGAATACTACGGTGGCTCATATTCGCCTGATGGAGGAATGCACTTTTTTCTTTACAGCGTTATAACGCTGTATTACAGCGTTATAATGCTGTAATACAGCGTAATAACGCTCTAATTCACAGCGTAATAACGCTGTAATTTACAGCGTAATAACGCTCTAAATTACAGCGTAATAACGCTCTAATTTACACTGCCAGAGACATCATCGGACCTGCTGGTTCATCAGCTTAATCATATGTAGGGAAATCTCAAAATTACTCTGATCTAGATATGTTTATTACAAATCACGACAATGGGAATATGATAGGAAGGTGAACGGTTTAATTTAGAGCGTAATAACGCTCTAAATTAGAGCGTTATAACGCTGTGAATCAGAGCGTTATAACGCTGTATTACAGCGTCATTACACTGTAATTAGAGCGTTATAACGCTCTGAAAAAAATTGCGTTCCTCTATGTGGCGAATATGAGCTTCCGTAGAATACATATGGAAAAGGAAAACTGAGGCGTTATATCAGTGCATTCCATCAGAACAGTCGCATTTTGGCTTGTGATTGGGTACTTGTCATACTCTTTTTTCATGGACTTGGTTTCGATATCTGCAATGGCTTATTAAGCTGCTGGGCAATTCTGCGCTAATTTCATCACAGTTCACAGTAAAAACAACTGTTTTCTACACAATCTCTGCACCTGATGACTACTGGTATCATCTTGTGGTGTTGATGACAATATGTTGATACACACATTAGGCAAAATCAAAAATTTAAAATAATAAACATACAGTAGCACTGTGTAGTGCCATAAGTCCAATGTGGAAATGCGATAAATTCCAGTATTTGGAGGGTATTCAAACTGCATGTATTTCAAGTGACCTAAACATAACAGCAAATTAATACTCACAGAGTACTACTCGCGTCGGAAATTCGCTACAGGATAAATAATATAATGTTAAAAAAGTCACGTTATTTATCAACATACATCCAACAATTCAATAAATATGGACTGCACATTTTAAGAATCATTAGTCTCTCATCATCCACTCAGGAAGATTTTGGAATATTTATATTATGTGAATGGAATACAATTTTATGAATAGCAGATACATGAAGGTTGTGGAAATGTGATGTATGTTTCATGCCAAATTCACAATTTTCCAAGGTACTTACTTTATATTCATAAAATGCAAAGTTGTATTTTTCATTGTCAAATGGTAACACTGTTTTGAACTGATACGTACGTTCTTATGTAATTGCGGTGATAACATAATACCCATTAGCATATGGAGAAAAGGTGTGTATTACCACCAATAAAAAACTAGATTTCGATGATGCCAATAGCAAACGTAAAATACAACATTTTGCAATAGAAACGAACCCAGGCAATTAGCTTATCTAAAGGCACACTGGCTAAGATATTTAGATAAACTAGAAACTTTGGTTGGTGTCATGGCACATAAAAATAATGGACAAACGTTAGCAAGAGGACAAAGGAACATTTACAATGTACATGTATGCTGTGGTGGGAATGCGTGCTGCAGGATCATTGTAGAAACTTCAAATTGTAAAAATTAAGATTAAGCCTCGTGGAATTCAATCATAATCCACGCGATATGTCCTGATAAATTGCACCTGGTGCCAAGATGATAAAGGGTAAAAACAACCAACTCATTAATAATCCGCCGAGTCGAAGCAGCCTAGTGGTTCAGCTTAAACAGCTACTAATCATACTAGCCTACTCTGTTTTTCTCCGGCATATCCTGCTAGGATTACGTAAGGGGCCGGTCATTATTTATCAGGTGGGGGGTTGGGTAAAAACTGGGGGGTCACACTTTCATTTTCAACATTATTAGGGGGGTCATACTTTTATTTTCGATGGGACTGGGGGGGTCGGAGTTTGAAATTGAGTTATTTTGGGAAAATCTGAATGGTAAAATAGCTAAATAATTAGGTGGAAACAATCCACTCAATATCAGTACATGGACTCATTGGAGTAAGCGATGGAATTTCATAACATTTTCAGTCAAAACCATAATCTCACTGAAACCGGATCCTGCAGAGGACCATCCATGAACACTAACATCAAGAGATGCCGCAATTCGTGTGCATCAGGGCTCAAAATGTATAATTTTTTCCAGGAGCCAAAGGCTCCTATTTCGCTCCCATTCAACAGTTTTCAGGAGCCAATTTGCTCATAGAAGCATATTTCAATATCACTTTACAGATTTTCATCAGCCAATTGGCTCCTGAGCTCTATTGCCTTGGAGCAAATCTGAAATGTTATGAGCCTGTGGCTACCTACAAGTGGCAATTCTGAGCCTTGATGTGCATTGATCAACGCTCATCACTCAGATTGAAACATTGTCACCAAGAATCAACTTTGGACCTAACGGAGCAGCACTACAGCTGAACACGATGCCAGCAAGGACGAACCCGGCAGGGTCCTGTCACAAACAAACCACGGATCAACCAGTCCATACCACCCTGAGCAACATAGCCTCCCTTCCGATGAACCCGAACTAGCATGTCAGAACAACAGACCGGTTTTCCACTCGAAATTTTGTCTACACATGACCCCACTGAGGATATTCCCCAAAGACCTCAGGACTATCACAAACCACCATGTAAATGACATGGACCTTTCCACACAGAATGGCAAAATAGTCCTGGATCGCCTCGGATGACCCGGATAGTGAATCTGACTCACATGATTTGGATGGTGGCAGAACATTATGAGCCCATCATAGAGCCAACACAGGCCTGATTCAAGACTAGATAAAAAAACAGTTCTGAATGGCCTGATTCACCATTTCTTCCCTGCTCATCAATGATATGTGGAAGAGCCCTGTATTTTTTGTGAGTTCGCTATGGTGTCCAGTAAAAATCCAGTCAAAATCTGTAAGGGTTTTCATACATTTTTCCCATTCCATCAAAAATTTCGGAGTCGAAGAATCAACTGAATGATCTTTTACCTAGGTCTCGAGTGTTTCAAGTGGGCTCCGAAACAATGGGCTGTTAAGTGCCCATATATAGTATGCATACAAGTAATAATTGTTGTCATGGCATTCACACTTGAAGTGAACGAATGGTGGATACACGAAGAGCACAAATCATGATATTCACTGAACTTATAGTATCATACATTTGCGACAAAAGTCACAATTGTTTCACTAAAAATGGGGATTGGGGGGGGGGGTCATACTTTTATTTTGAATCTTGGTGGGGGGGTCATAGATTGGTTTTCAATATCGGTGGGGGGGTCAAACTTTGAAAACTCATTTCTCGGAAAAACCATCCAACCTCCCCACCCAGTAAATAATGACCGGCCCCTAATCATGTGAATCTAAGGGATACTGCGGTGTAGTGAGTTGCTTCACGTGATGATAATATTTTTGCATGTCCACGGATTCCACTGATATTGTATTTTCTTCCATCAGAATCTATGAACTAACGTGAACTACTGTGCAGTGATAGGGCTAATGAATCGCTCAGTCAGAGGCACGCTTCTAAACTGGTAATAATGTGTCAAATAGTAGAACAATTAAAAATCCGGATGTCAGTTCCATTGTCATGCATTCTGGAATGTTGAACAAGATCATGACGAACTCGATAATAATAACTGCTCCGATTAGACTTGAAAAGCAACACATCCAGTAGAGCTTTTTGTGACCGAATCCACCAATAAAGCCACACATGCATTGAATACTGTAAATCATGTAATTTTCGTGTATTAGTATACAGTCGGAATTCCTTAGAATATAATTAAATTGTACCTCAGTACAAATTAAGTGTTGTTTGCACCTCTAAAACCATTTGAGATATAATTAGCTTCAAGGACTACAATGTATTTAATTCACACGAGATCGAAGCCGAATCCCTGTCGTTGTTCGAGATTTACAGATATCAGGTTTAAAATACGAGATGTGTCGGTGCAGTCATTATGTCAAATTGTGTGTCGGCACGAACCGCTTCTATCTGTATTACCCGTTCGAGCAAATACGACATGCAAATAAACGTATCAAATAGGTACAAAACGGGGACGGACCGGGTCCAAAGCAGTAAGCCACCAGTCGTTCATTGCGAAGATATAATAAATATGTTCTCTAAACATACGACCGAACGAAAAAAAAATCCGATTGATTCATTGATCGTAGCAGTACTTCTTTTGAACGGCTCAGTGCCCATCCATTAACGGAATGAACGTATTAAAAATGCATTCCGATCTTTCCTGTCTTTTCGAGTCTTGATTCCACGAATCAACACCTCGAAGGAATATTATTATTCGGTATCACGTCGGACTACATCATTTCTCGTCGACTACCCGCGGAAAACACGCGGTGAAACTCCCTCTTCAAAATGGAGGAAAGAGAGTCCCACAAGGTGCGTCTGGAGTTGGCGCTCGTTCTCCTCTCGCTTCTCTGGGGTAGGACCGATTCTCTCTATCTGGAGACTCAGTACAACAGACATAGGCAGTGGTCCCGTTTGGACGTTCCCAACCCTCGCAAGGATGTCTGGAGGTGTGGGCGAGAGGGAATCAGCTCAGCGATTTGTGATCCGGAACAGTTGCTCTCCAAATCAGAAGGTATGCTACATGTTCATCTACGACAGAATTGGGAAGCAAAACAGTGGATATATATAATACACATAATGGAATAGGATGTAACCCGAATTGCAATGCATTTGCATGATTTGCGTAGGTACATATTCACTTACCCGAGATTACAAACACATTATACATTGATTCACATCTTTCAGAAAACAATATCGCATTAATCTCGTTTCATTACACATGCTTTTAAAACCAACCAATTACCGAGAGTTAGAATCAGTTTATCGTTCAACCATGCCATGTGGACCAGACAAGTAAAACATTATAATCCGCAATTACGAATGGCATTCACCAATCAATCTTCTTTGATGTTTATTCCAAACACAAATCACATTTTAACAGTGGACGCCATCGAGGCTGCAATGGAAGCGTTTCGCGTGAAAACTGGCACGGGTGTCTGTAACTGTAAAAACCCGGATGACTGCCGACGGACGCCGGGAATGATGACGTCAAAGAAAAGCCTCCACCTGGACAACATCTACGGTGGTTGGCAGCCGGGAATCCTCATCGTGTCACAGATCAAGCTCAACTCCGAGTCGAACAGCGACAGCGAAGCCGAGCAGCTTGCGACGTACGTCCGGTACCTTCGGGAACGTGCGTGGAACTTCGGCGTCTGCGAGGATGACTTCGTTATACTGATCTCGATTAAGCAGGGCTTGGTATGTGTATCGTTCGCTAATGTAGAACGATTTGTAATAGCCATACATAATATTGTTAATAGCAAAGTAGCTACACACTTTCAGGAATATATCACGGTGATAGATAATCATAAATATAACTAGTCCTATCTATTCTCTAATTCGTTGAGGGTAATTATTGCACAATGAATAAAATGGGGAAATAATAGTGACACGTTGGTTAAATTTTGCCAGGTGTACACTGATATCGGAGAAAACCTTCAAAAAAATTTGCCTCCGTCCTGTGCATCTCGTATCTTCGAAGACCACAAGTTTTATTTCCATGATGACGATTATGTTTCGGGACTTTCCGGAATGCTCAACACCTACGCCGATGTCATAACGGGCCAGAAACAGTGCAAGCGACGCGTAGCTATATCTGTGTACATCAGTGGAGTCGGTGTGACGTTGATGTTGCTGATTGGTGTATTTTTGGTGCGCCGCCGGATAAAAAATAGTTCCGGTTGTGTGCGGTGCGAAAAGCGGCGCGAATCCTGCACGCAACAATGCTTCAAAAAACAAGCTCGAAGGGATGGACTTAGCATGTACGAATACGCATATTCGGATGGCGAGGGGGAATATGGAAGCGAAGAGGAGAGCCTTTATTCAGAGTACACAGGCGGCAGTATCAGCAGTTATCATCCGTCACAGGACAGTAGTTTTTATACAGATGGATAAAAATCGATCATTCGGGAAGAACTATTGAAACATTGAAAAATTGAAACATTCTGTCAATGCTGTTTTTTTCTACACAACAGAAATGTGTTCTCTTCTGTTGAGAGTATATAGCTGGCAATCGAGCGTTATGATGAGTGAAAGATTGTCATAGCGTCGCCTTTCATTCGCTTTTTGCCGAATTTGTGACAGTATTGTGACGTTTGTGAAGTAATTGCGATCCAATTTTACCACTGCACTCGCTCGCAACCCAAGACTTTGCCCATAAAAATATGTAAGATATAACTTCATTTTTCACTCTGTATATAGTAAATGAGCATATCTCAATAAAGCTTTGGAGAAATATTACTCATACTATTCTTATGTCATGTGTAAATAATGTGAAATTTGAGGCTGCCCATATCCTTAACATCACGTGTAATAAGATTGTTAAAAGTATCACTCATACTGACTCGGGACACTACTATATGGACTATGGGATTCATATTTGACTCAAAAACCTATAATGACAAATACACCTTTTCAATTTTCTTAGGCAGCTATGAATTTACCCACATATGAATTTCCACATGTCAACATGTATGAACGTGTGTGTTGTGTGACCACTTGGGTCACTCGTTTCATACGACACAACCTCTGTTTAGCCTGGCTTTCCGAAAAAAAAAAACCCACAGCAGCTGGAGTAAGATATTAATCTTGACTATCTAGCACTCAACGCTGTACGGAAGAACAACACCATCTCAAAGTGTATATTAGATAGAGTTATATACCTGTATATGGATGATACCGGTAACTTCGTCGAAACAGTAATAAATGTCTGAATTTCCCAGCAGCATCCATTGATGTGTCTTATTCACCTACTTTCACCTGGAACGATGCCAACGGTCAATTCTCCCCAATATTGACTAGAACTGCCGTTAACTTATCGTTAACTTATCGATATGTGCAATCGTATTCCGAGTGTTGCGATAACAAAATTATATCACTACATATTATATACTAAAATATAGAATTTTAGAAATACGGAATTTTACCTAGTAGCGACTCAATTGTAGTACGGACAGGTCGTAGGATGAAACTACGACCAGAAGGCAAGAGCTCCCAAAACCAGGTTCTGCTTCTCACATGCTGAGCGCAGCTGAACTAGAAACCAAGTTTGAGCGAGTTCTCTGGAGCAACTTGCTTGTGATTTATCATAGCTTGGTGGTTCGATATGACTATTTATTCATGAATAATTTACAAGTACCAATAACGTGATATAATCTATTATAATACAGAGCTATGAAAGTCTCAATAATAAACATATAAGTACAAAATGATATTACTTTCACAAATGTCACAGTTGGACATAAACGTCCGTCTTATTTGAAAAAAAGAAAGCTAGAGCTGTTCTCAGCAGTATTCCCCAGTGGTATTCCTCGTATAGGTAATAAATATCGTAAACAATAAATCTGTGAATGTCAAGAAGTTGTAGGAGCTGATTCCTCTTTGACAATTAGGGTGTTTTCTGGCTCGGTGTTTGTCTTTTCGTTGTTGTTCGTTTCTTGTGTCGATGACGAGGGTTCCACCCACTCAGAGCACTTCTCAACAGAGTTAATACGAGCCATTTCCTCTATAGCCTTGTCATCTACAGTATCTGGATCTGTCGTGATAATCTTCACCATTTCCTCTCCATCTGTGTCTTGTCTCTCCTTCCCTGCCAACTCGTCTTTGTCGCCAGCCTCTTCGTCTTCATCACCAGCGCCATCATCACCGCCATCATCTACTGGGGACCCAAGTCGTTCAACGCCATCGCCCTTAGGCTGATCTCCCACTGTATCACCTTCTCCCGTCTCCGCCGGAGATTCCGCATCGTGAGCCGACAGCTGCCGTTCTGCCTCGAGCTCCCGCGTTAGCTCCCGCTCCTCAGCCTCTCGCTTCAGCGTCTTCGTGTCCTCGATCGCCTGCTCCATGGCGATCTTCGCCTCGGGAGACATGAATTCTGCCCACACGGTCGACTTGCTCCCCTTGTCCCGGCCACGACGCCTTTTAGATACCTCCATGGTAGCGAGCTTACTATGTTGATATCCGAGATATTAGATAACACTTGTGCGGTGAAATTCTGAAGTTTGACTCCTGGACGAGTCCTGGACCTTTAAGGAAAGGCTGTCTGGTAGTGTATCAATAAATTGTGCTACCAGACATTCTTCGATTCCGTCATTTTGCCGTATAATCTGTTTCACTATTGCCACACAAGTGACAGTAAATTCATTTGAATGTCTTCAAAAATTATCAACAAGAATACACGTACATTCACACAATACTCCACACCATGTGTTCCCGGCTGTTTTCGTCGCCACGGCGAGAAAAATGGACGGCCTAAACACTCGACGGTATGATCTTCAAGCTCTTCTGAGAGATCTTTAGTCGAAACTTCTCAAACAAGTCTTATATATGTGGGCCTCTGCTCTTGGTATTAGAGAAAAAAAGTGTAACGACCGTCGATCGAATCAACGATGGCCCACTTTGAGCGAAACCCCCCCCCCCCCCCCGCATGACTTCGGATAAACGGGGCGACTGTCCACTCGTCTACTGATCTCTGTTGGCTTTTGAAATTACAATGCGTCTTGCTGGTGTGTCAACAAATTATCTCTGGCTTCCAAGTAATGCTTGATCGAGTGGCGCGGTTATTTGATATTGGGTCTGATTATTCATAGTGAGCGCTTCTGATCTTGTCATTTGCACACGTAAAAACTTGAGGTTAGATATATTAATAACCACATTGTACAGCCTATGTAAGGTTGGGGCTTGAATTGTGCTGTTTAACGATTAAATGCCTTATTTTAGAAGATTAAAAATTACTTTTGAGTAAGGCAACCGATGATTGTTATAGCGAAATTATTCTTCCTGATACATAAATGATATCTGGCTCATAAAATCTAATCTCAAGTCCAACAGAATATTTCCAGGATATCAGAACGATATCGGAGATTATCCATCGATCAGATGCTGTTATCTATGATTAGCTGCTGACATTCCATGATAATCCTATGGTATCAAGTGTTAAAATATCACAACAATGCAATACTACCCAATCAATGAACATTATATGTGATATATATGCTGTTGAACAACAAGGATCACATATAGAACAGCTTGATATATCTGCATTTCTAAATGAGTGTACCTTTAGAATATCAATATGACGAAACTTCCGCCTAAATAGCTACCGCCGCTTGAAGGTGTCGATACCACCCATAAATAACCCACTCATACAGCCGATGAAGAAGAAAAATAATAAAAAACAAACAGCAATACGAGACAGATTATCGGTGATTGAAAGACACTTGGCCTCATATCTTAATCCAAATTTAATGCCCGCTGTAGGGTTTTTGTTTGTGGTTTATATGTTTCACCATGATACATTCCGTACTGTTCCTTTTTTTTTGCAAGTGCGCACTGAATTTTACGGATGACATCTGACCAACGAGCTGTACAATGAATGTTTTTATCTCGCGCCAGTCTCAATTTCCAATCAATTTTCCACGAGATCGTGACCCGAGATGAAAGAAATGATCGATCCACACCAATTATCCTGTATATTATACGTTTGTTGACAATCTGGCAAGCGGAGTGGGTTAAGTATTTGATGTCTGCTTCTCAAGTGGCATGATGCGTCATAGGCTTTGATAGATCCTTGAAATAATTATGCCTACTTAAGACCAAATTTATTGCGAGGACTGTGAATAATCGTGAAAAAAGTCGGCCTCGAAAGGAAATTGCAACTGAAAACAGATGGGCTCTGACGAACATAAGGAATACTAACAAAAAATATTATATACGTGCTGGAAGGACAATATCATATTCTCAGAGGACTGAACTTTTCTGCGTGACTGAGTAACAATGAATGTAATATGACATATGTTTGATTTTATAATTTTAGATCGCCTGCGGGCGATTCCTCTCTGTCAAATTTCACCATTTTGGGTGGGATATGTACGTGATTCAAGCGTGATTCGATTTAATTGTACGCTTGTTAATTTACGGACGAGTTGTTAGTCAACCTAAAAGATCGGAGCACAGGCCAAAACGAACACGTTATGCTGGCGAGCAGATCTTGCCTCGCGTCATAGTATATATGCGGTTATGTTACATGTACAACTACTGATCCCGTGCCATTTTCATATTGATTTTGATTTAGAGTGATTTTCCATTAGAATAGACCCCAATGAGACGATAAAAAGCGGTTTCCATTGTGTTCCAACCATTTTTCGTCCGAAAATCCAATATGGCTGCCAATGGTCTCCAAAAATCAGAAAATCACCTATCTTCGGTCCTAATTGACGTGAAAAAATAAATATCGTATTGTTTTATATGTTTTCAGGGACGAGGGATACAACAAAACCAGTGTCTATCTGATGAATGCAATTACCGGTTCATCGGAGGAATATTACGCAAAATAATATCATTATAGGGACTGAATTCGTTCACTTTTCAGTATTTGACCCATGTTTTTTATTATTATTAATGATGAGTTACAGCAATATAAACCATACAAGTAACCTACAGTGGAGAGAATTACTTTTGTGGCCAGCAGAAATATGTAAGGATGGGAAATTTTGTGTGAATAATAACTTTAATTTAGTGGATTAAATTGCTCAATATTCTTTATATAATAAACAAAGGAGAACATACCATAGGTGTTTATCCGAGTACAGACATTCAATGGTTTTAATGTTGCCCAATGTTTCTGATCAAATTGATAGTTTATGCATCTATTTTGCTGTAAATAATCATACTGGTTAGAGTCATAGCATTTGATAGAACATGGCACAAAACCCGGCCCTTTTATGAGTACATGTTTTCCATGGACTCACAATACTGAATGTCGAGTTCACATTGTAAAAAGATAGGTCCCATAAAACTTGGTTACACAGTTGATTTCCATATGAATAAGTCACACCAATATTTATACAGTTGATATAGAAAGTCAGACAATCAGACACAATCAATCACATCAAAGTAAATGATACGGGAAATTGTGTACATCCTCAGACAATTTATCTCCTCCAAGTCTATTCAGGTGTACCGTATCCTTGTCAGATCGCCAGATTGCTAGCCGTCGGCAACTCTGTTAAAAACATCCCACTGAATTCCAGTTCCATAAGTCGCCCCAGAACTCAGAACCTTCTAGTTTAAAATCCCGCATTACCAATATCCTCCAAACATCACTATAGGTAAGGGAAATGATTTTGTGGTTGTATGAGGTATATATGTATGTTATGTTAATTTTTGTTATACACTCTGTCTGAATTGACTTTGATTGTATTCTCCTATACCCCTACAATGGGGTGACTTTCACGAGAATAGAATAAACTAAACTAATTGGTAGGAGATTCGGTAATTGCACCTGAGTATCCCAGCCGCAAACTAACTCAAAACAGCGCTTTCCATTGTCATGTAATTACTGTTATTATTATATACCTATGCGAGTTGTCCTATTGTACAGTATAGACAATCGATCGTGCGATTAATTCCTGTATTGGAACATACAGGTCATGTGTTAATTGCATGGCGTATCCGTGGCAACGCTCTCAGCAACCGGCGGTGTTTATACGTTTATATTCATGCGCTGGTAACCTGACTGTTTTGTAGGTCAAAGAATTGATAAAAACACTTCATGTCTTCGTGTAAATAATCACAAATTAAAGTCAGAAAATGTAATAGTTTGCTTTCCAATGGATGCACATGTCATTGTGCGGTATATAATAATAAGTTAATCAACTGAATTCAGTATTTGAGGCACTCGGTCGTGTCTGGGCCGGGGACGAACTCGCAAGCTCGTGCGTGCTGCGGCCCAGACCCGACCTTGGGCCTCAAACACTGAATTCAGTCGATTACCTATAATTATGACATTAATATCAGCAGTGTTCTTCGTCAGTTTAACGGGATGTACCGGGTTCTATCGCAAATTCCCAAAACCCACACCAGTGTATGCTGAATCTGAGAGAGTCGTCCGGAGAAGTCGGAAGACAGGAGATACATAGGGTGAGGTCGACGACAATCACATATATACCCGGCCCTGAAGGGAATTAGTGCATCTCATTCAGTTAATTTCACATGATCTAGAGGACCCCCGTTATTGAATGAATATCAATTACACACTTATTCACACTCCTTCGTGATGTGCTGTGGCAGCTTGTCGATATCGTTGTAACAATTCATGTGCAGCAGAAGATAAAAAAAAAATATTTCCAGGGGACAGGCGGAGTTGAACCACCGACCTCTCGATCTGCAGTCGAATGCTCTACCACTGAGCTATATCCCCTACACATAGAACACCAACGCCTACATTCGTACATGAATATTGTCGTCCTGATGTTGCCAACAGCATGACCTTTTTGTCCAAGTTGGATCAATATTTTACTGGTCAGGAAGCACGACATATCCTTTTCGCACGCGCACACAAAACACACACCGACGCACACACAATACCAGACATGTCGACACTGGTTTTATACTGTATTATACTGACACTGTATTGGTGGTAATAGATTGATACTTACATACAGTCACTGTAATTGAGCATTCCTGCAAAAACTTGTACAAAAAATGTATTTTTTTTTGCCAAAAAATGTATTTGTCAAGTAAATATTTTAAAATACTATCGAAACTTTTGAGTAAATTATGAGTTATCATGGGGTTCAGATTCCACAACGGATCTGACTGAAGTCACCGTATCACTCTCGAGCAGGATGTTGCTGACTGAGGTCGCATATCATACCATATTATTGAATTGCTGAAAACCCGTGATCCTGATTGGTCAATTTCCCGACAATAAGACGCCCTAATTTGAATATTATCGCGGCGCCTCCGCACCCCCCCCCCCCCCCCCCTGATATTTTTTTTATATTTTGGGCTTCAGGCGGATAATACGAGATGGCGTTCTAATGTGGTGACTTCAGGCCGACATCATGGGTAGTGGGGTCTGAAGCTCATGCTAATTTAAAATGTTGCGAGTCTGGAGGTCATGATACTATAAGTTATCATGGGCTTCAGACCCCAATACGGCGTGATATCTGCCTGAAGTCACAATATCCCACGAGGCCGTAGGCCGAGTGGGATATGCTGACTGAAGGCAGATATCATGCCGTATTTGGGTCTGAAGTCCATGGTAACGATTTTATCATTGGAACTCTCCAAAACGTCATTCCGTATTACCCGCCTGAAGCCCACGATACAGAAAATATCGTGGGGTTGTGTCACAGCTGTATTGTGGGGGAATTGACCAATCAGGATCGCGCATTGTCAGCAATCCGATGATAAGATTCTATCCCTACCATAGATTATTATGGAACTCTCCAAAACGTCATTCCCTATTACCCGTCTGAAGCCCATAATACAGAAAATACTGGGGTTTTGCGGGACAAATACGGCGATGTGCTGTCGGGTATTGACCAATCAGCTTGACGCATTTTTATCAATCCAATGGTCCTATTCACAGAATTTCCCGCCACTGGTCACGAGAGTGCCGACCAATCACAGCTGCGCGCAGTAACGGTAATAAACAAATCCGCAGTGTTCAGTTTATCGCACATTTTCTTATCATAGACAGCAATACAGATTATATTTAACCCAGATGCCCCATTATCTGCAACAAGGCTGTATGGAAACAAGGGTTTCTTAGCTAATTGATCACCAAAAACGGGCGATGCGAGTTTGGTCAGAATGCCAACACAGTATTGGGGAAATCCCAGTAAGGGAAACACGGGCGAATGACCATGGTGATCCTCGCGCTGTGTTTGTAAACAAATAGTTCTGGCTACACAGTACGGGCGAGGTTGGTCTCAACGAGGGAAGGGATGGGTTTACGGGTATTTTTTCTCGATATATATGCGATTGTCACATAATGTCAGGTTTCTTTCAGGTTTCTGCGTGTCACATGACATTATGAGTGTTTTTGCTACACGTGGTCAGGCTGGGATTTCCCCAGATTTCCGAAGATTGCGCGCAGCTGCGAAACTTGGTCAGTTTGAACTACGGAGTTTGCCGACTTCTAGCAGGAGTCTGTGAATATAGGACCATTATTATCAAAATACAAATATCAACGAGACAATCCGAGATTGCAGACCCTCGCCCTTCAGATTTAGTCACTAAAATTAGGCGATAATTGATAGTTTTGGTCTTAAGACCATCGGTTGTACGCCATACGATTGGGAATTGGCCAAAGAAAAATACAAAAATAGGTTGAACATTTAATATTGATTAGAACCGGAGTTATAGTCAATTATATAATTTTATTTTTTCAGTTGCCATGGCAACCGTTTTGACCCGATTTTGGCAAAATTTGAAAGGGACTGAGCCATTACCATAGCACCCCAGCCCTATAAATTTCAAATCTATCGAACCGTTTGCCTTTGAGTTATGAGCGCAGACATTTGCACTGAAACGTCGCTGGCCAAAAATAACCGGAATCGTGACCCCAATTTTTCGACATCCGGCGATAATAGAGAGTTTTCGTCGTATGACCATCGGTCGTACACCAAACGATCGGGAATTGGCCAAAGAAAAATACGAAAATAGTTGGAAAAATTAATATCAAATAGAACCGGAGTTAGAGCCAATTATGTGATTTTCTTTTTTTCCGTTGCCAAAATTCTGAAGGGAATGAGCCAGCGCCATAGCACTCTTGCTATATAAATTTCAAATCGATCGGGCCGTTTGCCTTTGAGTTATGAGCACAGACATTTGCACTGAAACGTCGCTGGCCAAAAAAAATTGAAACCGTGACCCCCAATTTTTCGACATCGGGCGATAATGGAGAGTTTTGGTCGTACGACCACGGGCCATATATCAGATGATCAGGAATTGGCCATAGAAAAATACAAAATTAGTTAGAAAAATTTATCTTGAATAGAATCGGAGTTATGGTCAATTATTGATTTTTACATTTTCCGTTGCCATGGCAACAGGACCGAGCCACTGAGATACCGCTTCATCCCTAAAAGTTTCATGTTGATCGGACCATTCTCCTTTGAGATATGCGCGCGGACAGACAGACAGACAAACAAACAAACAAACAAACAGACATACAAACGGACAGACCCAATTGCAATACCCTCTGCCCCTATCGGGGCGAGGGTAAAAATAGTTATTCACATCATGCCAAATCACCAGGTATGTTTCAGCACATAGGAGCAGAAGATCATTTTGTGGGTGGATATTCTCTAAAATGTTCTTTCCACTTCAAAAACTGGTGAAAAGGCAGAGCATACCTCTCTCACCATCATGTATCAAAATACTATGTGGCTTCATCACAGCTTGCATTGAAGGACAGTTCAGGTCATCGCAACCTTGCACTATTATCATTGTAGATATCCCAATTACCATCGATTACCGTTACGGTAGTCGTCAAAATGGCTGAAGATGATGCGATTCGAATCTAAGTTCACCGAGAACAGGATACTCTGATGGTATCAGAACTAGGCGAGTGAGGCCTATACGGTCCATGATGTTGCTTCTGCCACCAATTACAAAATATATTGTATTGTTCACGTTAAGTTGTCTAAGATCCATTTTAAAAAAAACCCTCGTTAATTACCGTAACGTGTACTGATGATTACAGTAACGTGAAAATAAATATATGGAACTGATTACGTATCATGGTGAAGCTTTCAAGACAAATACGATACTTGTGATATGACTTGTAGCTGTGATGCGATGCATGTGTTGCAGACGTTTAGAAAATGTGGAAATTTAATAGAGGGGTCTAATAATGACTTAAAACATGGCAAATTTAATATAATAATAACTTAATATCACAATAAGATGCTAGATCTAGTATTGTCCTTCTAGTATTGACTTTCTGACCACAATTATTCTAGTCCAGATACCAGTAATGTAGTTCGAAGTGAACAAATTTTTCTTACAGACCAGCTTGTCCCAGATGGAGAAAATTTCAGTGAAACATCGCGGTGACCCGACCAGGACTCGAACCATGGAGAATCCACTTACAGGACGAGTGCTTTACTAATTGAGCTACCGAAAATAAAATACAAATTTTTGTTTATTTTATCACATTAAATTATATTGATGAAAATTCGTCTTGTCACATGTGTGTTAGCACAACACTTGCAAAGTGTCCGAGTGTGTATATATAATTGGCATATCAATATGTTGTCTTTTAAAAACTTTTGGAGCAATGAATTGAATTGGAGAAACTTCAGCAGAGTAATCTAGATATAAGAGTAATCTAGATAAACGCTCTTCATTAAATTTACATTCAGTTGTAGCCACAACAACCTGTTTAATCGGTTCAATAAGATTATGAAGTTAGAATAATGTTATAAAATATTAAATGACATATAGTTTCTCTGCATTCATGTATCGTATTGATTAATAAGCTATGAACGAATGTCATATAAAAGAAGAATTATATAAATGCATGAAATTAATACATTATATTATTCCTCGTAGCTGCTCATGCTTCCTACAAAAAATAATATAATATTATGTAATCAGGACATACACCCGTACATAACTTTAATATGCCATGTTTTTGGTATACGCATGTAGTACACAATATTCTGACAATTATTCCAGTATTTGCGTTATGGTAGTTGATTTTCTATTCATCATAAACATTTTCCACCACGTTATCATCCTATTTACTGTCAACATTCGTCAATGGTGAATTTGACGTTATGGTAATCACACCAAAAGTCGGCTATATGCCTCACAATCTATTAGCGATACATCCAGTACAACAAAAAACTTATCATCCAAATTGTTTGGTTTTTTAAATATTGGATAATTTACGATAAACCGACCTGAAACTTTTCGAAGCGAAATACTCTCCGCCGTTTTTTACGATTACCGTAGCGCACATTACGGTAATCGTACGGTAATCGGGGTATCCACAGTGATTATGCTCGTAAACTAAGCCGGTAAACAACTAACGACTAAGCAAACAAGTACAACTGGATTCCAATCTATCATAAATGTTTCACTCTGGTATTTGGTCATATTTGCTTTGTCACCACAGCAGAAATGATAAAAGTCCCGTACATGAATTAACTAAGAACATACGGTGCATCCTGTTCACGACTCTCTTGAGGAGTCCATGATTTATAGATAATGCGTGGCATGTCTTCCACGCATTATTTACATGCGAGGAGGCTGATTCAATCACATACATTTGTATTGAAACTTCTCAAAAGAAACATAAGTGTTTCGCCGACAAGGTTATATATGTTTAATTATTTTCTTTCCGTTCACATAACAGTTCCATATCAAAGAGAGGTCAAGCCGTTTATCAAGATTCTCGTTACAACCGCAACAAAGAGGTCGCCAACAAAACAGTGTGCACTCTGTGTGGATTGAAACTGACTCGGATTTTTAACCATTGCAGTATATATATTTTTTCACTATAATTCGTTAGACGAGAAAGACACGTGTCTCTTATTTTTCATATTTTCACTGCATCACGTGATATGATGGCTAGTGGATTGATGTTCGCGTCTATATTCTTGGCGTTCGTCAACGTGATGTCAGCACAAACAGAAAACTCCACCAGGAGTACAGCTTTGGCGTATACAGAAAATGACACGGCAACGTGGCACCAGTGGGCTATTAGCAGTACGGAAGGATTTACATTCACAGAGAGTGAATTTAACAGCACGCCAGCGATGAACTCGACCGAAACAATGGCACTACAAGAAGTGACAACTGCTCCTCCAGAACCAGTCGCATTTGTGCGTGAAAATCAAGGTATCACCGGGGTACCACAGGACATACCAGAGGGCGCTACGGTTATAAATCTTGGCGAGAACATGTTAGAATACTTCAACTTATCTGGTCACTATCCCTACTTGAAGAGATTAGAATTGCATAAAAACCGTTTACGACACTTTCCCCTCCTGGAAGATGATTTTGTAGCTCCTTTGGAAATAGTTGATCTCAGCCACAACCGTATAAAAGATATTGGCTACATCAATCCTAACCTGCGCCTGACTAATTTGAACCTGCTGGGGAACCGATTGGAGGAAATACCAGATCTGTCCACCATGAACAGTTCCTTGGGCGTTCTAACCATTGTCAATAACAACATAGGCAACATCAGTTACTTTCACACAGAACGCCTGGCTGTGCTCAGGAAACTCCACACTCTCAACTTTAACAGCAACCCAATATCAGAGATGAATGAGAATACACCTGACAGGGGGAACATCAGGAAAGTGCTCTCCCAAGGCATGCGACTCACAACGTTCCCACACTTGCCTAATCTTCTGTACAATGTAAGAACATTATTCATTGATTTTAGTACAATCAATATAGATTACATTGATCAATACGCCAGTATCAAAACGATCAGTATGAGAGCTTGTAACATTGGCGGCCTTTTTCCTGACTTTTCGAACGTCAGTTCAACATTGCGTTACATCAATGTTGAAAGAAGCGGTATCACCTACGTGGATCCTGATAAGGTCGCGATACTCACACAACTTACTCATATCTATCTTCAAAATAATCCAATCACTGCGGTGCCGGATTTGCAACTGCTTGGAAACAGCGTTTTCACGCTCAATATAGCAGGAACTGCCATAGACTATTTCCCCATACTGCCTGAACTTGGTACCAATATCAAGATTATACATATGGCAAACAACAATTTCAACATTGAATATATTGGCCACTTACCCATACTTCAGAGTCTTAACATGATGAACTGTAGGTATGGGGGATACTTCCCTAACTTGTACAATGTTAGCCAGACATTGACGCATTTGTACATGTCTAACAACGCCTTGGTTTATATCGAACCGTCATATCTGAATGAACTAGTCAACCTCAGATTCCTGTACCTCTACAACAATCCGTTGTCTGTGATGCCAGATGTAGCTGGCCCTGGTAACACCCTGACAATATTGAGTCTGCATGACACCAGTCTTGATGAATTCCCTGATCTCCCGAACCTGGGAGGCGTCTTGAAAACTTTGGAAGTGAGTGGACCTAAGCAGAAATTTACTGAAATATCCCAGAGTAGCATTGACAATCTTCCAAGCCTAGAGTTTCTCTGCATCAACGAAACGTCTTTGAAAAGACTTCCAGATTTCAGCCGAATTCCCACCAATGAGAATACCCTTCGCCTCAACTTGTATGACGTGTCTCTGAATTGTGACAGTAATGTTATTCTCCTGAACTTGATGGTACAACATGGAAAGATTACATTCGAAGATGGCTCTCATTATCCAACATGTGCAACGCCAGGAAAGGCTTCGGGAGAAAAGATCCACAGTGTTCCTCCAAGAACGATAGCCTCGTCTGGTGAGTGATATTTGTTTTCCTTGACCAGTGGTAATTATTATCAATATGAAGATCAACGAATGACATAAATAATTACATAAGAAATACTTATAAATGCAACAAAATAACAGAAAGATGTCATTGATCAAGATCCACCAAATGAATTTTGATGGTCTATGTCATTTTCAGTGGTGAACACGGAGAAGCAGCTGGCCGGCTTGTCCAAACAAGTGAAGGATCTCGCCAGCTTCAAAGCCTACTTGGGTATACAGGAGTCAATCCTGGACATGCGCTCACCATTGTGTCTCCTTGAATGTGTCAAGCGGGACGATTGTCTGATGTACGCCATCGATGACGGCGGGTGTATTCTGTCAAACTCGAGGTCTGGACCAGCGGATGCCTTTCTTAACTACACAAAGTGGTACATGTTGGATTGATTGTGCATGTTTTGCACACGTTAAGATATACGCTATGACCACAGTGTTACGAAGACTAGTGGTATATTGTTATTTCGCTCAGTCAAAGCATGACATCAACAATGATTTCAAATGTATACTAAAACAATGACTCGATTCTACCACAAGTTATTTCGTCAAGTGTTTGTGATTGTTGACAAGCTTTTGTTCTGATGATTCGATGCAAATAATTATAACCTATGTTGCCTTCGTTCACTTTGTATGTTAGATTGTGATACAACCGATGGGTACAAGGTTGCAATTGATAATTTCCAGACTAGAATCACATAATCAACAGTGCATGTGTAAATCATGGTGTGTTAAAAGTTGAGCACATCATGATGTATCATCAAATGTGGAAACAATAAGTATATTGTATCCGAGCAAAAACAAAACCAAGTACTGAGTCGGTGTCACTGCTGGCGGACGTTAAATCTGTCCCCGAGGATACCATCAACTCAGTAGCCTTCTGGCTATTGATTGGGTACTTATGTACTTGTCATATATCTGTTCCATGGGGTTTGTTTTGGATTTCTAAAATATTTTCATAGGTTGTTGGGCAGTTGTATACTAATTCCATCAGGTGTACAGTAGAAACAACTACATTTACCACACTGTCTGCCCCTGATGACGCCAGTGTGTGTTTGGATAAACTATTGGTCGGGCTTTGTTTCTATTGCAAAATGTTGTATTTTACGTTTGTTATTGTCATCATCAAAATCTACTGTATTTGTGGTAATAGATTGATACCTACATTATCCAATCTCAAAGTCCGGCGGGCAAAATTGAGAAAATTTTATGGAACTTCATGAACCCCCATATATGGCAATGAAGGGGTGAAATCAGGTGTTCCGGAAAGAGTGAGCATTTCCTGCCCCACATGTGGCACCCGTCATGAATTCCAAAACATTACCATACGAACAGGTCTTGCTTCATACTGGTGGCAGATTGTGTGACTATCAACCAGATTGTGATGACGTCCATAGAATTTCTTGAAAGCAGCTTTATTAGTCTTGATAAGGCATATCCTTGTCGCAGCAGTTTAGAGACTAGCTGGGAACTTCGATGAACAAAGCTACTTTATCTGCAATTTGCTTTAGGATAGCGTATAAATCGTGAGACAAGCACGCCATATGCTGTCGACACAGGAATATTGCGACCTAGAAAAGGGAAATTGACTATGGAATAACTGAAATCATCACGTTTGTCATTCAATCTAGTTCACACCTTAGAATATATCTCAATCTCCAACCTTAGGCCATGCTGTTTTTTATCTTTGTTTCCCGTCAGCGGGCGGGTGGAAATAACATTTATATTTAGAAAACAACAAAGAAGTGTTGTCATCTCCCCCCCTCCCCATAAAACAAAAAAACAAAAAAAAAACGAAAAAGAAAAACGATATTCTTATCCCTCAAAACACTGAAAATCGAGAAGGATAGTGATTGGTTTCCATTCTGCTGTTTTCTTCTGTGTTATCCATCAATGAAGTATTTAATAGGTTAGCAAATGTTCAAGTACCATTTATTTTATATTTTTGGGATGTGGTACCCTTTGAATGAAGATGTTATTATGATATTAAAGGTATGTGTTTTTTTTCCTATCTTTGTTTTTTTTCCTGGCTGGCTGGTACTTTTCAAAACATTTGACACGAAACAAAGACAAAAAACCAAAAACAATAAGCGCTTAGATCTGAATAGTTGGAAAAATTAGTCTGTAGTATCTTTAATTTCAAGTTCCATAGGAAATATGCCAACCAAATAATCACCAAACTTGTTATTATTCAGTGACAATACAACATCTATGTTACGAAAAGTGAAATTAAAGTTAATAGTTTGCTTCTTTGATACTCCTCTTTGTAGATGTTGGATTAAATCTGATCTATATGAGTATAATAACAGGTCTTCCAATAATTAGCCCAGCGGCATTTTGCAAAAATGCTGCTAGAAATAGGAGTAACCCCGACCGGAGGTTAAGCAAAGTGGGACCTATTTTAAATATGGATGTGGAAAGATATAGTGTTTCAAACCCATAGAAAAAACCTGTTTCTATGGTAACGTATCCAAAACTTGGGTGCGGATAAAAAACATTTTTGGTCATACCTCCCTTAATGAATCAGATAAAATCGTGTCGCTGACATCAAATAAAAGCGTATTTTATTATCTTTCACTTCTCATAAGCAGTTCTAATCGATTAAAAAAAAAATGTACAAAAAACACCATATTAGGAACTTTTCGTGAACTTTTTCTCATGCACATCAATTAAAAATTCCATGGAATAAGAAATAGTGGGGTGTGTACAAAACTCATTTGATAGGTGGCAGCATTGTAATAGTGGTAATTTTGGCGCCAAATCACTTAGGAATATCGTCTGTTGCGAAGCATGCATGTGACATTTGGCGCGAAAATTTAATATGTCTGGAGTATTATCATGGTATCGCCATAATAAATAACGTCATGACGTCATATTATCACTAAAACAGTGCCACCACCTGGCGATATGGTTTTTTTCTGCCCATGCCCCATTGTTGTATATGACGAAAAGTACCCCAGATCTGAGGTGTTCTCATAGTGTGTTTGTGATACAACATTTGGATGGAATGTGATAACTTTTATGTGAGATTATATGCACATATCTGAACTACGAATTTCCGTTCGTTCGGCTTTCGCGTTTTTCTCTCAATAGCTCATTACTTCAGGCTTCATGATAATTATATTAATGACGACCATTAATTCTTTTGTTGAGTTGGCCTTTAGTTTCTCCAATGTTCATGAGGCCACACATATTGCACTCAATTCCATATACAATATTGATAGTTTTGCAGTTGATGTTTTCATAGCTTTTTGTATTATATGTACGTTTTTAATGAGTAAACTTGAGAATTTGTAATTGATATATCACAAGTTTTTGAATTTTCTTGCTCCACATCTATTGATATTATATTGAGTGTCATCACCCTCTGACTTGAATATATCTGAACGTTTTACTTTACATTTTTTTTCGGAGTTGTACCATAGAGAACGATCAGAAGAGACTACTACATAAAATGTTTTCATTACATCTGATAAAATTATTCTAGAGACACCTTTTTGAAAACGTTCTATAATCTTCTGATATATTCTAGAGGAAAGAGGTCAAACTGCTCCTACACGGTGGGTATTTTCCAATGTACTGTAGTGAAAAAAAACTACAAAAACCACATTACATGGTGATGGGCATGGCATAGTGTTATACACAATAACATCGTACAGAGATCGCAAAATGCCATATTCTACAGGACGTGATGCGGTTCCAGCGGGTAGGTTGACTGGCATATCGAGAAGATATTGGTCATTGATGTAACTAATCATTTACGCATCAACAACAAGTTCCAATCAGGAAGGTTGGTCACGAAGGGAAGTTGGAATACAGGTGGGTTGCTCACCAGTGATCAAGACTCAAGAACGCACACACAATACTAGATATGTCGACACTGAAATACAGTAACTTTAATTGTATATTCCTGCAAAAGGTCGTTGCAAAAAAAATTGAAATATTTTGAAATGTTATTCAAATTTTTGAGCAAGTTATCATGGGGTTCAGATCTCCATACGGATTTGACTCAAGTCACCGTGTCTCTCTCGAACGGGACTTTGCTGTATGAATGCCGATATCAGAATTGTCATTGAATTGCTGGAAATACATGATCCTGATTGGTCAAGATCTGATAGATACTACGCTGTATTCGGAGTATTTCCGCGTGACACCACCCTCTCCCCCATTTTTGTGTTGTTTACATTTCAGGCAAATTAATACGTGATGGCATTTCGGAGATGTGATATATTGCGTATGGAGGTTATGAGAACTTATTAGGGTTTGAAGGCCATGGTAACGATCTTTAAATCATCACTACACCGAATTATTCTGGAATTTGAAACGTAATTCTCTATTATGTGTCTAAATCCAAGATACACAAAAAAGTTGCGGGGTTGCAGGACAAATACGGCATGGTACATTCAAGGATTGACCAATCAGATTCGCTCATTTTCAGCATTCCAATTATTATTATTAACATCATACCAAATCGATTATTATCAAAGTTGCTTCAGGTCGAAGAAGCAGAGGATCATCGTTATTATTCTTCACAATGTTCACCATTCCTACCTTATGTATCACAATACAATGTTGTTTCGCCATAGGGTGCTTCAAGTGATAGTTCAGGTCATCGCGCCCTTCGCACTAGAATGCTCATAAACTAAGCCGGCAAACAACTGACAACTGACAACTAAACTGACAAGTACAACTGGATTCCAATCTATAATAAATGTTCCACTATAGTATCCATCTAGTCATACTCGCTTTGTCGCTACAGAAAATATGGTCTCGAGCATGAATTAACTAAGAACATACGACGCATTCTATTCACGACCTCGTTGAGGAGTTCATAAATTAGATAATATCCATTGAATGTCTTCCACACATTCTTTATATGCGTGAAGACTGATTCAATCACATACTGGAACTTTTCAAACGAAACGGAAGTGTTGTGTCGTCAATGCTATGCATGTTTAATTAGTTTCTTTTCCTTGAAATAACAATTCCATGTCAGGGAGATGCAAGTGGATGATCAAGATTCCGATGAACATCCACAAAAAGGGAGCGCGACGAAATTTCCTTTGTGGACTACTTCAAATTGACTCCAAAGAACATTATCCATCGCAATGGTTATTGTAATTTTTCACAGTTACTTCGAAAATACCCACTGTGTAGGAGCCGTTTGACCTCTTTGAGAAGGATTTGAGAAGGGTAAATATCTTCAATTATTTGAAGTCTCATTGCATCACGTGATATAATGGCGAGTGGATTTGCATTGGCGTCTATATTTATGGTGTTCATCAACGTGACGTCAGCACAAACACAAAACTCCACTAGGAGTGACATGTCGTCCTATAGTTCTTCACTGGAGACTATCACACCATTTCCAAGAACGGACACAACCATCACACACGAGTACCTTGAAGACAACTACACAACGATGACATACGAGACTGACAGCGATCTGATGACATCACTCCCGTCCTACACAGGAGCAAAGGTGTCAGGAAGTACAACCACTGGTATACGTAGTACAACTTTGGAGTATACAAAAAATAACACATCACCATGGAACCAGTGGATTAACAGCAGCACCTTCACAGAGAGTGAATCAAACAGCACGTTACCAATGAACTTGACAGAGACTATGGCACTACAAGAAGTGACAACCGCTCCTCCAGAACCAGTTGCATTTGTGCGTCAAAATCAAGGTATCACCGAAGTACCGCAGGACATACCAGAGGGCGCTACGGTTATAAATCTTGCCGAAAATATGCTAGAGTACTTCAACTTATCGGGTCACTATCCCTACCTGGAGAAATTAACCTTGTACAAAAACCGTTTACGACACTTTCCTTTCCTAGACAATGAATTTGTGGCTCCTCTGAAAATAGTTGATCTCAGATACAACCGTATAAAAGACATTGGCTACATCAATCCTAACCTGCGCCTTTCAAATTTAAATCTGCAGCGGAACCGATTGGAAGAAATACCGGATCTGTCCACGATGAACAGTTCCTTGGGCAGTCTTACCATTTCCTATAACAAAATAAGCAACACCAGTTACTTCTACACTGAACGTCTGGCTATGCTACAAAAACTTTACCTTCTCAACCTTCAGTACAATCCAATATCAGAGTTGAATGAGAATACACCAGACAGGGGGAAGATCGGGCGAGCGATCTTCCAAAACATGCGTCTGACATCTTTCCCGCATTTGCCCAATCTGCTGTACAACCTGAGAAGATTATACCTTGACTTTAGCACGATCAATATAGATTACATTGATCACTACCCCAAAGTTATCACTATCAGTATGAGGGGTTGTAATATTGGTGGCCTTTTTCCTGACCTTTCTAACGTCAGTTCAACGTTGCGTGTTATCAATGTTGAAAGAAGCGGTATCACCTATATTGATCCTGAGAGGGTTGCGATACTCACGCGACTGTACTCTATCAATCTCAATCAAAACCCACTCACTACCGTGCCAGATTTGCAATTGCTTGGAAACAGCATTTTCACGCTGAATATAGCAAGAACTGCCATAGAATATTTCCCCATACTGCCTGAACTTGGAGCTAACATCAAGACTATACAGATGGCGAACAATAACTTCAACATTGAATATATTGGTCATTTACCCAAACTACAGCATCTGTACATGATGGACTGTAGGTATGGGGGATACTTCCCTGACTTGCACAATGTCAGCCAGACATTGACGCATTTGTACATGTCTAACAATGCCTTGGTTTACATTGAACCGTCATACCTTAACGAACTAGTCACACTAAGATTCCTGTACCTCTACAACAATCCGTTGTCTGTGATGCCAGATGTAGCTGGCCCTGGTAACACCCTGACAATATTGAGTTTGCATGACACCAGTCTTGATGAATTCCCTGATCTCCCGAACCTGGGAGGCGTCTTGAAAACTTTGGAAGTTAGTGGACCTGAACAGAAATTCACTGAAATTCCCCAGAGTAGCATTGACAATCTTCCAAGCCTAGAGTTTCTCTGCATCAACGAAACGTCTTTGAAAAGACTTCCAGATTTCAGCCGAATTCCCACCAATGAAAATACCCTTCGCCTCAACTTGTATGACGTGTCTCTGAATTGTGACAGTAATGTTATTCTCATGAACTTGATGGTCCAACATGGAAAGATCACATTCGAAGATGGCTCTCATTATCCAACATGTGCAACGCCGGAAAAGGCTTCGGGAGAGAAGGTCAATAAAGTTCCCCCGAGAACGTTAGCCTTGTCTGGTGAGTGTTATTTGTCTTTCTTGACCAGTGGACATTATTATCATGATTATCAGAAATCAACGATTGTCTAAGTAATAATTACATAGGAAACTATTATCAATTCAACAAAATAAAAAAATGATTAGGTTCCACCAAATGTACCCCCAATGATCTATGTCATTTTCAGTCGTGAACAAGGAGAAGCAGTTGGCCGGCCTGTCCACCCAAGTGAAGGATCTCGCCAGCTTCAAAGCCTACCCGGGTATACAGGAGTCAACCCCGGACGTGCGCTCACCATTGTGTGTCCTTGAATGTGTCAAGCGGAACGACTGTCTGATGTACGCAATCGATAACGGCGGGTGTATTCTGTCAAACTCGATGGCTGGACCAGCCGACGCCTTTCTTAACTACACAGAGTGGTACACATTGAATTGATTCTACATGCGTTGCTTACGTCATGTTGCACACTATGGCCACAATGTTAACACTGTAAAGGAGGTTGTAATTTGTTATTTCACTGAGACAAAACGTGACGTCACAATGACGTTGAAATCGTAAAAAAATACGACTCTACCACATGTTATTTCTAAGTGTTTGTGATCGGTTTTACAATCCTTTGTCCCGTTGATTCCATGTGGTTATAACGAGAATTACATAGCCCTCTTCATGCATTTCTGATATAACCTTAAGGAATAGTATGTGTTTCCAATCCATGTCATACTGAGCTCTGATTTGTTTTGAGATATGTGATGGGTTCAAATCTTATCCAGATTCAATGATTGAAATGACACAACATCATTAAAAACATTTTATTCATTTTGCTCATTTTGAAATGTGTTTCTTGGTCATTTTCACTTTGAATGGAGTGAATGAGACGATGACTGATATGGCAATCTGAATGGTATGGGTTGAAGAGGGAATGATCTGATTATCTAACATGACAAATCATGCATAAAATTTGTCTTATGTGTTGTGCATGAAGTAGACAGTTGACATACCAGTATGATATGCTAACCCACGGTTTATAGTGTACCAAAATCGATTTGTCAACGTTTCCAGCTATTTCATGATATGCTAAATCCAAAGCTGAGTGATGTCGAGCTCAAATATAAATATTAGTGGCTGATTTTTTTTGCAACACAATGGACGCGCAAAAACCTCCGAAGTCTTTCAGAATTACATATGGAAACATTTTCAAATCATCTTGGTTTTCAAATTGACTTTGGGAGAAGTATATAGATGTTGCCATACATTTGTGACCGAACGGAAATAAGCCTCGCATACACATACTAGCTTTATATCTGCACTAGTCTTGCTTTGTCAAGCAGAGGCAACTTTGTCATTGATTTAATTGTGTCTTTCTAATGGTTTGATTTATTTACATTAGCGCCATTGTCGGTGCTTTGTATCCTTTGATGCAACGGGATTCCAGCTTATTCACATTACATTATGTTTGAGCATAAACTAGGTCCATGGTCGGAGGTAACTTTGAGTAGCGCACAAAGGAAGAGAAAACTAGATGCTGGTACTGTCAAGTGACTGATTTATCTTTGTAATTCACCATAGTTTGTTTTGTAATTGATTTTGCTCAGGCCATCGGGCCTAATTTGTTGTTGAATTGGAACATATATTTTTTACCAGTGCAACTCTAACACAATGTTACTGGTATGTGTGTGTTGCTATTTTGTTGAACTGATGTTGAATCAGCTTTCACTTACATTATGAATCCAATTTGACGTTCATAGCCACGATGATTATCGTGAGAGTCATCGGAAACGAAGGGAACCAAAGACTGATACAAGTCAGAACATCCGGTTTGATGTCCTTTCTCTTGAGTGATAACTGCATTTTCATGACACCAAGGCCTTCCGTGTCAGTTTTGGGACAGGTGCCCGACATGTTGTACCTTCTATTTCTTCAAAGAAACACGATAACTCAAGGAAAAAAAATATATTATATCAGCACAACGAAAATAACATGCATCAGTCTATTCAAAGAAAATATTGAAATAAAGTAAGAAACAAGATATCAAATTGATTGTGTCCCCCGTGGCGCGGCTTGTGTGGCTGATACATTCCGTCCAGGCTAAATCCCCCACCGTATGGTGTGATAAGTTCCATCCTCTACACAACGCCTTAGTGTCATGTGTGAAACCTCGTGTTGGGAGGGTGCGACTTCCTGTCATGAAGAAAACCGACACGCTCTCTCGTTCATTCCATTTTGGGGTTTTATACCCTGTATATATACTGCTGTATTTTGCTATTATTCACGTTGCATACCAATGTACCAATGGGCACTCAATTTCCGCCTCGTCCGATGAATAAAGTACGTCTGTCTCCCTGAGTGTCTGTCTGACTCTGTCTGTCAAAATCTTTTTTTTTTTTCGAAAACTTTTTTTCATAAAGTACTGAGATAGCTAACTCAATATTAGTTCAACAAAACAGCAACAAAAACATAACATTGTTTCGAGCATCCATTTTGAAATGCAAGAATCAGCGAATAGTAAATAATAATTGAGCTTGGCACTACTTTGGATTGGATTTGGCATAGTTAGAAAATGTCGAAGAACAATTTTGGCAAGCTTCGACGATCGTAATGTGAGTCATTTATTATACACGACATCTGAAATCTCAAGCACTTTTTCAAGTTATCTAAAACACAATTTCATCTATGAACCGAGGCAATTACTGCAAAAATATGTCATTGGCTAAAATATGCACAAACTCCTAACTACGGTGGCTTAGATTCGCCATCACGTTTAATTTACACCCCAACCTTCTCACCCCTTTGAAAACCTTCTCACCCCGGTGAATACCTTTTCGCCCCGGTGAGGTGAGAAGGTTTTCACCGAGGTGAGAAGGTTCTCACCGGGGTGAGAAGGTTCTCACCGGGGTGAGAAGGTTCTCACCGGGGTGAGAAGGTTCTCACCGGGGTGAGAAGGTTCTCTCCGGGGTGAGAAGGTTCTCACCGGAGTGAGAAGGTTCTCACCAGAGTGAGAAGGTTTTCACTGGGGTGAGAAGGTTTTCATCGGGCTGATAAGGTTTTCACTGGGGTGATAAGGTTTTCACCGGGGTGAGAAGGTTTTCACCTGTGTGAGAAGGTTTTCACCGGGGTGAGAAGGTTTTCACCGAGGTGAGAAGGTTTTCACCAGGGTGAGAAGGCTTTCACTGGGGTGAGAAGGTGTTCACCGAGGTGAGAAGGTTCTCACCGGGGTAAGCAGGTATTCACGGGAGTGAGAAGGTATTCACCGAGGTGAGGTTTTCAACGGGGTGAGAAGATTTTCACCTAGGTGAGAATGTTTTCACCGGGATGAGAAGGTTCTCACCGGGGTGAGAAGGTTTTCACCGGGGTGAAAAGGTTCTCACCGAGGTGAGAAGGTTCTCACCGGGGTAAGCAGGTATTCACCGGAGTGAGAAGGTATTCACCGAGGTGAGGTTTTCAACGGGGTGAGAAGGTTTTCACCGAGGTGAGAAGGTTTACACCGAGGTGAGAAGGTTCTCACCGGGGTAAGCAGGTATTCACCGAGGTGAGGTTTTCAATGGGGTGAGAAGATTTTCACCTAGGTGAGAAGGTTTTCACCGGGATGAGAAGGTTCTCACCGGGGTGACAAGGTTTTCACCGGGGTGAAAAGGTTCTCACCGAGGTGAGAAGGTTCTCACCGGGGTAAGCAGGTATTCACCGGAGTGAGAAGGTATTCACCGAGGTGAGGTTTTCAACAGGGTGAGAAGGTTTTCACCGAGGTGAGAAGGTTTACACCGAGGTGAGAAGGTTCTCACCGGGGTAAGCAGGTATTCACCGGAGTGAGAAGGTATTCACCGAGGTGAGGTTTTCAACGAGGTGAGAAGATTTTCACCTAGGTGAGAAGGTTTTCACCGGGATGAGAAGGTTCTCACCGGGGTGTGAAGGTTCTCACTGGGGTGAGAAGGTTTTCACCGGGGTGAGAAGGTTTTCACCAGGGTGATAAGATTTTCACCGGGGTGAGAAGGTTTTCACCAGGGTGAGAAGGTTTTCACCGGGGTGAGAAGGTTTTCACCGGGGTGAGAAGGTTCTCACCGAGGTGAGAAGGTATTCGCCGGCGTGAGAAGGCATGCACCGAGGTGAGAAGGTTTTCAACGGGGAGAGGTATTCACCAGGGTGAGATGGTTTTCACCGGGGTGAGAATGTTCTCACCGGGGTGTAAAGGTTCTCATTGGGGTGAGAAGGTATTCACCGGGGTGAGAAGGTATTCACCGGGGTGAGAAGGTATGCACCGGGGTGAGAAGGTTTTCACCAGGGTGAGAAGGTTTTCACCGGGGTGAGAAGGTTTTCACCGGGTGAGAAGGTTCTCACCGGGTTGAGAAGGTTTTCACCGAGGTGAGAAGGTTTTCACCGGGGTGAGAAGGTTCTCACCGGGGTGATATGGTTTTCACCGGGGTGAGAAGGTTTTCGCCTAGGTGAGAAGGTTTTCGCCTAGGTGAGAAAGTTTTCACTGGGGTGAGAAGGTTTTCACTGGGGTGAAAAGGTTTTCACCTAGGTGAGAAGGGTTCTCTCCGAGGTGGAAACTGAATGGGGTGGAAATTAAACGAGATGGCGAATCTAAGCCACCGTACCTAACTGATCTTGAATGTGCAGTGATGCTCACATAGAAAAATATGCATATGTCCCTCGTTGGCTAATGTTTTATTACTGATATTGGGCTGCTTGACCGTCTAGCTACAATGTCTTGGTCATGGGTTCTCGTGGACGATGCGGCCAGATATTCAATGCTTTGGGAACATTTCGAACTGGTGTTTGACCTGGTGCTAATGGAGGCCTACTTATGTAAACATATTTTACTGGTATTGCCAATTAGCCCTGATGGCTAACGAGAGGCTTTCAATTTAAAGGTGACCTATTACTAATCATCTTCGAACCAGTCCTTTTGAAGATACTCGAGCTGGTAGAACATTTTCGACTTTTGGGACTTAGTTTCGAAACCTGCCATGTCAGAAGGTGTACGTTTGTCACGACGTTATCTGTAAAGTGCCGTTAAGTGTAAAGTGACTGAACTCGAATCTACATCGAACTCAAATTAGATTCAGGTCAATTGCCCCGCTACTACCAGTACGCATGTATGCTGTTGATGTACACAATGATGCACATTTCGCGGAAGTTTTATTTGTGATCAAAATAAAACATCAACTATTAGATTTAGATCTATATATCGTACTGTCGTTAAAATTGTAATGATCATTTTATCTATCTTATTTTGTTCTCGTGAAACGTTATGACGAATTTATTCCAGCTAAAGCCGAAATTGTAATCTTGACACATTATGACGAGATCAAGCTATACCCTGATTTTGCTAACTCGTTTATAGAGTTTTTCGCCTATATGTTTGCGATGTCAAATGGTATCGTTCTATAACTTGGGATTCTTCACGGTTATTCTCTACAGAACTTCATACTTCTATCGCGAAAATTGAAAAAAGTTGACTATTTATCCCTATATGTTAATTAGGTTTAGCTCTGTCATTTAATTTCTGGGTGCACAATTTAGTGTGTTTGCTCGCGGTTTTGTACAGCTGTAGAGGGATTAATCTTTCAAAATCAACATGTTTGTGTAGAATACACCCAATGTGTCTTCTGCTCCAAAGCTAGAATAATATTTCGAATACTGATGGATGTAAACATGACCAAATCCTCGAATATGCTCATATTCTCCAGTTTGGGCTGAAATTTAACATTGAGGTAGATTGCCAACTTCTTCAGTTTTTAGGTTACCGGACCTTTGGTCCGATAACCTATTGCCGTGGCGTTGCGTCCGTCGTCGTCGTCATCGTCCGTCGTCCGTCAACATTAATATCTTTAAAGTTTACGATCGAATCTGCCTGAAATTTTGCACAAAAATGCCTAAAAATATTTCGAGAGGGAGGTATTCCTTATTTCTTTTATTGTCGCATTTTTCCCAAAATGGCGGCAATTTTTGTCGAAAAATGGCCAATTTTGAACTTTGGCAGCCATTTTCTCAAAAACTGTCAGATCAGTTTTGAGATTTTTATTTCAAAAGATTCCCCTTATGTACCTTTATGATGTTTATAAGTTTTGTTGCCCTTTTGAATGTTTGACGAGTCGGCGAAAAAAATTTTTTTTGCCCCAAATCGCATTACTATCCATTTTGGGCCATTTCTAGGCAAAAAAAAAATTTTCACCTTTTGAAAAAAATTTTGGACTCAGAATATTTTCGGCACTTTTTTCCTCCATAATGGGAGCTGTCAGGACTGTACTCATAGAACACTTGAAGATACAGCTTAGAAATTGGCACTTTCAAATGGGAAGTCATATATGGCGATTTGTGTTGAGACCTTGAAATTTACCTTCGATGACCTTGAAAGAACAAAACAACCATTTTGGGGTCAAAAAATGCCCAGATTTGCCTCTATAGATGAAATGCTTGCAGACAGAGCTTATGTTTGCATTCTGAACATGTAGGAAGACATATGGCACAACTAATGATGACCTTGAACTTGACATCAGATGATCTTGAATGCCAAATGTCTGACTCGCAATGTGTAAATTGACCTGAGCGGCCTGAACGATTCCACCCAGATACATCTTTGTATCATGAACATATAGGATATCAAATGCCACACACATACATGTATAATATAATGTAATGGTGACATCGAAGTTCTCACGGATGACCTTGATTGGTGAATCTCAAGGTCATATGTTCACACTGTGAACCTTGATTGGTAAATATCAAGGTCTGTTACCAATGCTGCCATAGACAAACCAAAATTGTCCGGTAACCTATCTGAGCCTTTGGGCTAATTTTTAGGTTACCGAACCTATGGACCGATAACCTATTGTCATGGCGTTGCGTCCGGCGTCCGTTCGTCGTCATCGTCCATCCACATCCAATCTTTCTGAAAATTTGGGAAAAGATACCTTGAAATAATTCGAGAAGGGGGTATTTTTTAGTTTTTTTTTTTCAAAATGGCAGCTGTTTTCGTCAGAAAACGGTCAATTTTGAACTTTGGCGGCCATTCTCTCAAAAACTGTCTGATCAGATTTGAGATTTTTGTTTCAAAAGACTCCGTCTCGTGCTTGGGGTTATAATACTCCCAAGCCGCTTTGTATGTTCGGAGTTGTCTAAGAGCTAGCAAAGCTAGAGGGCGACGGGTGAGCTCGGCCATGAGCTCCACGTCCCTTTCGTCCGGCTAGAAGTGGGGCGTAAGGCCCCGGGAACGATTTTCAATCGGGGGCCCAGGAGGGGGACCATGCTGATTCGGGGCTCGTCCCTGTGATCACCGGTCTCTCGCCCTGGGATGATGCGACACAGGCTCTGCCAGACCGTCGGCTGTCCAGGGTTCTATCTCTATGGCAGTGCCATCGGCGAGGCCGGGTAGCAACACGCCTACGTGCGCGGGTTTCCTGGGGCGCCGCTCCCATGGCGTCTCAGACTCCATACAACGGGCTACATTACCATAACTGATGTATAATGTATTTTGTATGTCTATGATGTGTTACTATGATGTATGACGGCAGGATTCGTCCGGACGGACTGTTACCTGGTTGTAGTTCTAGTAATTACGATGCCCGCCATGACGGTGCCTCAGCGTGGGGCGCTTGCACCCTAGGTAGCAGGCGTCAACGTTACATTGGTGCCGTGACCAGGGTCAGTCTGACGGCGTTCCATTGCAGCCTACTGTCGCAGTGTCTTTGCTCCTTAGTTCCTGGGGACCGCCTGCTTTCCTCTGGGATATTCTGAAATAAAGAGAGGCAAGACAATTCAATATGAATCAAAGCCATGTGTCCCAACACACCCGCTCCCAGGACAACCGGAAGCTAACCCAGGATTACTCCGGTCAGGACCGAAACCAGTCTACAGAGACGTCCCCGGCATCCTGGACTCTGTGTGCGGACGAGTTGAACCCTGCGGGGTTGCAGCAAATGCTGCCACAGGATGTCCCATACAGCGTTCCAGACGCCATGGGCGAGTCCGGAGACGGATTCATCCCACGCCTCCCTCAGTCCGGACTGCTGCGCTTTCCAATACTGTTTCCCCCGACACCTCTGGATGGGAAGACGCGAGTGCCAGTGACTGCGCTGATGCCCGGACAGATGGATAATCTGTTCCGACTTCCCCAGGTGGCGGAACGGCTGTCCTAAGAGCAGTGGAACAGCTCACTGACTCGCTTAATGAGCTGGCTGCCGATGGCCGCTATGACCTCAGCCAATCACCCCATGCGAGACGATCAGATCACAGGACGTGCTCGCCTTCTCCACGACACCGGCCCTCCGCTGAGCGGCTGACGGAGAGGGAGCGGCGGTTAATCCAGATTGCGCTGGGCGAATATAAGCGCAGTCAACCCACCGCACCGAGCACGACTTCTGTGGTGGCCCTTCGTACGACCGGGCCCGCAGGTGCCGGTTACCCATGTCATGGGACCTGCGCCTGTGCCACGACTCGAAGGGACTACGCTAGCTACCGCTTCCGCTGTTCTGGCAGCTGGAGCCCTGGCCACGTGGTCCTATCCTATCCTATCGGCCCCGAGCTACGTAGGCAAACCCACTTCGCCTGCATTCTATCCGTTAGGATCAGCGGGGGCTCCTTCCAAAACTGAGTCAGAGTGGAATGTTTGCAGGGTCTTCCCTGCCAGCAGCGCCAAGTTATCCAGTGCCCACGTCCGTGGCCTACAAACCTACTGCTGTAGGTTTCGCCACAGGTAGGGCCGATGCATGGTCTGCCCCCTCTTATCCACTGGCCTCGGGCCTGGATCAAAAACCCGAGAGCGCTATGCACAACCAGAAACCAGGCCAGTCAGCTTGGCGCAAGCGGTTCAACGAGGACAACGCTGATCTGGAGGACTGCCTCCTTTAGCTCTGGCAAACCGCTGTTTACAAGGGTTGGACCCAGCAACAAGCTGGGCACATTCTCTCAGGCAGCCTGGAGGGCAAGGCTCTCCGGGTGATCTCCTGTTTGCCGTCACTGAACACTACGTTCACTGAGGTTGCTGAGCAACTTCGTTTACCGTTCACGCCAACGACTAACAAGCGGATGTATGAGAAACAGTTCAAGGCCCGTCACCGCTTGCCAACAGAGGATGTTACCGACTACGCGTTCAACCTGCTTGTACTTGGCTGCCGAGCCTACCCGGAAAGCCGGCGAGTAGGTTCGAACCAATGCTGATCGAAGTGAATGATGGAGGAGGCTATCAACTCCGTGCTAGTGATAGAGGCGGCCGTCCACTCCAGACAGAGGCCTCCGTCCTGGCCTTCGCCGTCGATCGCTTCATCGCTGCCCGCTTCTCCTCCTGCGAAAGAATCACGAGTGGTCCCTTGGGCATTTTTGGGCTGTCCAACCCCCAGTGGGTTGGTGTGCCCGCGTCGCCTATGGTGGCGCCGGTGCAAGCGACACGGCCGCGGCATCATTTTGTCCCCGGATGAGTATGATGTCGAAGAATTTGATTTCAGCGCTGCACAGATGATTGCGCACTGTGCTGGGATCGAAGGTCCGGGACCCATAGATTACTGCACGTTCACCTTCAGACCTAACGCCTACCGGCCCTGCTACTTCTGTGGAAAACAGGGCCACTACTGGTTACAGTGTCATGAGTTGCTCAAACGCCTACAGGCCAGTGGCTATAAAGGCAGCTTGACTGAGCCCCGCCAGAGGAACTCAAACTTCCGGCCCGGTCCTCCGGGACAGAGGCGGCAACCCTCTCATGAAGGAAACTGAAATCGGACGTGGTGGCGACCAACACTGCGTCCGGGGACAGTTGTCCTGTGGCACCTGCAGCTTCCTCACCTGCTGATGAGCCGGACGATTCTCAAGTAGATATAACTCCTACGGGAGTGGTCCTTGAGGATACATCTAGTTCTTCCACAGCTGAAGCAGATAACGAGGACTCTGTATCGGAAACCAGTGCGCCGGGTGACCTCGGTCATCCAACGTGTGCATTGGTCAGGGATCCCTGCTGGTACCTGCCCTGTTCCATTTGGGCGGTAGCCGGTGCGGTTCCTTGTCGACTCTGGTTCAGAGGTCACTCTCGTCGCCACGGGGATGTATAAGCGGGAACCCACTTTCCGCAGCATGGAGCCGCGGGATCCTGGCAGGTACAAGCTCTACAGAGCGGGTAACAACAATATCCGTATCCACAGACTGATCGACCTCTCAGTCAAACTTGGAGGTATCACTTACACTACATAGGCGATCGTCGCAGATATCGGGGCAGCTGGGATCATTGGAATGAGCTTTTTATGGATCCACCGGGTGATCGCGGACTTTAGTTCCGGCGAACTCCGGATATGGAGAGACATACATTATCTCTTCTGCCAGGGTCCATGTCATTCATTCCAGCTCAGGGCGGCGCCCATCAGGGTAGTGCCGCCCCTAAGGGAGATGATCGCCAAGGTCAGACCGTGCCACCCGCGCATGATCCTCGACGGTCGCCCTTGCATAGTACAACCTTCGCCCGGGTAAGTAACTTAGCCCGGGATATGGGACTCGCACTAGGAGGGACTTTGGCCAAGTCTGACACTTGTGCGAAGCCCATTCTCATGGTGAATCCCACTGAGGCTCCAGTTGTACGACGCCGCAGTGGACAGATTCAGACCTCCAGTGAAGTGTGAGGTGGTCACAATGGACAGAGTCAGACCTCCCGTTAAGTGTAAAGTGGTCACAATGGACAGAGTCAGACCTCCCGTTAAGTGTAAAGTGGTCACAATGAAAAGAGTCAGACCTCCCGTTAAGTGTAAAGTGGTCACAATGGACAAAGTCAGACCTCCCGTTGAGTGTAAAGTGGTCACAATGGACAGAGTCAGACCTCCCGTTAAGTGTAAAGTGGTCACAGTGGACAGAGTCAGACCTCCCGTTAAGTGTAAAGTGGTCACAGTGGACAGAGTCAGACTTCCCGTTAAGTGTAAAGTGGTCACAGAGGACAGCGTCAGACTTCCCGTTAAGTGTAAAGTGGTCACAATGGACAGAGTCAGGCTTCCCGTTAAGTATAAAGTGGTCACAATGGACAGAGTCAGACTTCCCGTTAAGTGTAAAGTGGTCACAATGGACCGAGTCAGACTTCCCGTTAAGTGTAAAGTGGTCACAGTGGACAGTCACACCTCCCGTTAAGTGTAAAGTGGTCACTGTGGACAGAGTCAGACCTGCCGTTAAGTGTAAAGTGGTCACAATGGACAGAGTCAGACCTGCCGTTAAGTGTAAAGTGGTCACAATGGACAGAGTCAGACCTCCCGTTAAGTGTAAAGTTGTCACAGGGGACAGAGTCAGACCTCCCGTTAAGTGTGAAGTGGTCACAGTGGACAGAGTCAGACCTCCCGTTAAGTGTAAAGTGGTCACAGTGGACAGCGTCAGACTTCCCGTTAAGTGTAAAGTGGTCACAATGGACAGAGTCAAACTTCCCGTTAAGTGTGAAGTGGTTACAATGGACAGAGTCACACCACCCGTTAAGTGTAAAGTGGTCACAGGGGACAGAGTCAGACCTCCCGTTGAGTGTAAAGTGGTCACAGGGGACAGAGTCAGACCTGCCGCTAAGTGTAAAGTGGTCACAATGGACAGAGTCAGACCTCCCGTTAAGTGTAAGGTGGTCACAGTGGACAGAGTCACACCTCCCGTTAAGTGTAAAGTGGTCACTGTGGACATAGTCAGACCTGTTAAGTGTAAAGTGGTCACAATGGACAGAGTCAGACCTGCTGTTAAGTGTAAAGTGGTCACAATGGACGAGAGTCAGACTTCCCGTTAAGTGTAAAGTGGTCACAATGGACAGAGTCAGACTTCCCGTTAAGTGTAAAGTGGTTACAATGGACAGAGACAGACCTGCCGTTAAGTGTGAAGTGGACTCATTGGACAGAGTCAGCCCTGCCGTTAAGTGTAAAGTGGTCACAATGGACAGTCATTCGTGGTCACAATGGACAACCTTCGCCTGGGTAAGTAACTTCGCCCGGGATATGGGACTCGCACTAGGAGGGACTTTGGCCAAGTCTGACACTTGTGCGAAGCCCATTCTCATGGTGAATCCCACTGAGGCTCCAGTTGTACGACGCCGCAGTGGACAGATTCAGACCTCCAGTAAAGTGTGAGGTGGTCACAATGGACAGAGTCAGACCTCCCGTTAAGTGTAAAGTGGTCACAATGGACAGAGTCAGACCTCCCGTTAAGTGTAAAGTGGTCACAATGAAAAGAGTCAGACCTCCCGTTAAGTGTAAAGTGGTCACAATGGACAAAGTCAGACCTCCCGTTGAGTGTAAAGTGGTCACAATGGACAGAGTCAGACCTCCCGTTAAGTGTAAAGTGGTCACAGTGGACAGAGTCAGACCTCCCGTTAAGTGTAAAGTGGTCACAGTGGACAGAGTCAGACTTCCCGTTAAGTGTAAAGTGGTCACAGAGGACAGCGTCAGACTTCCCGTTAAGTGTAAAGTGGTCACAATGGACAGAGTCAGGCTTCCCGTTAAGTATAAAGTGGTCACAATGGACAGAGTCAGACTTCCCGTTAAGTGTAAAGTGGTCACAATGGACCGAGTCAGACTTCCCGTTAAGTGTAAAGTGGTCACAGTGGACAGTCACACCTCCCGTTAAGTGTAAAGTGGTCACTGTGGACAGAGTCAGACCTGCCGTCAAGTGTAAAGTGGTCACAATGGACAGAGTCAGACCTACCGTTAAGTGTAAAGTGGTCACAATGGACAGAGTCAGACCTCCCGTTAAGTGTAAAGTTGTCACAGGGGACAGAGTCAGACCTCCCGTTAAGTGTGAAGTGGTCACAGTGGACAGAGTCAGACCTCCCGTTAAGTGTAAAGTGGTCACAGTGGACAGCGTCAGACTTCCCGTTAAGTGTAAAGTGGTCACAATGGACAGAGTCAGACTTCCCGTTAAGTGTGAAGTGGTTACAATGGACAGAGTCACACCACCCGTTAAGTGTAAAGTGGTCACAGGGGACAGAGTCAGACCTCCCGTTGAGTGTAAAGTGGTCACAGGGGACAGAGTCAGACCTGCCGCTAAGTGTAAAGTGGTCACAATGGACAGAGTCAGACCTCCCGTTAAGTGTAAGGTGGTCACAGTGGACAGAGTCACACCTCCCGTTAAGTGGAAAGTGGTCACTGTGGACATAGTCAGACCTGTTAAGTGTAAAGTGGTCACAATGGACAGAGTCAGACCTGCTGTTAAGTGTAAAGTGGTCACAATGGACGAGAGCCAGACTTCCCGTTAAGTGTAAAGTGGTCACAATGGACAGAGTCAGACTTCCCGTTAAGTGTAAAGTGGTTACAATGGACAGAGTCAGACCTGCCGTTAAGTGTGAAGTGGACTCATTGGACAGAGTCAGCCCTGCCGTTAAGTGTAAAGTGGTCACAATGGACAGTCAGACCTCCCATTAAGTGTAAAGTGGTCACAATGGAAAGAGTCAGACCTCCCGTTAAGTGTAAAGTGGTCACAGTGGACAGAGTCAGACCTCCCGTCAAGTGTAAAGTGGTCACAGTGGACAGAGTCAGACCTGCCGTTAAGTGTAAAGTGGTCACAGTGGACAGAGTCAGACTTCCCGTTAAGTGTAAAGTGGTGACAACGGACAGAGTCAGACCTCCCGTTAAGTGTAAAGTGGCCACAGTGGACAGAGTCAGACCTCCCGTCAAGTGAAAAGTGGTCACAGTGGACAGAGTCAGACCTCCCGTTAAGTGTAAAGTGGTCACAATGAAAAGAGTCAGACTTCCCGTTAAGTGTAAAGTGGTGACAACGGACAGAGTCAGACCTCCCGTTAAGTGTAAAGTGGTCACAGTGGACAGAGTCAGACCTCCCGTTGAGTGTAAAGTGGTCACAGTGGACAGAGTCAGACCTACCGTTAAGTGTAACGTGGTCACAATGGACAGAGTCAGACCTCCCGTTAAGTGTAAAGTGATCACAATGGACAAAATCAGACCTCCCGTTAAGTGTAAAGTGGTCACATTGGACAGAGTCAGACCTCCCGTTAAGTGTAAGGTGGTCACAGTGGACAGATCCAGTCCTCCCGTTGAGTGTAAAGTGGTCACGGAGGACAGCGTCAGACTTCCCGTTAAGTGTAAAGTGGTCACAATGGACAGAGTCAGACTTCCCGTTAAGTGTAAAGTGGTCACTGTGGACAAAGTCAGACCTGCCGTTAAGTGTAAAGTGGTCACAATGGACCGAGTCAGACCTGCTGTTAAGTGTAAAGTGGTCACAATGGACAGAGTCAGACCTCCCGTTAAGTGTAAAGTGGTCACAGTGCACAGAGTCAGACCTCCCGTTAAGTGTAAAGTGGTCACAGTGCACAGAGTTAGACTTCCCGTTAAGTGTAAAGTGGTCACACAGTGACATATAATCGATCATCAATAATCGGTCTGATTTTCAACAGATTAATTTTAACCGGCCCATCAACAAAAATTAAATATTTTGACTTAACATCATGGCCAGCAGATGACTCCTGTCCAGCACAGGCAAATTGTACCCAAGTTTTCCCAATCAACTTCGTTTGACGCTTATAAATGATCTACAACACGTGCTGAACGCAATACCCGTCGTGTATTGACCAGAGGGGGGCACGCGCGCGCGAATATCATGCCATGGAGAGACACCTGGCGAATAATCAGTACACCGATATAGATAGTTTGATATAAGACATAGTCATAGTTCGATCCCCCAATCGAGTTATGCTACTTTACACTTAACGGCACTTTACAGATAACGTCGTGACATACGTTTATGATGCGTCATAATGCTTCTGTGCAGCATTCGCTTCCAAAATGTTAATAGATACGTGATGATTTCGAAGCTCTTCCAGATAAAATACATTCACACAAAAATACAGCATAATTTATATATTTTATTCAGTTTAAAAATTTGTTTCTCAATTATTCCCACGTTTGAGACGTCTGACGAGCTGATGAAATAATGAATTGAATGAGATGAGAATAAGGCGAACATGTACTGGGTGAAAAGATGTAATAATAGGATATAGCATGAGAAGTATGCCTAAAATTTGGGTTTCATCGGAGTGCATGATACGACATCAACAATATATAAATTTTCCATGACCTTTTCGTACATCGGTGGTCTTGAACATTAACGATTACATCTCTGTACCGAAGCGATCATTGCAGAAATGTGTGTGTTTTTCTGCAAAGTCTACATCCAAGAAAAAAATATCACACAAGTTGACTCTTCTCCACACATTCGCCCACATTCTCGAACATACAGTCATGCCCACAAACTTATGCCCGCCGATAGAATTTACAGTCTGTGTATTCGAGTCTCGCCGATATGTATTGGAGTAATAAAAAAATTGCGAAACTAGATACTAGCTCAGCTGATGCGATGGGTGCTAAATTCACAGTTGAAAACACAATATCATCCACACTGTCGCCATTTCTTTATCTGACGGCAAAAACGCAAAGTTGTCCACCAGACATGTATATGAAAACTCAGGAAGAACATTAATAACGTGTGTCCAAATACCGAAAGCGACGGACCATCATCAATGGCTGTATTGTGTTATCCATTGATCACGAAATGTCGTCATGTGTCCACTGTCCAGCTGTTATCCAGGCTGGCTACGCCCATGCTGCTATCTAGGCCGGGTACGCCCCAACCTGTACTTTCTAGTGCGGGAACGCCCAAGCTACTGTCCACACTGGCTACACCCCAGCCGGTGGTATCTAGACCGGGTACGCGCCAGCTACCGCCGCTCAAGGCGCTTACCCCCAGCTCAAGCGTGATGTCGCCGTACGGGGGCGGCTTATCGTCCGTGTACGGTGGCGGTTTGAGCGGCACTCGTAGACCATGAGAGCGGAGATATTCGAGGTCCGGGCTCGACTGGTACGAGTCGACCACGGGTGACGGCGGCACCTCGACCGTCGTCCGTGACCACGAAGAGGTGCCCGATATGGAACTGATCGCCGAGTTGCTTCCTGGACATGGGGTGGGGAAAAATTAAACACAAGCTATAGAAAACACAATAGTTGGATATCAGTGGCGTAGCTAGAACCAACGACTTTATTTTTGACTTTTAAAAACATTAAATTTTCTGGGAACATCGAACACGAGGGGAGGGCTACCGACGTTGGCGCTCGGCATTTTGTCGTTCCCTCTGCCGCTTGTTGCGCCTTGACTGTATGGAGCAGAGAGTCACCGCCCCCACGACGGAGATCACTGCCAGCGTCAGGCATACCCCCAGGATCGTCTTCCAACTGTAAAGGGCAATAATTAGGAATTTGATAAATATCACCTATTCTTCGAAGGCCTTCATGCATACACGCATACTGAAGAGTTATGAGGGGACTGCTACAAAAAGGTGAAAAAACTGCTACATTTAGCGCATTCGGCGTTTGCGTGGTTTTTAAATGGAATCAGAATGAAAATGGCGTATTTATATCGATTAGTGATGAAATCATGTATGTTGACAGCTTTTCACATGTATATCAAATTAGATTTAGATACCAATATGCCGAGGCAGAATTTGATGTTTAAAAACCTTAAGCCTACTAGAGCTCGATCCAGCCGAGAGTTTCGACGCAGTTGTAGTCATCTTTGATCTTGTCGGAGATGGCGAGCGTCTTGTTGTTGCAGCAGTTCAAGTCGTCCTGTAGCAGGCAGCAGTACGGCTTCCCGAGTACACCGCAATACTTGCTCGTGTGGTGGTAGCCGCGGTCGTCGCAGTAACTCGGGCAGTAGACGCTTTGTTCGTCACCGTCATCTGCTCCCTGCGTCACTGTGAATACACAGACGTTAAACCATACATGCATTGTTCTCGCAGGTATTTAATCAATGTTGTTGGTTAAACACCTGTCGGTCACGGCTGAGTAGTTTTTTGTATGGTTTAAAATAGAGAACCCCTCGAGTCACAGGGAGTTATTCAACATAGTCTCGGGCTAACGCCCTCGACCATTTTGAATAACCCCCCGTTCCTCGGGGTTTCTCTATTTCAAAAGTATTGGAGTATTGGTCATAGAAGTACTATGCAATACTATGCAACTATGGTATTATCATGTTTATATAATCAAATCATATCCATGTTTCAACTCCAAATTGCTCTTGGAAAAAAAAGACCGAAACGAACTGTTTGTGGAAATATTGTTTAAAAACACAACTTTTTAAATTGAAATACTGCTCTGTCGTGTATCAATTGTTGGACCCTCTATATATTTATTTCGTCACATCTAAACATTAGATTTCGACATCACCCAAGTAGTTATTATTTGTGGCAAACATACCCATCAAACGACCGTTTGCTCGACACATAGAAGTTTATTGGACCCTCCCCATATGATATTGTACCCCAATCACTGTTTGTTCTGTTTAGCAATTTATCATATAACACTGATTTTCAAAAATCAGTATCCAAGCCAATTAAATCTACGATATTGATTGCAGATTTTCCTGTTTAGATCCATCGTCAAGCAACCACCACCACCCCCCCCCCCCCCAGCCCACACCATTTACTAATATAGAAATACTATGAAAAGGTGCCGAATTACGCGGTTTTTAATGTCAATAACAAATATTACAATGTCTGGCTTAGACAAGTCGCGCTCGGCACGGAGTTATCAGCTGTTATCAGTCTCCCGTCCGTACCAGGTCGTAAGCGTGCGGATAGCGATGTGATAACACGTCGAGGTCGGCTAGACCGACGGACGGACGGACAGGGGACGTCGCCGCTAGGTAGGGCCAGTCGGGACCGGGCCGGACCCCACCACTTTTTTTTTCTGGAAGCACTATCAAAAGTGACAACGGGACCCCCCCCCCCCCCCCCCATGCACGAAGACAGGGCCCCAGCCCCTCGGTCAATCGTATCCTAATAAAATTGGGTGTTAGAACGCGTCACCCATTGTCTCAAAAAACTATGGTGCATTGATAATTGCGTAGGTGTGGCAGTCGCTCTTCAAAAGCAACCACTATTGCTTCGTGTCACATGAAAATAACAACTTTTCCCAAATATATTTGTTTTCTTTTTTTCTACATCTGAAATGTATATTTACTCCGCATTTCAAATGTAAAATCACATACAAATGAACGAATGCGTTGTGCCGATAAATGCCACAATCAAGAGCATAATGAATAAACTATTTCAGAAAGAAACACTCGAACGTAATTACAAACTGTCAATTTATGGGGCCCGTGTACTCTTTTATGGACTGCTTTGAAACAAGGCATTTTTGTAGAGATAACGCCGCCCGAATTTATGGGATCACCGCCGATAGTTTTACGCGTATCGATCATCTATTATGGATTCCCATTCTGCCGTATCATTACACGAAAGAACAGGACAAGATTTGCTATAACCTTGGACATCCCAGTTCCCCTGTACGAATCATGTGAAAACTGGTGTTTTTGCGACTTTGAAAATACAGGAAAAATGAAAATATGGTCGTTCATGAGGTCAACGACAAAACTGAAAACTCCAATGTACTATACAAGCAGTATTTACACATATAAATTACACGTAACATATATCTTCGAATGATAAGACATCTAACATTGCTACATTACGAGTCGTCGCCCGGTTGCCATACCTGTATCATTGGCTCGGCTGGCCGCCCACAGGCCGCCAATGACGATCGCCTGTATCGGAAAAGGTAAGCGTGGCCCGTGGTACATGCTTTCATCGTGTATCGTCCGCTAGTTGCCCGCTTGGTACGCCTAGTGTCCGGTGAAGTAAGTTGTGTCGTACCGATGCAGTCATACTGAGCGGATACGAATTAATACTAGTAGATCCATCGTCATTATATCAAGTTGAAGCATATCCAGTTCATCAGACTGAGTATCCATCGAGCTGGTGCTGCGATTTCAGTTTCTCAACCATGTGTGATCTCTCATACCCAGTTACTATTATAAATATTTGTTTATTAATAATACTTCGAATACAAATGTTGGGCAAACTTATGGTCGATTATGAAGAAAAATGACTGAGATAAAAACTACGAATGTCGTATGACTTGTACCTACTCGAAGTGATATTTCGCCGATGACGCGCCAGGGCGGAGTACAAAATGATATGATATCCCAGATTGCGACATTTAACGCCAAATACGACAATGTTCCCCTTTTGATCTCGTTATGAACACTTTCATGGGTGATAGGCCAGGTATTATACGCTCAGGTACAAAGTCTTTAGCCTATACGGTCAACATGTTTTGTCATAAATCATAAACACCACCGCCACAACGTACAAGCTAGCAAGACGATGGTATCAAGATCTTCTTTTTTTCACCCCACCCCCGTGAGGTAACAGCGATCACCCCCCCCCCCCCCATCCCCCCCCCTCCTCAACCGCCCGCACCCACCCTCACCTATGCCCGATAATAGTAATATCTAATGTTATATCAGTTAGTCGTATATCATGTCCTAGCGATCTCCTTACATACGGACGCCTGATAACACTGTATCGACTCCACCGAGCTAATACAATACACCATCCCTTCCTAGTTTTAAGGGAAAATTTCATTCAAATGTATATCAAAAGTACGAACAGCGAGATTTACTCCTTTTTGCGTGTAGTTGAAATCGTTTCCTGGTGTTGATATTATTATTTTTTTTAAAGAAAAAAATAAAACTTCCTCAGCACTATGAGTATTCGCGAAAAACCCTAGTATTTCTCGTTTTTCAAAGTCTGTTTATGTTCATTTCAATATATTTTCAATTAGGGAAAAAACTTAACGCTCTCCACGTTATGTTTTCCTCCTGTTTCGTTTCGTCATTTGTAACAAAATTCGGCTTGATATGATTATCAGTCGTTGGGCCTTAATTAATGAACTTTGTCCTCGGCATGTTAGTGTTTCGAGTGCCAGTCAAGTGACGCATTGAGTTGGCTCGATATAGTCCGATATGATAATAATTTATTGGATTTGATTATGGGTGAAACCCCCGAGTGCATGGAGTAATAGAGCGGTAGTTGATCATGCTATGACTATAGTCGAGCGAAATGTTCAAAGTCTGCTGATATGTGCAATCGACACTTGAATATTTGTAATTATATTTTTTTTTCGGAATTTTTATACGGCAAATGTTCCTGCACAACATCTGTTCCGATTCCACTAAGTTCGAGAACACTTTTACAGTGTATAATATTACGTGGAAAATTAAAACAAAGTAACAATCGTTTACACAACGTTTCGTGTCGTGATAAAGATATTTCATTCAACACTCTGATGGTAATAAGCCCTACATTTTATTCAGAATCACTGCTACATGTTCATGGTGATAGTATTTGCTGTTGCCGAAAAAAAATAGCTTGAACACAAACTATAGTATTCTGTTGGAACATCAGCAAAATACACAGAATTAGCATCACTCTTCCAAAGGCTGCCGACAGATGGCATGGCCGACACAAACGTCATCAATACAGGAAGGGCAACACTGCCAGCCACAAGGGCACTGCGCACGCGCGTCACACAGGATGGCCACGTGGGGACGCTCCACCGGAAGCGGCGTCAGGACCGATTCCGCGCATGCGTCAGTAACGTTCATTGACGCCGGCTTCGATGCTGCTGAAGGGGGCGCGGTGGTAGGGACGAGGCGAGCCAGCACGTGCGAGCGTATATTCATCCAGAACGTTCGGTAGCTCTGTAGGATAGTGGCACTGCAATATCAAAGCAAAGCCACGGACATGATTATTCTGACAACATGCACAAAGCAGAAACGAGAGATTCCTTTCGCTGATGTTAAATATATCAGCCGCACAATGCACAGATTTCTACAGCGAGCTTGTACAAAACGATTACTGAACTATTTTTCGTCTCTGTGTATTTCGATACATTCCATGTTTAAAAATACACGAACATTAATTTGGAACAACTACTGTATATAAGAACACAGAAAGCCCTCGTACACGAAGTAGATGTCGCCGACGTTTTCGCTGGGCGGTGTCCAGGTTGTGTTGAAAGAAGGTCGAGCTCGGAAGGTTCCGTGAGTCAGAGCGGTCTGGAAGGTATAAGAGTCAACGTCCATTTAATACACAGCCGTTATGTACCCTATGTATGCAAATGTATATTCAAACTCGTGTAAATTCTGCTGGGTTTTCTGATAAATACTTCATGACGGGTGCCACATGTCGGGGCTTTTATGTAAAAAGCACATCTGCTTCACTCGAAGTTGTAGTTTGTTTATGTTCAACATGTCTTCACTGCAAGTTCATATGTATACATTCCCTTGTCTATAATGATATACACTGAATTGTGCTATTTTCTTTGTGTTTAATGGTAATTTCTAATAAATGAAAATGACATCTGCGTCTTTTGTAATGCTATATGATCTCAGCCAAAGTCTTATCTGCCTTGATAACATTATAATGGCCTGGGTGACCGCTTACCTTGTCGCAAATGGCACGACTGATCCTGTAGGCGTCGGAGAAGGTTCCAACGGGGCCGGCCGGGGAACCAGACACCGTGCGAGCCTCAAGAATGAATCCTCGAACCTTCAACGCCGGCTTCAGAGATGTCACTTCCACTAAAGCCGCACCGAAAACAGGATAATTGAGAACAACGATGTTCAATCATGAGTGAGAAATAGGTGAACACACTTCCAAGATATTTGTATGATATTTTATAACATAAACCAGTTGAACTTCATAACTTAGATAAATCTTATGACATGTAAAACAACCAATGCATCTGACTAGTTGACTTGTATCGAACTTGATGATTTACACTTCAGATGCTTCTGTATTGCAAATCACTAATTCTACTAGTAGTCTATCACCCCTCCCACCCCCCCCCCCCCCTCAAAAAAAAAAAATATATTACCGCTGAATTTAAAACATGTTCTTTACCTGACAACTTTCCGCTTGGGTCGTACGTCGTGACGTTGCCGTCTATCGCTATGTAGTAGGGTGAAGGGTTGACGGTGACGTCTTGTGGGTCCACGCCGTGTGCTGGTCGCATGCTCTGGCACGTGGTTCGCGGGGCGCCGCTCGGGAACGCTCGGCAATATCCGGCAAACATCGTTGCGATGAGCAGCAAAACGCCAGGAAGTGGGGCCATTTTTGCAGTCAAAAAGTTCGGCGATAACAAACTATACGGGTTCTGGAAACGACCCACAGTTTTCAAAATACTGAAATATTGAACATATCGAAAGAACATCGAATCTTATAATTGATTTCAAAAGATTCGCACCATCTGTAATGAATGTTTCTCAATAATAAAGTTCCAGTTGAATGAAGTTCTTACCTCCTGTTTCTACGAGTCGTGCGAATGAAATGAACCGAAGTGATTGGGTTCGGGAGATTTTCTATTCAAATATGCTGCAACATGTTCGAAAAAAATTAGCTGTATGAACCAAAGTCCACAAAGCCCTGTATCGTTTCTCGAAATTTCAGTGGTATTCTTCTTAGTATTAACATGGATACAGCTAAGATAAAATCCGGAACACTTATCAAATACGACTTTGCTGTCCGTTGTGCAAGAATTTTATTTCCACGAAGCATATTTCTCTCAACGTTTGCAGAAAAGTGTACTTGACTTTATGTCAGTACTTGACTTTTATGTCAGTGTACTTTTTATCTTCACCATTTTTAAAGATGAAATTCTTGTTTTATTCCAGATGCATTTATTTCGCAAAAAAATATATTCAAAATATTTCTCTGATTCAATTGTTCGGGCAATATCAATCGCGAGGGAAAAGTTTTTATTCGTGAGGGAAAAATGTTTATTCGCAAAGTCCGGAATAAAACGAAAGCGAAAATGGGACGCTTTTTATATTTTTTTTACAAGATAACTTTGGCAGATAGATAACACAGGAAGAGTACTGTTATCGACCGTGGCAATGCGGATAACTGCATGGTTTACAATCAAATGATCCAAAATTATCTCTTTTTATCGATAACATTTTATTGTACGTGATAAAAGTACATGTATAGTGGTATACTGATCTGTTTTATCCCTTTTTGTGGAAATAATATGTGTTAATTGTGGATTCTGTCAGGAATATATTATGGTTTCATCACTCAGAACACATAAGACCCATATTCTTCTCATTAGGATAACAACAACAGCCTCTTCTGAAGATCATGCTGTGTTTCATCACAGCAAAAATAAGCCAAAACGAGAGCCTGTTTGCTGAGAATCGTCCACCATTCCTCGTTGTCCTTCCCGGAGTGTCCCATGCAGCAAAGACTGAGCAAGATGGGAAATTCAAAGTTAAGTGCAAGTATTTGTCCTACCAATGCCATTGTGTATGGCGTAATATTTGAGCAGGTAAGGCAGGATCATCCTCCAAGCATTTCCAAAATGCATGGATGGCGTGCAATAATGATGGCTCATTCATTGATGACTAAGCGTTGGCCCAACAAGATTGTAAATGCGACACGTCTCATGCAATTCTTATATATAATTAATGCAGTACGAGAACACGGACCCAGACGACAAAGAAACTGCGTTACCTCAGAAAAGCCGTTCCTCGCATCCTCTCATGCGCAGCCTTCAAGGTATTCCTGTGAAATTGATCAAATACCGTGGGAAGATCGAGTCAGTCACACACGAACTTTGCCGAGTTTTTAGTAGGGCATGCATATTCCATGCAGTTCGGTCGGTGCAAGCTACACTGATAGTGGAATTATTAATTCATTATAAAAAGGGTCCTGGAACTGTCTCTTTATTGAATGTCGTGAATTCAAAAAAAAAAAACACACACACGAAAACATGTCATGTTATGCACACCTAGAATAATATCAAAAGTATGTCACGTTCAATGTCCGGAACAAACAATAACATGACAACTAAGAATGCAAAGATGCCGACAAGGGTTCCATACTATGCTGCTCTTTGTGCATTAGTTCCGGATTCGAAGATCGCCCAATGGATCTCACAGTCCCACCAATCAATAAAAAAAAATTTATTTCAGTTATTTCTGTTTGCACAAAGGTATACTTGATCTTTTTTAATGTCAGAAATCTTTGATATTTTTTTTTGCATCCAAGAAAATATGATATATATATATCGAATAATGTTCTTGTGGTCAATATCACTTTAGTATGTACATGTTTTACTATCAGTGGCCCGTGCGCGAATCGAACACAATTTAATGCAACATGCATGAAAATCAGAGGCGTAGACACCATATAATTATTGGTCCGGCCCTAGTGAGACAGCACATAGCGGTCTGGGGGTTCGGGGGGCGCCGTAAGCCCCCCGAGAAAAAAAATGGAATCTACTCTCTGTACGATGCTCTCTGGTGTATGTCTGGGAGAGTAACTGCTGATCTCTGAACACTTTCACAGCTGGTATCTTTTTTGCATTTTCGGGGAAAAGTCACGTTGAATATAAAAAGTATTGATCCATAAAAAACTGCATGGCAAATAATACTTTTTTGACACATAATAATCCCCCAGCATGCAATTATCGAAAGATTATAGAATAGACAGATCGACACAAAATAGCCCTGCATTGGGCATGCAGACATAGTATTACTAGTATACAGAGGCGGACACAAAATTTCCCAGAGGAGGTGACAGTTGGGTAGACTAACGAATACAACAAACCAACGACTTCTAGATGCTCTGTGGTGAAATATGAAGCTCTCAGAGCTTGAAATGTGTTGCTATCAAGCAGATACTTTTTTTTATTATTATCATACTTTCAAATCAACAATATTTTCATATTCATTAAAGTGAAAAGTAACTATCAAAATAATATTCACTGCTAGATACTCAACACATTAGCAAGTGTGATGATTCTCTATTGCCATATACACTATACTCGTATGCACATAACCAACCCGTTACTGTGCATATACTTCTTATATTCTTAAACATGCCGTTGATGTTTATGAATTCAATAGCATTTCTCCAGTTAAAAATATACAATTATTTCCAGGTTGATAATAATTGGCATGTATTTCTCCAAATGAATATACAGGTATGTCAATCATATAGGCTAATAATGCCCATTCTGACATCATAAGTGGCATTATTTATAAGTTACTTCACCCGTTCACTCAATATGTCCGAGCTTATTTTATTTTCCAACTTGATTTCACACTTTGTAATTCAATTGATAGAAGAATTAAGTTTGTGTTAGATTAATACAACAAGCAGGCGTGGGCTCTGGGCCCGCCTAGGGCCCCAGAAGCCAACTACCTCTCGATGCTCGGTATCGAATTTTTAGGCTCTCAGAACTGGAAATGTGAAGAAATGTGAAGCAATTCCACGATAAAGATCCAGCAAAATACAGCTTGTGCAACGTAAACAGGGCAAAATGAAAATATCTATGTCCTACAAATACATGTAGATGATTTTGTCACATGCACAATTGCACATGTACATAAGAAAATAATTATTCTATATAATATATTCCGCATGCAAATTTGCATGTGACAAATGAATATATTTCAGGGGGAAACAAGAACAAAAGACACATATACAAAAATCGACCTAGATGCAATCTCAGGGTCCTGAGATGAAAGGGGCGCGCATCTTTTGCTCGCCTCCCACTCAAAATCCACATTGCTACACATAGGTTATACCCAGAAATAAGCAATATAATCAATAAATTAGGTTATTAATCACATAGACTTTCCCGTCCCAACATATTTCCGCTGGCCACAAAAATAATTCTCTCAACTGTAGGTTACTTGTTTTTAGCAACAATCCCAGTTATTGCCACGATGACAATATGCCATCACAACGTTCACAGTAAAATCGAGTTATTTGGTAGATATCACAACGTTATGACGCACCGTATTGACGTGGATCTGTTAGCAGTGCTTATGCATGTGCCGACAGCATTGAACAATAACCAGCTATATGAACTAATAACACACCTGATTTGATGTGTACATATCAATTCAATTATTAACTTAATAAATATTTTTATTGCGTTCATATTCAGATATATTTAAAACACATCTAATAATATGTAGGAAAATTAACGCTTTGGTTTGTATACAATGTATTGTCGCTGTTATGGAAGGGTACTGATGGTATTATGACAGTATACGCTATGATGCGAACCATTGACGACATGATGATAGCGATGCAAATGAGTGGATACAGAAAGTCTCTTATTGGTCCCTGATGGGTATGTTTTTGTTTCATAAATCCTCAACATTAATTTTCACAGAGTAGCTCTTTTTTCCAGCTTTCAATTAATTCATAGTACATCTCTTACCATATTACATTTCTTCCTAATGGCACAAAACTTCATGAGATAAAAACAACGACGAAAAATACCTCATTTTTGGTATGAGTGACCGTATGACAGTGCAAGGGGGCCTATTTTTTAAAAAATGTGTCACATATCATATCGTTTTCTAATCGTCACACAACCTGTTGTCCTATCGGAACATCACCACTTACCAACCAAAACATTAGGGATCATTAGCAAATCAACACATTTGTACTTATAAGACGCTGTAAAATAAACTACATTTTACACGGGTTATGTGGCATGTATTTATCTTGCCTCCTGTAATTTGTCTTGTGCATATATCACACACTTATCACGCCACTTATTTCCAAAATCGTTATCGTTTGTTGAGGTTTCACGTTAAAACATTACACCAAATGTAACGGGCTTAGTCGATGACGACTTAATATTGCATTTATGTTTGTTTGTGCAACTTGTGAATAACGATTACACCTGTTCTTCCACATTTTGCTCAACAAAACACCACCTACCTTGTGAGACATCGCTTCCCAATCGAGCATTTCATCTGCTGAAACGTATTATGGACAGTGATATACGATAACCGAATCATTTTTAGCAATAAATTCACATTTATGTGCTAATATATATACTAAAAAATATAATATATGTTTTAGTTCAAAATATCTTTGTGAGTTCAATTATCAATGTAGCTTTGTTCTTGGTTCAAATCTTCATTTTCTGACATATTATTTTGAAACAGGAACTTTATCTCATGATGTTTTGCAACTGTACATGACATTGTGCTATTTGCACCATGGATTTCGCTCAGTGCTGGGATGCTACCCATCCAAACACCATTGACATACAAGTTCAATGTAAGATATGATTCATGTTAACAATAATGGTTTCAGTATCTGTCGATTCTTGAAACGGAAAGACGAAATCGAAACTTAAAAGCATGCACTCATTCCGATGCCGGACCCGGAATAGCTCTCAATTTCATTGCAGCTCATAATGGCTGAAGACAGGATTTCGCTCAGATCAACGCGTCTTTTGTCTAACTAGAATTTATGGGATACGGTGACCACGGGTTAAACACAACGAAATCAAGTCACACCATCGTTTTTGGACGAATGCCAACGCGACCGGAACACGGAAGTGGGCAGGGGGTGGCGCGGGTGGAATCAAGGGAAGGAGTGTAAAGGTTGCTTAACGCTGAGTGTGACGCAGATTAAAAATAATATTTCCCTCGGCATCTTTTCTCGTTTGCCTACTGAATATCGGGATACCAAAGTCGCCCATAAATTTTGATGGGATAATGTCCCCTTGTCACGTGTTCGCGATGGGGGCTCCCTTGTCTTCCGGTTTGGCCCGTTTCCGGTTCCCTTTGATGGACGCGCGGCCTGCTCATGCGCGTGAAGTTAATACAACAGCCAAGAAGTCGTTCGTCTCGACGCCTTTTGTCGACTTTTGACACATGAGCAGCTTTGTAGACAGCTCGTCCTTCGAATCCTGACATTTCAACTAAAGACGTTTGAAAATCCGTCAAGCATGCATACATTGTGGCGCCTACTTTCAGTGTTTTCCCGTCTTCTTTTGCGGCCTGTCACCAAGTTTCAAGTAATTCGAGAAAAAAAACATATCCTGCCAGTGCACGCCAGACGAAACTGAGTCGCCTATTTACAAAAAAAGGACAGTTATCTAATTTTGAGGAAAAAAGAATACTGCCAGTAGACGGGTAACCTACATCACATACAACAGAAATTTTACAATATCCTTCATCAGCTTAAGCCCAATACATGTACCAATACGACAAATATTCCAAGAAGAGTGTGACTTTTTATAAATGCCACAGATTCTCCACCAATTAAATAGACACACGTATTATCTTGTCTTGAAGTCCCCACATATCACATCCTCCTCTATCCGGACCGTGAGGTGTCACCGTACAGCCAGGGCGATGGCAGTCCGTGGATCGCTTATTTTCGTGACCAAATTGGCTGCAAATGGACGGTCATCAAAGACCGAATCGAATGAAAAGCAGAGGGACCACAGGGTTGTAGTTGTGGGTAGAATTCCATACTTGTGATGGGCCCGGCAATAACTGAGATTGCAGAGGAAGCGACTCGTCCAGACATTGTGGCGCCGAAGTGCCATCGTGGGCGGTCCTGCCCGTTGAGAAGTGGACTCACACAGCAGAGAGGGGCCATCTTTTCTAAGGATTCCGATGTCGAATGCAGCTCGCTGATTGCAAGGTGATGTTCCTCCTCTGGAAGAGAGTAGGACCGGTCAGTGGTGAAGTAAAGATATGGGATGAATTTGGGAGGGTGGGGAGGGAAGTTGTGACTGGCATTTCCCTCACCCTGGATACCATACAAAGTAGAACGAGATAACTAATTGTTCCTATTCTATCTTCTTTACCTCACATGTTGAGGTTTGTAACTTCTCCATTTTTGTTGCATGCATTTGCACCACAAAACACTGATAAAGACAGCAAAACACATCGCGCATGTGCCTGAGGGAATAAATTACCTCATGAATATTATAATGATAGAGAACTGGAACAGATTTACACCTGCTCTTTCGTGGTATTGCATCGCCGCTTCTGTAACTACACTTCGATGTTGAGATCGCCTCGGGGTATGCACCTTACATTTAATGTGTGTGTGTGTGTGGGGGGGGGGATGAGGGATTGGTTGGTGGAATAATATTCTTCCTCACTGCAACGTGAATTTCAACACATGTTCGTTTTTCCACGCTACTGTATTATTGAAAAGTTGTCCTTTTTGTGATAGGTCCATTTGTATTTTCGACAGCGCGTCCATTAACATCGATTACAAGGTGTGTGGTTCAGACTAATATTGTGTTGTCAGGCAAATGATACAAACAGAAATCTCGATTTTTTTATTGGATTGACAGAGGCGCCTTTATCATTTACATTGCATGTTTTTGCGAAGCTTACTTTTTCCAATTATTGTGCAACATTGATTTCGAAGCCAACAGTGTCGATTCAAATTAAGTGGAAGGTTCAAATGGTCCTGGAAATCTAAAGATTGCCAAAAAGTTATAATTAACACGATATGAATTGGTTGATCTATTTTTCTCCTCTTTATCTGGCGTCTATCTTCCACACACGACCTACATGTTCCTAAACCTTGGTACACGACACATGTGAATTCTCTCTTTCAACTGCATCCAATATTCATGAAAGCGGATCCCAAAAGTTGTGAAGAAAAAACTTTTGGCAGACGCTAAGTGATGGAGTGATGGCATTATAATACTCTATAATTTGTGGAGAAAAGCAGCTGCTAATATTGCATGTTTGATTTGACTCGAACACGCGCCCTCGAGTTGTGTCTCCGTTTACGCTGGAGCTGGATGCACGACATTGTGTCCAAGGACGCTAAAAGAGCGAGGTCTTCGTGACAGCTAGGAACAGTAGGCGTCACTGTCATAGCCAAGGCAACGGACATGAGACAATGGAAGGGGTCGTTTCCATGCCAACATTACTTGCCTTTCCATCATCGCCATCCTCACCCCCTCCAGACTATCAATCCTTTTTCACTATCAACCACGCCCCCATGCACCTATCGCAAGCCCACCGCCCCCTCCTCCACACCCGCTCCTCACAACTTCTCGTTTTTACCCCTATCTGACCCAACCACAAGAAACTCCTACATTGCAGTCAAAAAGACAGTATGCTGCATGCATGTAGAGCAGCCAAAGTTACCAGTATTCGCGACCATGCACGCACATGCATAGCGGCCAGGCAGCACGCGCAAAATCGCACTGCACCCCCCCCCCTCCCCTCTCTGTCCCTCCCAATGGTCTCACCCCCTCCCCCACAACTTCTAACTGCACGGTCACACAAATGCACGTGCACAACTCTCGACGTATTATGTTACCATGGTACATACAAACAACAGCCGGTGAGGGATGGATGTAGCAGCAGAGAGGAAAAAATAAATACAATCGATAATTTGAGAGTTATCATGGATGATTGCGAGGGCTTCAGGTGACCGTGAAAAAAAACTGAACGTTCAACGAGAGACAGAGAGAGAGAGATCGGCCAGCGAAGGAAGAGAGGGCGTCAGTCAGTGGGAGGTACCACTGGCAGACCACAAGTTCATGCACTCCCCGCAGCGCGTTGCCCCCCGGTCCTCCCCCGTCCATCTATCTTTCCATTCATTCATTCATCTCCCCATCCAGCCAGCCATGTAAAGGAATACATGAGCGAAGCACGTAGTAACACAAATACCTGCCACCTGGGATACCGCGCGGACCAACCCCGCCATAATAAACTAGACCATAGTGGACTAAGTCTGACCGGGCACTGACACTGCTGGCATGTCAGCACCAGATCTGACACGGATATACTCACAAACGGATACAGACTGACACGCACGGATATGGATTGCAATGCCTCTAGGTAAGGTCAAGTATTCGGTTCGCATATATATGAACATACTAAGTTTAAATGGGATGTGACTTTTGACGGGGTCAGATATGCCAATAGTATCATCGTATATTGCGTTAGCTTCTGTTTTGGAAAGTAGATCTAAATACGAAAATTCGTCGAATGAAATTCATAACTCACAGCTGAATGTACAAAGCCGTACAATCACGTACAGGCATGTATTACGACACACAGCAAATATTGATTTGAACAACATTTGGTTTTCACAAAAATAATCACAGTCAGCATGTAGGCGTATAGTTTTCGCTTGTAGCATGCTCAAATTGTTTCCTAGGCAATGCTATAGCGTACTGTGGGGGTGTGAGAGGGGGGGGGGGGGGGGGAGTTGTCAGGGCATCCAGGTCATACATTGTAGCAAGGGCCAAGAGGTGTCGAAACGCCAACTACGCAAAATACACGTAATTTCCCTTGAATATTTGATGTCTATCTCGACAAACTGGTGTCGTTATAACGGGCTAAACATTGCCATTGTCACCGTGCCGACTTGTAATTGGGAAGTCGTAAATACGCGTGGTTTTTACAAAAGCGTCCATTGTACGCGCGTAGTGGTCATGCCTCCAGGTCCGTCGTCTTCAAAGTTTGCCAAGCGACAAAAGAAGAGTATTGTATTGTGTGTGGTCGAGGCAAATTACTAGTATGCGCCCTCTGGGGCTTTAGTCTGACGTGTTTCTCAGCTACAAGTTTTGATAAAAAATTAACTTCTAAAAAGCATCATGTGCATTTTTAATATATTCACCGCACATGAACAGTGGTGTTCATTAAAGTAGTTCCAATTGCATTATAGTAGACACAATACAATGTGCATAGTGTGTATTGTATATGTGTAATGCAGGCGACAAAAAACCTACCTGTATTGAATTTATTATTGACTCAGTTTTCGAACATAATGACAGACTAATTCACTCGAGGGGTGTATGTCAATAAAATTTGTATCCAAATTCAAAATCTTGCCAATGTAAAGATTGTAGAAGAAAGGATGCCAGTCAAAACACCGTTTTTGTGCCATTCACTGGCACATTGGCAGTTGCAAAGATTGACCCAGCTGTTCTCACAAATTTTACCCTCATACGCCTAACCTCGTCCTCATAGAGTGTATGCACTGCTGATATAATGAGGTTTGCTATATAAAGAGAATTATTGCCCATAGGATGCCACGGCGACCCGCTAATTGGTGCAAATAATGAGCTTGCACCTTGTCGGGACATCTGCCCGTGCCGCTTGAAGACGTGTGCCTAACTGCGTGGGTTACGTAATATCTACGCGTTGACATTTGCGACAAAGAGTTTTTGGGCGGTGATAATATTCACAGGGCAGAATGCTTATCGATGATCACGTGGTTCTTTTAAGCGGGGGACACGAGATCATATCGATGTTATTGCGATGTAGAGGTGAAATAACACACCATACGTGCAATCGTAACTTGAGATATGACAGGGAAGTCTATACAATATGACTGTATTGTACAAGTATTGTGCAATTAATTCAATATTGCAGGCAATTCTGTATGTTTCCGCATGGCAGGTGATAAGCGACACGGGGAGGAGTGCCGGTTGGATTGTGATTGATTCAAACGACATATTATCCAAATAAAAACAAATTAACATATAATGATTATGTTTTGCGTAATCATCTTCGTCAATGTACTAGTATTTCGTGTAGTAAAATCTACTATATACTATTGATTGATTGATTGATTTATTGAGCTCTTGAAGGCCACAGGCCCAGCCGCCATACACAAATAATGACAAGTGCAGAGTAAGATGGTCATCCTGTCAACATACATAAGAGTCTCAAGGTGATATACATATTTCATCAATTTCAACATATCACGCAGTTTCACAACATATTATGTAGCTGGAATGCATGATACACAAAAGCTGATAGTGATTTAATTTTATCTGTATCATTACTGTTCATAATGGTCACAAAATCATATGTGTTTGACTGTATGTCTGGCAGATAAACAGCTCTCATTTCTCGGTACAGAGAACATTCTACAATAAAGTGATACTCATCCTCAATCTTGGCAAGGTTTTTTGACAAACAGTATTTGCACAAATGATCTGTACTCTGAAAATTATTTACAGCCAGCTTATTGTTACCAGTCCGTAATTTAGCCAAAGATATTCTGTGACGTCTGATATTTACAGATTCAAGATACCTTTCGGGATCAAGTGAGAATTTATATGAACAATACCTAGTACTAAAGGTAGCATTTCCTAACCATGTTTGCCTTGCTGTATCGGATAAACACAATTTCAGAGCTGACATGAAGGAATCTACATCACCAACACATACTAGTATGTAGGCGAGTAGTAATTGCTTATGTACATGATGTACATACAGGTACTGGATTATCTTGTTTACATTTCATTCCGATATTGCATTATTCCATTCCATTGTTCTCGATGCAATGACAATGGTGGTATCAGTGACTCAGAGCTGTCGGACATCTGCCAAAACAATTGCCAATGTCCACTCCATGAAAAATCCCGTGTCCTCAGCGCAGCATTCCGTCAACAAACGTCTGGACACCCTGTTGCTTATGTAAGCACTTGGTCGCGATTTCTTGGTTTAACGTAATCGCCTTTATTCGTCTCGATAAAATAATTAAGTTCGTCTCTTCTTAATTCTCTCCCCCGTGTCCAAACACCAACGACCAACGAACTTGGACTTTTTTTCGGATTGTCGAAAGTAATGTTGCAGTGCAATGACGGCCAGATGGGGAGAAAAGAGAGATTCATTTCTCCAGATATTACCCCTTGGTCCTAGGCTTATCGATGCCTTATTGCTCGCTCCATTCCCTTCCCCAGACAGGGAAATGGATCGGCCTCTTTGCCTTGGCCCTAGCGACACGAGTCGACAAGCGGAGACGGTCTTTCTTAACGCAACAAAGCCCTAAATAGGTATCACAACAACTCAAGCCAGCTGCATTCAGCCCCAACTATAACATTGACACCCATTATGCTCTGTTTGGACTGGTCGGAGAAAAGTCCTTAAAATAATTACCGCGAAAATAGGACATCTTTTGTTGGAGAAAAGAAGAAAATAAAAACCTGTTTGAATGATGTAAATTTGATCCTTTTCCAGCTTACAAGCTGGCACGCGTCTCTATTAAAAATCTCAGCCTTTACAAATATTATAAAAAATGAGCGCACAGATCTCATCTGATCTCACTTGTGTTGTTTATTTTTTCAAAGACGAGCAGATACTTAACGAAATGATGTTTTCTCTGCCTTGAGTTGGTTAAAAACTTTGCATACACGTTTTGATTTTTTCCTACTTTAATTGAGAAACAGGTATGCCTGGTACATGTATTTTATCACAAATGTTTGAAGCTGTTAGTACATGTACAAGTTCGAACTTGGATGAGGTGTGTAAATCTGACCCACGATTTTTGTTTAATTTCGCGGTCACGTGCATCTCCAAGGAAAGTTTGCTTTATCATTCAGTGTGAACTGAAGGGGCTTCTGCAAATCAAAGGTTTTTCCATCACATTTTCAGTCTGAATTACTCCCATACTTTGAGGTACGCTGCGGAACACCTCGACATATGGCCAGATTAAAATTGTTGTCGCAGGCGAGGTTACAACTCTATTGACCTTTCCACTCGACCGGTCAAAAAAGATTGAAGTGGGATCAGATTTTGATCGCGTGGACGTGAAAACACGTACGGACGTGCGATCCATCGGCGAAATTCTGCACTTTACTGGCATGTAACAACCGGGGGCTCAGGAGGGAGGGGGCGCACTGTTTGACGACAGAATTACACCCAGATGTCCAACGACCGCGGTCCGATGACTCTGTCACCTCGGGTGAAAAAAGACATTGTCAGTCTCTTGAGTGCGGTGTGTGTAGTAAACCGAACAACGTGGGCTCCTTGACTTTTTGACGTTTCTTTGAGGCTTTAGATCTATATACAAATTTGTTCCTTCAAATTTTCACATGTGCTCGTTTGTTATACTAAAGTTGTTTCCAATTCCCACATACACATGTATCTAAAATGTAGTAAATTGGCTTTAATTGGATACCAGAGTCGTTCATGAAAAGCGACAATAGACGGCCATTGGACCGGAAGGAGGGTGTTTGAGGGTATTTGAATTCGCAATAAGGGTAGTATAATTGGTGGAGATTTTGACAAGGGAAGTTATTCCTGTCAGCTCACCATTCCTTGAATATGTATGTGCACTGAAATCTCGCTGTGTTTGAACTGCAATTAAACGACAAATTGACACATTAATCGACACTAAACGCCGAGAGCGTCCAGTTAGGATACCACACTATCCGCTGATCCCCGGACCTTGTAAAAATGCCACCTCGGCGAGCTCCGACAACAACCCCCTTTTCTACATGTATTGACGCTTCCACGTGTTAATACCAGGTAATTTCCTCTTGGAATATGATGAATACAGATGTAATTGCTTCTGCAAATTTCAACTCCCAAGGTGCCTTTACGAAGCCAGAGGAAATCTACTTTTATTCCCTGTCCAGGCCTCCACCCCCTGGCCGACTCTATGCGTTCGCAAGGGGAAAGAACCGCACGAACGTGCAAAGCCGACATTAGAAGCAAAAAACCGTCCGCTGACAATAGGGTTTTCCAGCTTTTCTTCCACTGACAAATATGTGTCAAATCTTGCCTGCAGCGTCGGAGGTGAAAATGATCTGACGGACCTTTGGCCCCGTTCTTTGCGCCGTTCTACGGCAGACTCTCGTTCCATTCCTCTTTGAGATCAGTGGTTCTAGACTGAAACAGCCCCTGGAGACTTCTACCGAACACGGCCATGGTTTGACAAATGGTTACGTGTGACTGCTACACTCGATGGGAAGAAAATATCTAGACGTGGTATTTACACGCGCTAATTTATTTATAGGTGATAATACAGTACTGCACAGAGAACAGGTGGAATTTGCCGACAATCGTCGTGGTAGCCAGAGAAGGAAAACGTGATAACGAGTTTTGAAGTGTTTCCGCACGCAAATGGTTGTTTTTACAGGAAACTCGCAAATAAATGCATGGTTTGAACAATGTTACATGCACGCTCTCCTAGTCATAATTGTTGAATAGTAATGATACATGTACTATGGAGAGTCTCACTTTTGTATCACTTTTGTATCTCTGAGTCTCTCTTTGTATCTCGTCAGTTTTCATGAACTCTACCCATTTATGCAAGATGAATAAAATTATACCCGAAATGTGACCCTTTTAGCATTCTTTGCGAGCTGTCAAACCCACTCGTCAGTATTTTCCACTATAGGGACCCGGGTAATGCTCCATTATTTTAATCTGGCCACCATTATCCCATCGTAAACAGCACTGGGCGAGGTCACTGCCAAGTTTTGTAGACGAGACCCCTCACGTAATCAAATGTGGACTTACTACCAGATACAAAGTGTGTAGGACCCCCTAAAACCAAGGGGTACTAACAGTAGAGTGAGCCCGTCAAAGTACCGTACGTGGCAGCGGTGTCATTTACTAAAACTTGCAACTTGTGAATTATTTATCGGAGTAATTGCTTTCGGATAGGTTTCCGCACGGGACTTGGTGGATGAAGTCCATGCAGCAGCCGTCGCGGAAGATCCCAGTCCATCCGTCATCCGTCCAGTCAACGCCGTCTCGGGCCAAATCCACGCGTCCCTGGCCCTGGTCCGGGCCGTCCCGTCCGGGACAAATATGGACTTGATGCATATGTACATTGCCTTGTGATCGATGATGCCTTTTGCGTCGAGTTATTACTCACTCCCTCGCGAGCAAAAGCGAAATAATGTGGAATTCCCTTGGATGTGAATGAAACTTAGCCCGGGGTATTTGTTTGTGGGGGTATTAGGGAGTTGGGGATGACTTGAGGCTCCCGGGGTTACAGGCCTACCCCTGGTGGAGTCGGGTGTGTGTGTTTGGGCAGTGGGGGTTAGAATGCCGAGGTCTTCTGCATAATTTTCTGTTGCTGTGACACTGAGCAGAGCAGATTTTCGAAGTGGGAGAGAATACATTACGGATATTATTACATGCGACCGTTCAGTGAGATTGTGTTGTTAGAAAAATATTTAGTCGTCGGTATTAATCATTTCCTGACAGATGAACAAGCAATAAGATATCGAAGGCTATTGTTCGAGTTCCTTCTTGTGAGAAGGTCGCCCGGCCATGACATCTTTTCAAATTCAAATATGAAACAATAAAAATATGAGATCGTTTGCAACATATGGCGCGTGTTTTGGACTCGTTATCTGTCCATCATGACCAATATAATTCCTCTTCATGTGAATGGGTGGCGAAGAAAAACGCATGATGTGTTATATGAAATAATGCTGTCAACTCACAAGATTGTTTTTCCTCAGAACTGACAACAACATATTTCGGAATCAACCATTTTAGAGCATCAATGAACACGTGTGTACATTTACAAGTATGCTTTCAAAAACTCAATGCTATACTCAGCTATTCATTTATCTTATTCACACTTCATTTATTCGAATATGAATAAAAATTCACATGCGCAGTGAATTGCAGGCGCGTCACTATAGATCCGCGCAATAATGTCCATTTATATAGAATACTTCTTGAAGTGGTTGATTTTCAGACGTTGTTTTCGAATTAGTTGTGAGGTCATATCAGACCATCTATATTTACAAACACACCCAGCATGTGTAGAGGTTTCTGACATGCTTCACAAACGTTTGGTAATATGGTAATGGGTCTCGATTGATTGTCCGTGGTTCCAGCCCAGTCCCACGAGGTCCCTCTCGTTTGTTCTTCGGCTTCAATTTTTGTCCCAATAACTCAATATGATCGGCACATCACACGTACATGTTTAATATTCATCTCCAAGACAACGCCAGGCTTTTAGTCTCAGAGCTGATTAGAAATTCAGGCGAGTCTGCCTTCGAATCGTTAGCTACTTTTGTCGCTTGCTCCCATGGACGCTACATGTACCACTCTTCCTTTCCCTCCACAGGCTTTGTGTACGTCGAAGAAAAGGACGTTTTATAGGAGGGATGGTGACTGGACGCTTTCTTATTATGGAATTATCCCCCCGGTGCAATGCCTGGGCAATCCCCCAATGCCGTTGCTTGGTCGCTTCCATCTATATGGACTTCCATCCCCTGTTTCTGACGCGAACGAGGAGGTTGCAATCTGAAGAAGCTCTAGTGTGGGAGACTTCATCATCAGGCGACTGGGAGCGACTTTGCTGAGTGGTCTCGGGGGCTTCTAAGTCGTGCATGCGACCGATGGAATTAAGCCCGGTGAAATCCTGGTGCCAGACGCCCAACGACAAACAATAGTGTCTCCGATGGCCTCCTTTTCCAATCCAATTACAATCTGGCGTCGCTGATGTGGACGGAGGGGACAGCCGTCCTCTGACCATTGTCCGTCGGCCTGCATGGTCGGCTTGCCAAAGAGACAAGACCGACGCTTCCAGGAGGGGCCCAGCATTCGCTAATCGCATTCCATGTCCACTCTGATGATCACGATGGCTGTGCTGAATGCACAAAGCGTCAATTGCATGCCGGGTTTTTAATGACTGTACAATTTCCACAATCGAGTCCACTATTCGAGCATCGTATTCTCTACTGGGGGCAAAAAGGGCTAGCACTATACTTCACGCTCAAATTGTCTTTCACCCCGCGGCGTTGTATTTTTTTTGGCCGCTAAATACAGTGGCGCCAAAATAGTTTTTCGTCAGACGAATCACTCGCTATTTATGCTTTCAGCTCGGAGTGTATTCAATTGACGAGGGCATGCGTAATCAGTTACGTAAGCTATGAACTGACGTTCCAAAAAAAACAATATTTAGGCATTGGAGTCAGTCGGAATTAAAGTGGCGGGTTGGTAGTCTATGAAGTTAGGCGCTACTTTCCAGGACCCGGGTATGTGAAGCTATGCTACTTTCGGCCGGCCGAACTGAATGAATGAATGAAGTCGCCATGCATATTAGTGCCAATCAAGTTACATTTTTCCAGACATGTCCGGAATTTTTTTTGACGGACGTGACATGCATGCCGTGGGATCACCAGCTGTGAGGATGTTGGTGGGTGACCTCAGGGGGAGGGGTGGGACTGAGAACTGTGTGTGGGGGTGGCCGGTAGTCGAGGGGTGGGGGAGGGGGAGGGGGGTTGCATGCATGTCGTCATTGCGCGGTCCTGCAACTTATCAGTATCTGTCAGAATCCATCCTGGGAGTTGAAAAACTTTTCATGCTTGATGCCATCTACTTTTGGCTTAACCCCCCCCCCCCCCCCAAAAGTTCCACCCGTCACGCGGAATGATTTCTTTTGTCTCGCCGGTCGGTTCATTAGAATTCCGCCGTTTTCGCGAACATCTCCGGCCACTGACGTGTGGCGTCCGTCCGTTCTGGCATTTTTATTCCGAAAAATCCGTGCCGGACGATGGAAAGGGTGGGGGTGTAGTGTTGAGATGGGCGAAGCAATGTGCGTTTCACATTTCTAATAATCAAAAAACTTTTTTCCGTTCCCGTTGGGATGGGGGAAATGAATGGGCGTGTCCGCAGGGGATGGGGGTGGTACTGTTTGGCAATATCGTCGATGGGGGCAGATTCGAGATTTCCTGGCCCCCAGGACATTGCACCGAGGTCCGTGGCTTCACACGAGTGTTTAGTTACTGAGTCATAATCGCATCAGAACTTTGGTAAACGTTTTCGAGACTTCGTAAAGCTACTACTGGAGAGTCCGTGTTGAAAAATGTCCATTCCTTTTTGCTTTTGTTTGCGTGTGATCAATTAGCAATGTGCCGTTGCGTGGTGAAATCATTTTGTCTGATTTGTTTTATGTCTGTTAATTTTGGCATTTGAGTACCATGAGTACGTTGTCAAACAGAGGCATAAGTTGTGGTTTCGAACAGAAATGCATGTAGGCCTACATTTGTATGGCCTACATGCACAGTGCGATCGAATATGAGAAAAATACACATGTATTAAAACGTAGATTTTCAATTAGATATCTTTTTCAACATTCCGAATAATCATGACATAAATTTACCCATACTATCTGCAAAGGAAAAGATATTTGTTGTGTGTTCGTTACCAAAGTTCAAGTACATGTACGTGTATATCTAAATAAGTACATGTACACGTAGGCCGAATACTGAGAATGCACAGCTGACACGATTATTGAAGTCTCCCTCTCACACAATCAGCTTATATGTGTACATGTACACGAATCCTGGAGATGAAATGAAATTAATTAAAACTGAATCCCGGTCATTAATCTTGGCATGTCGAGCACTGACCATCACGTGCACGCGGATGTACTACAGAGTGCGCCCGTACATTGTAGATCTAGGCTTTTTGATCATGTTGACAGTCGTACGCTATCCAGTCCTGTCATGGTGCATGCCTGTGACACGTGCACGACCAAGTCAACCGCCCGCTTTTGTAAAAGTACAGCGGAGGCAAGTGGACGCTAATTACGAAACTTGCCAAACGGACGGAAATTAACGTTAATTACTACTGGCCATTGCCTTCCATCTCTTCATCGGCGACACTGGAAGGGGTGGGGACGTGAGAGTTCCCACCCATACACAGCTGCTGGCTAGCTCTGGGGTGGGATCGGAGGGATGGGGAGGGGGCATCATTATGAAGCCTTATGAGTCATCACTCATGCAGTGTCCACTGTCCAGCGCCTATTGACGGACCTGGAAGACCTGTGTATCGTCCGTCCGTGGAGCCAGCCACGACCCTCGCCACCCCACAGCTCCCTCAGAGGGGCAGCGCCCGGGGTTTCCATGTGAACTCCGGGGTTAATTTCCGGCGGGTCCGATAAAAAAATCATGAAAGTAGAGAAAAAAATCGCCAAAGTAGGATGAACCCCTGAGAAGAATAGGTTCCACCTTGCTTTTACGTTGTGTCCCTGCATGATTTTGCCTTCCCCCTCCCCCCTGCTCATCGCCTAGGCAACCATTGACTGGAGCGGGATGGGTTCATTAGTGATCTTTACGGTCGTCAATGACCACTGAGTGAGATAGATTGTCGCCAAACACGGGATAGAATACGACTTGTGTACCCAAGTGTGATCTCTAATAAATTACTTGTAAAGTTCTTTGGTCGCTGAGCGTACGGTTGACGCATGCATCCAGAGGTGAACACTGGGTCTTGAATCTGGAGAGTCCGTGTTGAAAAATAAACTTTGTTGTCATTATGTTCTACTGTGCATGTGCACTCTTGATTTTTTCCCCAACCTTTTCAATAATTTTTGCATCTTGGATGCTTTTGTACACCCAGGTGTCACATTCTGTCCTTTGCAGATGATGGTGCTTTGTAATTGATCCAATTCCAAATACATGTATTTATCGTATTATTTTAATGGCACCTTCATGCGTGACTCATATTAAAACCATCAAGTCATTGTGTACGTGTAACCGTAGAAACGCCAATTTGAAATTGTAGCCATGCAATCATGCTCAGGAAGTCATATAGTCTACATGTATAATCGTTATTGATATTAAAAAATCCATTTCAAAATTCAAACGTGACATTCAGTCACACTTCTATCAAATAATCGTGTCGTGCAACTTTCAAACGATCTTCCTGCTCATAAACGTATGCAAATACAATCCATGCCCCGTCCATCCCAAACAGCCAGAGTCGCGCTACTATTTGCTCCGGCCGGTCACTACCATTGATTGGAAGCGGTGACGTTAAGGTCTCTAAGATAAGCATCCTTGACCGACCCGTAACCGGCCACCAATCATTCATCTCTCAACATTAATCACACACAAAACACGCCATGTTTGGATAGACACAACAATAAAAAATAATGTTATGATTTTCTCCCGGGCTTATCACATTTTTTGCCTTCTTTTGGGAGACAACCCAAGCAGCTTTCTCGCTCTTTCTGCATGCATGGAGACAGACGTGGACATTGTTGATTTTTTTTCTCGTTTCTCCTCGCGGGACTATTATTTTGTCTAGCGATCGTAAATCCCATTGGCTCGCGTGGCACGAAATGGCGCCACCGCGCATCGCGCGCGCATAAAACCGATGACAGATAGGAATTGTCATCGAACCCCGGCATCCACGTGCCTATCGGCTTTATGGGCCGGTTAATGGGTTTCCGTTTAGCGGGTGAACCCCCACGTGTCCCTTGACTATGACTGGGAGCAGTCCTGTCGTCCAGGGATACGATCTTAGATACATAAAGATGTCATCTCTGTGGCAGTTTACCGGATCAAGTCAGACAGACAGACGCACGCGGGAGTGACAACTCGTGCAGTGGTCTTGAGTAAGTTTTTTTCTTCTGAACACGACTGAAATTCTACGAGAGATTTCCGTCAGTTGCAGAATGACAATGTTCCCAGGAAATACATTGTGTTTCATATATTCTTTTATGACACTAGAGGAAAACATGTAAAGAAACACCAAAAAAAAGTTTGCCCAGTGTGGCGGGTGTTGGTGTGTCCACGTTTCAAACAACATGCTTTGAAACCGTTGACACGTTGTGGACTGTACCACCAAGCATGTACACGTACATTCACGTACTCACACAAGCAAGAAATCAGATCACAATCATGTAGGCAGAATACATTTCCTCCACATAGAAGTTTCGTTTCCTATAGCAGATTACGCTCTGTAAAGACGTGATTAATTACGTAGCAAAGCACCCAGAAGCACCTAGGTATCACCCGAATCCCACGACAGGATTACTCACTGTCGTGCCCAATGAGCCTATACTTCACCCTTACTGTCCACCGCGTAACCAAGGTAACCGGAGCCTCACATGGCATGGATATTTTAACAGCTACCTCGTGAGACGGGACTAAGCGTAGGTGTCTCTAACGAGCTAAGAACTGAGCGAGAGTCATGACTTGTCGCTGGGATTTATTACACAGCCCATCGGGCAAACGAGGACTTCAAACGTGTAAGTCGACGCATGCAGTTGTCGACTATGCGTGTACATGTAGCTGCTGTCTCTCTTCCATGTGCACCGGATAAATCTACTGAAAAACGATCTGATCTGCCTAGACGAAAGTCTTTGTCATACTTATTAGATGGAAGAGTTGGTTGCCCAGAAGTTTTACGGAGAACGTGTGACACTTCTTGCCATTGCGGAGTTGAGGTTGAGAAAGGTGGGGGGCGCTCGGTCCTCGTCACAAGCTGGAGGTACGATCCCTCGATGATGACCAGTCTGGCACCCTTGCAACGACAGTCAGTCTGATTTGTGGTGACACGGTCGGCGATAATTGGACGCGGTCAAGAGTGATTTAGTGGTTTACGTGGGCTGAGCTTCCCTCTCTGATTGCACTGCGGAAAATCACACAGAGGAAGCCCAAGCGCATGTCGTACCTGGTTTAAATTCCGGTCAGCTCACAATAACTCACAAATCACTATTGTTCAAGGTCAAAACCTTGATGAATGTCGCCGCGTCGGTGATGAATTGACAGTTAGGCATGTCGGCTTAGCGCAATCATCGTGCAAGGAATGGTACCATTCAACATTCGCCGCTGGTTGCAAATCGGTTCATGAGGTGCTTCTTTATTCTTCAAAACTGCAACCTACACACGTACATGTATTTATCACAGCTGATTGCTTTTTATGCACGTCTACGTGTAGTTGTGTGTGGACCCAGTGCGAATGTCTCATGAGTTCTACGGGTAGGCCTACATGTATGAATGGCGCTCGATCCGAGCGTTCCACAAGTTGTAGAGCCGCACACGATCTGCTGTAATCCACATGTCGACACGGGCCCCGACATCCCGTGACAAATGGGGTCTGAGATGGCGTCAAACGAGGGTTTAACTTTGTCCATCGATCGCTCGTTATGAACGCCCTTGAAATCTCCCCCTCTTCCCCTAGAGGAAGACGGATTGAACGGCGCCCGTCTATCGGGCCATTGGGCACATGTGGGGTCTCCTCCTTGAGACCCCGACCCCAAAAGTTACTTGCCTTGATCCCCTCGCCGCCTGGGACGTGGATACCACAGGATCGTAGAGATTAGACCGCTGGCAGACGACGGTTATAAATGAGAGCGCGTGCGAAGCATCCACGTTGATAGAAATAAATAGTAGAAGTTCCATTCGTGTGCAGTTTTTGACGTTTATTAGACATTTTTGTGTGTGTTCGTGGTCTTGGCGAATGTTATGAATGATGCATCGTAGTAATTATGACGATCATGTCAGTCTGTGTGTGTCGTTTTGGTGATTAATGTCTTACGTTATTTTTCCCATTCTTGATATTCTGAGTCGTTATTAATATGCGTGGCTCATTAATATGGTCGTTCTGACGTTGCGTTTGCACGACTTACATTCAAAGTCTTGTAACGCCATTCTCCAACTGTAGCGAACATGACATTGTTGTAACCAATGCACGATATATTTGACCACACTCCCCTAGATATGATTTATGGTAGTTCTTTTATTGGTTACGACTTCACAACTTTGACCGCAAATGTGAATTTTGCCTGGTGACTTTTTGAAGTCCTGTCACCAATTTTGCCCTTTGCCTTGTTGATTTGATAACGCGTGGAGATGCCAAATTGCCGATTTATTTTGTTAGAACATTGTTCAACTGTTTTGACTGAACTCAAGTTGGCAGAAGTGAAATCGTGAAAACCACGGTGGGCAATCGATCTGCTGTGATTGTGTGAGTCACGCTGGAATTCGTCACAGACGTGGCATAATCCAATTCCACTGCGTGTGGGGAACACAAAGGAACCATTAAAATTCGACAATTCTGTCCAGATAAACACTTGGCCAGTGTTAAATACCAGTTTTTGCAGACGACATCCATAGAATACACACATCGGTGAAAAGGACACCACTTCATATTGGTGTGCACTTTATTCAGTGTGGACCTAGTTTTGGAGTTGAGGTGGAGTCGGTATTATTGGGAGAGGGGGACAGACTGCCCCGGACTGTGCCATGTAACCCGAGTCGAGAGATTCCGGCGATCGGCAAGGAACGAAACGCCTTTGAGTCGCCAGATGGCACAATCCGAGACACCAGATAATGCCTGGAGACAATGGATAAAAAGCGCCACAAGATTGTTCTAGTCCCGTCCAATACACAAGTCTGCGTGTGTGACACTGCCGACGGGCGAGCTAATGAGTGGGTGGCATATCTGTCAGAGATTTTTTTGGGCAAAAATCAGTATTGATCAATATCGGACGAATGCAGATGGCTATATGTTTCCCGCCTTGAATTATAACAGATTGGATAGCACAAGTAACGGGCTGTGCGTGTCCATCAATATGCACGTTACAATGTATATACTTTTGAACACAATGTATTTGCACATGTTTCTAAATGTTTCCAACACTTTGAAAGATGCATGTAAGTTTGATCAACTGTTCTAATGTATTTTGTCTTGTCGTTTCAGGTGATGATGTATGTCAAGCATAGGAAGAAGTTTCATGAACAGCATCTCTTATGAAGACGTTATGGACCTCCGATGACGACAGTGCACGGAACATGTAGCGACCCTACGGGATTGGCCAGAAGGGCCAGACGCGTCTGTCATGGCTTGGGAGACCAGCTGGTTGGCCCTACCAGTAGTGTTATTACTGGTAGCCAGCCTAATGGGTGCTTCTTCCTACCATGAACTCCCACCCGAAGGGCTGCACTTCCGGCATCATCGCCACCTGCACAGGGATCTCCACCGGGACGAGCCACAGCAACCTGAGCGTCTATCCGCAGTAGAGGAGGCTAAAGGGGAGGACCGACCCAAGCGGCACATCTATGACTGCCCGCAGGACTGCACCGTCACCATCCCAAACTTGCAGGAAGTTCGAGCCATCTTCCAGGATTACCTTGAAGAACCAGACGCACATCTAGTCCATTTCAAGATCACATTCCCTGAGTATAACATCTCGGTGCTCGACAGGTACCCCTACATGGCCAATAGCTACAGGGCTAGCGAGATGGTCTGGGCTTCGGGAACGTTCGGGAGAAGGCTGCTAGGTTTGCCACAGGATGCTGGCGTGTTGTCTTTGTATATTCTGGATAGCAACCGCAAGGAAATAGATATCAATATATTCACAGAGTCCAACGGGTGTCTCATCATGCATTCCCCTGAGTGTCGCCTGCATGCAATCCGCAACGCGCTCGTCTCAAACGTGACGTACGTGGAACGTTTCAAGCACCATCGAGACTTTCTCTGTCATCACGTCATCAATGGATCGGCTGAGGATCATGTGCAACTTATATATCGGTGCTGTGACACGACCGAGTTCAGAAACGGAGATTTCCAGTGCCAGATGTACACAGGCTATGGGCGAGAAGTGTCTGGGATACTTACTTTCATCAACGTGCTCGCTGGCATCCTAACTCTGTGGAGTCCTATAATTCTTATGAAGATTAAAATATCTTTGAAATTTGACCAAGTAACTAAATTCTTTCGAGCTTCATTGAAACATGGGATAACTGGACAGAGGAATTATGTCATTCGGATATCTTCAAGGCAGCTTATCAACCTCAGCGACCCTAAACCCTTTTCCATTCCACGATTCCTGTTTCGGATGATCTTTCACTGTTACGGCGAAGGTCGCTGTGGTATCCACTGGTGGGGACAGTGGCGACACCAGCCTCGACTTTGTCGCAAAGACTCCTGGTGTAGACATTGCTGGTTCTCATTCTGCCGATTTATAGCCATTGCGATCATCTATCCAATTGTTGTGTACTTAGCCATTGCCTTATATGCACCACGCCTCAAATTCTTCATGGATTTCATGCATCATTTACAGGAGTACTATGAGGAAATTGAAACAATCGGTTTAAATGTGAATCTCGTCGCTATTGCAATGTTGCCAATGCACTATCCGCTATTCACTATATGGATGCTGTTTTCATTTGTATCATTTGTATACGCGGTGCTTCTGCTTGCCTGGCCCAACAACCCGCTGGAACGATGCCTTCTTCGCTACGAGGGAAAACGACCTTTCGACCAGCCCAGTATTCTACACGATAGGATGACGAGAGGCTACAAAACTATTCTACAAAGGCTAGCGTATGGCGAATTTCACACTAAGCGACACTACCTGCGAATCCCTTGGATACCATGGGGCCTGAGGAGAACAATGTATTGTTTTGGGCGAAGTCTTGCTCAGATTCCTGTCTTCAACATCTGCTTCAGCATGTTCATGTTGGACGCCAAGTTCATGGAGTCGAGTGTCGACGATCCAGATGACATTGACCATGATGAAGCTGAAGACCCGTGGACCGTCCCGAGACCGACCTGTCGCTATGTGTGCAAGTGCCTCGTCACCTTCGTCGCCTGGCTCGGCTTCGCTTTAGTCCTTGTCGGTTATTGCAGTGCCATGTTCTTCATGATCGAGTTGTTGCTCAACATAGTCTTCTTCACAGTGCTAGCCTCCGTCTTGCATGCTTACACTGTCCTGCCATGGGTGTGTTTTGCCCTGGTCGTTGCCTTCTACACCAACGACACGCTGTCAATGATCAACCGAGAACATTCCGAGATCCTACGACTCATCGACGAGAACTCCCCGCGCATATCTGCAGTGGAGGACAGTGAGGAAGTCTTTAGAGACGGAGCCGTGCAGATATTAAAGACTCACAATCTAGGTGCTGTTAAGTTTATTGATGGTGACAACACAGAGTACGTGTCGAAAGAGTTATATTACAACGTGTGTGTCGATCTTAAGTGTGGCTGGAGCCGCTCACTCAGGCGTATTATTGTACGCATGTCAGTCATTATACTATTTGTGTTGTTTGTCTTCATCTGTCTAACCACGGTAGCTGCCTTCTTTGGCTCAGGAATTCTAGTCAGTCTGGTGGCCGTTCTGGCCAGCACCCTTCCAAAAGTCATAGAGACATACATATCGCGGCAAAACAAAAAGTCCAAGGCGACACGTGCCTTGTGGGCCAAGATAATGCCGGACATCTTGGACAGGCATATTCGTGTGGATAGGACTCAGTGCTTGGACCTTCACGAGGAGGACCTAACGACTTACGACGTCAGACCTGTTGGACTTCTTGAGATGGAGGTTCCTCGCGTTCAGCGGCTGAGGACCCTATCCATGTGGAAGTTCCCATGGGTTGTCTCCGGAGACCAACAGACCCAATCCCATGAGACGTTCATCGTTGCCCTCGCTAACAAGTTGGCGGCTGCGTCATTCCTAAGCAAGGTGGTCACTCGCGCCTACTCGCCCAACCTCGTAGATGAGATAGTCCTCCGTCAGTGGTGCCTACTCGTGGAGAACTGCATCATGGAGGGGAGCACCACGGCTAGTAGCATCAACGGGGTACCAGTGGAGTCCATCCGGCTCTTCCCGAGGGATGTCCAGCCGCTAGTGTCCATGTTCGACACGGGTAACACCATAGACACAGTCGTCGACAACATCAACCGTGAGCTCTACGGCCCCTACACGAAGGGCGTTCTCGTCACTATTGGCAACACATCCATCGCCCTTAGCAAGCTGAACAATACAATCTTCGCCTTTAACAGCAGCTGCCACGGCGATCAGGTCACCGACCTCTTCGGGGCAGTGCTCATCGCGGCTGAGTTCAACACGCAGAACCTACAGGCGACGATCAAGTATGTCGTGGACCCGTACAGTCCCGACTCGGTGCCCGTCTACAACGTTCTGCCAATGGAAGGCTTCGTTTTCAAGTCACCGGACATCCTCGAGGTCGAGGTCTCTCTTTGATCTGGCGTCCACTAGTCGAAGTTCATCTTTGGAAATTTCAGCATACACTCTTGCATAATGAAGCGTACGTAAAAGAGAGGACTTCTGGTGTTTGATGAATCTCATATTAAAGGGTCGTGGGTACCTTATGTAGTCTAGTCCTTGAAACCAAAATGAAGAATGGGGGTAATACACAGCAATAATTATGCGCCATGTTCATATACTGATGATGCTTGTAAATATCAATATTTCTTCAATATTGCCAAAGAATGCAGTTTTTCAAACTGAAGTCCCAGGCAGTGAAGCTTGTGTTTTTATCTTTGGTTTAAAACCCTTTCTACAAACGTACAGCCATTAGAATACATATATTGTGAACACAGAATAGTATATAAGATATTGAGAGCACGTGCATTTTACACGATATTTTGCCCGTAACCGGTTGCTGTTTTTTTTATATAGACCTTTACATTTTATATGCAGAATTATTCAAACGTGTGTGTGTATTACATGCAAATATATGTGTTTGTATCCGAATTATTACAAATAGTATATATCCATATATTTCGAGCTTTTTGCCTTTGATCGCAAGGATTATTGCCAAAAACTTTTATATATATATAATATATGGTACAGTGATTATTTTGTACAACCATAGATAAGAGTTGTCTTCCGATGTACGCATACGTGGTTGTGTGCTGTCAATTTCAATATAGTTATATTATGCGCGATACGATCGTTCGTCATAACGGCTCAAATAATCAGACTTTGATTGCGAGTAGTGTATGTGACATATCATGACGCTCACGTCATAATGTAAAACTGGGTATTGCTCAGTGCCCTATCAACCCGCCTGAATCTGCTATATGAGCGCCCAGTTGCTTCATATAAAACCGTTTCAGTTATGAGGTAATCATATTGATTTCTTATGGAAGTTGCAAATGCAAATGTAACATTTTGAAGAGGCGTTGTGTCGACCGGTTCACATTCATGTAACTTTTTCTTCCCTAATGTATCATTTATATAAATGAATACATATCAGTTTATAATATTTTGTAATGTGGACCAAAAAATATATCGTGCTGTTTTCACGTGAACCCCAAAGCCATTGTAAAGTCATATGTAGATATTGCTTTAAATTAATGTCCGTATTTTCCGTGAGCTCTGTCTTGCGTCCGCTAGTTAAATGTGGCTTCGAAATGCATGCTAGAAATCGGCAGAAATCTTGAATGGAATGTGTACATTTTAAATGTTGCCCCGTGTTTCGTTCGTTTTTGATATCATTACGGAACCAGATGTGTTCAGTTCGTGTTGGTTGTATATTTAGAATATTTATTTTCTCGAGGTTTTTTTTTATGTAACAAATGTCGTTCGTTTGAAAAGGGCATTCCTTTCGCTTCATAGGTTCTAGTTTGTAATGAAAACGATAATTATATAGTCAATTTTGTTTGGAGCTGTTTCAAACCGTGTCTATTAATGTTTGTGCCAATGACACTTGTTTCTGTACAAACAATGTTGTATCGTCGTCTATGTCGTCAATGTAAGTGTGTTAATGTACGTCCTAAACATGTTTCTTGTGGCAAATGATTGATCAGTCATGATTCTATGTGTGTATTTTATTCCCCAGTGCTGAGGAATTTATACTGATGAGCCTTAAAACGATTCGAAATATATATACTTTTGTAAGGATATTTTGTAAAATAAAAAATTGTCGATCATTCATGCGTTTTTTTTTATTCAAAACAGGTCACAGATTTCACCCAATTATTGTCCTGCATTCGAAAACTTTCCACATCAATAGTGCAGTCAAATCAAAATCATAACGTTTTGAGGGCGAACATTTTACTCAATAGAATGGAAAATTGATAGCAAAACATTCGTGCGCAATGAAAATTGAAAAGCATGTACATAGAATAAATGAGTTGTAGCAAGCAAATGGCAAGACGAGAATTTTTCAGAATTGATTGGAAGAAGAAAAAGTAGATGAACTTTTACCATCGCTGCGTTCTGAGATACACGTTCAATTCAATTTAAAATATTTTGTTTCCAGCAACATACAGAAATACACGATACATGCGAAATAGAATCAATACTGTTGGAAAAGGAGAATGCAAGAAGACTGAGTCTCATGAGTGACATTTCCCTGTACTTAAACAATTGAGAATAAATTTGTACAGAGATTAAAAAAATAAAAATTTAACAAAACGAAAACAAAGGTATAAAAGTAAAACAACATACATATGAGTAATACTGAAAACAAAAACAGAAAATGTATTTATGGGCTACTACTATAGGCATTGATAAACTGTGTTTTCAATTTGGATTTGAATATATACAGTGACACAGAATTTTTAAGTTGAGCATTCAAACAATTCCAACGTTTTGCACCATAAATACTTAGGGATCCGAATCTCAATTTTATTCTGCAATATGATATATCATAATTATTACAGTGTTTTGACGTTGACTTCTCGTAACTTTCATCATATACATCGAATGCCTTTTCCTTCCTTTTAGTATGATTTCCTTTTTGACGAATACTTGAACGACCTCTAGGAAAATAGTTTTTTTTTCCTCCTAGATACCAAACACCTATATACATACAATCCACCGTGTACACAACTATATACCAGTACATGTACCTGTGTGTATTTATAAAATATTTGCCCCTGAACTGAAGAGCCATGCATATCATTATACAGTGATATACTGTGTAATGTCAAGTGTTGAACTCATGCAGTGTCTTAGCAACTTATACAACGGACAGGTCAGATCTGCTGACGTGGTCGATTGAGGTCCCCAATAAAATGCAATTGCGATCATAATGGCGTAGGGACCACACCAGTTCACTATTGGGTGGGACTGCCCTAGGCTATGTTATACATGTACGATAATTTGCTTTGATGTTTCAAATGTACTATACAAGATATATCGTTAGATTATATTATATAACATGAAGGGAATTCCGGTTGTTGTTTGTCGATTTCGCCACTCGATTCGTTATCTTGAAAGTACTGGAAAACCTCCTAATGAAGAAGGGCAAAGTATCAACTGCTGATAAGATGGCTAATGCTCATACATGAACAGTGCACGGAATATTGCCTCAGTGGTTGGCTTGGCATCAACACGACACGTCATGAACTCAAATTCATCAGAATCATGGAAAATTATGACGAATTTATGACAGCGAATTTCACAAGCAACACCTATGATCAGTCGGCATCCTGTTTGTCATGAAGATGTTCTGAGATGGATCGCCATTTCGTGAACGCAACTCAACACAGAACAACTGAAATCAGTAACAATAACAATGGGAATACACACATCGAAACCGAAAGCGAACTCGCTACTGAGGCGGAAGAAAAACGCACCGGGGAAGAACAATCTCGCCTCAGCAGAAAGAGCTCAAACTCGCCGGAAGTACGTCAGCGGATGGGCGATGCTCGCTCGACCTTGGGACATCGTCTGTGAGGAACCCTACGAAAAATGGAGGAAGTCCAAGGGTGAGGACATGTACCGATAGTTTTGTATGGCATTTGCTGGTCGGCTTGTTTAGAGGTATTTCAATATATGGCCCAAGTATCATACACTGCGCCTTCCTCTATATTCAATAAGGATGACAGACGGATTAAATGGCATTCATTTAGTGGACGAGTAGTATTAAGGCGCAGTGTATGATACTTGGGTCCCAATATATTGCAAACACCCATGGGTGCAGACGATTCATGCGTGTGGTCATAATATTTTGAAACAACTTTTTAAAACAGTAGTATCAGTAATACAACAGTAAAACAGTAATAGGCACATCATATTATTGAGACAAAAACACGAAATGAGGGTTGTTTCCTCAGTAGAACCCAATAAAGCTATTTATTTTTCATGCCTTGTAGCTGCGACGCGGTTCGGCAGTTTTCCCGTGTGTACGCGCAAGACGCAGCGAGACTCCAAGTCTATGGGAGACTGGTACTCGGACGCTTGCCACGAGGTTGCCCGGGACAAGACGAGGTCAGTCATCACTTACCAGTCACATGGCAACACGCAAAGACAGACCTCCTCCTACACGGCCAACGACCATTTGGAGAAAACGCTCAACGCGGGAACGCTGCACAAAGTCATACAAAGCACTGGGGGCTTCCTAGCGCTGCACTTCAGCTACCACAGTCTCGAAGATAGGACCTATGGAATTATCCCCCTCTTCAATTTTGAGAGTTCCGAAGTGCTCCACTTTTTCGTTGATAAGGCGGTACCTTACCAGCCTAAGGGACTAGCCGTCAGCCCAGACACGACCATGGTATGTCTACTGCTGACTAGAACAGTACAAACCCCAGGGAAGCCTCCAGAAGAGGCCTTCGAAGTCCAAGTCTACTCGAGGCGGCCCATGGCTTTTCAGAAGTCCTACCATGGGCCGACTTTCGAGTTGGAGTATGAGGTTCCAGGACTGAGGCCCAACAAGGGCTGTCCCAAGGTCATGTTCGACCCGAGGTATAACTCTTCACGTCTGGGGATAATCAACGTCAACACCGTCCAGAGTATCCGCGTGACTCACTACTTCATGGTGTACGACTTGCGACACAAACGCCCCTTGACGATGCCCAATGAGAACTACGTTTCTGACGTCGATGACCTTGACCTGTTAGACGCCGCCTACTCGCCGGACGGCCAATGGGTACACGCGCTCGTCGGTCACATGACCGAGGGCGTGGTTGATAAACATGTTAGGGCCCTGTGGGTCATAAATTCGGATACGCTGGAGATTGTCAGGGCCATAGAAGTCGGACGCGAATACATTGAGGGCTGCTACGTCAACTACGCGCCGATCTACTCGACGTGTACGCGACACATGGCACTGCGTCACCGCAAGTTCGTCAAGCTGTACAAGCTTCCGCCTCCTGATACGCTCAAGGCCCGCTGCAGAGCCGTGATTCTTGCCAATTACAAAGACTGCGTGGATCGACTGGACACGACACAGGATGTCATAGATTACATCAAGCTGAAACCACACTTCCGATAGATCGTAACAAAAATAGTGTTAATGCAGAGTGATTGTACAAGGGCGTGCCCCATGTCCCGGACTTTTTATTATGCATTTTCCCCTCGTTACATGTGAATGTCATGTACGGTTGCTTATGCTTGCAATAATTACTGTATGTTATTTACTGATTGTGGTAGCACAACCTTACATGTAAGTCGTGGCGTTGTGTCCGCCGTCGTTGTTTATCGCGGTGTCTTGAAAATTATAGCCGGACGAACTTATTTCACCATTTAACGAGGACATAGAATAGGTAGTATTAATCGCTCCCATCCAAATATTATATTCGAAAATTGTTTTGTTTTGAAACGGCGGTCATCATTGTGCCGAAAATGGCTATTTTCAGGATTATTAGGCAATGTTCAATAACTTTTTGTAACTAATGTATTTAGTGCATGCTATCGTTACTTGTATGGCGCCATTTTGACGGATTTGTCGATAAAGTGGGTTAGAGACATTCGACTGGACTTCTTTTTTGGCTTGACGATTGGGCCTTATATGGAATGGGTCGTGCAGACTAATCGGTTGTACATGTATGTAAACTTTTTAATTGGATATGCTTATAAAATAACATACTGAATTTCTTCTGTAAGCCTCTAATCGGACCTCGAAACACATTTAAAACCACATGCAAATTCCAACTCCTCTAGAACTACCTAATAGTTGTTTTCTAATTTAAAAATAATCATAATACACAAGGCATCCCTAATGCATTTATTTATGACAAAAATTCAAAAGTGTAATCATGCCAGTTTGATTGAATTCTCGTAATTGGCCATTTCGCCGTGAAACGGGCTCATAAAATGTAAGTTTCAGTTCGGACATGACAGTCACGTCTTCCGGTGACATCGGTATGACCTTAAATGAAATTAAAAGGTCAAAATCGTGGTCACTAGCACGTTGGATCAAGTTTCCACAATATCGCATCCAGGGTCCCGGATTTTCTGGTTTGGTACGGCGGTGTATGTCTGTCATGATCCTGATATTATTTCACACGAATCTAACTTGTGAAGCAACAAAATTGTGACATATATACATAAGCCATTGTTCACATGAAATAATCTCACATGTCAATAATAATTATCGTAGTTAGCCAGACTTGGGGTCGATTACATTGAGTAATTGTAATCATTGTAATCGATTACACATGTGAAAGTAATCGTATGTAATCAGTAATCATGTAATCAAAATAGAAAGTAATTGTAATCAATTACTTTCACAAAGTAATCCAATATTTGATTACATTTCAATTACATTCTGATTACTAATACATGACACACACCATAACTCACATGAAAATATTTACATGTACACGAAGCCCTGAACTTTCACTGCCACATGATAAACGTTATCAGAATCAATAGAATAGTCATTTGGCTTTCATGATTTATTTAATTTTCCTGGCTCAGCATGCTAAAAGCCATAAAACCGGCCAAACTGACTGGATGTGGAATGTCAATGACTACCAGCAATACAATCAGACTGGCAATAGTACTGGATACTAGTGGCTAAACCACACAAAATGCTATTGTCTTTGATCACTCCAAGGTGTGATTGCGCTATCACTCCTGCTGGGCCTGACCCGATTAATGTTATCACAAGCTCACAACAAAATGCAGGATCTAGATACATCTATGAGCTAATCAGAGTTTCGTGTATACAGTCATAAATGTTTTCATCAGATGAAAGAAATATAAATTTGTTGGTGGTGATTTGTGATTGTATGAGTTAGTAATCATGGTAATATGTCTACTGTCATATTATTGCTGTAATATGAACCATTTAAGCCACGTTTTGAGCAGAATGTCATGTCACAACGTAATATATAGCTTTGGGAAGTGTCCTTTCATAAAGTAATTGTAATTGATTACTTTGCAAAGTAATTGTAATTGTAATCAATTACATTCAAAATAAATGTAATTGTAGTTGTAATCATGGAAATCAATTGTAATTGTAATTATAATTGATTATATTTACATGTAATCAACCCCAAGCCTGTAGTTAGCATGTGTGATACAAGTCATTATACATTGTTTACGCTTTGTGCAGCAGTTAGAGTATTTTCTACTGCCAGTGTAATTCATTTATACGTGTGTCTATTATTATATGTATGAATATCTGTGTGTTTCCAAAAATTCTTTGTTGTTTTCGTTTTCGGGCAGTCTCGTAAAACTAACCGGCATGTTGTAATATGCCTACTTCGTCATCCGATTAGATGGAACCGGATTATTAAATCACGACAATGACATACATAGTAAATATATACTTTGATATGTATCACAAATATCACATATACAACTGAACCGGCATTTTCGATCGATATTCTAACTCAGGTTCAGCCATGTAGTCAGTACGGATCAGACGATTTTGACACTTCGATTTCAGTGCGTGTAAAGAATTATCATTCGTGAACTATGATGCTGATTGGTTTTAACTGACCTTGATGACATCGAAAGAGTGATGACATCAATCTAGAAGGTGTAAATCTGAAAATATATAATTTATTCTCAAAAGTCACCCCTGGCTGGGGCATTGGAGAACATAAAAAACAGAAACAAAAAAACAAAAACAAAAAAACAAAAGAAAAACCACACACACACACACGAAGGCACACACACATGTGCAAATGTAAAAAAAAAAAAAAAAAAAAAAAATGTAACATGTTGGGTACAATTATACACATGTAGGCAGCAAAGAAGTCATTGACCAATACAATGTTGCAATCACAAGATAACTATATAAAAGGGAGACAGTGTTCTATCGAGGACGGAGATCCAATTCAGCTGTAATCACACGAACTAATTTCACTAGACCTTTCAGTAATTTACGCTTCTGGCTATTAAACAATTCTGACATTTTAAGTGAGTTGGGTCGGACACGGTAGTAATTAGTGAGAAACAGCTTTCTAGACTCTTTAAAATTTTCGCATTGGAATACATAATGGAATTCATCCCCAATTTCTACAGAGTTACATAAGTGACACGAGTGACTAACAGATTTATCATACATATTTTTGACAACGGGTAGGTTACTATTACGACATCTGAATCTACATAGAGTAATGGCATCTTTACTGTCTAAAAGAGACATTATACTGTTCCGTGGCTAAATTCTTTTTAAAAATTCTATAGTTAGTACAATTCTCATGATTCCACATACTGTCTGTCCAATTTTGTAAATCGATATCTGAGCCTCGTAACTTAAGTGAGTTTTTAAACCAATTTGAGGTAACAGTACATAAGTTATAATCATGTGACCACAAGTTTGAAAAACCTCTATTGTCGAGTATTGTTTTGATACAAGTCAACCACTTGGACTGGTATTCACCCTCAGTAAACTTGTGTCTTAAAAACTGGTAAAAGATGTGAGACAGTTTATGCTGTTTTCCTGTTACAATACGGAACCAAAAATTTAACATTCTGTTTTCAATATAATATGACATTTCATGTTCACCAGTTTCACCATATACCATACAATTAGATGTAGACTTATTTAAGTGCAAAATACCTTTGAGAAATTTCCTATGAAACAAAGTTATCTGGTTGATGTTGACAAAGCCCCATACTTCACATCCATACAATAAAATTGGTACAACCAACTGGTGAAACAACTTGATTTGTAAATCTACTGGCAAACACAGGTTTTTGCTCTTGGCTTTCAGGCTGAACATAGCTTTTTTTGCTTGACTTGTTAACTTGCTGATACATTTTTGGAACGAGTTATTATAGTTGAAAGTTACACCCAGATATGTATAGTCATCAACAATTTCTAATGTGGTATCCCCAAATCTGAACAAAGGCTTCTTGCGTATCTTACCTCTAGAAAAAACAACAATCTTAGTTTTTTCAGTATTCACAGTCAAGTACCATTGGTTACAATACAAGAAAACAGCATCAAGTGCAGACTGTAACTCTGATTCGTTCTCGGCTAACAAAATAGTGTCATCAGCATATAATAACACATACAACTTCACAAATACCTCAATATCTTTAGCTCTAAAAAAGGAGTTAACCTCATGGCAGAAAGACTGCATTCCACTATAACTGTTCATCAAACATTTCTCAAAATCATTCAGAAAAATTGCAAATAGCAGTGGTGACAGGTTTTCACCTTGGCGTACACCTATGTTACAAGGAAAATAGTGAAAATAAGACAGCATAATTCAGCGCGCTTATTTTGTTTACTTTCTAAATTGCCGAGATAGCGGAAGTTCTTGTGCGTATACGCGGCACTCTAAGTTGAATAGGATGTGAATTATTGGGTTTTTTTTCCTACCTGATAATTTGTTGGAAGTACTATCATATATTGCTTTCTTCGAACAAATAATATATAATAAAATAATAGGACATTGTCATGATAATGTCACGTTTCAGACACACCCATTTCGTACCCCTGATTCTCCGCCAAATTCGTTTCGAAATGGCGGCAATATCAACACGAAGTTGACATATTCAACAGTTCGAAGTATTTTATCTTGTTGTCTACTTACCACAGTGCAACAAATATATCAAACCATGTTTCATGTGTCAAACCATCTGTATTTATTTCATCTATCATCCAAATGTTCATATCACTGTCGGCAAATAGCCCATTTTCGGGTTAATGTTAATTGTTTGTAAAACTGTCCGACGTTAAATAAATTTTATCCTATCCTATCATTGTCTACAATGCATACACAGCAGTTTTTTTTATCTGGAAAATGATAGCAAAACACTCCTTCTCAGGAAATACAGAGTTACATCCGGAACATATGCCGTTCACTTGTGAATAATGGCAAAGTACGCAATGACATAAAATCGGCCAGTTATCGGATGGCGAATGAACCAAAGCGTATTTCCTTTCGCAGATTGAAATACACTTACCGTGATGCCAATATAAAATAAGTTCAAATGGTGAGCCCTCCTGTATAACGTGTATAATAACCATCCGTCATTACTTCCCATCAAATTGAATCAGGTCGGTAACTGGAAGACAGTTGGACATTTTGGTGTATCGTAAACAGAGGAAACTGCAGCACTGAGGTAATGAGCTGGTGTGAATGATATACTCGTTATACTGTAATATGATAGTCTTTCTGGTTATCAATTTCCTTTGTGTCTTGCTGGGGAGGGGGTGGGGAGTGGCTGAAGATGGACATGAAAAGCATACGAATTTTCGATTCAAGCTAATCAACAGGACGATTTCAGACAATGCAGTCATCTACGCCTATGTGCGAACGCGCCCTGTCAAAGCAACGTCCTCTCGCACGAGCAATTAACGGGCTACCTGCACGGTATGATCACGTAAATTATGCACTACATGTACACTCTTCCTACGTTGCATCCGTATCGTATATTATCTTTGATGGGTTTGGTGTTTCTTCTATTGCGGGTTGATCTGAACGGCAAATGACAGGCCGAACGTCGAGAAAATCAACCCGGACGCCTCGTGTCGGTTCCATATGTGTTGCGAATTAATTGTGAATCCTAGCTGCAATCGAGACGTATCGCTCGCCCACTCTTCAGCAGTTGCAACATGGAGACCGGAATCGATGTTACTGTGCTGTATTGGTGGAGGAGATTGCCATTTGTCACGGGCATGATATAACTGACAAACACTTAGATTTGTTATGTCAGTAACTGTAATGTTCATAGGTGGTTTTGCACACAATAACCATACAATGTTTAATCCCAACACTTCATTCAAGATGCCAAAAATATTCACGGTGGAACAGTCGGAAGCAAACACCAGCTATGCTGAAATCACATTCGCATCGGAAGGCGTTGTTAAGGCTTTCATTTCGTGGATGGCATTTCAAGCAATCACCGGAGTAGTTGGGAATAGTTTGATTCTGGCTTATTATCCATACAAGTCAAAGCAAGGAGTGTCGACTGGACTCTTCATCTGGAGACTGGCGCTTCTGGATTTGCTCGTAAGCGTGCTTGTGATACCATACACGGTACTCTTTGAACTCAAACTGGTACAGAACACCGTTTTCTGTCAAATGTGCGAGGCAGTACGGTACTCGACAGTTGCGTCATCTGTGTTCAACTTGAACGGTGTCGCGTTCGAAAGGTATTTCCTCATCAAGAAACCGAGCTACCAGCCAAAAAAGTCTCATGTTAGGATATGTGACGCTGTGAATGCAGTACAATCATGCTTGATTGGAATGTCCGCAGCGTTCACCTATACTGTAAGTGAGTACCGATCCACAACTGTCATCCACATGGCCTCTTTGAAACCATCGTGTCACCCTTTACCGGGCGTGATTGCATCGACTCTAGGAGTGATGATTTTGGTGACCTATCTCTTAACATTCCTCATATCACTGTGTGTATACACGGCTATGTACGTGTCTCTCATGTCTTTCATCAAAAATCGACAACGACTTGTTGGCTCTAAAGTCAAATATCACCCGGATTCCTCATCAAATGACAAGCTTCGAGTGGTCTCAGTGGAATCTACGTCTATAGATCAAGTGACGAATGGAGTAAGTGTCGATTCATGCCAACAAGCAGCGGAGACCATCCCTATGAGGAACGTGAAACAAGTATCCAGTCAGCGAAGAAATCAGGCGAACAGGGCAGCGTTCAGTTTGCAGGTGCGAGGAGCTACAATGTTACTGGGAGTGACCGTCATCTTCATCCTGTCCTGGGTGCCCTTCTGGCTGACAAGAACTAGAGTCATAACATACAACCCCTTCCTTCAGTACATGTTCCTGTTAAATAATGTGACCAACGTTTTTGTGTACCTGGGTTTTAACAAGTCATTTCGTCAAAATATTGCATCTGTAAAGAGCAAATATTGTTCACGTCGTCTGGTTGGTGCAATGCTTTGAATTGAGGAATAATTACCAATTTGCGTCATCAACATACTACATCAGCGGGTTCTCTTTCGCATTTGTAGATTCACATCATTAATAATTTGTAGCTGTTCATATCGTGTGGGTAATGTAAGTATCAAGGTCACTTATCCGGTTTCTTATGGCGTCAAAATATCCACATAATCACCAGGTACACCCCCATATTGAATATTGTATGCTCCCGGTGACGCCAGTGTTGTTCCAGATATAAATGTTTGGTGAGGTTTGTTTCTCCTTCTGTGTTTCAGTTTAGGTTGCTATCATCACTGTCTAGATTTTGTTGTCGAGGTATCAATTCGATAATATATTATCATGGTGCAACTGTTTATTGGACATTCATGACAAATAATTGTATTACTTGGTTTCATTGAATTTCATATAGATGTACCTATGATATGGCTGCTGAATAGCCATTCACCTGTGAAAGCTATGTTACAAGGTTCGGATAAATCCATTTGCCCAAGAGGGGATTCGAACATAGGACCCACGAACGGTAGTCCAACACTCTACCAAGTGAGCTAAATGGATATCCCACTAACCGAGCTAGTTGGAAAGCTGACTACTGAATTGGGCGAACCCTGAATGAGCCCTGGCACATACTCCCCCCTCTTCGGAAATCTCGTCCCTGAGATTTGGGCAAGTCGCCTATTGGGCGCCATTGTCACAGGGTTCGGATAAATCCACTTGCCCCAGAGGGGATTCGAACCCAGACCCGACGAACGGTAGCCCAACACTCTACCAAGTGAGCTAAATGGATATCCCACTAGCTGAGCTAGTAGGAATGCTGATTGCCGAATTGTGCGAACCCCGAATGGGCCCTGGCACAGCTATAACAGCTAATTAGCAGAAACACTGGTGTCGAATGGCAACATAATGGTGCTGATATATCAAACATAGTTCAGCTGCATCTTACACCATCTCCACCAAACATGCTGTCAAGAAGGTACAAATGCTCAATAATTTATGGTAATGCTACTATTTCAGATACATGCGAGTTGACAAATAAATGTGTTCATCCAGCTCCCACGTCACGTGATATTTTTCTGTCCCACATTAGAATGATGATGAATGCGTCACATTTATTTGTCAAACACACATATCTCTCCTGGTTATGAGTGATCAATGTTTCATGTGCTAGATGATTGGAATGTATACCAGTTGCAAGACACGTATACATTTATTGAATGTATTCAAGGTCTGAAACGAATCTTTCAAGGTTTGAAAACAATCTTGGGCCAAGTTTCCACAACCATCCCGCTGTCAAAGCCAGGGTGACTTTGATTTCACCTTCCGATACATAGATGATGTATTGTCACTAAATTTTCCTAAATTTGGTGATTATTTGGACGCCATATATCCTTAAAAAAAACTAGAAATCAAAGATACTACATACTCCTCTAATTTTTCCAACTATTTATATCTAAGGTTGGAGATTGATAAAGACAAGCGTGATGATTTAAAAAAAATTTTCATAGTCAATTTCTCTTTTCTAACCAGCAACATTCCTAAGTCGCCAGCATAGTGTATGGCGTTTTTGTCTCACAACTGCAGATATGAGGACTTATGTACTTCACCGAAGTACCCGATTACGTCATACTCGCTGTGGTGATGCTGATTGGCTTGTTGGATTGGGACTCGCGAATTTACGGATGCAGTTTCACAACAGATCCAACTAGGGGGCCTATTTTTAACTGCAGTTTTTTTTTAAAAATTGGGTCCTATTTTCGCGAGTGCCTATCCGCTCCTTTTTCTCAGTCATAGGCCTATTGTGCGCCGCAGATTGAAACCGTGGGTTTTTGAAACTTGGGGACCTATATTTTTCTGCGGGTGCTATTGTGTCTCCTTCTCACACAGGTGGGCTGAGGCCTACAGAAGGCCACCTACTCCATGATAGGCCTGCTCTTGCTATCAATAGATTTGCACACAAAAAAGGCCGAAACGTACTCAATAATATGTATGATATAAAATCAAAATTGATTACATCATAAATTTGTATTTCATTGTTTATAATAAACAACTGCATATATCACAATAGGTTAGAGTTTTTATTTATGAAAAAATCACAGATTTTTTAGGGGGTCAACTTTAATCATTATTTGGAATCCTCGATAAATTTACAAAATTTGAAATCTACCGGATTTATAATAGATCTAGGCCAAATTACTTTTTCAGTCCTTTCACTCTTTAGTGGAAAAACCTTCAAAAATCTAATCAAATTTGAATGTCCAAATATCGCATAATTTCTTCCTTAGATATACGCCAAATTGCTCAATTCACCAAACAAAAAAGCCATTTTTTTCTCGGGGGCTTATGGCGCCCCCCGAACCCCCCAGACCGGATGGCTTTTAGGCCCATTTATATTTTCCAGCCCCAGGCCCCTCTGTCGTTTAATCCGCCCCTGCACGACATGGGCATTGATTAATGACTTCCTTCTTTGCCACGACTTCTCTTAATCAAAGGAAACTATCACACGGCGATAAGGTAGTGTAATTGTATATAGATCGTGTGATTTCTAGAGAGAGCAGTGGGTAGTGGTGACAAGTAAAACATACAAATCTACGGTCCAAGGTGATACAGAGGATTATTCCAAACAATGTAGCCATTTATGCCTTTACGTGAATGTGCATCCTCTTCACAAGAGCGCAATAAACGGGCTACCTGCGCGAGATGATCACGTAAATTATGTACGACGTGTACACTCCTCCTATATCACACCCGTATGGTATTGTCTTCGATGGCCTTGCATGGTGTCTCTCTAATGTGGGTAGGTCTGAACTGGAACGACAAGCCGTCATGAAAATCAATCCGACAGCTACTGGCCTGTTTGATATAAGGTGTTAATGAATTACAGAATCAAACTGCAATCGAGATACATTGCCTAATCCCAGGAACTTGCGACATGGAGACTGGAGTGAATGTATATTCCATGGAAACTATGCAAGGTATTCCATTCAAAGAAGAATCCAGGTGGTATTCAGCTTTGAAGCCAATAAGTCGATGTCTATTCTTGAAGAAAGACACGAAAGATACATACATACATAGCGATGTGATACATTATAACAAATTGATGACTATACTGCATTTACGACTATACTGCAATGTCACATATATTCTAATGTGAGCTTCGTCAGTTGCTGCCCGGTGCCTGAAAGGAAAGCAAAGACAACTCCTTCCGATTCGAACGTGATCTAAGTCTAACTAGTGTTTACTTCAGGCTGTTCCACTCTATATATTTTTGGCATCTTGAGATGAGTGTTCAGATTGGCGGTTATAATTCCGTTGGTGATCACCCTCAGTCTTTTGTCTACGCTTTATGTTTGTTATATCGACGAGTTAACTAAATAGGTAACTATTCAGCCATGCCAGACAAAGTAGACACATCGCCAAACAAATTCCGTAATATACTGTAACATATCAGTTGAAGCACTTTGTATGATATATGCGTTTTTATTTCCCTCTTCGATGAGGCAAGATTTTGGTTCAACTTGACTTCTCTATTTTTCACTATGTCCAAGAACACTTCACACTTCATATTTCGCCAACATCCCAGATAACACTGCTTTGGTGGGCCACCAAGGGCCAGTAGGGGCCATTTTACCCCCGGTGTGCCACCGGTGGCAGACGGGTGGCTCACCATTTGCTACCGGTCGCATCTTCAGTGGTTCAATGGGGGCCAAAAACATGTGTTTGCCCTCGGTGTGCCACCGGTGGACCACTGGCGGCATAATTACGCGACCGTTGCGCCATCTTGTGAATGAACTGAAGATTTGCTTGTTGCGCCATCTCGCGCTTCTGCTTTCTTCGCAAGACGGAAGACGCAGACGACAGAATCAGCGAAATTTTATCGTAGAGGCTTGTTGAACATTATCATGGATAGGAAATCTTCAGGTAAGAAGCGCGTTTAGTGCATTTCCTATCTTGAGAACTAATTTACAGTCGATTCAAAGCAGAAAATATAGTGTGTAACGGAATTTCACTTTTAGCCTTCTTGGCGCACGTGTTTGCCCACGGTTATCCGCGGCTAGCCGCTGGTGGCCAGCTGGGGGCAGCACGAAGACAGTCGATCTAGATTGTGTTTCCGATTTCTTCAGGGATCGACATTAGGCATATGACACCAGTGGCCCCATGGGGCCAGTAACATCTGGAAGTTACTGGCCCCTTTCATAATCTACTGGCCCCACTTTCAAAGTTCAATAACAATCAGTGCACACTTGAATATCAAACACTGATGCATTTTCATAAAGAAGCAACATGGAAAGGCTTTCAAGGGAAGTGAAATATTGTGAAGTAAAATTCAAAGAATGCAAGATTTTATACTGGCCCAGTGGGGCCAGTGACTTACGGAATCTGCCATCTGGTGGCCCCTACTGGCCCCACAGGCTCAAAATATGGTGTGGGGCCAGTGGGCCAGTGTTAATGTCGCTCCCTGTTCTTAATAGTAGGAGATCTATATTCAAGTTCAACACAAAACTTGATATGATTTTTTACCGTAACTGGCCATAAGGTCCGGTCGGATCATTTGAAATTTTGTTTGTTTCCATTTGACACAAAAAGTCTGAAATTTGGTGAAAAAATACGGTTTTATGCCAAATGGAAAACAACAAAACTTCAAATTGATCAAACAATCTTAAACAAGCTTATGGCGAATAATCATATCAGATTTTGTATTAAATTTAACATTAATATTAATATTGATCGTCGAATTCGTGATTTAGTTCCTAGATCTACTCATAGTACACAGTACAGACGGGACAGAACAACTGAACCGACCGCATGCTCAGATCAGACCATCCGGTGAGACATAAACCAACACCTATTCTGATGGTCCGGTGGTACATTTTAGTGGTCTGACACATGCTTGATTAGACTGGTGTTGGTAATCTTTCTCATTTGTGTATTTTTTCTTTTTTCTGGGAATGTCTCAAATTCACCAATAATGTATGGACTCATTTTTAATAATGCATTTACTCATTTTTATCATGACATGAATGGTAAAAGCAGAACCATGTTTACAATGTTATCAAATATAGGATAAAATCAACCTAAATCCTTTAGATCTATGTTGAAATTGTACTTGTTGAATGTTGATATTAAATGAAACCATTTCTTCTTTAGGTTAGTTACATCTCCTGCCTTGGATGCCTCCCCTTGAAGGATGTGGTGGGACATAATGTGTGCAGTATTGACTACTGGGCTTGCCTGCGATTTTAACTAGGGTGGGAACAGTCGTAAGGAGGCCTTAAGAGTCTTGACTTCGATGAATTTAATAAAAGGCACATAAAATATATGAATTTAAATAACTTGTAGAGTTTGTGACAGAGAATTTTATGCTTATCCTTCACATAATTCGTGTCTGATCATCGAATTTTACAGTGGCATGAAAAGCTAGTAATCTGAAGGAAGCGGAGACTGAGGGGCAGGTGATGAATTAAGAATGCCCGGGACTGCGCTGGTGGATATGAATTACGTCGAGAAAATAAACTGTAAGTTACTTTATTGTATCCCCCGAACGAAGGTCGGCGGATACTATGGATTTGCGATCGTCGCGCCGCCGCCACACTTTCTTGCCACACAGGTCACATTTCTAGTCCGATTTTGATAATTTTTCATACGAACATATAATAAGGTAAGGGTACGACACCTATCAATTTTTATTGCCAACCTGCCATAGCAACCAAATGGCCCGATTGACGACACATTTTGTGCTCAAATTAGCCTGTTTAACACGCATGGCATGTGAACGCTCTACGAGTGGGAGGTTTTGATTAATGCTGATGAGTTTTGATGACTGTATTGTTGATGAAATCGCACAGGCTTGATGAGAAAGACCGTCATACGAAACCTATTGTTTTTCAGAATGATCAAATAAATATTAATTGCTAATTAGTTAACGGACTAACTTATTACAATGAATTTCAACTTGAGACAAGTTTGGCACATATTATGAGTTAAAATATAAGTGATGGTGAAAAGTTCGATCTGGCTCCAATTTTGTCATCTTGAAATGCGGGTTTGGTCAACTTTTACTTTGAATTTCAACTTGAAACTATGTTTGGTACATATATGAGTGAAAATATAACTTACATGTATGGTGAAAAGTTCGATCTGGCTCCAATTTCGTCATCTTGAAATGCAGTTTTGGTCAATTTTTATTTTTAATTTCAACTTGAAACTAAGTTTGGCACATATTAAAGTCAAAATATAACTTATGGTGAAGAGTTCGATCTAGCTCCAATTTTGTCATCTTGAAATGCAGTTTTGGTCAGCTTTTACTTTGAATTTCAACTTGAAACCAAGTTTGTCAAATATTCTTATTCAAGATTCAATTTAGGTGAAAAGTTTGATCTGGCTGTAATTTCGTTATTTTATCGAGCATGTAGAAATGGAAATTCATATGCAGTGATTTCAGTGGTGATCTTGAATCCAACCTTCAATAACCTTGAAAGGTCAATGCAGCAATTTTGGTGAAAAAAAAACTGTTGTGTCTTAAGATTTTATATTTCTTTATCTTTTTTTAGCCCTTGCTCTAGTTTTTGGTGGTAACAGGGATGATAGGGCTTTGGGAGATACACCCAAGCGGTCGTAGGCGACCGGAAGCGTCTAGTTGATAATCTACATTACACACATTTGTCAGTTACATACATGCATCTATATCATGATTAATGAAGTGTGTTCACTTTCCATGTTCAGTGAAAAATTACATGTTATGTTTTTTTACAGAACGAAGAGATGTTTTGGTTCAAGACAGCTCTGACGAAGCCGATGATGCAACCCAACAGAACAACTGTCAATCAATCAATTAGTTCATTTTTACAATATCACATACAATGTTTTTTTTACAAATACTGTATTTTCCCACTGAATAAAGTTTCTGGGGACAGAACTATTTTCTTGTGTTTCTGTAGATTGTGGCCCCCCCATTGACCCACCAGTGGCCAGCAATGAGCATGGTTGGACCACTGGTGTATCCCTTCATGAACCCTCAGAGGGCCACTGGAGACGTTGTTTATATAACCAGTGGCCCCCCGGTGGCCCACTGATTGTGGGCTGACCCATGGTGGATAGCATGCTATCAGCTGGACAAAAGTACTGTGGCCCCCCATCTAGAGCCCTTGGTGGGCCACTGTTTTGGCCCATGGTGGGGAGCCAGGGGGCCACTGATTCCATGCTAACTGGGATATGGTGTTTTTTTTTCGAATAATCGGTAAGCGGTAGTATCCGTCATAGTTCGTATTTTTCAATGCATTGCACCTATTCATCTGAATCATCAGGTATTGGCATGAAAACCCGTGTCAGTTTTATCGTGTCAAGGACATAAAGGAAGGCTATCCATCAGCTGAGTGCAGCAAATACTAAAATGCACTTCAGTCTCCACGTCGCAAGTGCTGGAGAGTGGGCGATATGACAGACGAGAGGCTGTCCAGTTAACTTTCTCGACATTTGGCTTGCCATTTGCAGTTCCGTCTGCAACGGAGATACACCAAAGTCATCAACGATAATGCAATACCGTTGTGACAGAATATATATGTGGTGCATATTTACGTACAAATGTAACCATACCTTACAGGTACAATGTTTATTGGACACATGATATAGTACTGTGACAGTGCATGTAGCATTCAATTAACTCACTGACTGGTGTTAAAATTGGAACCATTTCCAGAATGCACTCAATTTGTGTGTGTGTTGGTATTTTTCATGCGCCTGTAATAAGTTACCATAACCAATATTCGAAGCCGAGGCAAGCATTCTCTCGTATATTTCCCCAAAATGGCGAGTCTGCTCTTAGTTTCGTGATATCATTGAAATTTGTCTGGGTATTTTAGGAACTGGCAATATCGGCTTCATCCACCATAAGCTATAATTTGTTAGCAACTGTTATCGAATTGTTCATATTCCCTATATATTTACTTGAATCGCCCGAGATGTACTCTCAAATTTTCATCTCCAACAAGAATGCTAACACTTTTTGGAATTGGATCCACCTTTCAATGACAGAGTACTTCATGACATACTTCATCGTCTTATACTTAATATAGGCTTCATGCCAGCTGTTTTTCACACCACTACAACAATGAGTTGTCACAAAAAACGATATGACATCGTCAGTAACCATTTGGCCATGTTATTGTTCAGATACTAATAAAAGTTTCTATCCAGTTCGCATTTCGTATGGCCTTTCCCCCATCAGGAAACACTTATATCGTAATATTTCATGATTATTGACTGCCAGATTTAATGAGCCCAGCTTTTCAAAGTAATAGTTTGTGCCCATCTCAGCATATCTCATCGAATTAGTACAAGGTTAGCTCTTGCTTTGTCTCTTATTGTACAATACAGTCTCTGAGTACCACACATTTCCAGGATAATGACATTGAATAATATTGGCTCCTTGGCCATGATCTTGGTTTATGAAATGGAACTACGACACTGTGGTAATGAAGCAATCTCAGTGATATATTGTAAAATTGTGTTCTTGATTATCTGGGCCAGACCATGTGAATGCTGTGCAGGATAGGTGTATCTGCAGCGATCATCTATACAGTAAGTGAGCACGGATCTGCCTCTATCATCCTCATGGCGCCTTTGAGACCATCATGTCACCTTGTACCTGGTGTGTTAGCATCGACTCTGATCGTGATGATTCTGGTAATATATTTATCAACGTTCCTCACGTCGCTTTGTATGTACACGGCCATGTACGTTTCTCACATGTCTTTCATCGAACAGACGACTTGTAGGCTCTGAAGTTAAATACCTCCCGGATTCGTCGTCGAATGGCAAACTGCGCATGGTGTCCGTGGAATCTACATCTATATATCAAATAACGACTGGGGAAAGTGTACACTCATGTCTGCAATCAGCTGAATCTGTCCTAAAGAACAGAAACAAAGCTTCTGGTCAGCATAGATATCAGGCGAACAGGGCAGCGTTCAGTTTGCAGGTGCGAGGAGCCTTGATGTTGCTAGGAGTCCGTCATCTTCATCTCTCCTGGGTGCCCTTCTGGCTGGAAAAAAACAGAGTCAAGACGTACAACCCCATCCTGCAGTACAGGTCTGTTCCTGTTGAACAATGTGACCAACGTTTTCGTGTACTTTTTAACGAGTCATTTCGTCAAAATATTGTCTCTGTAATAAGCAAATATTGTTCACATTGTCTGGTTGGTCGAATTTCATGAATTGATGAACAATTTGCGTCAGTCAACTTACCATATTAGCTGGTTTTCGTTCGAGTGTTTCAGTTCAGGTTTGCTATCACCACAGTCTAGATATTGTTTTTGTGGTATCAGGTCGATAATATGTTACCGTGATGAAGCTACTTAATATACTTTCATGTGAAACAAAACAGCCAAAAGCAAATGGCAAAGGTAAATGTGCAAAAGCAATTGGCTAAATCATTACCTTGATCAATGAAGCAAGCATCATCGGTGGAAATGGTGATGATGAATTAGTTGGAACATTTCTTCCCCTCAAGCTGTCATTGGCCTATTGTATCTCTCGGTTTCATTGAATTTCATATACCTATGTGGTTGCAAAGTAGCTATTCACCTGTGTGAACTATACTAATTAATTACCAGAAAGAAAATGACAGAGTATAGTGCGGATACATCAATTATAGTTCAGCTACATCTTGCACCATCTCTACAAAACCTGCTACCAAAGGGTACAAATTATTTGTAATTCATAGCCATGCTAATTCTTCAGATTAATCAGATTCATGCCAGTTGATGAATCAATATGTTCATCCAGTTTCCACCACATGTTGTCTTCTCATTACAATGAAGATGAATATGACACATGTGACAAGCTCTGGAACGAATTTTGGCTTTGACAACCACCCCGATGTCAAAGCTTAATGACAGCAATAACTCCGTATCACACCAGTGTGGCTTTCGTCATAAATGATTGGCTTTACTTTGTTTCTATTTTAGAAATGTCAAAATCTTGTTGTGTAGCAGAAATATGTACATTCGTAGTCATTTTGACATACTGGTGCATTACTGAGAATACAAAAAAACTGATGTTCATTCCTTGCTGAGACTGTTGTGCAGTCTCTGCTTAACTTATACTTACATGACATGGGCATTGAATAATGACTGGCCTCTTTGCCACAAATTCTCTTCCTTAAAGGAAACTACCACACGGCGATGAGGCAGTGTAATTGTATATACATTGTGTATTTTCTTGAGAGAGCAGTGGGTGGTGACGGCATGTAAAACATACAAATCTACGGTCCGAGATGATACAGAGGATCATTCCGAACAATGTACCCATATATCTATGCCTGAACGTGCACCCTCTACCCATGAGCAAAATAAACGGGCTACCTGCGCGAGATGATCATGTAAATTATGCACCACGTAGACGCTGCTCCTATATCACAACCGTATCGTATTGTTTCCGATGGCCTTGGTGTCTGTCTACTGTGGATGGGTCTGAACTGGATTGCCGAACGTCATAAAAGTAAACCCAACAGCTCCTCGCTTATTTGATATAAGGTGTAAATTAATTTCAGAATCAAACTGCAATCGAGATATATTGCCCACTTTCTAGCACTTGCGAAATGGAGACTTGAGTGAATATATATTCCATGGACACTTATCAAAGTTTTTTCATTCGAAGTCGAATCCGGATGATATTCAGCTATTCTTGATGAAAGACGGGAAATATACCTCTATAGCGAAGTGAGAATTTTCAACAGATTTATGACCAAGAAAACAACAGTGAGACAGGACCGCTATCTGGCCTCCTCCCAGCTCCGAGTCGAGAAGATGCGTTTCACCAATGTTCCTGTAACGAGTCGTTTGGTGAACTACCGACTTCTGAACGCTGGGTATCTCGATAGACGATCCCTGAGGGTGCCTCGGCTACAAAGACGACACCGACAGGCACGGTTTGCATGGGCACGTGACCACCTGAACTGGCTTGTTGATCACTGGGAACATGTCGTTTTCAGTGACGAATTCAAGCTCCTGCTTCATCGACAAGATGGCCGTGTTCGAGTCTGCAGACTGAATCATGAGGACTCCAGGTAATTGTGTGCTTCTTAGGGTGCAAGCTGGTGGTGGTGGAGTCACTGTGTGGGGCGCCGTCCATAGTGGTGACAAGTCGGACCTTCAAAGGCTGGAGGGGATCATGGATCAGCACCAGTACATTCGCGTCTTGGAAACCAAAATGCTTCCATTTGCAAGGAGGCACTTCCAGGCAAATTTTGTCTTCCAAGACGACAATGCTCCAGCCCATCGAGCCTAACGAGTGATCATATTCCTCCAGAACGCGGACCTGGAGCACATCGCATGGCCTGCGATGATCCTGATCGAGAACCTGTGATCTCTCGATCTCTGAACAAACTGAACAACCCCCCAAACAAATGAAGCTGAACTGACCCGGGCAATACTTGACTGTTGGCGAGATATTCCTGCTCAAAAACTCTCAAACCTAGTTTCTAGTATGCCTCGTCATACCCGTGTCTTATACAACGCTAGAGGGGGTCATACACAGTACTGTAACAAAATCCATGCAACTGCCGCGCTAAACCGTTCGTTAGGAACGACCACGTGACCTTCAAAGTCTACTGGCGAAGACACCGTTCGCGGAAGAACCATTCGCGGAAGAACTGTTCGCGGAGGCACCACCAGCGGAAGCACCATTCGCGGAGGTACCGTTCACGGAAGCACATTCGCGGAAGAGGAGCCTTCGCGGAAGAACCGTTCGCGGACGCAGTCTTCACCACGTGGAGATGAGTAGGGAAGAGACGTTCGCGGACGAAGATGCGCGCGCAGCCACACTGGCTATATAAGGGAGAGCGGACGGCCGCTCTGAGAGCACTGCAACAGCAACATCGACCGTGGGGAGATCGTCACCGCCACAGCCAAGGGACTCGAAGACCTCCGTGCGGACGACTCCTTCGTCAGGGCCTTTGAGTCGACGGGACTTACAACTAACTACCTGGAGAAACCATTCGACTAACGGGACGGGAAACTTCAACGGGAAGGGACAGAGAGAAGCCTCGGCGAAGAACTCTTTTTAGTTGTGCCCTCGTGCACTACTTATTTTTAAACGTGATCATACAGTGCTCCATGTTTGAACTTCATATCTTTACGTCACGTTGGTGACGGACAATTCATTGATGATTAGATGTTGATAAATCTTCATTTATTCACGTCTGAGTTGATTCTTGCCTGAAGTAAGCCGGTAAGCTACTGAGTGATGATAAGCACCATTTAGTGACGGCTCTCGAATCACAACGAGCGGGAGTTACAAAAGTCTATACGATCAAGAAGCAGGGTTTTTGGGAAGACAAAAACACACACAACCAGAGATACCCACTATACGTCACAGTACTAAAGTGACTTTGTGTATTCTGTTGTATCACTGAAACCATACTGGGTAAAATGAAATATAGCTACTGATGTGAGAATGAAGTAAATCTGAATGAATCGCACAGAGTATGATTTTCACATATTTTCGTCATTGTTTGATAATAAAGCCAATAATTCACATAGGTGATTGAAATACTGACATAAATTGCTATCACTTGATTGGATATTATGTGGGCAAATAAAAAAATGGCCACCCATTATGGATATAATGCAACATTTTCTCACAGGAAAAAAAAATAATTTTGATATATTCCAAACTTTTTTTTCTACACTGTATATATCAGTTGTGAAAGGGGGTTGTATGATATGAGTTGTTTTTTCCCTCGTCGATGAAGAATGATGTTTGATTCAACTTGACTGATTTGTAGTGTATTTTTCTTCATGTCCAAGAACACTTCACACTTCATATTTTAACATCTGGTCACTGAGTTTCAATAATCTGTAAGCAGTAGTATCCGTCATTGTTCATATTTTTCATTGCGCTGCACATAATCATAAATTATGATCCATCATTTATTGACATGGAACCCGTGTCAGTTTTGTCGTGTCAGTGATATATAGTAATGACATTCATCAGCCGAGTGCAGCAAATGATAACATGCACTCCAATCTCCACGTCGTAAGTGCTGGAGAGTGGGCGATATGTCTCGATTGCACTTTTGTTCCGAAAACAATTTTCACCTGACACTGAACAGACGGAGCTGTCGTGTTAACTTTCATGACGTTTGGCTTGCCATTTGCAGTACAGTCTGCCATCAAATATAATGCAGTAGATGCTTTGCTGTGACGTCACACTGGACGGCAAAATCATGTAAAACGTCCAGTGATTGCTGGTTCTATTGTGATTTCACTGGGAATTTTGCCGTCCAGTATGGCGTCATAAACAGAAGAGAAATACGTTATGACGTCATTTGCAAAGCATCTATACTGATATGGTAGAATGTAATGTGGTGCATATTAACGTAACCATACCATGCAGGTACCATGTTTATTGCAAACGAGCGGGGGGGGGGGGAGGGGTGTCAGTTCTGTAACCATTTTTGTAGTCTTTATTAACTCAATGACTAATGTTAAATTTGTAACCATTTCTAGAATGTACTCAATTTGTGTGTGAGGTAAATTGAAAGTATTTTTACTTGTCTAATATAATTTATCATAACCAAAATTGGAACTCGGGGCAAGCAATCTCTCGTTGTTACTTTCCTCAAAAAGGCGAGTTCTGCTCGCTATATTTTCTATATATTCTTGACACTCCCAAGATTTCCTTTCAAATTTTCATATCCAACAAGAATGCTAACACTTTATTGGAATTTGATCCATCTTTAGATTCGAAGTATACTGCATCGTATTGCACCTAAATACAGACTTTATGCCAGATGTTTTTCGCACCATTACAAAATTGTGTTGCCAGAGGACTGTGCATTACAGTGACACCAGGAAGCTCTGTCCTATATCGTAATATTGCACTATTATTGACTGCCAAATGTAATCAGCCCAGCTTTTCAAAGTAGTAGTTTGTGCCCATTTCAGCATATTTTATTGAATGAATACAAGATTAGCTGTTGCTTTGTCGCTTATTGTACAAAGCAGTCTCTATGTACCCCACTTTTCCAGAATAATGACATTGATTAATGTTCGGCTCCTTGGCCATGATCTTGGTTTATAGAACGGAACTACGACACTGTGGTAATGAGGCAATCTTAAATGCTATATTGTAAGATTTTGTTCTTGATTATCTGTTTTCTTTCGTACCTTTTCTGGGGAGGAGGCTACAGGAAAACTGGCATTAAAAACGTACAAATGGACGTCCAAGGTAATCAAAATGCCTATTACAGACAATGCAGCCATTACACGTATGTGTGAATGCACTCTGTCCCAATACACCGTTCCCATGAGCGCAATAAACCTGCTGCCTGCACGGTATGCTCATGTCAATTATGCGCCACATGTATACTCTGCCTCATCTGTATTGTAAACAAAATCTTTGATGGCTCTGCTGTCTCTGTATCGGAGATAGATCGAAACTGCTGGTGGCGAGCCCGAACATCATGAGATTCAAACTGACTGGCTCTCGTCAGGTGCAAATTAATTGAGGAACCGACCTGCAATCGAACCACATCGCCTACTTGCGAAATGGAGACTGGAATTAGCGTTAGGTTTTTGTGTCGTTGCCATTTGTCTTCGGCAGGATATAAAGGACACTGTTTTTCGTGTCAATAACAGCTGGCATATTTATGTGCAATACACTGAACAAAAACACTTCTAATGGATACTAATGCTCACAGATCACTAAGACACAAAACCTGTTGTTGGCGAAATATGGAGTGTAGGGTATTTCTGGACCGAATAGCTTCTGTCTGGAAGAGAGGAAAAACTTGTATATCCTTCAAGTCTTTTTAACAACTGATATGTTCAGTATAATATACAGCATATTCTTCGCAAGGTGTAGGTACTGAGGATGATAACAAGCATGACGCATGGACAGAAGATCGAAGATAGGCAGCAACGGGTGTATTCACAAAGCATAACCGTCAGTCTGAACACTTCTCTGATGGTGAAAACATTTACAATGGAACAACTGGAACCAAACACTTGTCACACTGAAATCACATTCGCATCAGAAGGTGTTGTACGGGCTTTCGCTTCGTGGATGGCATTTCAAGCAGTCACCGGAGTAGTTGGGAATAGTTTGATTCTGGCTTATTATCCACACAAATCAAAGCAATGAGAATCGATCTGGAAACTGATGCTTCTGGATCTGCTTGTAAGCGTACTTGTGATACCATACACAATACTCTTTGAACTCAAACTGGTAGAGAACGCCATTCTCTGTAAAATGTGTGTGGAAGTACGGTACTAGACAGTTAATTTCGGAATCAAACTGCAATCAAGATATATTTCCCACCTTCTAGCACTTACGACATGAAGACTGGAGTGAATCCACATTCCACTGACACTATGCAAAGTGTTTAATCCAAAGACGGATCCGGATGACATTCGGGTATTTTTGATGAGAGACAGGAAATATACCTCTGTAGCGATGTGAGAATTTTTAACAGATTTATGACCATACTCTGACTCACAAGCAGATGCAGAGTTGCCAGTCTCCAGATGAAGATTTCAGATGAAAATTTATGCATTGATTTGTATGGGTGTTAAGCCAGAATAAAAAAAATTCCAACCACTCCAGTGACTGCTTGAAAGGCTATCCATGAGAGGAAAGCCCGGACAACGCCTTCTGACCCGAATGTGATTTCAGAGTAGGTATTGTTTGCTTCCGGTTGTTCCACTGTGTATGTTTGGCATCTTGAGATGAGTGTTCAGAACGGCGGTTATACCTTTGTTAGGGTAATCTCTTAATCTCTCGTCTTCGCGTAATATTTTTTATCATCCTGAAAACATGCAGATCCACATCACCACCTCGCAAAATATACTTTTTGCAATACATTGAACATATATATGCAGCATATATAGCAGTTGTAAAGACGTTTGTATGATATATGAGTCGTATTTCTCTCTTCGATGAAGAGAGATATTTGGTTCAACTTGACTTCTATTTTTCATAGTGTCCAAGAAAAGTTGGTCACTGTGTCTCAGTAACCTGTAAGCGGTAGTAGCAGTCATAGTTCATATTTTTCAATGCACTACACCTAATCATTTGAACCTTCAGTTATTGGCATGAAAAAAAGTGTCAATTTTATCGTGTCAAGGACATATAGGAATGATACTCATCAGCTGAGCGCAGCAAATAATAACATTCACTTAACATGCTTAAGGCTCCAAGCCGTAGGTGCTGTAGAGTGGGTGATATGTCTCGATTGCACTTTGGTTCCGAAAATAATTTGCACCTGATACCGAACAGACGAGAGGCTGTCGAGCTAACTTTCATGACGTTTGGCTTGCCATTTGCAGTTCAGTCTGCATTGGAGATACACCAAAGCCATCAAAGATAATGCAATACCAATGTGACAGAATATACATGTGATGCATCTTAACGTAACCATACCATGTGGGTACCATGTTTATTGTAAACATGGGGAACAGTGCTGTGACAGTGTGTGTAGCATTTAATTAACTCATTGACTGGTGTTAAAATTGGAAACATTTCCAGAAAGGACTCATTTTGTGTGTATTCGTTTGAGAGTATTGTTCATGTGCCTAAACTAGGTTAACCATAACAAATGTTCAAAATCGAGGCAACCAATCTCTCGTCCATTCTTTCTTTGAAATGGCCATGTTGCTGACGAATTGCTCACGGTTTCATGACGTCATTGGCATTTGTCTGGATACTTTAGGAACCGGCAATATCGGCTTCTTCCATAATAATCCAAGAATTTTTAGTACTTGGTATCGAATTGTTCATATATCCTATATATATATTTGGCATTCTTAGATGTAATCTCAAATTGTCATCACCAACAAGAATGCTAACACTTTTTGGAATTTGTTCCAACTTTAAATGACAGAGTATACATCATATTGCATTAAAATATATACTTTTTGCCAGCTGTTTTCGCACCACTAAAACATAATGTGATGTCAAAGGACTGTGATATGATATGCTCAGTAACCATTTGGTCATGTTATTTCTCAGATACTTGTCATTTTACTGAAATAAATTTCTATCCAGTTATCATTTCGTGTGGTCCCATTTTCCCGCATTACAGTTACAATAAACACATCAGGAACCATTGTCCTATATCGTAATTATGCATCATTATTTATTTTCAGATTTAATCAGCACAGCTTTCAAAGTAATATATTGTGCCCATTTCAGCATATTTTATTGAATGAATACAAGATTAGCTGTTGCTTCCTCGCTTATTGTACAAAACAATCTCTGAGTATCCGAACCTTTCCAAGATAATGACATTAATTAGTGGTTGGCTCCTTGGCCATGATCTTGGTTTATAAAATGGAACTACGACTGCGGTAATGAGGCAATCTAAATGCTATATTGTAAGATAGTGTTATCTGTCCCTTTCGTATTTTTCTGGGGGAGGGAGAGGAAAACTGACATAAAACGTACAAATGGATAGTCCAAGGTAATCTAAAGCCCTATTTCAGACAATGCAGCCATTACACGTATGTGTGAACGCACTCTGTCACAATACACCTTTCCCATGAGCGCAATAAACGTGCTACCTGCACGGTATGCTCACGTCAATTATGCACCACATGTATACTCTGTCTCATCCGTATCATAAAAAACCTCTCTTTGATGGCTCTGCTGTTTCTCTATCAGAGATGGATCTGAACTGCTAGTGGCGAGCCCAAACATCATGAAAGCGAAAACCGGCTGCTTCTGGTCAGGTGCAAATTAATTGTGGAACCGACCTGCAATCGAACCACATCATCCACTTGCGACATGGGGACTGGAATTAGCGTTAGGCTTTCGTGTCGTTGTCATTTGTCCTCCGCGGGATATAAAAGAGACAGGTTTTTGTGCCAATAACTGTTGGCTTATATATGTGCAGTACATGGGAGAAATGTAAGTATTTTTGTACTTTTGTGGGACAAAAACACTTCTAATGGATACTAATGCTCATAGATAACTGACACACGATGACCCGATGTTGGCGAAATATGGAGTGTAAGGTGTTTCTAGATATGAAGGAAAAACATAATGCAATGAGGTCGGACCGAATATCTTTCATCTGGAAGAGAGGAATAACAACTCGTATATCATACAGTTCTCTTTTACAACTGATACGTTCAATATATTGTAGTGCTTATTCTTTGCAAGGTTTTGATATAAATCTACATACTCTCATGCTGCAAACAAGCATTACGTTTATTATTGTGTAAGGTGTTAACATGGATCTACATAATCACAGGGTGTTCACAAACGTCAGAGATATTTTTGAAGGGTGTTGATACAGATATATGTGTTCTCGGGGTCCCAACAAACATTAGGTATAGACAGAAGAGCGAGGATAGACAGCAAAGGGTGTATTTACAAAGTATACTGTCATTCTGGACACTACTCTGATGGTGAAAATATTCACAATGGAACAACCGGGAGCAAACACTAGTTACACTGAAATCACGTTCGCATCGGAAGGCGTTGTCCGGGCTTTCATTTCGTGGATGGCATTTCAGGCAGTCACTGGAGTAGTTGGGAACAGTTTGATTCTGGCTTATTACCCATACAAGTCAAAGCAAGGAGTGTCGACTGGACTCTTCATCTGGAGACTGGCGATTCTGGATTTGCTTGTAAGCGTGCTTGTGATACCATACACGGTACTCTTTGAACTCAAACTTGTACCGAACGCCATTCTCTGTCAAATGTGCGAGGCAGTACGGTACTCGACAGTCGCGTCATCTGTGTTCAACTTGAACGGTGTCGCGTTCGAAAGGTATTTCCTCATCAAGGAACCGAGCTACCAGCCAAAAAAGTCTCATGTTAGGATATGTGACGCTGTGAATGCAGTACAATCATGCTTGATTGGAATGTCCGCAGCGTTCACCTATACTGTAAGTGAGTACCGATCCACAACTGTCATCCACATGGCCCCTTTGAAACCATCGTGTCACCCTTTACCGGGCGTGATTGCATCGACTCTAGGAGTGATGATTCTGGTGACCTATCTCTTAACATTCCTCATATCACTGTGTGTATACACGGCTATGTACGTGTCTCTCATGTCTTTCATCAAAAATCGACAACGACTTGTTGGCTCTAAAGTCAAATATCACCCGGATTCCTCATCAAATGACAAGCTTCGAGTGGTCTCAGTGGAATCTACGTCTACAGATCAAGTGACGACTGGAGTAAGTGTCGATTCATGCCAACAAGCAGCGGAAACTATTCCTATGAGGAACGTGAAGCAAGCATCCAGTCAGCGAAGAAATCAGGCGAACAGGGCAGCGTTCAGTTTGCAGGTGCGAGGAGCTACGATGTTACTAGGAGTGACCATCATCTTCATCCTGTCCTGGGTGCCCTTCTGGCTGACAAGAACTAGAGTCATAACATACAACCCCTTCCTTCAGTACATATTCCTGTTAAATAATGTGACCAACGTTTTTGTGTACCTGGGTTTTAACAAGTCATTTCGTCAAAATATTGCATCTGTAAAGAGCAAATATTGTTCACGTCGTCTGGTTGGTGCAATGCTTTGAATTGAGGAATAATTACCAATTTGCGTTTTATCAACATACTACATCAGCGGGTTCTCTTTCGCAGTTGTAGATTCACATCATTAATAATTTGTAGCTGTTCATATCGTGTGGGTAATGTATCAAGGTCACTTATCCGGTTTCTTATGGCGTCAAAAATATCCACATAATCACCAGGTACACCCCCATATTGAATATTGTCTGCTCCCGGTGACGCCAGTGTTGTTCCAGATATAAATGTTTGGTGAGGTTTGTTTCTCCTTCTGTGTTTCAGTTTAGGTTGCTATCATCACTGTCTAGATTTTGTTGTCGAGGTATCAATTCGATAATATATTATCATGGTGCAACTCTTTATTGGACATTCATGACAAATAATTGTATTACTTGGTTTCATTGAATTTCATATAGATGTACCTATGATATGGCTGCTGAATAGCCATTCACCTGTGAAAGCTATGTTACAAGGTTCGGATAAATCCATTTGCCCAAGAGGGGATTCGAACATAGGACCCACGAACGGTAGTCACAACTCACTCTACCAAGTGAGCTAAAGGGATATCCCACTAACCGAGCTAGTTGGAAAGCTGACTACTGAATTGGGCGAACCCTGAATGAGCCCTGGCACATACTCCCCCCTCTTCGGAAATCTCGTCCCTGAGATTTGGGCAAGTCGCCTATTGGGCGCCATTGTCACAGGGTTCGGATAAATCCACTTGCCCCAGAGGGGATTCGAACCCAGACCCGACGAACGGTAGCCCAACACTCTACCAAGTGAGCTAAAGGGATATCCCACTAGCTGAGCTAGTAGTAATGCTGATTGCCAAATTGGGCGAACCCCGAATGGGCCCTGGCACAGCTATAACAGCTAATTAGCAGAAACACTGGTGTCGAATGGCAACATAATGGTGCTGATATATCAAACATAGTTCAGCTGCATCTTACACCATCTTCACCAAACATGCTGTCAAGAAGGTACAAATGCTCGATAACTTATGGTAATGCTACTATTTCAGATACATGCGAGTTGACAAATAAATGTGTTCATCCAGCTCCCACTTGACGTGATCTTTTTGTTTTATCTCACATTACCATGATTACAATGAAGATGAATGCGTCATATTTATTTGTCAAACACACATATTTCTCCTGGTTATAAGTGATCAATGTTTCATGAGCTAGATGATTGGAAGATGTCAGGTGTACCAGGTGCAATAGACGTATATATTTATTGAATATATTCAAGGTATGAAACGAATCTTTCTGGGTCTGAACACAATCTTGAGCCACGCTTTCAAAACCATCCCGCTGACAAAGCTTAGTGACAGCAAGCTGTTTGTATGTAAGTATCAATCTATTACCACCAATAATTTATCACTCTAGTGTGTCTTTAATTTACTTTCCGATACTTGGATGATGTATTGTCACTGAATAATCCTAAGTTTGGTGATTATTTGCATGCCTCATATCATAAAGAACTTGAAATCAAAGACACTACAGACACCTCTAATTTTAGATCTAAGGCTGGAGATTGATAAAAATTCCAACCGGTTAACATGGTTAACTAGATTGTATGACAAGCGTGATGATTTCAATTTTTCCATAGTCAATTTCCCTTTTCTAACCAGCAACATTCCTATGTCGACAATGGTGCATGGCGTTTTTGTCTCATACACTATTCCAGAGCTAGCTGCAGATACGAGGATTTAGTTCACCGAAGTTCCCAGCTAGTCTCTAAACTGCTGCGACAAGGTTATGTTTTACTAAGACTAATAGCTGCTTTCAAGAAATTATATGGACGTCATCACAATCTGGTTGGAAAGTACACTGAATTTGTCACCATCATGCAGCGAGACCCTCTTGGTGATGTTTGAATGTTTTGGAATTCATGACGGGTGGCCCGTGTTGGGCAGGAAATGCTCTTCCGGAACACCTGATTTCACCTCCTCATTGTCCTATAATGGAGGTTCATAAACTTCCGAACAATGTTATCGATTTTGCCTGACACTGAACTTTGAGATTGGATACCTGACTCGGTCGCTCGGAATAGCTTGTGCTTGGGTATTGGTTAGATGTTTTTTTAGGACCTAAATGATTGGTTTGACTTTGTATTCTATTCTAGAACTGTTAACATCTTGTTGTGATTGCAGTTATGGTTTGCTACATACATTCGTAGTCATTTCGACATTATGATACCAGTATATTGCTGAGAAAAGGCTGCTGCCCAGTCCCTTACCATATAGTGCAGTCACCGCTATACTCACATGACATGGGCATTGATTAATGACTGGCTTCTTTGTCACTACTTTTCTTCATCAAAGGAAATTATCACACGGCGATGAAGTAGTGTAATTGTATATAGATTGTGTTTTTTCTAGAGAGGGAAGCGGGTGGTGGTGAGAAGGTAAAAATACGAATCTACTGTCCAAGGTGGTACAGATGATTATTCCAAACAATGTAGCCATTTATGCCTTTGCGCGTGAATGTGCACCCTCTTCACAAAAGCGCAATAAACGGGCTACCCGCGCGAGATGATCACGTAAATTATGCACCATGTGTCCACATCTCCTATATCACACCCGTATCGTATTGTCTTCGCTGGCCTTGGTGTCTCTCTAATGTGGCTAGGTCTGAACTGTAACGACAAGCCGAACGTCATAAAAATCAATCCGACAGCTACTCGCCTGTTTGATATAAGGTGGTAATGAATTACAGAATCAAACTGCAATAGGGAGCGTAAGTGAGTTTCGAATATCGTTCGAAACGCATGAAAATATTCGTTGTGCAAGCCTTTTGGTCCTATCGTCCTTTCCTTCATAATGGAGCGATAGCTATTAAGTTGATAATTAATGTTATATCAAATCAGTAAATAATGTGTTGTACCATGTGATGAAAAACTAACCATTTGCCACCTTTTAAGACCAAACATGCATATAAGCCCGCATTATTCTAATATAACCGGTATGAAGTCAACGGCCGTAATCTAATGTGCTTTGTTTTCCAGTCGCACTAACAATATCGTGGCCAATTATGGTCGAGAGTGATCGAATATGGTTAATATCGTTAATTGCATATGTTTCTCCTACAGTGATAGTTGATTTATGTGGAAAACGAGGTAGGTAAAAAGTGGGCGATAATAGGATGAGACCAGAAAATCCTGGTCGAGGCTTATTTCGAGATATATTGCCTAATCTCAGGAACTTGCGACATGGAGACTGGAATGAATGTATATTCCATGGAAACTATGCAAGGTATTCCATTCAAAGAAGAATCCAGGTGATATTCAGTTTTGAAGCCAATAAGTCGATGTCTATTCTTGAAGAAAGACACGAAAGATACATACATAGCGATGTGATAAATTATAACAAACTGATGACTAGAATCAGATATACCAATCATGACGACTATACTGCAATGTCACATATATCCTAATGTGAGTTTCGTCAGTTGCTACCCGATGCCTGAGAGGAAAGCAAAGACAACTCCGTCCGATTCGAACGTGATCTAAGTCTAACTAGTGTTTGCTTCAGGCTGTTCCACTCTATATATATTTCTGGCATCTTGAGATGAGTGTTCAGATTGGCGGTTATAATTCCGTTGGTGTTCACTCTCAGTCTTTTGTCTACGCTTTATGTTTTACTATCTCCATGAGTTAACTATTCAGCCATGCCAGACAAAGGAGACACATCGTCAAACAAATTCCGTAACATACTGTAACATATCAGTTGAAGCACTTTGTATGATATGCGTTTTTATTTCCCTCTTCGATGAGGCAAGATTTTGGTTCAACTTGACTGCTCTAGTTTTCACTATACCAAGAACACTTCACACTTCATATTTCGCGAAGATATGGTTATTTTATTTGAATAATCGGTAAACGGTAGTATCCGTCATATTTCGTATTTTTCAATGCATTGCACCTAATCATCTGAGTCATCAGGTGTTGGCATGAAAACCACTGTCAGTTTTATCGTGTCAAGGACATAAAGGAATGCTATCCATCAGCTGAGTGCAGCAAATAATAACATGCAAGTCAGTCTCCATGTCGCAAGTGCTGGAGAGTGGGCGATATGACAGACGAGAGGCTGTCGAGTTAACGTTCTCGACATTCAGCTTGCCATTTGCAGTTCCGTCTGCAACGGAGATACACCAGTCATCAAAGATAATGCAATACCGATGTGACAGAATATATATGTGGTGCATATTTACGTACAAATGTAACCATACCTTGCAGGTACAATGTTTATTGCAAACATGGTATAGTACTGTGACAGTGCATGTAGCATTTAATTAACTCACTGGCTATTTGTGTGTGTGTTGGTATTTTTCATGCGCTTGAAATAAGTTACAAGAACTTAAATTCGAAGGCGAGCCAAGCAATCTGTGATCGGAAATCTCTCGAGCGCTGAACAAACTGTACAACCCCCAACAAATGAAGCTGAACTGACTCAGGCAATACTTGACTGTTGGCGAGATATTCCTGCTCAAAAACCTAGTTTCTAGTATGCCTCGTCATACCCGTGTCTTATACAACGCTAGAGGGGGTCATACAAAGTACTAAAGTGACTTTGTGTATTCTGTTGTATCACTGAAACCATACTGGGTAAAATGAAATATAGCTACTGATGTGAGAATGAAGTAAATCTGAATGAATCGCACAGAGTATGATTTTCACATATTTTCGTCATGGTTTGATAATAAAGCCAATAATTCACATAGGTGATTGATGTACTGACAGAAATTGCTATCAGTTGATTGGATATTATGTGGGCAAATAAAAAATGGCCACAGATCATGGATATAATGCAACGTTTTCGCACAGGAAAAAAAAATAATTTTGATATATTCCAAATTCTTTTTCTACACTGTATATATCAGTTGTGAAAGGGGGTTGTATGATATGAGTTGTTTTTTCCCTCGTCGATGAAGAATGATATTTGGTTCAAATTGACTGATTTGTAGACACTCCACACTTCATATTTCGCCAACATCTGGTCACTGTGTTTCAATAATCTGTAAGCAGTAGTATCCGTCATTGTTCGTATTTTTCATTGCACTGCACATAATCATAAATTATTATCCATCAGTTAATGACATGAAACCCGTGTCAGTTCTGTCGTGTCAAGGATATATAGTAATTACATTCATCAGCCGAGTGCATCAAATAATAACATGAATTCCAGTCTCCACGTCGTAAGTGCTGGAGAGTGGGCGATATGTCTCGATTGCACTTTGGTTCCGAAAATAATTTTCACGTGACAGTGAACAGACGGAGCTGTCGAGTTAAATTTCATGGCGTTTGGCTTGCCATTTGCAGTACAGTCTGCCATCAAAGATAATGCAATATCGATGTGACAGAATGTAATGTGGTGCATATTAACGTAACCATACCATGCAGGTACCATGTTTATTGCAAACAAGAGGGGGGGGGGGGCTGTTCTGTAACCGTGTGTGTGGTCTTTAATTAACTCAATGACTGGTTTTAACCTTTTCACTACTGGCCCACCCCTCAGCCTCCATACTGAGCCGATTCATGCATCAATTGATTTTTCTATGTTTGATTATTTTTTTGGAGATGTTTCGGAATAATTATGTTTTAAAATAAAGTAATATTAAAGTGTGCTATTTCAATATAGTGCTGTATCCTTTTCAGGCCCGGGCCATTGGTTACCATGGAAACGAAAGAGAATTCTGGTGACCAAACAAATGATGTGTTTCTATTTTCTTTACCATACAGCCATTTTCGAAGTTGTGATGAAATATAACCTAACACGTTTGCTTGAGTACTTGCAGTTTTCTTCAATTTGTAATGGAGTGAATTTCGTGGGTTTGATAGTGTTTATAGCATGTCAATATCTTGATTAGTTATGAAGATATTGTAGTTTGAGTGAAAACGGTTAGTAGTCCGACCTATTGTAATCAGTATTTGTGACTTCACAAGGTAAATGACAGGTTAATTATTCAATTAACTAAACAGTCAATTAAGCTTGTAAATTTCAATCGGTGGCAATATAAATGTGTTAGTTTAGCTTGTAGGTACATTTTCGATCATATATAACATTATTACAATAAGCGGATAGCTACCTTCACATTTATTGGATGCCAAAGTTATGGTTACGCAGCGTAACCATCAGTACAGCAGCAGGGGTGTGGTATGGTTACGCAGCGTAACCATGAGTAGTGAAAAGGTTAAATTTGTAACCATTTCTAGAATGTACTCATTTTGTGGGTGAGTTAAATTGAAAGTATTGTCATGTGTCTAAAATAATTTACCATAACCAAACTTGGAATCAAGGCAAGCAATCTCTCGTTGTTACTTTCCCCAATGTGGCGAGTTCTGCCCATAGATTCGTGACGTCATTGGTCTTTGTCTGGGTACTTTAGGAACGCAATATCCGTTTCATCCACCATAAAACATGACTTGTTAGTTATTATTATCAAATTGTTAATATTTCCTATATATTCTTGACACTCCCAAGATCTTTCAAATTTTCACATCCAACAAGAATACTAACACTTTTTTGGAATTTGATCTTTAGATACAAAGTATACTACATCGTATTGCACCTAAATATATACTTTATGCCAGAGGTTTTTCGCAGCATTACAACATTGTGTTGTCAGAGGACTGTGATAGGACATGCTCAGAAACCATTCGGGCATGCTATTGTTCAGATACTTGTCATTATTTCTAAGTTTCTATTCAATTATCATTTCGTGTCGTCTTTTCCCATTTTCATGCATTACAGTGACACCAGGAAGCTCTGTCCTATATCGTAATATTGCACTATTATTGACTGCCAAATGTAATCAGCCCAGCTTTTCAAAGTGATAGTTTGTGCCCATTTCAGCATATTTTATTGAATGAATACAAGATTAGCTGTTGCTTTGTCGCTTATTGTACAAAGCAGTCTCTAAGTACCCCACTTTTCCAAAATAATGACATTGATTATTGTTTGGATCCTTGGCCATGATCTTGGTTTATAGAATGGAACTACGACACTGCGGTAATGAGGCAATCTAAATGCTATATTGTAAGATTGTGTTCTTGATTATCTGTTTCTTTCGTACCTTTCTGTGGAGGAGGCTACAGGAAAACTGGCATTAAAAACGTACGAATGGACGTCCAAGGTAATCAAAATGCCTATTACAGACAATGCAGCCATTACACGTATGTGTGAATGCACTCTGTCCCAATACACCGTTCCCATGAGCGCAATAAACCTGCTGCCTGCACGGTATGCTCATGTCAATTATGCGCCACATGTATACTCTGCCTCATCTGTATTGTAAACAAAATCTTTGATGGCTCTGCTGTCTCTGTATCGGAGATAGATCGAAACTGCTGGTGGCGAGCCCGAACATCATGAGATTCAAACTGGCTGGCTCTCGTCAGGTGCAAATTAATTGAGGAACCGACCTGCAATCGAACCACATCGCCTACTTGCGAAATGGAGACTGGAATTAGCGTTAGGTTTTTGTGTCGTTGCCATTTGTCTTCGGCAGGATATAAAGGACACTGTTTTTCGTGTCAATAACAGCTGGCATATTTATGTGCAATACACTGAACAAAAGCACTTCTAATGGATACTAATGCTCACAGATCACCAAGACACAAAACCTGTTGTTGGCGAAATATGGAGTGTAAGGTATTTCTGGACCGAATAGCTTCTGTCTGGAAGAGAGGAAAAACTCGTATATCCTTCAAGTCTTTTTAACAACTGATATGTTCAGTATAATATACAGCATATTCTTCGCAAGGTGTAGGTACTGAGGATGATAACAAGCATGACGCATGGACAGAAGATCGAAGATAGGCAGCAACGGGTGTATTCACAAAGCATAACCGTCAGTCTGAACACTTCTCTGATGGTGAAAACATTTACAATGGAACAACTGGAACCAAACACTTGTCACACTGAAATCACATTCGCATCAGAAGGTGTTGTACGGGCTTTCGCTTCGTGGATGGCATTTCAAGCAGTCACCGGAGTAGTTGGGAATAGTTTGATTCTGGCTTATTATCCACACAAATCAAAGCAATGAGAATCGATCTGGAAACTGATGCTTCTGGATCTGCTTGTAAGCGTACTTGTGATACCATACACAATACTCTTTGAACTCAAACTGGTAGAGAACGCCATTCTCTGTAAAATGTGTGTGGAAGTACGGTACTAGACAGTTAATTTCGGAATCAAACTGCAATCAAGATATATTTCCCACCTTCTAGCACTTACGATATGAAGACTGGAGTGAATCCACATTCCACTGACACTATGCAAAGTGTTTAATCCAAAGACGGATCCGGATGACATTCGGGTATTTTTGATGAGAGACAGGAAATATACCTCTGTAGCGATGTGAGAATTTTTAACAGATTTATGACCATACTCTGACTCACAAGCAGATGCAGAGTTGCCAGTCTCCAGATGAAGATTTCAGATGAAAATTTATGCATTGATTTGTATGGGTGTTAAGCCAGAATAAAAAAATTCCAACCACTCCAGTGACTGCTTGAAAGGCTATCCATGAGAGGAAAGCCCGGACAACGCCTTCTGACCCGAATGTGATTTCAGAGTAGGTATTGTTTGCTTCCGGTTGTTCCACTGTGTATGTTTGGCATCTTGAGATGAGTGTTCAGAACGGCGGTTATACCTTTGTTAGGGTAATCTCTTAATCTCTCGTCTTCGCGTAATATTTTTTATCATCCTGAGAACATGCAGATCCACATCACCACCTCGCAAAATATACTTTTTGCAATACATTGAACATATATATGCAGCATATATAGCAGTTGTAAAGACGTTTGTATGATATATGAGTCGTATTTCTCTCTTCGATGAAGAGAGATATTTGGTTCAACTTGACTTCTATTTTTCATAGTGTCCAAGAAAAGTTGGTCACTGTGTCTCAGTAACCTGTAAGCGGTAGTAGCAGTCATAGTTCATATTTTTCAATGCACTACACCTAATCATTTGAACCTTCAGTTATTGGCATGAAAAAAAGTGTCAATTTTATCGTGTCAAGGACATATAGGAATGATACTCATCAGCTGAGCGCAGCAAATAATAACATTCACTTAACATGCTTAAGGCTCCAAGCCGTAGGTGCTGTAGAGTGGGTGATATGTCTCGATTGCACTTTGGTTCCGAAAATAATTTGCACCTGATACCGAACAGACGAGAGGCTGTCGAGCTAACTTTCATGACGTTTGGCTTGCCATTTGCAGTTCAGTCTGCATTGGAGATACACCAAAGCCATCAAAGATAATGCAATACCAATGTGACAGAATATACATGTGATGCATCTTAACGTAACCATACCATGTGGGTACCATGTTTATTGTAAACATGGGGAACAGTGCTGTGACAGTGTGTGTAGCATTTAATTAACTCATTGACTGGTGTTAAAATTGGAAACATTTCCAGAAAGGACTCATTTTGTGTGTATTCGTTTGAGAGTATTGTTCATGTGCCTAAACTAGGTTAACCATAACAAATGTTCAAAATCGAGGCAAACAATCTCTCGTCCATTCTTTCTTTGAAATGGCCCATGTTGCTGACGAATTGCTCACGGTTTCATGACGTCATTGGCATTTGTCTGGATACTTTAGGAACCGGCAATATCGGCTTCTTCCATAATAATCCAAGAATTTTTAGTACTTGGTATCGAATTGTTCATATATCCTATATATATATTTGGCATTCTTAGATGTATTCTCAAATTGTCATCACCAACAAGAATGCTAACACTTTTTGGAATTTGTTCCAACTTTAAATGACAGAGTATACTACATCATATTGCATTAAAATATAGACTTTATGCCAGCTGTTTTCGCACCACTAAAACATAATGTGATGTCAAAGGACTGTGATATGATATGCTCAGTAACCATTTGGTCATGTTATTTCTCAGATACTTCGTCATTTTACTGAAATAAATTTCTATCCAGTTATCATTTCGTGTGGTCCCATTTTCCCGCATTACAGTTACAATAAACACATCAGGAACCATTGTCCTATATCGTAATTATGCATCATTATTTATTTTCAGATTTAATCAGCACAGCTTTTCAAAGTAATATATTGTGCCCATTTCAGCATATTTTATTGAATGAATACAAGATTAGCTGTTGCTTCCTCGCTTATTGTACAAAACAGTCTCTGAGTATCCGAACGTTTCCAAGATAATGACATTAATTAGTGGTTGGCTCCTTGGCCATGATCTTGGTTTATAAAATGGAACTACGACTGCGGTAATGAGGCAATCTAAATGCTATATTGTAAGATAGTGTTATCTGTCCCTTTCGTATTTTTCTGGGGGAGGGAGAGGAAAACTGACATAAAACGTACAAATGGATAGTCCAAGGTAATCTAAGGCCCTATTTCAGACAATGCAGCCATCACACGTATGTGTGAACGCACTCTGTCACAATACACCATTCCCATGACCGCAATAAACGTGCTACCTGCACGGTATGCTCACGTCAATTATGCACCACATGTATACTCTGTCTCATCCGTATCATAAAAAACCTCTCTTTGATGGCTCTGCAGTTTCTCTATCAGAGATAGATCTGAACTGCTAGTGGCGAGCCCAAACATCATGAAAGCAAAAACCGGCTGCTTCTGGTCAGGTGCAAATTAATTGTGGAACCGACCTGCAATCGAACCACATCACCCACTTGCGACATGGGGACTGAAACTAGCGTTAGGCTTTCGTGTCGGTGTCATTTGTCCTCGGCGGGATATAAAAGAGACAGGTTTTCGTGCCAATAACTGCTGGCTTATATATGTGCATGGGTACATGGGACAAAAACACTTCTAATGGATACTAATGCTCACAGATCACTGACACACGATGACCCGATGGAGTGTAAGGTGTTTCTAGATATGAAGGAAAAACATAATGCAATGAGGTCGGACCGAACATCTTTCATCTGGAAGAGAGGAATAACAACTCGTATATCATACAGTTCTCTTTTACAACTGATATGTTCAATATATTGTAGAGCTTATTCTTTGCAAGGGGTTGATATAAATCTACGTATTCTCATGCTGCAAACAAGCATTACGTTTATTATTGTGTAAGGTGTTGACATGGATCTACATAATCACAGGGTGTTCATAAACATCAGAGATATTTTTGAAGGGTGTTGATACAGATCTATGTGTTCTCGGGGTCCCAACAAACATTAGGTATAGACAGAAGAGCGAGGATAGACAGCAACGGGTGTATTTACAAAGTATACTGTGATTCTGAACACTACTCTGATGGTGAAAATATTCACAATGGAACAACCGGGAGCAAACACTAGCTACACTGAAATCACGTTCGCATCGGAAGGCGTTGTCCGGGCTTTCATTTCGTGGATGGCATTTCAAGCAATCACCGGAGTAGTTGGGAATAGTTTGATTCTGGCTTATTATCCATACAAGTCAAAGCAAGGAGTTTCGACTGGACTATTCATCTGGAGACTTGCGCTTCTGGATTTGCTTGTAAGCGTGCTTGTGATACCATACACGGTACTCTTTGAACTCAAACTTGTACCGAACGCCATTCTCTGTCAAATGTGTGAGGCAGTACGGTACTCGACAGTCATGTCATCTTTGTTCAACTTGAATGGTGTCGCGTTCGAGAGGTACTTTCTCATCAAGAAGCCGAGCTACCAACCGACGAAGGCTCACATTAGGATCTGTGACATTGTGAATGCAGTGCAGTCATGCATGATTGGTATATCTGCAGCATTCATCTATACTGTAAGTGAGTACGGATCTGCCTCTATCATCCACATGGCGCCTTTGAGACCCTCATGCCACCCATTGCCTGGCGTGTTAGCATTGACTCTGAGTGTGGTGATTTTGGTAATATATATATTAACATTCCTTACGTCACTTTGTGTGTACACGGCTATGTACGTTTCTCTCATGTCATTCATCAAGAATAGACAACGACTTGTTGGCTCTAAAGTTAAATACCTTCCAGATTCATCGTCAAATGGCAAACTGCACATGGATTCCGTGGAATCTACGTCTATAGATCAAGTAACGACTAGGGACAGTATAGAATCATGTCTGCAACCAACTGAATCTGTCCTAAGGATGAATAACAGGAAAAAAGCTTCTGGTCAGCGAAGAGACCAGGCGAACAGGGCAGCGTTCAGTTTGCAGGTGCGAGGAGCCACGATGTTGCTGGGAGTTACCGTCATCTTCATCCTCTCCTGGGTTCCCTTCTGGCTGACAAGAACCAGAGTGATCAAATACGACCCTTTTCTGCAGTACTTGTTCCTGTTGAACAACGTTACCAACGTCTTTGTCTACCTGGCGTTTAACAAGTCCTTTCGTAAAAATATAGCGTCCATAATAAGCAAGCATTGTTCATATTGTCTTGTTGGTCGACAGTCATGATTTGACGAATAATTATCAGATGGTTGTTTGTTTTATATATGTGTGTGGTTCCAATGCGTCATATTTTCTGTATTATTGAAGATGTTCGTGCGGCATGAGTGTCAGTTGAACTTCACCATGAAAACAATAAAAATATACATGTTTTGACAATTGTTTGCAAGTGTTGACGCCACGGTGGTTTTAGATATAATATATGGTGGAAATTTGTGTCTAGGGTGTTCCAGCTTAAGTTTATATCGTCACCGTCTGAATTGTGTTGTATTAGTATTAGTAAAAGTCGTGAACAATGGTATATTTGTTCATGAACAATGGTATATTCTTGTACAAAAGCAAATGGCTAGACCACTTGTGTAGCATAATCGGTTTTTGGTTTTTCGTGTGAGAGTTATCAGTAGATGTCTTCAGAACAGCTGATCAGTGCAAAAATGTCAATGCACACAAGAATATATCTAATTTGACATTAAAAATCTGATTTTAAAAAATGTTTCACACGGAACGATTTCCTTTCAACGAAGCGAAAAAGAAAAAAAATACAGATTAATACATAGTCGAATTACTTGAATCCCGAACATGTACGGTATATTATGGTGATGAATCCATAAATATTCCGATGGATTCTTATGTGTTGCTTCGAAGACAACATATGAAAATACATGTCTTTGTTTATGTTTTCTTTGTTTATGTAAACCGCTATTTCACATCATGCATATGGGTTTTTTTCCCCGGTATGTTCAAACTCCGTTGCATGCGGCATATATCGGAGCTTGTGAAAATGCAATTGATTTATACGAATTTCATAAGCATATTATGCTACTTCAACATGATCAATAGAGCCTTCTTCGTGGATGAAAATTACGATGATGATTCAGTTTTAACTATGTCTTTCCTTCCAACTGTCATGGATCATTGTATTTCTTGGGGTTCAGCGAATGCCGTATAATTTCCATGTTTGTGTAGAGTTGTCCTTCACCTGGCAAAACTCTCACGTTCAATTAGCACAGGGAATGGTGTCGAATGACATAATGTGATGCTGCACACCGTAATGAATATTGACGATATGTGAAATGTACATGTTCCTGTACCATTTCCATCTGAATCTGTCCTCACAGGACCGTCATGTGAGATGATCAACAAATAATCGGTCATGCTATTCTCCAGATGCACATCATTTGTCCAGTAAATGTGTTAATCCAGTTCGAATTACATTTGGTATTCTGCCATCTTCTAGCACCACGGTGACAATAAACATATTTACTGGTCTCGCATGTGGACCTATATCTCATGGTTTTCTTTTGCACAATTGTTCAATTCATAGCTCACTCACAAGTTCAATCGTATGCGGCTGGTCCACCTAAACAGTTGATTAAGCAAATTTTTAGGCAGTGTTGAGTTTCATGTGTTAGATGATTTTTTTCACCAATGTTAAGTGCAAGACTTTCTGAACAACATAGAGAGGTACGTCTCGAAACATTCAATGGCATCAAGGACAATGATATCATGTATATATATATGCTAACAAGACTTGTATGGAGCAATGTCCGTGCATGTAATATGCAATGGTATTGTCAGATTCATTAACTTCATATATATCTGTGTACATCCGACCGCTTCTAAATAAATGTGGATTAGTCTTGTAAACAATCATAATTTTGGACTCTTCAATGGAGAGTTCAACGAATAAAAAGGCAGGACTGGCATCGATTAAAAAGTATTTGTTCATGTACATAATGAAACCGATCAAGGACCATCAATAGACATCATTCTTCAGACATTGTCTTCACCTTGGCCTGATCTTCATGGCACAAACTATTGATATACAAACTTAGCAGTATTATTGGCAGACCTGTTTCATGTGAAGGTGCCTTGAAGAAAATACATGGACATCATCACGATCTGATAAGTACACGGAAACTACGATAGATACGACCTGTTCGCATAGTAGGCCACGTAGTTTTCTTTCCTCGCCCCGATAGGGGGAGAGTATTTCTGTATTTCTGTCTGTGCGCGCGCACAACTCAGAGACAGATGGTCTGATCGATGTGAAATTTATAGGAATGAAGCGGTATAGCAGTGGCTCAGTCTTTCTTAAAATTTTGTCAAAATCGAATGAAAACGATTGCCATGGCAACGGAAAAAGTGGAAATTACATAATCGGCTGAAATAATCGGCTGAAACTCTAATTTTACTTGATATTAATTTTTCCAACTATTTTTATATTTTTCTTTGGCCAATTCCTGATTGTATGTTGTACGACCGATGGTCCAGAAAAAAACAACAATTTGGCTTTATTTTTATTTTTCAGAATAACGACGGGTGCCACATTTGGGGCAGGAAGTTTTGTTTTCCCGAAACGACCGATATCACCTCTCCTCTGTCATCGACATGTGCATGTATTCATGATATTTCCAACTTGCATACTGGATAACGAAATCGGTCTCGATCTTTCGACCGATCGGAATAGTTCGTAGTTGGCATCGTTCAGTTAATAGTTGGTACGGTACATATTTTGTGTATAATTATATAAAAATCGATCGAGTCCTTAAAACAGCAGCATAACTTACCACAATAGCACTTCTAACTAGCTGACAGAGCTTCTTCACCGATACGTTGTTTCAGCCAGCAATTCGTTCTTCAACACACAACTCTCTCTGCTTCGTCAAGGTCTTCATCAAAGGACTCATAAAGGACTAAGTTTTTATACGTCCATTCCTTGTTCTCGGTTATTGTTTCGTGGTGATTATTGTTTTTGTTTTTTTTCAAACTGAATACTCCTATGCCAAACTGCGGATCCAAACTGAGATCTATCCGATACAGCATGATAATGTCATGAAAAATGTTACTTTGATGAATATTTCCTAAACAAAGTCGTGCGCAATGTCCTTTAAGGAGTGACGTCACTGGTAGTATCCATGAAAGTATCCGGATAACTGAACCTGCTCTCACCAAGTTGTCCTTTCCCATAATGACTTGAAAAAGTAGCTGCCAGTACATCCGGGGATGTCCTTGATGGTCATTGCTCGATATGGGTTCGGTGACTGTAGCATAAACAGTTCAGTGACAGGTGTTAAAATCGAACCCGTTTGTCTGTATATTGTATACATCGAACATGAGCCTATACTTTTCATCCATTATCCAATGGGTATTCCTAAAACAAGCACACTAGCATAAAGGCAAACTGTGTAGAAGGTTTAATGAGAAACGTGGTAGAGCATGTTTATCTGAGGAGGAATTCATAAAACACAAGTTCTGACTGCTCAGAACAATCTGCTCAAACAGGGATACTTCATTCCTAAACTGAGATGGACATTCGAGAATTTTCATCGACCTCACTATGGTCTGATGTCTACCGTGGCTCATATTCGCCAGATGGAAGAATGCACATTTTTCTTTACAGCGTTATAACGCTCTAATAGGGTAGTTTCACCAACACGACTATTGGCTTAGTCGTAGTTACGACTCCGAGTCAGTCACTGGAACGGGACCGTGTCAAAAAGTCATGTCTCACTGCATTGACATTGTTCACTGCGAATGTGTTTGGATATACACTGAGTGTGCGTATATGTATATATGTAATATGTATATACGTAAATTTAATTCATATGTGCCTTTAAAAGCATGTAGGCCCCCACATGCACCCCGAAACAGTCCAACAGCATCAAGTCAGTGGCGTTTGGCTTGAGATTCGGTACTTATGGACTTATCATACACTTAATTGATGGGGTTTGTTATGGATTAGTTTTTATAAGTTATTGAACAATTGTATACTGGTCTATAATTCGATCAGGTGTAAGAGTATGAGGGGTTGTGATACACATTACATAACTGCTTTCCCTGATGACTCCAGTGTATTTCTGGAGTGACATGTTTGGTCGGGCTTTTATTCTGCTAAGTGTTCCAAATTATGTTTTTCATTGGCATCATCAAATTTTTGTTGGTGTTAATTACATTAATATTAGCCGTTATTGTTATAGATTCTCTTAAGATATAAACAAGGCTGCAGTCGTTGAGTTATGAGGTTTAATATATTTCCCCTCACTGTGTGCGTCATGCAGGCGCCCCCAGGATTTGAAGTACTGGAAGCACAAAGGACCAATGTGATTGGGACAGGATATATTGGCGTGGGGTCTGGGGCCCGCCCAGGGCCCCCGAAGCTGGCGGTTACTAGGTGCTCTGTGATGGGCTTTATTAAGGCATTTCAGCAGAAATGCCTTTATGGTTTTAGCAGAATTTTTTTTTTTTTTCTTCTTCTTCTTCCGCCACTTTTGGTTTCCGGACGATAACTTTAGATTGCCTTGACGGATCCTCGTCAAATTTTCACCACAAGTCAGAAATGATATGTGGAAGAACCCTATTCTTTTTGAGCCGGATCCGAGGTCCGTGAGGTCCGTGAGGATGAAATCAAGGCTAATTTTGAGACTTGGTTTCCGGACGATAACTGGAAAAATATTTACGCAATAGTTGCAGAACTCTGCATGGAGGTTCATATGCCACCAGGGAAGAACCCTATTGATTTTGGGATCGATCCGTCAAACGACCTTTGACCTAGAGGTCAAAATAATTTTTTGCTGATTCATCCTTGAGGCTTCCTGCATATCTCAGAAACCGTGCATCGTAGAGCGAAACGGACGTTATTTTCGGACTCGTCGCCCTAGACAAACATCTCTAGGGTGTATTATTTTTTTTTGATCCGGCTCCGAGGTCCGTGAGGTCCTTGAGGATGAAATCGAGGCTGATCTTGAAACTTGGTTTCCGGACGATAACTCGAAAAATATTCAGGCAATAGTTGCAGAATTTTGTACGGAGGTTTATATATCAACAGGGAAGAACCCTATTGATTTTGGGATCGATACGTCAAACGACCTTTGACCTAGAGGTCGAAATAATTTTTTGCTGAGTCATTCTAGACAAACATGTCTAAGGGGTATTATGAATGAACTTTGACCTTGACCCCAAATTTTTTTGCCGAGTCGGTATTTTTCGTTTTCGTCGATATCTCGGGAACGGTGTGTCGTAGAGCGAAACGGACGTTATTTTTGGACTCGTCGCCCTAGACAAACATGTCTAAGGGGTATTACGGATGAACTTTGACCTTGACCCGAAATTTTTTTGCCGAGTCGGCATTTTTCGTTTTCGTCGATATCTCGGGAACGGTGTGTCGTAGAGCAAAACGGACGTTATTTTCGGACTCATCGCCCTAGACAAACATGTCTAAGGGGTATTATGGATGAACTTTGACCTTGACCCGAAATTTTTTTGCCGAGTCGGCATTTCTCGTTTTCGTCGATATCTCGGGAACGGTGTGTGTCGTAGAGCGAAACGGACGTTATTTTCGGACTTGTCGCTCTAGACAACATTTATCTTATATGTATTATGGATGAACTTTGACCTTGACAAAAAAATTTTTTGCCGAGTTGGCATTTTTCGTTTTCGTCGATATCTCGGAAACACTGAGTCGTAGAGCGAAACAGACTTTTTTTTCGGACTCGTCGCCCTAGACAAACATGTCTAAGGGGTACTATTTTAACGGTAAATTTTTTTGCGGAGTCGACATTTTTCATTTTCGTCGATATCTAGTATATATTATAAATTAATCATCACACCGAAATGCCTCCAAGGCATCTTTAGGCCTTGACGTCTAGTTCATATATTGGGACCCTGAATATGTCTTCTGAACCATTGGTTTTGTCCACAACATATTTTAAATATGAAGTCGGTCAAGCAAAATACGTCATAGTATATGACAACTCGGTTCGACAGTGTTACAACCAGTGGTACCTGGTACCATAATATTTACCATGATAAATTAATTTAGCTACATGACATACACCAGAACCTGAGAAATATTATCAATATTTCAGGAGAAATTAAACAGAATTATATATCAGATCCTTTACTTTATCGGTTCACTGATCGTTTCAACTGGTTTTAAATGATTTGATTAAGTGATTATTGAGTTTTCATCTTCAGGGTTCATAAACAAGAGCTTTACCGGAATGCCGTTACAATAAACAATCTGTCGACTTATTATCCACTTATTTCTTCATTATTCGATGATAGAATAACAGTTATATCCAGGAAGCTTAGCAGTTTTCACCATCTCATTAATCCAATCAGAAGAGTTCTCTATAATAAATATATTTACCATAATTTTTTTCTCAAAACTTTACTGGAAACACCTGCTTCCAGTGCTTTTATCTGCGGGCGCGCCTGTATATATGTATGGCAAAAATATATATTCAAAATGACCAGTCAATACATGTCAATGAGTCTGGATTTGTTTATTGCATTCAAGTCATGGAAATATATTTCCCTATCTTCTATGCGTATCATTTAGGTCTACACTGGGTTATTCAGCCTACGTGCACTGTAGACTCATGTCATAAATCGAAACTTTTCACTACAACAATTCCATCAATTTACATAGATATCCGCCAAAATTATCGCATATTTTTGACATTAGAGCGTTGGGGGCGAAGCCCCCAACTCTCTACATGTCTATGTGCTGACTTTTTCATGGAGGTTTCATGCCAACCTATCGACGCCCGTTTTTGCATGTAAACCTTTGTACACCTACTTCAAATGAGGATTTTCTTCGTCCTTGACATAAAATCTCTCGATTTGATGGCAAGCTTTGAATATTCCACAGATATATAATGCATAAATCGATGTGTTAGGTTTGAGAAAATTACGCAAAATGGTCAACTCGTCTGGAAAACGTCAAAATGGCGGAGCCGATGGAAATTCACGTTCCCAGAATGCAAAGCAAATTTTACCGCAATGACGCGTACTTTGGAACGCACAATTTTCTGTGCAGCATTTTGTGCATGCACGTACATGTAACCTTGCGTGTGGCCTTCTTTGGCGTCATGAAGTAAACACAACGATTCGTCTGCGGTACCACGACTACATTTACCGTAATTGGACATATTTAATATCATAGACAAGGTGTTCCATGTTGGGTTGCGAAACCTTTTTATTTTAGACTGGTCTTTTAATTTGCTCAGTATGCATGTGTTATCTATATCATGATATCAGACGCAAATATTCCTCATAGTTTCCAATATTTTAAGGATATTTTATTGATGTCCAATATCATTTTATCAGGCTTATCTGTTTCATTGAGTTCAAAATAAATGTTTACTCATTAGGAATATGATTGAAGTAGGCCTATGTGTTACATCATAATATACGGAAATGAATTGGAATCATGTGGGACATGATATGTTTCAATTTTCTTTTTTTTTTTGTAAGGGGGGGGGGGGGGAGGGGGGTTGTGTAAGATATATTCAGGTCTCGTGGTGCTGATGGTGTGCTCGAGCTCTAATGTCGTCTTCCGCAGTTAGCTGCATTTTCTTGTTATGTCAATACCACAACATGACACTCGTGTTGTATTCTCCTGAAAATAATCATGGCCGTCCATGCCTATCGATATCAGAAAATGGCAGTCAGACGTTGAACAGATAGTTATTCAAACAAGTAATACATTCGCTTGAGCCTGTTGTCCACGAGAAAGTGTGTGATGTGTGTGAAAGATGAATTCCATCGATCCTCACCAGCTGTGCGATATAATCGTCTGTAGGCACAATGAGCGATAGGACTATCAAAACGAGTACTACTCATGCATTTCATTCTCCAGGCGCAGTGACATTACAATACAATACAAGATACAGGTAGTGAGAACGTACTCTATGTACTACTATATGTATCTACACCGTACGCATCGGGCAACATAATTATATACAACAACATTGGTCCGAAACAATTCCCAGGCAGTGTAACCGTACATTGGAAATGACAACTTCGTGGTTTCATGCGCGGTCCCTTAACGATTCCGACTATTGGAGTACGACTAAATGAATAGACGGGCTGGTGAAACTACCCTAATACAGCGTTATAACGCTGTAATAGAGCGTAATAACGCTCTAATTTACAGCGTAATTATGCTCTAATACAGCGTATACCGCTGTAATACAGCGTATTAACGCTGTAAATTTGAGCGTATTTACGCTGTAAATTAGAGCGTTATTACGCTCTATTACAGCGTTATAACGATCTATTACAGTGTTATAACGCTCTAATTTATAGCGTAATTACGCTGTATTAGAGTGTTATAACGCTGTATTTTACAGCGTTATAACGCTCTAATACAGTGTAATAACGCTCTAAATTACAGCGTAATAACGCTCTAATTTACACTGCCAGAGACATCATCGGACCTGCTGGTTCGTCAGCTCAATCATATGTAGGGAAATCTCAAAATTACTCTGATCTAGATATGTTTATTATAAATCACGACATTGGAAATATGATGGGAAGGTGAACGGTTTAATTTAGAGCGTAATAACGCTCTGAATTAGAGCGTTATAACGCTGTAAATTAGAGCGTTATAACGCTGTATTACAGCGTTATTACACTGTAATTAGAGCGTTATAACGCTCTAAAAAAAATTTGCGTTCCTCTATGTGGCGAATATGAGCTTCCGTAGATGTCAATATGATCCCACCCTGAGGCTTATAGTTTTTTTTGTTCTGAGCATACCGGGTGCCGCATGCCGGGCATGAGATGCTTACTTTCTCGTAGTGAGCGATCTTAAACTCAGCTGGTTGGGTGTCTGTGATGTTCACATGGATTTGAATTTGATACTTTAATATCACTCATATCAGAAAACTCACACTGATTTGGTAAAATTCGGATATGGATACGGTCTTGGAATATGAATTTGTCTGTTTGTCGGTATCCATTTATACTATACTGATCATACCGGGTGCCGCATGCCGGGCATGAGATGCTTACTTTCTCGGAGTAAGCGATCTTAAACTCAGCTGGTTGGGTGTCTGTGATGTTCACATGGATTTGAATTTGATACTTTAATATCACTCATATCAGAAAACTCACACTGATTTGGTAAAATTTGGATATGGATACGGTCTTGGAATATGAATTTGTCTGTTTGTCGGTATCCATTTATACTTATAGGCCTTCCCGTTTTTTGGGTGTCAACCATATTCATTTCGAGTGTGAGTGTCCTTAACCTCTGTAGAATGTCCTGAGCTATGTTTACATCATGATAATGATGATTGAATCATGACTGTTGGTGGACTGTGCCAGTCTTCAAACCGATGATGAGTTTGCTGTCTCAATTCTTGGTTGCATTATGCTTGTCGCGCATATGTATCAACATATCGGACGTTGAAAGACATAATTTGGCCATTCATTTTGGAAAGTCTTATAATATCATATTATAAGACACAAATTCATAATATCATATTATAAGACAGATATTTGATCGCTCGAAGTCATACCAGGTTCAAAGTCACTGTAAAATCTTCATAAGGCCACGGTTTCTTGATTTTTTTTTATATATATTTATCTATTATATTGGCATATGTGTACACAATAGAACCTCAGCTCTATCTTCGAATTTCAGTATCCATCTAGTAAATTTATAATCTGTAAGTGGTCGTAACTTTCAAGTCATCTGAGTATACCAGGGCCCATTCGGGGTTCGCCCAATTTGGTAGTCACCATTCCTACTAGCTTGGCCAGTGGCATATCCGTTTAGCTCGCTTGTTAGAGTGTCGGTCTACCTTTCATCGGGTCCTAGGTTCGAATCATCTCTCGGGCAAGTGAATTTCGCACCCTGTAACATTGGCGCCCAATGTGGGGCTCGAACCCACGGCCATCATATATTTCTTCCTATGTGTTCATAATAAAGACCTACGCTCTTTATGTCTCAGATGATCACTTTGAACATCGTCATGTAATGATAACATTGGGTTTACGATGAGTCCAGGCTCACTGCAAGATACAAATCTAAGCTCTAGCTTCAAGTCATTCTTGCAATTTTGGGCTTATTAGGCATGTAATCCGAATCACTTGGTCGTCCAAAATCGAACGTACTGCATGAAATCATATGTCATCCCCGCACACAAACAAAATATCATAATGGAAACAAAATATCATACAGGTTTCAAGGAAGTAGGAAAATGTACAAAATTGGCGATTCTGAGCGAAAACGAAACCCAGGATATTTATCAAAATATGTTATAGTATTGTTCGAGGAAAATCCACCAGGTCAAAAGAACATAACTGTGATATAAGCTATGTCACACTACTCTGGTGAATGATCCACATTTGGTTTCGCCATCTCTGACATGAACCATTTAACACTATTTCTGGACTCCCGTTAGTATTATTACAAAAGACTGTTTCGGTGCAATCTAGGTAATTACCACTAGTTTAGGTGATGAAAAAATCAGTGCTGTAAATTTTATTTGAGATTTTGATCGGTATACAATCATAGCTAACATAGAAGGCCTAGAAATTGAGTTGAAATAACAGTGTACAGTCGTACAATGTCCTCGTGACTGAAATGGCCTACATGCGTATGGACCATACATTGTTACTGGAACAATTGAGATCTACCATTACGATTATCACAACTGAAGTACGTTACGTATTATAGTATATTACAAAAATAACAACACTCAATTGAAACTTTGTTGGGGTTCAATATTTACCTCACTGTACATTACCACATCACAGAGCCGTTGTGGTTTCTCATCACAATTAACGACATCGTAGTGTTTTGAATTTGGACGTCAAGTTATCACGGAATGACTTGTTGAATGCGAGATAGACGAAGATGTTGGTGACGTTGTTCAGCAGGAACAGGTACTGCAGGAAAGGGTCATACACGATCACCCGGAACCAAATCAGCCAGAACGGCACCCAACACAGGATGAAGATGACGGTCACTCCCAGCAACATCGTGGCTCCTCGCACATGTAAACTTAAGGACGTTCTGCTCGCACGGTCTTTTCTCCTGCTCTGCTCTTGTGGGACGTCCCTCCCAGCTGCAGTGTCCGAGCCTCGCTGCGTTGAAGTGGTACTTGCTGCAGCCTCCCCCTGCTGCGTTCCTACTGAAGACAGCACAGTCACCGTCGTTGACGATGATGCCTCGGTTTGGCTAGGCATTTGTGGTCCTACGAGACGCTTTCTATTCTTGATGAATGCGTGCAACGCAACATACATTGCCGTGTAGATACATACAACTGTGGCAATTGTAGAGACGAAACCTACTAGGACTATTATTTTGAAAATTGTCGCCAAGCTATTGTCTGTTTCATTGCACGATGACCTCAAGGTCGCCATGTGGATGAAACCCGGCGGCCTGTCAACTTCAACGTTGTGTACGAAGCTTGCAAATATTCCAACCAGGCAGGCCTGTATGACATTCCACACGTCAGCTATTCTCATTTGTGTCCTAGTGAATTGATGGTTCGGTTTCTTGAGTAATAGGTACCTCTCAAACGCCACACAGTTCAAAGCGAAAAGTGACACTGAAAATATCGTATACATGATAAACCCACAGACTTTACATAGGACAGTGTACGGTACCATTTTGAGTTCGCGGAATATAAGGTACGGTATAACCAGTAAACTTATAAGCAAATCCATAAGAGCCAGTCTCCATATGAACAATCCAGTCGGTGCGCCTTGTTTTGACTTGTACGGGAAAAATACTAAAATAACACTGTTTCCCACTACTCCGACGAGACCTTGAATTGCCATCCATACGACAAATAATTTAACGACAGATTCCGACGCAAATGTCAACTCCGTCGATTCATGTCCGGCAGTTGGCACCGAGTCGGTTGTCTGTATAGACGCCATTCTTAGTGTAGCTATACTGCAATGTATCCTCTATCAGTCATCACAGGCGAGGAATAATTTGAAACGCGATGTGCTCAAATGACCCTCCACAGCCGTATTGCCTCGACGATCAAGGCATATGTCATATCAAATTATTTCTCAAGATCATCAATAATACAGACACCAACATTAATGAAAGTGGAGCGGCAGGCTCTGTGGACCACAACTCAGCCAGGAGCCATCTAAGACCAGTGCGAATATAGGCCATGGCGGCGCAAACAAAGTGATGTATCTGAAGTGTGTTGATACAGGTAAATATCCACCAACCCAATTTCCGGGAATAGTATACGAATGCAAACAAAATGGAGCAATGCATGCGAAATTTTGATGTACATAAATGGAAAAAGCCATTAGCGTCTCACATGCAGTCCAATCTGATCAATAGACGTGACTTGTATTACAATACCGGACGTCATATGGACCAGGTATATACTACATAATGGAGTCCAAGTCATTCAGTACAGAACCTTGACGTCTATGATCATATAAAAGTTCCTTTTGATGTTTGTTTCTTTGTTGTTGTTGTATACCACAAGTGGTTATTCTGTATTGACATGCATATTAAACTAAGGTCAGGTCTAATTGCTCAATCCAGGTAGTTGGTGTTCTTAATTTGCTAAAAAAAAAGAGAACAAAACAGGCAGCTGAACGATCGTACGAATCATGAAAAAATATTCAAGCTGCAAGTAGAAGATTTAGTGGGGAGCTAAGAAAAGCTCAAAGGAAATATTTTTTCCCTCATCTTCAGAAGGTGGAAATCCGTTTCAAGAAGAACTGGTGCGAAAATCAATTTAGTGCGCCCCTTCAAATTGGACTCACAGTGAAATTGATATTATGCAAATATGGATGGTGTGATCCGCGTCAGTGCATATATATTTCCAGAAACCCATAAGAGATGGGTTTCTGATATTTCGTAAGTTAAGCCAATTTTAATTCGTGAGTTTGAATGACAATCTATTTAGTATGTCTTTTCTCCAAAACGCATAATGTCTGTCCAATCGTTCTTCGCCCGTCAATGCGGGTACTTCTACGAACGGAATGAATGGCCTTTTTCACTGTTATAGGGTAGTGCTGGGTTGAATCACGATCGTTACAGCCACCCCGATACAAAATAGTACTAGTATTGTTGATAATTTCGAAAGTAACAAGAAGTAAAGAATTGTAGATTTCTTTAGAAAAAAAATCACTATATTTTATAATACATTGTATAACAAAAGTCATATATATTCATTCCAGAATCGTTCAATTTAGCACACGAAAAAAAGGACCACTTCACTTCACTTGTGTCCCCAATCGAATGCACCTCAGTGGGGTATGATTGGCTCAGATTGGTTATGAGTGGATCTAAAGTGGCTAGCCAAGTGCCTCATTGGGTTATCCGTGGTAACGTAGGAGGATCGTAATTGGAACGCCGAGGTCACCCTTGTGATATGCATAGATTGCATTGCATGCATTGCAGTAAGCTCGGTGTGTCACTGGTAGGGTATATTCCAACTCACTGGGTATCTTGTGCGAAGTCATGTACAAACAACGAGGTATTTCGGTTGTTTGGGATAGATCGTTTCATTAGTAATGAGGTGGTCACTATGGCCCCCTACAAACGGTGACGACACTATGGTCCTCTACAAACGATGGTGCCCCTAGCGGTGATTATGTCACTTGGTTTTGTCACCACGTGGTCATGACGCAGTAATAGGCAGTATGTGGTTGTACGATGTAATCTATCATGCCACAGATGGTTTTATGAAGTCAAAGGTGGTTATGAAACATGATATTTGTATCGCTGTGGCTGCATACATGTGTGATCCCTCTTTGGACCCCTACGGACGTAGCTACATGGCGAAAAGCACAGTCGGTGGATTAGTGTACCCGCTGTTGAATGAAAAGTAAAAACACACCTAGAAAGTACGTATCAAAATCATTCAACTGTCAATCCGTTAGATGTTGTCTGTGATTTACACACACAAAAATTGCAGAAAACGCATTTATTTTATGATACTCCATGGAAGCATTTGTACGTTTTTGGAACTTGCGACTGTTCCAGGTTCTCTGTTTGTCTGTGCTGTAGCATCTGTAAAGTTCCATCACATGTTATTTGTAATTTAGAGCCATGACTGCCAACTATATGTACTTTGCCCCCTGCGGGCGCAAAATATGAAGTTTCAGTGTGCATTATTTGTGACAGTCTGCTGAGGTGTAATACGATATTCCAGGATGTATGTAGTCGTTCTATTTGCATACAGGAAACCGTACAACAAACCTTCCCTGCCACGAAAGTTCATGACGAAATCGTCATTCATGGGAATAGCCGATGTCCATGACTCCATCTCATTCCACTCACTATGTTATGAACCTTTAATGCGGCTCTAACCCCAAAGCCACTATAGCCTGTGTATTTTCATCTACATGTACTCCTGAGTCTGCAAATCAGACCCATTCATCCTAATAATAAATTTTCCGAATAATACGTCAATAATTATGGATGAACCACATGTTGTTTTGCAGCATGAGATGATTACGATATGTGATCCCCAGTTACATAATGGACATTCAGGAAGATGAGATATATAGCTATTCGGTTCCTAGTGGTTTTTGGATTCTGACATATCAACTAGATTATATGACAGACGTGATGATTCAAATTTTTCCATAGCCAAATTCCCTTCCCTAAGCAGCAACATTCCTGTGTCACCAGCATACGGTGTGTTTGTTTCACAACTTATACGCTATTCCAGGGCTAGTTGCAAATATGAGGACTTTGTTTATCGAAGTGCCAAGTTAGTCTCCAAACTGCTACGACAAGGATATCAAGAAATTCTATGGACGCCATCATGATCTGGTTGATGACACGCGACACGCGAACTAAGCTGCCTCCATCAGCATTCATTATTAACAATAGGATAGACCTTGATGTTGAGTGAATAAACGACTGTGGTCTGTCATCAAGGTGAATTCAGCTTGGGCACACTGAGTGCAGTACGATAATGGATCACTCGTATACAGTTGTAATAATGAATAGATTTTTGTGCAAATATCCCTGCAAATGTTCTGGGTGGACAGCCTTCATGTTTGGTTGGTAAAGCTCAAAGGAATTGCTTCGTCAAGGCTTGTACATTAGGTAGAGTAGATTCAGGTAGACCGGTACATTCAGGTCTACTCGTACACGTAAGCTTTTGTCCGTAGTGATAATTATTCAGCATGCTCCCATCCAAAGCTTTATAACTGAAATAATGCGAAACATGAAAAGAGTGTCTGGCGCAGGTTTGTTCCTGCCATTAATTTTTCGTTCAGTCACCACAAGTGTTGAATGCGGCCGAGTTGAAGCCCGAACAAGGATAACTGGCAGGTATTAATTCGCGTAGTACGTTTTACTTAAGCATGTGATTTGAAAATGACATAGTTCAATGAAAGATATTAATGACATGTATATACCGGTCGACCTGAATATGTTCAACGAGAGTGGTACGCGTTAAATCAGGCCGACCGGTACACTACCATATTGGCGTGCATATAGGCGAAATATTGCATATTTTCCGGTGAGGTTGAAAATAAATTGTCTCATTTAGAAGCGCATGCGGGTATATATTCGAATATAGGCGCACCCCGAAAATATATTATCTTGAGTTGCACCTGTCCTCAATATCCAGACAATAACTAAATCTCGTTCAATAATCAAATGAACTTAAATTCATACGTTCTCACTCTCAGATATATACCTATCTGTTCTCTCACCAGACACCATTTTATCTTTTATAAATAAGATTAATAATAAGAACAATAATGATCAAAACATTTCTAATGGCCAGTGCTTCCATTCATATGTTGTATAGTATATTGTAGAGAAATAAATTATATGATTTGAGAGTTACATCACACAGTGAGGTGGAACGGGAAATTGTTAAGAAATCCTAAGACCCTATGTTGAATGAAAAGTAAAAACACACCTAGAAAGTACGTATCAAAATCATTCAACTGTCAATCCGTTAGATGTTGTCTGTGATTTACACACACAAAAATTGCAGAAAACGCATTTATTTTATGATACTCCATGGAAGCATTTGTACGTTTTTGGAACTTGCGACTGTTCCAGGTTCTCTGTTTGTCTGTGCTGTAGCATCTGTAAAGTTCCATCACATGTTATTTGTAATTTAGAGCCATGACTGCCAACTATATGTACTTTGCCCCCTGCGGGCGCAAAATATGAAGTTTCAGTGTGCATTATTTGTGACAGTCTGCTGAGGTGTAATACGATATTCCAGGATGTATGTAGTCGTTCTATTTGCATACAGGAAACCGTACAACAAACCTTCCCTGCCACGAAAGTTCATGACGAAATCGTCATTCATGGGAATAGCCGATGTCCATGACTCCATCTCATTCCACTCACTATGTTATGAACCTTTAATGCGGCTCTAACCCCAAAGCCACTATAGCCTGTGTATTTTCATCTACATGTACTCCTGAGTCTGCAAATCAGACCCATTCATCCTAATAATAAATTTTCCGAATAATACGTCAATAATTATGGATGAACCACATGTTGTTTTGCAGCATGAGATGATTACGATATGTGATCCCCAGTTACATAATGGACATTCAGGAAGATGAGATATATAGCTATTCGGTTCCTAGTGGTTTTTGGATTCTGACATATCAACTAGATTATATGACAGACGTGATGATTCAAATTTTTCCATAGCCAAATTCCCTTCCCTAAGCAGCAACATTCCTGTGTCACCAGCATACGGTGTGTTTGTTTCACAACTTATACGCTATTCCAGGGCTAGTTGCAAATATGAGGACTTTGTTTATCGAAGTGCCAAGTTAGTCTCCAAACTGCTACGACAAGGATATCAAGAAATTCTATGGACGCCATCATGATCTGGTTGATGAATACACCAAATCCATGTCTGCCAAGCAACTAGATCCATTTTCATGACGGGTGCCACTGTAGTGGGGCAGGAAATGTTCACTCTTTCCAGAACACTTGATTTCACCTCCTAATGGCCATTTTCGGGGGTTCATGAGTTTTTCTGTCATTTTTGTGTTCTCTCACTTAGTATGCCTGATATGACTTTCTGTTCCAGGACTATGAGATTGAATAACGGACCATGTTTTGTTTGCTCGGATTACACAATACTGGGTATTGATTCTACGTCCATTGTATGTCTTATTGTATAGTACGTGTGTATCGCAGTACAGAATTTGCATCATAATAATAATGATATTAATGATCGTCTTTAGTCCATGACTACATCCCATTGATCAATATGTCAGAGCACACACAACAACTTCAGGTAACCAGTCTAGTAGCGCATTGTATAACTGGATTTTTTTCCAGGGCCTCGAACCCTAATATCCATGCGACATACAAGTTATTTTGGCACGCTTGAATAACACTGGTGACTTCCGAAAATATTGAATGGATGGTGCCCAATTGATATGCTGGCGTCCCCAAGATTCCTCCTGAATATTTATTTTTCTTCTATTCACTCCATTTACTAAATAGCGATTCGCACAGAATGCATGTGATATCAACGTATGCTCCAGATGTATTTATTCACAAAATGCACAGTTATATATCAGAACATATATAACACAAGAGTGAATAGACATACACATATATTTATAAGAGAAACCTGTCTCATACTGGCACTCCAACAATCATATTCTAAGATATTTAGGACTCCTCTTCATTTTTCTCCTCCTCAGACTTTAAATTAGTGGTAAATATACGTCTCCAAACTCAACCTAGAGCTTGATATTTTTACAAAGGTATCTGATTGTTGAGGCGTATTTAATGGCTATAAGATAGGGCAGCCTATGAGCCACTCTTTCTGCAGACGTAATATTGTTTGGGAATATCACATAAATTAGGAGTTGAGATGATCTATTAACCACTCAAAAGTCGTCACAACTCAACTTTAACACCCAGTTTGAGTCAAGTTTGTGGTTACCAGTATGATCAACACACACTCTGAATCTTCCGTCAGGTTTCATCTCTGAGAGTATATGATCTGTTTGGGTTTCAGATATGTGATACATTCTGAAGTATAGGCTGTTTTCAGAGTCCAACTGCTTTATGTCATCAGTTTCCATCGTAACCTTCCATTTCATCTTTCTCCCAATTATCGATTTTAACGACAACAAACTGTTTTCAGTTTACCCCTCAAGTTATCACGGAATGACTTATTAAAAGCGAGGTAAACGAAAACGTTGGTGACGTTGTTCAACAGGAACAAGTATTGTAGGAAAGGGTCGTATGTAATTACTCTGGTTCTCGTCATCCAGAACGGCACCCAGGATACTATGAAGATGATGGTCACTCCCAGCAACATCGTGGCTCCTCGCACCTGCAAACTGAACGTCGTTCTCCGAGGTTGATTCCGCCTCGGTTTTTCTTGACTCTTATTGCTGGTGGAAGTAGGTATAGTGTTCTGCTGCGAGACCGTACTTTCGTCAGCGTTTGATAGGTGGGCCCCATTTGTGGATTGCACGTTTATCATGGTGATCTGAGTGGCTGAAGCGGATGCTTCTGTTTGGCTATGAAGTTGCGGCCCTACAAGACGCTGTCTATCCCTGATGAATGCCAGCAAAGCAACATACATTGCCGTGTAGACACATATGACTGTTACAATCGTCGCGATGAACACTATAATCACCATAACTCCAAAAATCATCGCGAACTGACTCATCATTGGATGACATGATGGTCTGAATGGTGCCATGTGGATGATACCAGCTGATGTATAAACATCAATTCCATATACGAATGATGCAGATATACCAATCATACCAGATAGTGCGGCATTCACGATGTCGCAGATTCTGATCTGAGTCTTGGTGAGCTGGTGATTCGGTTTCTTAATTAGGAAATATTTCTCAAATGCTACACCATTCAAAGTGAACAATGATGCGGCAACTACCGCATACCTGAAGCACTCACATATTTTGCATGGTAAAGCATTCGGTATCAGTTTCAGTTCGAAACATACAGTGTATGGTATCACAAATAAACTAACAAATAGATCCAGAAGAGCCAGTCTCCAAATAAAGAGTCCGGTCGACGCTCCATGTTTGGACTTGTATGGGAAGAAAGCTAAAATACAACTGTTTCCCACTATTCCAATGAAAGCTTGAATCACCATCCATGCGACAAATGTTTTAACGACAGTTTCTGACGCGAATATGACATCCGTCATTTCTGGTCCAGCAGTTGTTGTTGAGTCATTTGTTGTTATTGTTGCATATGACATCTTGAGTTTTGATGTAAGATATTTCAATAGCTAATACATCAGATGATCCCTGTCCATTGCTGTTGTCTGACGTATGTCGTCAGATGCAGTGTCTCACACAATGCAACACGCGAACTAAGCTGCCTCCATCAGCATTCATTATTAACAATAGGATAGACCTTGATGTTGAGTGAATAAACGACTGTGGTCTGTCATCAAGGTGAATTCAGCTTGGGCACACTGAGTGCAGTACGATAATGGATCACTCGTATACAGTTGTAATAATGAATAGATTTTTGTGCAAATATCCCTGCAAATGTTCTGGGTGGACAGCCTTCATGTTTGGTTGGTAAAGCTCAAAGGAATTGCTTCGTCAAGGCTTGTACATTAGGTAGAGTAGATTCAGGTAGACCGGTACATTCAGGTCTACTCGTACACGTAAGCTTTTGTCCGTAGTGATAATTATTCAGCATGCTCCCATCCAAAGCTTTATAACTGAAATAATGCGAAACATGAAAAGAGTGTCTGGCGCAGGTTTGTTCCTGCCATTAATTTTTCGTTCAGTCACCACAAGTGTTGAATGCGGCCGAGTTGAAGCCCGAACAAGGATAACTGGCAGGTATTAATTCGCGTAGTACGTTTTACTTAAGCATGTGATTTGAAAATGACATAGTTCAATGAAAGATATTAATGACATGTATATACCGGTCGACCTGAATATGTTCAACGAGAGTGGTACGCGTTAAATCAGGCCGACCGGTACACTACCATATTGGCGTGCATATAGGCGAAATATTGCATATTTTCCGGTGAGGTTGAAAATAAATTGTCTCATTTAGAAGCGCATGCGGGTATATATTCGAATATAGGCGCACCCCGAAAATATATTATCTTGAGTTGCACCTGTCCTCAATATCCAGACAATAACTAAATCTCGTTCAATAATCAAATGAACTTAAATTCATACGTTCTCACTCTCAGATATATACCTATCTGTTCTCTCACCAGACACCATTTTATCTTTTATAAATAAGATTAATAATAAGAACAATAATGATCAAAACATTTCTAATGGCCAGTGCTTCCATTCATATGTTGTATAGTATATTGTAGAGAAATAAATTATATGATTTGAGAGTTACATCACACAGTGAGGTGGAACGGGAAATTGTTAAGAAATCCTAAGACCCTATGAAAATAGTTCATAAAAAGTCACTGAGATGGTGACTGAGAATAATTTATGATGTGATACTAGATCAGTGTATGCAAAACATGAATCCCTCTCACATATGCTCTAGTTGTTTCGAGTTGCTGGCGATATTTCCTCTTCCAAATAAAAACTTTGATACTGGTTTTAAGAATGTATTCTGTTTTTAGTCGCAGTTTGTAAACATGTTTGTAGTGCTTGTGGTAAATTCGGTATTAAAATAAGAAGAAAAAAACATTTGTATTTCAATATTAAAACCGGTTTCCAATTACAAAATACGTCTCCAATTCACAAGCATAAATCTGTTTTTATTCTGTTTTATTCACTGTGTACCGGTCAAGCTGGAGTCGGTGTACCAGTCAACCTAGCACGTTCATATTCACCGGTACACCAACACCAATCTTCAACAACTATTTAAAACAAACAAAGATGGGAATCATATCTTGTATCAACTGATCATATTATTGATCACCTTCCCTTGATGTGATATGGAAATAATAATACACGCTAAATGTAAACTGTAGGTTAGTAAGCGGCTTTTAATCCTTAGGTGTACCGGTCTACCCGAATCTACCCTATATATTGAAATTTGCTGCATATTTGATTAGGCATTGTGGAGCAGTTGCCTTTCCGATGAAGTCGTCTTCATCGTAGCCTTAACTCCGTCAATATGGTTATTTATTTTGTGCATTTTATAGCAGTGGTTGCACATAAACAAGTGGATATTCAGGGTCATATCCTTCCTTTTGAACGAAACATTTTGACTGGTACCGTCTATTAACAAACGAGTAATGATTCTCAACCCTGATCCAGGCAAATGCTTCATTTGTTGTACAAGCTCATCTGGATATTGCTTCTAGTCAGGAGGAATATTGAGCATATGGCAGTCAGGGTGGAAATGTAGTACAGACTTTTTCTATCGATTGATATGGCTTCATAATGGTCTAAGACAACCTTTTTCAGAGGGTGTGTAAAATTTTCTCCCGGGCTAACTTTTTTATGGTCTTTTTCAAAATGGCCGACATTGAAAATTAGGTATTTTAGGAAAAAAAACAAAATTATCCTCCCGGCATGATGCTTTTGGTCTATTAAGTTGACATTTAGTTATATGGAGATATATTCTTCATAACAATACTAATAATACCAATTCAAACGTCCCGCAAATGGAAAAAATCCAAGATGGCCGCCAAATTCTCGCCATTTTTACATGAATGCTCATGAATGCTTCCTGCCAAATTGAGATAGGAAGCCAATTTTGGTGTCTAACCCTGGGTTTTGGGGTATGAGGATTCCAAATAAATAACCAGTTTCTTGATTGGATGGTTCGTAGATGCTCAGAATCCAAGATGGCTGCCAAACGATAGCTCGATTTCGCAAATAAGCGCCAATAACCGTCACATATTCAAAATAAGGAGGCAATTTTGGTGGCCATTCCTGGGGTTTGGGGTATGAGAGTGCTACCTGAAGAAATACTTTTGTGTGTAGATGGTGATTGGCCAGTTTAAAGCTATCCAACTGTCCAAAAGCCAAGATAAGGACTAATTAATAAAACACATGCAAACAAACCTGTTTAATAACACTCACTCGCACTTCAAAATAAACAGTACCACTACCAGGCATACTTTTTTTTCCGAGTAATCAAACCCAAGTATATTATATCAGGCATATCAATACCAAGTATAATATATTAGGCATTTAAAACCATATAACAGCTGCCAGAATGTTTGATCAGATAGTAAAAAAACTCTTGAAATTGATGATCACTTCACCATCAAATCAAATTGGCAAAGTCTGTGACTACTTTGTTTCAATTGAGTTTCTACGAGGAGATTGGCCTCACATTGGTACTTACATTCACTGCCTTTTCTGAGTATAAAATCCTCCTAAGCTGGACAAATAACTAGACGAGGAAGTTGTTGACGTTATTAACAAATATATCAACACAGAGGACGTTGATTAGACGAGATACAGCAAGTTACATGACATTATAAATGATGTTCAGCTTCATTTCAAGAATTATACATAGTCATGCAAAAAGGGTAACAGGACCCACAGGTTCAGGTTATCCCGTCCACCTTCTTGTCAAACCTTTATGTGCCATCCCTGCAGACACTGATCCAGATGAGTGAAAAAACGCTGCTGAAGAACAAGCCTGTAACATTATAGCCTCCACGAAAATGGTTGTACATAAACATAAACACAAAGACTGATGGGTAAGTCAGTGCAAATCAAAACCCTTTGAAAGCCTGGAATCCTAATTTTGACTTACAATATGTTGTTGATGCATACGCCTGCATTCGATATATTGTGTCATATTATTGCAACAAGAAGCAGAGTGAAGATGGTCCGCTCCTTCATGAAGAACCATGCAGAGCACCATATGCTGGGATAAGACAGACGATAAGCTAGAATGACTAGGCAAAACATACCTGACCACTAGGGAGATGAGTGTCATGGAGGCTATTTACAAGGCCACAGGCACACCTCTCAAAAACTGTAGTCGGGATGTTGTTTGGATACTTGCAGATCCGACAAGTACCAGACTGACACTTCCATTCTTACTGCTGGGCCACTGAGATTCAGGCATTGATTACGTGTGGCTACACTGTATATCTGCACTAGACAGGTACATGTACATGTACTATGCACGCCCTCCTGTAGATATTCTCAAAGACCTGTCTGGTTGAAATTGTATCCCTCTTCAATGTTGATAGTAAACCAGGTAGAGATTATGAACCATCTGAAGAAAATTCTACCCATAACAGCGACAACCGGTCCAATGTTCCATATGCTTGATCGAAGTTGGCTGGGAGTAAATGATAGATCTGAAGACGGAAATCTTTAAGTAAAGCTTGCACATCTGTAGGGACAGTGAGAAACATTATCAGAATCTCATGGTTCTTTATCTTAACCACTTTGAAATGGATTTAAATGAGTGGGAGCATTTCCTACTATGGCAAAAGGACAAGCATCAGCAACATTACCAGAGAAAAGCAAGCGCTATTTGGAAATAATATCAAAGAGGTTGAAGTAGCCATGAAGAGATCCGAGAAAATCATCTTGCAGAAGATGCCTTGGCACACATTGCCCCAGCAAGTGGCGGCTGGACGCTTGGAAACAAAAGCCAACCTAGATGATGCTTACCTCGAGGACATCAGTTTGGAAGACCTGCCAGATTGAGTGGCCTGCCTCGGAGCTCCAACACCAAGATGGGCTCAGTTGTCAGTAGAGCACAGCATCTTGGCAATCAAATAGAATCAGGGTTAAGTTCTCATGCAGTGCATGAACAATATGCAAGGGAAAGTCTTCATTCATACTCGCTAGTGGTGCATCGATAAGATGAATGGAAAATGTCTGGGGACTTTCAATATATTGGTAAAGGAAAGTTCTATATCATCAAAGCTCTGATGTGTGGCTCCAACTGGCAAAGAAGCGTTTACCATCAGTGGCGGAACCATGCTTCCATGCAAAGGGGTGTGGGACAAAAGTATATACCACTTGCTGAAGAGCTCATCACTGCCCCCAAAGGTTAGGTATCAAAACCTCGAGCTGATAATCATTGATGAGATCTCAGCAGAGGCTTGCTGAATTTCATCAGAGGTCGTCTGGATCAACTCATGAGAAACAAAAGTTCTTCATGATTCTGGCAGTCGGTGATTTTATCCACTGCCGCATGTAAGATGACAAATACTGAGACCCAGCTGCCCTTGCAGAGCCTTGGGACGACTTCAAGGTTACTACTTTGACCGACATAATGAGACAAAAAAATGACAAATCGTTTTCGGAGATGTTGAATCATAGAGCTCTGAAAATTAGGAGATGCTTAAGGATCACAGATCCAAGCAGATGTACTTCATGTGTTTCCTTTCCAGAAAGTTGCTGCTGCAGACTGATTCTTTGAACAGACAGAAATCGAAGATTGTGACTGTGAATGTTATCGAGAATATATCTGGCTTGAAGAAGAATACCTGGCTTGAAGAAGAAACACCTGTACCCATTGAATGCAACCTTTCTGCTAATGTTACACTCTGTAAGGGCTCCATGGTGACTATGATGAGCAATCCCAATGTAGAGGATGGTCTGGTGAGGATGGTCTGGTGAGAGTCTGGTCAGACCTCCCGAAGAGTTGGTTCAGAAATATTTTTTTTCTGTCTGATAGTGGTTGATTCTGTTGATTTTGTGCGAGTGGGTGCTATTAGACGGGTTCGTTTACATGTTTCACATTAATTAATGGTTATCTTCGCCTTTGAACACCTATAAATTGGCCAGTTACCATCTACACACAAGATTATTTCTTCAAGTAGCACCCTCATACCCCAAAGCCCAGGACTGGCCACCAGAGTTGGCTTGTTATCTTGATATATATGACGGTCATTGGTGCTTATTTGCGAAATCGGGCTAAAATTTTGCAGCCATCTTGGATTCTGAGCAGCTTCAAACCATCCAAACACAAAACTGGTTATATATTTGAAATCCTCATACCCCAAAACCCAGGGTTAGACACCAAAATTGGCCTCCCATCTCAATTTGGCAGGAAGTTATGAACATTTGTGTAAAAATGGCGAGAATTTGGCGGCCATCTTGGATTTTTTCCATTTTCGGGGCGTTTGAATCGGTATTATTAATATTGTTATGAAGAATATATCTCCATGTAACTAGATGTCACCTTAATAGACCAAAAGCATCATGCCAGGAGGATAATTTGTTTTTTTTCCTAAAATACCAAATTTTCGATGTCGGCCATTTTGAAAAAGGCCATAAAAAAGTTAGCCCGGGAGAAAATTTTACACACCCTCTGAAAAAGGTTGTCTTAGACCATTATGAAGCCATATCAATCGACAGAAAAAGTCTGTACTACGTTTCCACCCTGTGTGAAATTTCCTCCTGACTATTCCAGATTTGGCCACTTTCACCCTTCAATTTCAGATAAATATGAAGGTGCTGGTATATATTGATTTTGCTTAAAGACACATTTTTGTTATTTCATGCAAAATGTTCTCACAACCATATAGCAGTTGAAAGCTAGCCGAGATGATATGATCAAAAGTATCATCATGAGTGATGTCATCTCTGTCTGATTATCAAACCCATCTGTACTTGAATTCCAATGATGAAATATACAAGTTTATACGAAATATCAACTTCACGAAATGTAGATGGAGATGACTACTATTGTTGTAAACGCATATATTTCCAAATAGTATATAGTTGCAAATCATGAATATAACAAATGCTACATCTTCATTCATGCTGTTTACAATTATAATAGGCGTAAATGTACAGTGTACAATGTAAAATTTTCTGATGTAAAACTGAATCAGTACCTCACAACTACAGGGTCCATCCTTATGAAATTTATTTCATACAGCTTTTTATACATGTTCCATATGTCATTCCATATCCTTTTGACATTTACCGCATTCAACATTTTGTCTTCCGTGTGTTATTGCATATATACTTCAGTGGTTGCAGCGATACCTCACGTTTATGCACTGCTGTTCTGGCAAACCCAACTTTATAAGGGCGAGTTTGAGATTGGTGGCTGCACAATAACTTTGTAGAAGGGGTTTGAGAGTTTGAGCATGCCTATACATGAACAATAAATCAAGAGTTATTTCAGGAACATATTTCTTCTCATTCTCAGATCTTTCGATGGTTGCACAACATCTAATGCATTGTGCGCATCTAATTTCATACACAAATACGTTTCAACCAATTTCTCCTGCTTTTGGCTGCCACCTGGGATCGTTCATCTCTCAAACGCTACGTTATGTAACACAGGAAGAGCAAAGTTTGTAATGTTATGCCAAGTCATATTTTCATTTGAATTGTAAGATGAGTAAAACTGATTTTACAATAGATTTTCAATAACCGGCAGCATCATATGCCACGAGATGTTTGACATGGCCGGTGCGATTTTGACGAAACCCCCGACACCTAAAGTTAGGTCAATTATCGTTCAGCGGCTAACCACAAATATGACCTCAGTTAATCCATGTTAACAGTTTGTACCGAGCCATTACATGTTTATTTTATTAAAGATGTTGTACATTCCGAGTTTTAATATGGGGTATATTGAATACATTGCAGTACAGTGTAGTCTGAAGGATTTCAACTAATGCAATGTATCAGACTACAATGTCTTTAGCATTCAACTATTAGCATTCATTATTAACATTATGATATACCTTGTTGTTCAGTGTCAAATCGAATATGGTCTGTCCATGAGAAACACTCAACGGAAGAACCTGCATTACCTGCATTGCAACAATGGATCAATGTAAATAATATACGATGTATTTCGTCACAAACATATCATGTATATATATTTTATGCGGACATCCGTTGTCAGTAAAGAACAAAGAAACTGTTCCTTAAAAATATTCCAATCTAGGGATTTACTTGGATGTGGTGCATACTCGATTGAGGCATTGTCTAGTAGTCCTTATGGTAGTCATGATAATCTGGTTAATGTTGTTATCTGTCTCCAATTTATAGCGGTGATGGTACGTGAAGAAGTGGATATTCCAGTGCATAACTTTCCACGTGAATAATCGATTCTGGTACCGTCTGTATAAAAATACCAATTGACTGGATGCTTGAGTGGAAGCATGGAGATTACATAAATAATATTTATTTAATGTATTTATTGATAAAATTTTTAAGAACAAATTTTACCACAAAGGATAATCGTGCTTGATCGCAACATGACACAACAAGTATCCCAACCTTTGCATAACAACGCAACAGTCAAGAAGTAATGCGTACAAGGTGTTTTAAAGTTTCACGTGATGTGAGTTCTTATAATATAATGAGCACTGCAGTCTGTCTGAAAATCATTGAGTCTCTGAAATTATTCAATACATCACAAATAGCAGGTGATACTGAAAATGAACACTCAAGGCTGTATCTCTCATCTGATTTGATATATTCTAAGGTGAAAGCTACCTCAAAACTAACCATATGTCTAAAAATTACTTCTCTGTAATTTTTGAGGAGTTCATTATAATCATCGAGATTAGCGATAACATAACGCCCTCAGTTTGGACCTCAAGTTATCACAGAATGACCTGTTGCAAGCCAAGTACATGAGGAAGTTGGTGACATAGCAGGAAACAACACTGTAGGAAATGTTCACTCTAGTTTTGTCATCTAGAGCGGCACCCAGGACAGGATGAAAATGACGGTCACGCAGGGCAACATATATAGGGTTTAATATAAGATTATATAGTACAGTCATTCAATGCGATGTAGCCTGGTGAGTGATATGTTGAATGTTTGCTGCAATGTTTCACAGGCTGCAACAAACCAGAGTGGACTGCTCTTATTAGCATACGTTATTAACAAAAGGATATACCTTGTTGTTAAGTGATAAATCGAATGTGTTATGTCATTGACGTGTACTTAACTGGAGCATGTTGCTTGTAGTTCAATAATGCATTGCTCCCAATTATATAGAATGGATTGCCGCATAAACATTTCCTGCATGCGTTCCATCTGTGCATTCGTCATCAATTAAGAACAAAGAAATCGCTTCGACGAAGATTTCTACATTGGGTGTATAATAATATGTGGTGCATAATTGATTCAAGCATTGTCTAGTAGCTTGTGCCTTTTCGGTAAAGTCGTCTTTATGTTAGTCATAATAACCTGATCAATGTCGTTATTTATTTAGTGCAATTCATCGCAGTGATAGTACGTCAACAAGTGGATATTTCAGTGCATATCTCCCATGTCAACAGACAATTTTGACAGGTTACATCTGTAAACAACCAACACTATCCATTAAGTTTCGTGTTGTCTCATTCGTTGTGCAAGCTCATCTGGATATTCTTCGAGAGGTGCAGATTTGAGTTTACTACAATTATTGATGTTCACGCCTGAAATACATGTGGAAATATATGTGGAGTTGTTCATGTGTTCTAATCTAGCACGCAGATGTATACGTCTAATTTCTTAAGCATATAGATATAAATTTAGCTGAAGATACACGTCACCCAACTAGAGCATCACAATTTAGTAACATATTTCGCAACACCAAACACGACAAACTTGCACATAAAATGACACAACAAGTAAACCAACTGAGATGTATTACAACTCAACTATCAACGAGCAAAGTGTGCCAAGTCTTTTACAGTTTCATGCGCTGTGAAATTTACTGATAAATACAATCCATTCCTCTGTCTGAAAAGTATTTTGTCTCCCAAATAATTTAAAATATCAGGACATCGAAAATGAACACTCTAGGCTGTATCTTTCTTCTGTCATTTATATTCTTAGGTGGAAGCTATCTCGACTCTAAACTCGTCAACTTTTTGTTTTCTAGTTCTTTCATGATTGCATTACTGATCATCAATTTTAGCGACGACAGATTGTTCTCAGTTTAGACCTCAAGTTATTACGGAAGGATCTGTTGAAGGCCAGGTACACGAACACGTTGGTGACGTTGTTCAGCAGGAAAAAGTATTGAAGGAAAGGATCATATGTGATCAACCTTGTCCTCGTCATCCAGAAAGGCACCCAGGACAGGATGAAGATGATCGTCACTCCCAGCAACATCGTGGCTCCTCGCAGGTGCAATCTAAACGTTGTTCTGCGTGATTGCTTTCTCCTCAGCTCTTCTTGGGTGTTGTTCGCTGTGACAGTTCTTGTTGTTTCCTGGTGTGAGCCTGTACTGTCTTCAGTGTTTGACGGGTGGGCTCCAGATGCAGATCGCACGTTTATCTTTGTAATCTTAGTTGTTGTCGAAGTCGATGCTGCTGTTTGGCTGTGAATTTGCGGCCCAACCAGACGCTGTCTGTCTCTAATGAAGGCCAGCAAAGAAACATACATTGCCGTGTAGACGCAAATGACTGTTACGATCGTCGCGATAAACACTACGAGGACCATCACTCCAAATATCATCATGAATTTGCTCTGCGTTTGTTGACACGATGGTCTGAACGGTGCCATGTAGATGAAATCCGGTGTTGTGTAGGCATCAATTCCATAAACGAATGATGCAGATATTCCAACAGTACCAGATTGCGCAGCATTCACGATGTCGCATATTCTGATTTGAGTCTTGGTGAGCTGGTGGTTTGGTTTCTTGATCAAGAAATATCTCTCAAATGCTACACCATTCAAAGTGAACAATGATGCGGCAACTATCGCGTACCTGATGAACTCACAGATTCTGCATGGTAAAGCATTCGGTATCATTCTAAGTTCGAAACATATAGTGTATGGTATCACAAATGAACTTACAAGAAGATCCAAAAGAGCTAGTCGCCAAATGAAAAGTCCAGTTGATGCTCCTTGTTTCGAAGTGTATGGGAAGAAAGCTAAAATACAGCTGTTTCCCACAATTCCAACAAAGGCTTGGAACAACATCCACGCGACGAATATTTTGACTGTAGCTTCTGACGCAAATATTATACCCGTAAGGTTGTGTCCAACAGTTGGTACCGAATCATTCGCTGCTAGTGTAACAGATGCCATCTTGAGTTTTGCTGTAGTCTCTATCAGCGTACAGTGCATTAAATACCTCCCGTCTTGTGACGTAGTCTGACAGGTTTCATCAGATGGCTAGCAATTTCTCACACACTGTAATAAATTGTACTAGCCAGACCGTCTTTATTAACATTCATTATCAACATTAGGATAATATATACGTTGTTTTCTATGTGACAAATCGAAGGCAGTCTGTAGTCAGGATGCATTAGCCTGGCATTGCCCTGCGCACAATACGACAATGGATCGCGCGTGGGAAAGCAGAAATGGGTTTCTGCGCCGGCCACTCCGGCAATGTGATATGTGGACATCCGTCAGCGGTAATGGAGAAGGAAATATTTCGTCCAATGCCCCTTCATTAGGCATACGTGACAGTCCAGGTGAAAAACAAATCACCTGAGGGATAATAAGTAATTCAAGCTGCGCTTCCTTTGAAGATCCATGGAAAACAGCCAGTGTTGTTGTATCCTATGGGTATTATTACACCTTAATAACAACCCTATATAAATAATCTTAGGGGTGCTAGAAGAGCCACACATCCTGTGGCTTTATCCAATGTTTCCCCAATATACCGTAGGGGTGTCAATTAGTGCACACAATCATGCGCACGGGAAAATCCCTAATAATGAGAAACTCATACGGAGTCTTCCGACGTCACAAAATAAGACCATGAGCGGGGAGGGCTCACATAATATACTTGTGGTGTCATCATTGATTTGTCGCATAATTGACGATGCATTGTGATGAGTATTCTACCAGAGATATAACTTGTTGTTAATTTACAAGGCGACATCTTTACCAGTTGAAGATATTGGATAGAAAACGCAAAACATATATAAATGATAGAGTGTAAATAAATTTATTTCATTCGTGTAGAATTTAAGAAAAAATGCAATGAGCACGCAGAAGATATAGGTGGTGACGTAGTATTATTTAACCTTCAACACCTAAAAACCTTGTCGAAGTCTGCAAGAACATTGCAAAGTTTGAATAAGCAGAATTCAACATTCTGTCCTCACAGAGAATGGCCATTGCATTTTAAACCACTGTGTTTCAAGTCAAAGTGTTTCAAGGAAAAAGTGGATGTGTTGTTGATTGAAGCAGACGTCTTTGTTATAAATGTTTCATTTATAACCATGACACGCACTGTACACCGTGTACACTCGCACGAATTGTACACCGTGTACACTTGCACGAATTGTACATCGTCGATTGAAATATGGGCTTCCAATCTCACATCCATGCGATTGCCCGTATTTGAGAAGCGATTCAGTGGGTCTTCAGCTTATGAGGATGGTGATTTCTTTTTGATCTTTGGTCAAGGGGGGGTCAGCGCTTGGAGGCCGCGGGGATCGGACTAGGTGCTGTGACTCGACCCCACAGGGCAGCTTTGTACTGGTCCCAAGTCTCTCGGTGGTAGATGACGTCACGGGCCTCCTCTTCCGACAAATACTCCTTGTACTGAAAATGAAAAAAAATTCTTGTGTTTCATTGATCACTTCATCTTACGTGAATTTTCCCAGAAAAATCTAGATGTTCAGAATTGTTAAGCAGTGGTGGAAACTGCAAATTATATACATCATATATATGTATTGATCTTCTACCATTGTTTCCACTTTGAGCATGGTGTTATTCTCGGCGTTCTGCAGAAAGAATCTCTTGCTAATTTTGATGACCTCTGCCCCGTCACTCAGCTGCCAACGTGAATTGAGAAATAGTTAACATTATTATCATGAATACACCCCTTCAATGGCCCTTCCTGATATATTAAACCACCCTTCCCCTTGATAATAGGACTGTTATCACATCCCGAATGTCTACATGCATAATAATATATAACATGCATGTGTTATTACACCTCGTCCGTATTATTACATCTCTCGACATAATTATCACACCCGCTTATGAGATGAGAAGTGTCACCACACCCCGTCCGTGATATTACACCCCGGCTTACCAGACTGACTCCGACCGGCTCCGAGGCGAGGGCTTGCTGCAGGTGGTCCAGACCCTACAGTAGAATAACATGTGGTATTTCAATGGCTGACCGTTGAATCGAAAGTTTTTCAGACAAACTATTGTGTGATGTTCAACTTTCCATTAAGATTGGCAATTAAGAAGGCTTCGATATGTGCACAAAAAGATTTTAATATGCATGTTTGGACCAAATATTTTCTGGTCAAATTTCTGTATCACGAAAGGCTCATGATGAACTTGGTTTTTGTGATGTTTTTTGTTTAACACTTTCAAAACTGATAGAATTTCACAGTGAACAACTGGACGCTATATCTACTTCAAAACTAGATACATGTATAAACCAGTACTGACGAAGACATCCCCGGGCCGCAGGACGTCCAGCTGTAGGTAGGCTCGCCGTTTTGGCGGTTCTCGGTGTCTAGAACTGACTGTCGGCAGTATCACATCGTGTCCGGTCTTCTCTCGAGTCAGCCACAGATCGTGCGGCTCGAAACCCGCCGTAGGGGACAGCTTATCCCCCGTCTGCGATTTGTGCGTGAAGAAATGAGAAATAATCTGGATTAAATCGAGGTTCATGATGAATATAACTTTGTATTTCAAACTAATGATGGCGCGGTATATATAATAAATAATACAGATATCAGTTGAATATACTATTGGGATTTTCTACTGACCCGTTCCTGGTTCAAATTACTCCATTTATTACTTCCAGCATTTAGAAACAAGCAAACAATATATGCATATACTTTTTAACATTGTACTCAATGGGTTCAGAAGTTTCTACTCACCGAATCATCACGTGTTTCTTTTTCACTCGATTCGTCCACAATTATTTCATAATCTGCAGAAGAAAAGGTTTCGAAGCCATCTGAACTTAAAAGCCGTACTTCAACTTCTTGCGGAAATTTTGCCCGAAAGTAAATGTAACTCCTTTCATATTCCTAAAGTTACCGTTAATTCTGTCGTTGGAGGACGCGGTTGAGTCGACACTGTTACTGTGCCTGAAGATCTGAAATTATATTTAAAAAATTCAATATGATTCTGATTGTAAAATACACATGCAAACCAATCGTAATAGTATACTAGTATAAGTCAGAGATACAGGTTAGTTGGCTTTTCGTGAAAGAAATAACGAAAATCCTCCAACATTTAGTTATCAATGCTGATTCTGATAATATACAACAATTCTATTGTATGGTACTCTGATATCAAGTTATTATTTCTCAAACAAACCACGGAATTCACACTTCAACTAATATACATGTGCAATATGCATTACATAATTGGTAGGATAAAGGAACTGAATGATAATAAACACCAAAATGCATATGAGTTATAATAGTGATTCAAATATTATTTCAAGCTTGATGTTATTAGACAACGAATTATTAGTACTAATAGCACATCGAACAAAATAATTTAACGAAGCATATTATTTTATCCATTAATTTCATATTCAGTTATCCCCGTAGATAAAATTAAAAAAAAATAGAAATAAATATATATATATATATATTGTTTGAAAAATATACTTTTGCATACTAAGTATCATTATTTACCACCTACATATAATAAGGAACTTGATTGTTCAATTTTATATTCCTATGGAAATTATCTGCAATATGATGTGCAGGAACTATCAATATTGATGCCGGTATAGAGGTGTCCAAACATATATTAAAGCGATTAGGCACGTTAAAATATCAACACTGTGATAAATGTGAATATCATGTTTGACTTACGACTGGTTTTTTAACCCCAATGGTGGCCACAAACGGATTGTGACCCACCGTTGAAGTGCCATCAATCTGCAAGCAAATCACCAAGGCAACACATGCACTACAGTAATAATATAGTACTAATATACCCATAGAAAAGAAATCGTTTTGACGTCTTAATATTGCATGCAAGATTATTATCAAATGTGTACGACTGAATTGAAAAAAGGAAGAGATTGATTGCTAAAAGGATATGATACAGTACACGTTTTAATGAAATATACCATTATTATTGCTCACCCGCAACGAACGTTTGGTGGATGGTATGTACATTATAATTGGCGAGTTTATGAGAAAATACTCTGTGGAGAATCATGAATTGAGAATATACAAATTGATGGTGATATGTGTGTGTTCGAATAAACAATGGTGATTTTATTCAAGTGTTTATATATACATGTAGGTGATGTTCAAAATGTCATGTGGAGTTGAGAAATAAAGTAGAGAAAATCATAAGGAATATTCGACGTTTTAATGCAGCTTTTAGTATTTTAGAAGGAATTGTTCATGCACTTTCGAATCAGGGATTATTTTTAAATCGGAAATAAGTATCGAAAATGTGCAAGCATGCTAATAATTATTAAACATGCACAAAATTATTTAACCGGGGCAAAAATATTTGACATCAACGTCTTCAGGGTTTCCCAGATTTATATATTCAATGTCGGGTTCTATAGTATATATTTCCTGGTTTTAATATTTGACTCTCGGTTTTAATATATATAAAAGAATGGTTTTAACGATTCCATTCCCATTTTTGAAAGTGATAATTCTTCAGAGAAAAAAGCCTCATAAGATTCTGCAGTACTAGTGTTTTGAATGTCGGACATTTCCTATTTTTGCAAAGCCATGCTAGTATGTATTTGCGATCATCATGATCAAGACATGCAACATTGTGATTATTATACAGTGTGGTATCGTCATGCGTGATAGACGTTATGATTATATTTTCCTCACTTACACCCGTTCCTGGAGTTTGGATGTATGTTGTTTGAATTGTGTCGTCAAATTTCAACGATTTTTGGGACGTTTTGACGAGTTTATGTTTTCGATAATTGTCACCATTTCCGCTAGGCTTTATCTGGTGAAAGTATGCACGAACTAAATGATTAAATATTCACGGTGAACCACACACTTAAATTGAAAAATATAAATATATAGTTCATTATTTTGTGTTTTCAAAATTATGTCATCCAGAATAATGTCAAGTTTTGTGCCAAGATGACATAATTTTGTTAGACAAAAAACGCGGGAAATTTGTCAGAAGGCAATTTCACACACTAAACAGAGACAAACAATAGTTGGTAAAAGATATAAACGAGAAATATACCAAGATTATAGAAATAACTCATAGAGGAACAGAAGCAATATATACCTGTGGCAGAACTGGCTGATCCTTCAACGACTTGACTTTCTTCTGTTTTGCTTGAACACCGAGCATCGCTGTAAACATTAACAAAAATTTATTTTTCAATTATATCCAATTCACAAATAAGCAATATTCATTTAACAACAACTATAATTATTTATATTATTGCGCAAATTCGACGACTGATGACACACATTTAGAACACCATCGACCTCGTAAATTTAGGAATAGACCTACGAAGGAAAACTGAACCTCAATTGGAAGCCATCATTTGTTGTTTCGTTTTGCCAAAAAAGCTCGATGACGCACCTTGAGCGTGACTGAACGTCTTGCCGCAGCCGAGGTGGTCGGCCGTCGGCGCCGTGAACTTGCTGTCGTTCGACAGTCGCACGTCGATAACGTTTTGACGTCGGACCACTTTCACTAGACCCTGAGTCGCACCATAAAACAAATCGTAATGATTATTTTGTAGATGTAGTTCAAATTATGATATAGTATAATACATAATACTATGATATATTATAATATTATGCTGATTATATAGTCATACTCAAGATTATCAGGAGTAGGTTAGTTCATCGCCACTTACAGATTTGACAACGTGGATCCAAGGCGTTCGATTCGAATCCCGGGCTATTATTTTTCCTTGGCTGTGTAGAAGAAGTTCGTGGAGAATGTTACTGGATATCGATGTAAAGTGACCATTGGTTGGTAATATCACGATCATAAAAAGCAATATGCTTAGTTAGTATCACTGATATTATCGATAATATGATAAAGTAAATATAATTATAATGAACCCTGTAATGTGTCCGTTTTGGGATATCAAATGACATCCCACCCTCATTTCACAACCATATTTGCTAAGATTTTACGTTGAAATGTTAGATACTCGCCCGAAGTATTTGACGTCGATAGCATCTGGGGTGTTGAGGAAGCGTTTGACTGGGAACTCGAGGAATAGGTGCAGGGACTGTAGGAAGTCTAGGGGAGGCCCGTCTGTGGTGTGTTGTAGCGTTCTGAACGGCTGCACGGGAGGGTGGGGGAGGGGAGGGGGGACACAGAAATCCATTGATCAATAAAGCAGTTTCAAACTTCATACGGTAAACTTACGGAGGTAGATGTTCGATAACATGAGGATGAACATTCATTTGGACATTGTAATACCTTTTTGTCGAAGAGCAGCACCTCGACCTGCCCCTTACAGACGAGGCTATCCTCTCGCATCCACTGCATGTCAACCTCTTGCGGCTGTAAACCACAACAACAACATTTATAAACAGTATATTCCCCGGTTTGTCACCGGAGATCCAAGAAGAATTTGCGTTTCAATAGCAGCAAGGACCCCACTTTAATCAAGATTTGACATAGTTTTTCTGTCTGTGGTTGGTCAAATCTTGCCGCAAGTGCCCCTTCAGTAGCTATTGCTGTTACAAATACTACAAATAGTATTACAAATAGTGTTACAAACGGTATTCACAACTCACATCGGTTGAGTAACCTTTGGTGAGGAAGCCCATGGATTTCGTGACCTGGCCCGTCGACAGTTTGTACTGACGTAGTAGGTTCACTGTGGATATGTTGGAATGATAAAGAACATTGCTATACAGAAACTACAATTATTATTATATTGGGTTTTGTTATTTTGTCATAGCCAACAATATTTTCATTGTTCAAAGTAATTCCATTGTAATTAATGACTTGTCATGCCACTAGAAATCTGATTCTCATCGTGCATACCTCTTCCGGAGAGGATGTAGTAATATCGGTCCGGGGTCCTGCCCTGGAACGCTATGACACGACCGTCATCATATCTGTAAGGTGGTCACATGAATAGTCATAAAGAACGAGAAGTTATCATGGTGCAATGGTATAGAATCATATTGATATTTTCTACACATGCTACTGAGTACTATTCGATTTGCGTGTGTGTATTACAATTATATATGTAAAGACATGTAAATAATATGGGTGATATCACATTTATATCTAATATTCAAGTCCACAATGTATACATACTGGGTGTTGATCATAGTATATACAAGTAAATACCTCTCATATGACACCATTCTGGCCACCTCCTGCTCCATCTCAGCTGGGAATAGTTGTTTGAATGCCTTCGTCGCCCGCAACATCCATAATATCTATTATTCGAATAAACGTTCAAAATAATAAATGTATTACTTGTGTTTCTGACTTTTCAGTTATTTTGTTTGGTTTCAATTGCATGCAATTTTCACCTTTTGAATTGAGTGAAAATTCAAATAACTACACACAGAATAAACTAGTTCTTGATCAACAAATTTCGAGCAGAATTGGGAATTATACAATACCATAATGTAACCAATAAATGTTGAACAATAACTATTAAATGAATGGTCAAGTATTATGGTGCCAAATATTTCTTTACAAATCAGCGCACATATGCACGATAACTATTGACTACATGTAGTTATCGGTTGTTTGGTTAACACAGCAATGACATGCAATCAAATCGACACCAATCAAGGTAAATGCATATCAATTAGGACCAATGCAGAGTCTTTGAATAGTCCCTCGAAAAACACTTCGAGTATAATACACTTATTGCGGATGATTGAGAGGTACTTATGGACAATATTAACCTGTTTGATCTGTTTCCGATCTCGCAGGTGAGGTTGCGTGCTGAGGGCGAGCTGCATGTCGGCACTTATCTGTAAGGCAAATAAACAATTACATAAATAAACGCTTGGCTGATATTGCCAAATACTATTTTTGTTTGAGAAAAATTTATGAACAGGGGAGAACTATGTTTGTCCTTTTACCCAAAAATGTAGAGACAGGCCTACTGATAGTATAATCACGACAGTGATAACGACCAGTGTGTGCAAAATAATCATAGGTACTCATGCAATAACTCATCAATGCGTATATATCATTTTGAAAAATTATGGTAGTCAAAGACGGTAAGTGTTTATCGTACTCACAAAACAAACGGAAAGTTTTACTAAGTACCTGTTGTACCTCCGTATGATCAAACGGTTCAACATTGACTGAATATGTGTGTTGTGCCCAGTGTTATGTTTTTTTTTTCTTTCTGTTTACAATTTGTCATTTCAAGAGCTTTCTTTCACAATGACCACATACATCATTCCGATATTCTTTATGCGTTTTACCAACAGCAAACCCTACAAATTGACATGTTGTTTTCAATTGCCAGTGCATCATTCTAATAACATTTACCAACAGTCAATGCCTTTAAAAAGTTGAACATCATTAGAACATAAAGTACTTTAAAATGTACTATACTCTGATTTTTCTAACTCGTTTACACTGTTTTTCTCTGATATTTTTGCGATGCTAAATGGTATCATTCTATAATTTGGCATACTTCACTTGGGAGTCAAACGGCAATTATGCACCAAATTTCAGACTTCTATCGCGAAAATTGGAAAAGTTGGCAATCTACCTCAATGTTAAATTTAGCCCTGTCATTTATTTTCTGAGTCCGCACACAATTTTGTGCATTTGTTCGGTTTTGTAGCGGTGCAATCTTTTAAAATAAACATGTTTGTGTAGAATACATCCCAATGTGTCTTCTCGTCCCAAATTACAAGAATACTTCGAATCCTAGTGGATATAAACAAGACTAAATCCTCGAAAATGTTCATATTTTCAAGATCCCGTTTTCACCTAAAATTTAACATTGGGTTTGATTGCCAAATTCTTCAATTTTTGCGATAGAAGTCTGAAATTTGGTAGAAAATTGCCGTTTGACTCCTGAGTGAAGTATGCGAAGTTATAGAAAGATAACATGTAGCATCGCAAAGTTATCAGAGAAAAACAGTGTAAACGAGTTAGAAAAATCAGAGTATATATATAAAATCATGTAAAATATAATGAATTTAAGACACACTCACACTGGCTCGTCCTGTGGCCACGCTGCTAGATTTTCCGACCATATTCTCCATCTTTTTGCGTAACTCGCTCACGTTGGCATTGTCCAAGTAATACCTGGTGACGAGTTAAAGGGTTAGCATTACTTCCGTCATGCAGGTTTAGACATCAAGGGTTAAAATTTATACAGGAGGGGAAAAACGGCATTGAAGTTCCAATGCGGAGAGCGATATATTTTTGCCACTCTGGAATGGCATTCGTTAATTTATACACATAAAAAAAAGCCCGCAATACGTATAATCGTTCAGCGCCCGACGGGATCAAATCAGACTCTCTCTCTGAAGGGAACTAATGAAGCCAAACTCGATTTGTCTCGATGGTATTTCATTCTGAATCTGATACGGATATGATTGACGTGAGGCAGATAATTGCCATGGACTTGTAGATATCGTAACGGAAATCAGCAGTCGAAATCGATTAGGTCACTGAGCCAAACAATTGTCGTAGTTCAATTCGATGTGCATTGTGTGGGGTTGGATTTCTCGATGTAGCTTTGACTGTCAGACCCAAATAACTGACAAGTGTTTTGGTATTTAAAATTCAAGTTTTCGTTTACAGTCAAACGATTGATTTTATACTATTGGTTGGCTTACATGTAAGCAACTATATATAATATATTGGAATCAAACTCAATTCCATGATTTCACGATATTATAGATATATTTACAGGGCTGCAGCTCTACTCACCTGCTGTTGCCATGGAAACCCCGGAGTAACAACCTCGTGATATTGACCGCTCTCCGGAACCGGTTCACCAGCTTCAATGGAATAATACGACAAAATGTCAAGACATTGTACTGCAAGTTATGAACTGTAATAAAGTCAGAACCTTTTGACCAGTTCCGTCGTTTTTATCAGTTTGTTTTTTTTCAAAACCCAGTCAATGAAACAAGAATTGCTACCAATGACCAATGCATTCCCATTTATTTTTATGCCTCATCATAGTTCTGACGCTTTTAAGCTTTAGTACAGGACAGAACTTTTGACATTTGGGCGAGTTTCCATTCCGGCCCGTCACACGCGATGCAATGATGCATTTTACGAAACAAAATTAATTCAATTTCTGTTGGGCTTCAGGTCGGTCTCTGATGTGTTTGGTTGACATTGCAGGCGAACTCTCCTGTGATTCTCCTAACATCACGCGACGTAATCGATTTGCAGGTCACGGACCTTTATCTACCATCTAACGTGGACAAACTGAACTGATTATCGAACGGTACTGAACGTTACAATGGGACAAATCGAAAAACGAAATTACAACATTTATTTTTGTAACCCCTCGATAGATAATTGTGTTCCCGTGGAGCGGCGGACGAAGTGGATCTAACAAGTGCAGAAGGGGCAAAAATATGGCAGAAATAAACTGACTGAATTGGCGTCCAAACTAATATTTTATATGAAAGACCTACATGTACTAATATATGAAATTCTTCGGAATGTGGACACGTACCCACGCTGTCAACTCTGCATAAAAGAATTAATTTAAAATCTTATCGAAGCTCGATATTTATAATTCAAAAGTCAGACTGAAAATAAATAACTTCGCTGTTTGCGAAACAGATCGCTAAGGTGAATTTGGCGGGTGAGTTTCAAGTATGTCAACAAGACGTTTGCGAGGTCAAACAGTGAAAGCTATGTTTGCTTTATAAGGTAGTGGCCCAATGTTGATAAGTTATTCTGCAAATATTGACATATATCGGTATATGTTGTCGGAATAGTATACTGTTAGCCGGCTAATCAGGATTACCGCGTACATATACATGTATGACCTAGATATATTTTAAAAATACTGTTCATTGTTATATAAACTTTTCAGCATGATCGAATTACTTTGCCCCAACAATATTAGCTTACTCACTTTTAATTCCGATTTTCCACGTTTTTCGCGGATTTCCGACACGGGAATACTTTTGTACTTCTGCAGGGTATAACAACATTAGAAATCATTATAGTAAAATAGTTTTTAATGTAAACCATAATGGTAATTTAGAAACTGTTCATTCTTTCATAGACTTGTTTTTTTTTCCAAAATTATCTCCCAATACTCACGAGTATAAGATTCTGTACGTCCGGTGTGAACCTTTCCAGCACCTGCCTCTGGTCTCGTTTCGTCTTCGTCATTTGCTTGATCTCCTGCATCCGCTTCTCGATTACAACCATCGGATCCTCATCTGCAAGTTCAATATTCAGTTTCTTTTTACGACGTTCGAACTGTTTGTGCATGGCGTCTATCTCGTTCTGTAGCACCCAGTCGCTCTGCACGTCCCGCTCCGCCGAGGCCTCGTCCGCCTGTCGTTCCTCGAGCATCTTGGTGGCTTCAGACGGTGACTTCACTTTGTCTTCAGCCTCCTCACTGGAGGTGGTTTCGCTTTCGATGTCGAGATCCCCGCGGTCTGTGCACTCGCCACCAAGGGAGAGGAGGTCCGCCCCCGTGCGTACCTGCCCTGAGATGATAATGCTCGGCAGTCGGGAACTCCTCCTGCGCTTGGCGTGGATGCTGGTGAGGGAGGCTCGTTTGGTCGCTTGGTCCGTTCCCACGTATTGCAGCCCGGCGGGCATGGAATTGAGGTCCGGTTTGTCGGCGTCTTTTTCGGAGGTCAACTCGGCGGCTTCAGAGGCGCCTAGACTGGGGTGACTCCTGTGCAGACGGGTCACCTTGCCGCCGATGTTGCGTACCCGTGGGAGGCGATCCAGCGCCGTCACTGATCCGGACTTTTGTTTCGCTACGGTGTCAGCTCCCGACGCGGCATCGTCCTTATTATTGTTATTGCCACTGACGATCTGCGGTAGGTGTTCGGGTGATTTGGTCACCTTACCTCCCACGATCCTACGCAGGTTCCTGAGGCTGTCCCGTCGGTGGTGCTGTTGGTCCCGCAGGCGGTGGCGGTGCGAGTGCCTCAGGTCGTCATCGCCGCTGTCCACGCCGTGGTGTCGAGAGACCCGTGCCTCTCGTGGGAGGTGCCGATGTGGGATGAAAACTTGCCCAGGGGCCACGCCAGGAGGTCCATCGATCCGCAGGCGCGGGTTGAAGAAAAACTTCTCGGCCGAATCAAAGGATGCCATTGTTTATCGGATAAACTACGCGATATACCCTTGAGAAATCATTAAATCGCGGCATGGAGTATCTTATCCTGAATTGCAACACTGGACCAACGCGAACATTAATTTGAAGATCAATAAAATATGACCTGATCCTTCGAGTTTTCTTCAGTAACAAACACCATATATTCTACTCTCCGGTGTTGAGTTATGTCCATTTTCCGTTGGAAAGTGAGAATTTTGTCAGGTTTTACTGCTGTTCTTATATGACTCCAGACACTTGACACGTCATTGTCAACCTCGCCATTCCACAAACTCCGACTCGCTAGATCTATTCCGAAATTTCATAACCATGTCCGAGCAAACAAAATGCCACACACGCCCACAGTTTCTACTCTAAGCGAGTCTCGTTCACTGTACAAACTTAGACCGGCACTTGAAATGCGACACGCACTACTCCCATCGAAAGCAGAGACAGAGAGAGAAAAAATAAAATTTGTTTAAGCTCTGCCGACATCACTTCAAATCGAACATAACAAGGCTCGACAAGGTGCCCAAAGCACTCTATCGGGAGTTTTAATTTCAAAACGCTTGTGACATAACAAATCCAGTCGGTCTGGTCGCGGAGGTGCGTTCCTACTTCGACCGACCGCGGCCGATCAAGCTCCGTAGATCCAATGGCTTTGTATTCCGTTTGTAATGCGATCCACTGCCGCACAATAGGTTGAGAGTGTATCACTGTCGAAATCGAACACCATTCAATTGCCCGCCGCGATTTGGGGCGTGTAAATAAAGTAAAAAGTTATGCAGTGGTACAATATATATCGAGAGAACATAATGATAGATGTCGCAGAGCTATTGAATACCCGGGCATATCACGAGCTATACTTATATGCATGAGGCATTACGAACTGCCTGTTTCGATGTGTTACGACGCAAGCCATATCTATGTATAGCCACCGTGACAAAATCAATATTGTTTTATCAAACGCCGCGATTCAGAGCAGCAAATCACGTTCAGTATCACTATAATCGGATAACAATGACATAAAACCTCTAACTCTGTAATCGTTTAAGCATTACACCTGTTCAAAGACGGCACACTGACACAACGGAAACCGACCTTTAAACACTTCCTTCGAAACGTGCGATGATATATAGCGGTAATCGCATAGCGCTTGGTGCGATTAAGTGCCCTCGGGAATAATTTAGCGGTTATTTACATCTATATCGAAGATTATACTATTTTACTAGTATTCAATGAGGAAATTGGGCATTGTTCGCATAGTATTTCCGTGCCAAATAACTGTAATGTACACCTTTGTTGAAATGGGATATATAGTGACGCCCATTGTTCTTTTGACCTGAAATGTAATTATTCGGAGCAAAACTACACTATGTAGGTGCATGCCGAAGGTTCAAAGAACTGCCCGTTTCGACCATCTGTAATCCAATCATACAAGTGAACCAGCGTCAGATAAAATGTCGAAAGGATAACGACCGCAAATTTGTTCTAAACGTGAATTGAATTAATTTGAATGGTTGTATACTAACCAGCGTTACCCTACCGAACAGCATTACAATATTATATTAAAGCAGCTGCCTTCGATGTATGCAAAAATAATTTTCAAAACCAAATTTCAGTTCAAATCATCTAATACCTTATAACAAAACATAATTAGGCACATTGATTTTGACGATTACAGCCCGTCCGAGTCGTTTTTCCATCCGTTTTAACACATATTTTATGCCAGGTTTGTATATAAACAAACGAGATGTATCCATTCAGCCCGAATGTAAACAAATTTTCAAATTGCCTTCAAAAGTCCAAATCGAGCACATTTTCCAGTTTGTATCAGCATATATAGTGTAGTTATGAGAAAATAATCAGTGATATATGATTGTGTACGTGGAATTGTCAGTCCATTTTGCACTTTTATGTTTTGTTTACATCTGCGTGTGATGGATACAGTTCTTGTATTGACGCGTGAACCATCTGCTCAAACGAGCAAAATTCCCCATAAAAGACTGGTTGTAGCCATAACATTTGATGCGAGTACGTCTCATTCAGCATGTTCAGTTAATCTCACATGTTTATTATGAAATATAATTTAAAAAAAAATATTGCCTGTTTTCGAAGGCAGCTGCTTTAAATATATGTTAAACAACTTTGTTTTCTCCTTTTTGTATTTTGAGCATATTAAATGCATTTTTTATCTGTCGTCTAATTGTGAATCTTTATTACCATTCCTTCAAAAACTATATACGTGCAAATTGTTATAATTCGTAATACCATAAGCCTCATGCAAGGAATATACATGAACATCTATTCCTTTCCGGATAGCGTGCAGTCAGTTATATATTATACTACCATCGGGACATATATTTGCATTATTAAGAGATATGTGATAAAATATTGATATCTTTACACTGCCGTGCATGTCCACTTTCCGCAGTAATATATTATGTTCTTTCTCTTCCACCACAACTTTTAGTAATGAATTAATTACAACCTGGATCGTAAATCTTCACAAATTTCTTCTTTCATTTCGTTTCTCAAAAAGAAAATCTGCTGATCGTAAGTTGCTCATGCGCTATATTGGATATAAACGGAACCCAGTTGATAATATATTATGCATGGTTTCACATGAATTAAACAAGGAGGAAATTGCGTTATTCAGATCCCCCAATGTCGTAATAAGATATATCCATTGTGCTAGTTCACAAAGAGAACATGCGATTGCTTTATCCTATGCTAGTGGGGATGTACACTCGGTCATAATTGAATAGGTACAACCAGTGCATATATATAAACAACTATAATTTCCGTAAACAAAAAACGCGCGTTTTATACGTGCTGAGTACTGTTGTTCTGCATTGCTGTTTGGCTATAATAGTCAGATGTTGACATTCTGTACGCACGATGGTCAGAATACTTCGTATTATTTCACGTTTTTGCTCTCCATTATGATATTGCCCAGGCTACTATGCGCGATGTGTGTGTGTCGAGTGCTGCGTTCGATAAACTACAACATAAAAGACACGTTTGTAGATACGCGTATGCCACTTACAACAGTGGTTTGTTTGGCGACAGTATAGTTTGCCAGGAAAAGGTAATTTCGATGATGTCATAGCTTTGGCAGGGGTTAGCATTTATGTTCCTACTTATGTTCACTGGACACCTCAGTATACGCAATGAGCTGAACACAAAAATGAATCTACAAATTATTATGCGGCTGAGCCTATTTTGCAAGTTTACTACATGTGTAACAAAACCATGCAACTGCCGCGCTGAAACGTTCGTTAGGAACGGTCACGTGATCTACAAAGTCCACTTGCGAAGACACCGTTCGCGGAAGAACCGTTCGCGGAAGCACGATTGCGGAAGCATCATCAGCGGAAGCATCGTTCGCGGAAGAACCGTTCGCGGAAGCACGATTGCGGAAGCATCGTCAGCGGAAGCATCAGTCGCGGAAGCACCGTTCGCGGAAGAGGAGCCTTCGCGGAAGAACCGTTCGCGGACGCAGTCTTCACCACGTGGAGAAGAGTGCGGAAGATACGTTCGCGGACGAAGATGCGCGCGCAGCCACCCTGGCTATATAAGGGAGAGCGGACGGCCGCTCTGAGAGCACTGCAACAGCGACATCGACCGTGGGGAGATCGTCACCGCCACAGCCAAGGGACTCGACGAACTCCGTGCGGACGACTCCTTCTTCAGGGCCTTAGAGTCAACCGGGATTTAGACCGACTACCTGGAGAAACCATTCGACTAAGCGGGACGGGAAACTTCAACGGGAAGGGACAGAGAGACGCCGCCGGCTAAGAACTCTTTTTAGTTGTGCCCTCGTGCACTATTTATTTTTGAAATGTGATCATACAGTGCTCCATGTCTGAACTTCATATTTGTACGTCACGTGGGTGACCAGCCATACAATTGTAAGTTGATTTGATGTATATAAATCTTCAATTTATTTACATCTGAGTTGCTTCTTGCCTAAGTGAAGCCGGTGAGCTACGGAGTGATGATACACCAGCGTTGGGGGACACCAATTTAGTGACGGCTCTCGAATCACAACGAGCGGGAGTTACATAAAGTCTATACGATCAGAGAAACCAGGTTTTTTGGGCCACACCGAAAACAAGTCATTACCAAACGTCACAACTTGGTGCACGTGACCAGGATCCCCGAGGGTCTACTGCCAGGGAACGAACTTCAGCATCACTCATGTCCGGCGAAAACGACGAAACTGCCCCAGGGAAGACAGGAGGTGAAGAGGAAGACTCTTCGCGGACGGCCTCACTTGCGGACGAGGAAGACAGCGGTTCGCGGAAGCCGACCTTTGCGGAAGAGGGAGACGACCGTTCGCGGAAGACGTTCGCGGAAGACGACCGTTCGCGGAAGACGTTCGCGGACGACAACCGTTCGCGGAAGACGACCTTGGCGGAAGAGGCCGACGACCGTTCGCGGAAGACAACGTTCGCGGAAGACGACCGTTCGCGGAAGAGCAGCTTCACAGCCAGGGGTAGACGGGACGTTTCGACGAGTGAGGAGCAACCAGGGAGGTCGAGACCTTCCATGGGCCAGTCGACGAGTCAACAGAGACCCCGGAGCCAGACACCCGACAACCGTTTTCTTTTCAGACACGACTCTGGGTGGCAGCACGATCGAGACAGGGAGAGGTCAACCTACCTTGAGAGCGTTAGGAGGGGCCCCGAGTTCCGACGAGTGCTGGGACCGGAGTACGTCAATCTGGACGGGGAGGACGGCGAAATCTGGGCGAGGAGGGATCGGCTACAGCTACCGGAGCAGAGTCCAAGTGTGGCACCTCCAGAGAATGCAGCATTGAGACGGCTTTGGGACCAGTCCCAGCAGCAGTCTGGTGCAACAGAGCAGCAGTCTGGTGCAACAGGGCAGCGGTCTGGTGTGACGAGTCGACAAACGGGAGTGACTGGAGGACGGGTTACTTGGGCTCCGACCCAAGAGAGCAGCTCGAGAGGGAGAGGACTTTTCGCGGAAGAGAACATTCGCGGACGAGAGGCATTCTTCGGCGACAGGGACGCTTGCAGCCGGGGATCCTTCGTGGATGAACGGGCTCGTGGGCGAGGGGGAGTCTTTGGTGACGAGGACGCTTGTGACCGGGGAGGGCCCTTCGCGGACGACCACGTTCGCGGACGAGGACGACTCGCGGAAGAGAGTGTTCGCGGAAGAGAGGAGTCTTCACCCAGACGGCGGCTCGACGAAAGGAGTGATCCAGGCGACCAATCTTCCTTTCCAGTTTTTCAGAATAGACGGGGAAGACCATTCGCGGATGAGCCGGTTCGCGGAAGACTCGCGGAAGATGGCGTTCGCGGACGTGCATCTTTTGTGGAGGGACGTCTCCGAGACATCTTGGCGGACGAGCCCGTTCGCGGAAGACTCGCGGAAGACGGCGTTCGCGGAAGAGGCCTGTTCGCGGAAGAACTTCTTCGGGAGCTGTTGGCGGAGGAGTCCGTTCGCGGAAGGTTCGCGGAAGACAGTGTTCGCGGAGGGTTCGCGGAAGACAGCGTTCGCGGAAGAGGGAGGTCTTCACCCAGTCGACAACCGAGACAGCCAGCCTCCTGGAGAAATCCAGCTTCTATTTCAGTCACCCAGGGAGGCCGGAGACAGCACCCTTTCTCATCATCGGGCGATGAGGGGCCTTCATCTGATGGAGGGACCGACAGCAGCCATGGTTACCCAGGACGGGGGAGGAGACCACCGAGGCGGGGACCGCCGCTGCACCGACGAAGCCCTAGGCCGAGACGGAGGCAGGAGGACTCGTCGTCCGAGGACAGCACAGCCTGGAATCAGAACGGCAGAAGGAACCGGAAGATGCTGACCCCTGACAAGTTCGATGGGACTTCCATAGAGTGGCCGGTGTACCGGGCCCACTTTGACGTCATCGCAGAGGTCAACGGATGGAGCAAGCGGGAACAGGGCGTCTACTTAGCCGGGAGCTTGACAGGAGAGGCGCGACGAATGCTGACCAGCCTGAGTCCTGCAGACCGGAGGGACATCGACGTTCTGACCGACAAGCTGACCCTACGATTCGACCCTGACTGTCAGGAGGAGTCCTACAAGGCGACCTTGGGACAGAGAACCCGCAGGAAGGCAGAGACACCCCAGCAGTACGGCTATGAGTTGCAGCGACTGGCCGGCCGTGGTTATCCGGATCTGAACTCCGCAGCTCAGGAGGCTATCGCCTTAGACCACTTCTGGAAGGGCCATCCAGATGGGGACATGAAGGTGATGGCGCTCATGAGGAAGATGAAGACCATGGAGGAGGCCATAGCGTTCGTGACCCAGTACGAATGTGTCAAACCCAAGCCTGGGAAGCCGGTGATGTCCATAGAGTCGGAGGACTCCGAGCCAGCTCTAGGACGGGTCCTACAGCTGTTGAAGAACCAGCAGGGAGGCGAGATTACCACCAGTGGGCAGCAGAGCAACCAGCCGAACGTAGCGGGTCTACCCAGACTTCCCTACTTCAAGGGGCTCTTTGAGAGCCAAGACAGGAAGCTGGATCGACTAATCGAGCTGTGTGAGCAGGTGCTATCCATCAAGCCGAGGGCCGCCACTGCTGAGAACAAGGGACCAAGCGCTAGGCCGGGACCAGATGACTGTTGGTACTGTGGGAAGCCGGGTCATCGGAAGTACCAGTGTCCAGATCGGCCGCCACCTCGGACCAAGGAGGAGCGCTTGAGTCGACTAATCGAGGAGATTGGTGAGCGGAACAGTTTGACAGACGAGGAGTCGGAAAACCAGTAGGGCTCATACCAGCCCCCAACCGTATGGGCCATTGGCAGGTGTGTGCACGGCTTCACAGGCGAGAAGCTCGACGAAGACGTGAAGAACACATTGCCAGGGGGGAATTTTTAGTTTCACAGATTTTTAATAGGTTTTTCCGGTGTGCATCCGAAGTAACTGGATGGGCGCAGGAGGAGCTCGAGGATCGAATTCTCGACTATTTGGAGGGCAAGCCTGTCAACACAGACGGGAGTGCCAATGTACAGCAAACCGATGGAGCCGTGGAGCGTCTAATGCCCCGCGGAGACGTCAAGGAAATGCAGACCGATGGAGCCGTGGAGCGTCTAATGACCCGCGGAGACGTCGACGAAATGCAGACCGATGGAGCCGTGGAGCGTCTGGGGACCCACGGAGACATCAACGAGGTTTCTGCTAGCAGCAAGGAGAACCAACAGGTTACAACCTTGAGGCTGGAGGCTGCGAAACAGCAGGGACCCCCCTATGCAACTGAACCACAAGCGGCCGTGAAAGAGGAGACGGAGGGCCGGTGGAGCGGAATGACCAAGGGGCCAGCGCAGCAGCTATTGCTGGTGGACGACTCATTACTTATCCGGAGCGGCGGTTCCGAGGGGAGTGATTCCCTTAAGACTGACAGAGAGGACCAGGGTGGTGCATCACTGTGGGTGGACGACTCAGTACTTATCCAGGGCGGCGTCCCTGAGGAGAGTGGCAGCTCTCTTAAGATTGACAGAAATGGCCAGGTGGTGTCGCTGTCAGCCGGTGCCCGAGGCACATTGGCGTGGTATGCGGCGTGCCACGTTATGGGGAAGGCGACTCGTATGTTGGTGGACACGGGTGCCTCTTCCACCGTTCTGGACGAGTGTCTCTTCGACCAAATGGATGACGAACATAAAGCAATGATAAGGCAGACGAGAATAAGGTTACGGGCAGCAACCGGAGACTACTTACAGGTTCAAGGAGAGATGACAGTTCAACTTCTACTGGGCACACGACTCGTGTCGGCAGATGTACTGGTAGCCAAACTAGGGATCCCGGGAGTGTTGGGGCTTGATGTACTTCAACAGATTGGGGGACAGCTGGATCTGCGTAAGGGCGAGTGGCAGGTGGGCGACACTACCGTAGTGATGAGCTCGGGCCACGAGGGCGCCGTCTACACACTGGTGACGGAGGAGACGGTCGTCTTGCCACCCTTTTCAGAGATGATGGTGGACCTCAAGCTGACAGGAAGTGAGGGAGGAGTTCCGAAGGCCGGCCTCGTGCAGTCCGCAAGAGAGCCGTTGGAGGACGACCCCCTCGTAGTGGGACGAGCCCTGGTACGACCCCGAGGACGCCTGGTACCGGTGGTACTTCTGAACGCCGGCGCTGGAGCTTGCACTGTGCTGATGGGGACCATCCTAGCCGAGCTTCACGGAATAGAGGCCGTGATCGACCTGGGATTTCGTCCCGATGGAGGGAAAACAACCCAGAATGAACCTAAAAGGGAACAGTGGTACCGGGAGGAGAGCGGGAGGGAGCATGAGCCCCTTACACCAAACTCCACCAAGTGGCGGAACCGGACGCCTGAGCAGCCCGAAACCAGAGTGCACGCCATGCACGCAGAATCGTCGACGAAGACACCAGAGTGCCCGGAGCATTTAGAACCGCTCCTGGAGGGAATGCATCCGAACTTGACGGAAAAGGAGGTGGAGGTCGTCAGCGATCTCCTTCGACGCCACCAGCAGGTCTTTATGGGACCAGATGGGAGGTTGGGCCGGACGTCCCTGGCGAAACACGTCATCGACACGGGAGATCACCCCCCGATCAAGCAGCCTCTGAGGAGAGCCCCGTACTACCAACAAGAGCTGATCGAGGACGAGGTCGACAAGATGTTGAAAGCTGACGTTGTGGAGCCAAGTGACAGTCCATGGTCGTCTCCCATCGTGCTGGTGAAAAAGAAGGATGGTGCACTGAGATTTTGCGTCGACTACCGCCGTCTAAATGATGTCACCCGGAAGGATGCGTACCCCCTGCCTCGAGTCGACGAGAGTTTTGATACCTTGTCAGGAGGACGATATTTTTCGACGCTAGACTTGGCTAGTGGTTACTGGCAGGTCGAGATGGACGACAGGGACAAGGAGAAGACGGCGTTCACTACCCGTAGTGGACTCTATCAATTTAAAGTGATGCCGTTTGGATTGGCGACGGCCCCGGCTACTTTTGAACGTCTAATGGAGCTGGCACTGAGGGGACTCCAATGGAAGCGTTGTCTAATTTATTTGGACGATGTCGTCTGTCTTGGAAAGACTTTCCAAGAAGCCGTGGACAACCTCGAGGACGTGTTCCGGAGACTGCAGGCTGCCGGGCTGAAGCTGAAACCCGCCAAGTGTGAGCTGTTTCGACAACAGGTCAACTTCCTGGGCCATGTCGTGTCCGACCGAGGCATCCAGTGCGACCCTGCCAAGGTCGAAGCTGTAACAAAAATGGTTCCTCCGACCACCTTGACAGAACTAAGGAGCTTCCTTGGGTTCGTGGGGTACTACCGCAGATTCATCCCTGACTTTGCCACCCGAGCGGGACCCCTCAACCACCTGTTAAAGAAGGAAGTCAACTACCATTGGAGCGAGGCTCATCAGCAGGCGTTCGAGGCGCTGCGTCAACCCCTGACCGAGCACCCCCTGCTGGTGTACCCTGACATGGACCAAGAATTTATTTTAGATACTGATGCTAGCGGCTACGGAGTGGGAGGCGTCTTATCCCAAGTGCAGGACGGACGAGAGCGGGTGATCGCCTATGCTTCCAGAACCCTGAGGGACACCCAGCGGAATTACTGCACCACCAAGCGGGAGCTCCTGGCCGTCGTCAGTATGATACACCATTTCAGACATTTCTTGTGGGGGAGAGCGTTCTTACTACGAACCGACCACGCCTCTCTCAAGTGGCTACTGAACTTTCGGGATGCGGAAGGAATGATCGCTAGATGGGCAGCTCGCATCGCCAGCTACGCCTTCAGGTGTGAGGTCCGACCGGGAGTACAACACGGGAATGCAGACGGGATGTCCAGATGCCGACAGTGCCGGAGACCGGATTGTCCCGCCCCTCGCCACACCACAAGACCCGAAGGAGAAGAGGAGGCCTGTCCGACTCAGGAGGAGTGTCCCCTACCCCTGGAGGACCTCTCTGACGAGGATCTGCTTCCACCGATCAGCGGAGAAGGATGGAGCCCCGGAGGACCTCAAGTTAACATCTTGCGGGAGGTCCCTGTGGAGCCCTGGACGGAGGACTACTATTGCGGAGATGGAGTCGGGATATTCCAGATCTGGGAGGTGCGCTGCCAGGAGGACCCGAGGACGACTACCCAGCCGACCGAGGAATGCCTGCCTGACCGGAGCCCCCCACAGACGGAGGAAGGAGCCAGGAGCGTCTGCAGAACCCTGCATCAGCTCCGCCCCTCTGCCTGGGTTTGGTTTCTCCTGATGATGCTCCTCGCACTGCATGGTTTGGGACCGGAGGTTGTGGCCGGAGCAGCGATCGGCGCGACGGCCGACGTGTGGATGCGCTGCCGAGAGGAGCCCTTCCTGGACCCATGCCCCAACCCTGTGCTCCGAGATCCAGACAAACAAATGCTAGCTGTCACGCGGGCTATGGCTACGGGAGGACGCCGGAATCCGATGGAGGGAGCCCCGGAGGCCCAGGTCCTGAATGGTTATTCCCAGGAGGACCTAGTGACCCTTCAACGAGCCGACCCTGAAGTTGGAGGCATCCTCGGGTGGAAGAATATTTTCACTGAGAGACCTGCATGGCCCGAAGTCAGAACAAAAAGTCAGCAAATGAAGACTCTGTGGCAACAGTGGGACCAGCTGGAGCTACGTGATGGGCTTCTGTACCGGCGGTACCAAGCGGCTTGCCAGAACGCACCAATCCATCAACTGGTCGTTCCACAGGTCCTGAGACGCGCCGTCATGAAGGAGGTCCACACCGGCAAGCTGATGAGCCACCAGGGAATCACCAAAACAGTCCACCGACTAAAAGCGAGAATGTACTGGCCGGGTATGACGAAGGACGTGGAGCGTTGGTGCCGGGAGTGCCTGAAGTGTAGTGGGAGAAAGCCGCGACCGGGGCCCAAGTACCACCCCATGGGAAATCTACCGGTAGGCGATCGGCTAGAAAGGGTGGCCATGGACATTTTGGAGCCTGGAACGATCACCAATTCTGGGAACCGGTATATACTGGTCGTGGGTGATTATTTCACCAAGTGGACTGAGGCCTACGCTCTACCCAACCATGAGGCTCAGACGGTGGCGGACGTCTTTGTGACTGAGTTCGTGTGCCGCCTGGGAATGCCAGCCAAGATACACACCGACCAGGGACGAGAGTTCGAGAGTAAGCTTTTCCTTGAGATGATCAAGATCCTAGGAGGGGAGAAGACTCGGACGACCCCTTATCACGCCAAATCAGACGGGATGGTCGAGCGATTCAACCGGACCCTGCTGAACCTTCTGGCCGTGGTCGTGGACGAGAACCATGACGACTGGGACGACCATCTGCCCTACGTGATGGCGACTTATAGAACATCAGTACACGAAAGCACCGGGTGTACACCATTTCGAATGATGATGGGACGGGAGGCAACCACCCCATTGGACCTGAGGTACCGGACGAAACCGGACGATTTGGGAGGACCAGTCCCCGAGTGTGCGTCCGAATACGTCGAATGGGTGAAGGAAGCCACCATACAAGCTCACGAGACTGCCCGAGAGTGCCTGAAGACGGCTACGGTGCGACAAAAGCGCCATCATGACATAAAATCAGCCGCTCGACATTTTCCGGTGGGCACCTGGGTGATGTATTGGTACCCTCCAAAGGCTAGACCAAAACTAGGACTAGGGTGGACGGGACCTTATCTCGTTGTGAAGTCTCATCTCGGATGGATGGTGTCCATACAAGATCGACCCGGTGGCAAGATTAAAGATGTCCACATTGACAATATAAAAAGGTGCTGGTTCACCCCTGAAACCGACGCCTGGATACCCAATCCGGACGATGTGACCCCAGTCCGGACCCCCAGTGATGACGAGGGACGAGTGGAAAACAGCGGGAATGCAGTCCAAACGATGTAAACGATGACGGGAGCGTTCGCGGAAGAACCGTTCGCGGAAGCAGCGTTCGCGGAAGCAGCGTTCGCGGAAGTACCGTTCGCGGAAGCACGTTCGCGGAAGCAGCGTTCGCGGAAGAACCGTTCGCGGAAGCAAGCGAAAAACGTTATTTCGTTCCACGACAATGCTTTTTCCCCCAGATCCCTGGTCCGCGCCTTTTCTATATAAGCAGGCCGGCCTACGATTCCGTCATCACTTCAACCATGAACACACCAACTCTGCAGATCATTGAGATACCCGCATTTGCAGACGAAGATTTCGGGGACGTTCCAGATTTCGACTTGGCTGACTTTCTGCCCCTTGAAGTCGACAAGATGAGCGACCCACCTACCAAGATAGACAAGCCTGACCGAAAGCGGGAGCGCTCGAGGAGCCGGGAGCGTCGTGAGGAGCCCCGAGGAGGTCGACGGTCCCCTGCCCGGAAGTTGTCCACCGAGAGAGGGCGACGCTGGTGCAGCCCCTGCCGGATCCACGTGACGGCATCCAACTTTAGCCGACACGTGGCGACCAAACACACGCAGAAGGAGGGGCGGCACCTCTGCAAGATGTGCAGCCAGCGATTCGCCCGCCGAGCTGACAGAGACCGGCATGAGACGTCGCATGCCAGCGGCAACACCCTCAAGCCAGGACGGAGGAGGACGACGACCGACACGCCCGTGTCCGACCCCCGAGATGGTCCGACTACTGTGTCTGCCCCTGAGCTGAAGACTGTCAGCTTTGCGGCCAGCGGGACGACCAGCTCCACGCCGTCAAGCCCCCGGGAGGACGCCCCCAGGTCAGAGGACGCCCCAGACCCCGAGGACGACCCCCCGAATAGCGAAGAGGAACCGGAGTCTCAGCAGGAGCGGAGAGAGGCGGAATCCCCGGAGGCCCCCACCCCCGAGGACGACGGACCCCCCGTTCCCAGAGACTCGGCCCCTACCTACAAGCCCCTAGACCTGAGTTGGTACCTCAAGCCCGTTCCGGAGGAGGAGGACCAACTGCGACCGTATGTGGAGGGCCTGGGCAGAGCGGTCACTGCCGGAGAGAAGGCCCTGGAGGACCTGGCATCCACGATAGCCATGGGACGACGCCACCTCACCCAAGCGGAGGCTCGGCTCCAAGCCAAGGAGGAGCAGAGACAGCTCGAGGCCGAGGTGCTGCAGCTGCGAGGGGAGGCCTCTCAACGAGAGAAGAGCCACCGGAAGGAGCTGCGAGCCCACGTCCGAGAGACCAAGCTGCTCCGGGAACAGCTCCGAGCATATACAGACACTCGAGACAGGCTGGCGGAGACGTCCGAAAGCGAGGTGGATCGCCAGTGAAGTGGAGGGAGAGAGCCCTGTAAACATCAGACAGGCAGGAAAAGACGAAGAAGGAGGAAGAAGAGAAAAGAAGAGAGAGAAAGGATCAACGGGGACGTTGATCTCCAGAAAGGGTGGAGTTGTAACAAAACCATGCAACTGCCGCGCTGAAACGTTCGTTAGGAACGGTCACGTGATCTACAAAGTCCACTTGCGAAGACACCGTTCGCGGAAGAACCGTTCGCGGAAGCACGATTGCGGAAGCATCATCAGCGGAAGCATCGTTCGCGGAAGAACCGTTCGCGGAAGCACGATTGCGGAAGCATCGTCAGCGGAAGCATCAGTCGCGGAAGCACCGTTCGCGGAAGAGGAGCCTTCGCGGAAGAACCGTTCGCGGACGCAGTCTTCACCACGTGGAGAAGAGTGCGGAAGATACGTTCGCGGACGAAGATGCGCGCGCAGCCACCCTGGCTATATAAGGGAGAGCGGACGGCCGCTCTGAGAGCACTGCAACAGCGACATCGACCGTGGGGAGATCGTCACCGCCACAGCCAAGGGACTCGACGAACTCCGTGCGGACGACTCCTTCTTCAGGGCCTTAGAGTCAACCGGGATTTAGACCGACTACCTGGAGAAACCATTCGACTAAGCGGGACGGGAAACTTCAACGGGAAGGGACAGAGAGACGCCGCCGGCTAAGAACTCTTTTTAGTTGTGCCCTCGTGCACTATTTATTTTTGAAATGTGATCATACAGTGCTCCATGTCTGAACTTCATATTTGTACGTCACGTGGGTGACCAGCCATACAATTGTAAGTTGATTTGATGTATATAAATCTTCAATTTATTTACATCTGAGTTGCTTCTTGCCTAAGTGAAGCCGGTGAGCTACGGAGTGATGATACACCAGCGTTGGGGGACACCAATTTAGTGACGGCTCTCGAATCACAACGAGCGGGAGTTACATAAAGTCTATACGATCAGAGAAACCAGGTTTTTTGGGCCACACCGAAAACAAGTCATTACCAAACGTCACACATGTATGGTTTCTACATACGGCGCATATAGATATAGATAGATAGATATAACTTTATTTGGTCATCGATTGATGAAACTTGTTACAGGACAGAAACGTAGTTGATATATACAAACATATTAATCACACAATAACCAAAGAGTGGTACAAAGCACGTGGTGGGGAGATATACCATGTGATACACTGACACACTCAAAACTTGAGTACTCCGTTGAACAGCAAGATGCTAGATGGGATGACAGAGTTATGAAAGCGGTTTGTTTTAATGCGCGGCAGCCGTAGGCGCCGGCCTGATGGGAGAAATGAGTAACATATAGAGAGAGGGTGGCTACCATCGTGCATCAGCTTGTCTGTAAAAGCCGACAGTTTAACTGCGTATAGTTAAACAGTTTATATTACATACGGTTGATTATTACGTAGGTGTTTATCTTTCTTTTGATAATGTACACATTATATACAAATTATATACACATAATTTATTAATTTCAATACATAAAAGCCTACATCCATATAGGAGAGTCAACAGATTATGTAAAGAAGATATCACCGATGGGATTAGGCGGAGACGGGCGTCTGATTATATCACTGACAGATAGACTTGATATGATATGTCATGCACGGATGATTTTGAAACTGACAAGCAGTAATCTTGCACAGGAAACGCCCTTGTTTGTATCGTGTCACACTGACATACAAAGAGAGATCTATACAGAAACCATATACGTCCAGGTATGAAAAATAAACGAACGATCACTGTGATCGATTTCTACATCTATAGTGCGTTTTTAATGTTCCGGAAATTTCGAAGCAAATATTTTTATTCTTTTAAAAATTTCTATTCGTTATTGCAAAGATATGTGGCGAAAGCAAATACATCCAATCCGCGATGATCATGATTAATATTTGCTTAGATATTTATTTCAGGACAAGCTCAGAAGATGTAGATCTCGGGGTTTTAAGAAACAAGGTTTTTACTCGAAACCTGACCCATTTTGCGTGCGTGTGTGCTTTTATATTCACATGTAGAATCACCCATATTTCCACATTGAAGATAACTACCCAGAATGCACAATATCATATGGATAATTGTTCGAAAGTTTCGAATTTATCAAACGTACTTCAAATTGAACCCCTCCTAGAGCTAGGTGTGTTATAAAAAAGAATCGTACATGTACATATCCGTCCCACCATCGGGATATTGCTGTGCGGACATACGCCACGTTTTTATAAAAAAACAAAAAACATTTTCACTGTATGCCGAGGTATCAAACCTGTGCTGGAAATTTGTGTTGTTCCCAAAAAGTCTGAAAACACTGCACACATATGTTCATCTGGTGACGTTATGATGAAGCACGAATTCTAGATTCGTAACAGTTGTGTCTCTATTGGTTTTTGACGGAGATAAAAAGAATGTAAAAATGTACAAATTGAGACAACCAATAATATGAAAAATTAGCCCAATGGGCTAGAAAGGTTACCGGAGAAATATACAGAGTTAAGCCGAGAAAGTTGAAGGTCAAATTCAAGGTGACCACTGAAATCGCCATATCTCTAACCTTGAAAATGGGATCAAAGGTTAAATTCTAGATCACCAAACTATTCAGCATACATCAGTTCCTATATGTTCACTATGGACACCTAAGCTGTAAATTTGATAATAAGCGAGATATAAGCCATTTTGTAATCTGACTTTGAAAATAAAATGACTGACCTTGAAATTTAGGTCAAAGGTCAAATTCAATATCATTAAAATATTCAGAATATATCATTTCCTATATTTTCACAATTGATTCCTAAGCTGTAAAGTCGATAATAAGCGAGATATTAGCCATTTTGTCCTGTTGACCTTGAAAATGAGGTCAAAAGTCAAATTCAAGGTCACTAGAATATTCAGCATATATCATTTCCTATATGTTCACAATTGATTTCTAAGCTGTAAAGGCGTTAATAAGCAAGATATTGGCCATTTTGTCCTGTGACCTTGAAAATGAGGTCAAAGGTCAAATTCAAGGTCATGAGAATATTCAGCATATATCATTTCCTATATGTTCACAATTGATTCCTAAGCTGTAAAGTCGCTAATAAGCAAGATATTGGCCGTTTTGTCCTGTGACCCTGAAAATGAGGTCAAAGGTCAAATTCAAGGTCACGAGAATTTTCAGCATATATATCATTTCCTATATGTTCACAATCGATTCCTAAGCTGTAAAGTCGCTAATAAGCAAGATATTGGCCATTTTGTCCTGTGACCTTGAAAATGAGGTCAAAGGTCAAATTCAAGGCCACGAGAATATTCAGCATATATCATTTCCTATATGTTCACAATTGATTCCTAAGCTGTAAAGTCGATAATAAGCGAGATATTAGCAATTTTGTCCTGCGACCTTGGAAATGAGGTCAAAGGTCAAATTCAAGGTCACGAAAATATTCAGCATATATCATTTCCTATATGTTCACAATTGATTCCTAAACTGTAAAGTCGATAATAAGCGAGATATTAGCCATTTTGTCATGTGACCTTGAAAATGAGGTCAAAGGTCAAATTCAAGGTCACAAGAATATTCAGCATATATCATTTCCTATATGTTCACAACTGATTCCTAAGCTGTAAAGTCGATAATAAGCGAGATATTAGCCATTTTGTCCTGTGACCTTGAAAATGAGGTCAAAAGTCAAATTCAAGGTCAAGAGAATATTCAGCATATATCATTTCCTATATGTCCACAATTCATTCCTAGTCTCTAATTTCAATATTAAGTGAGATATTAGGCTTAATGTGTGCCATTATAAAGCATAGGAAAATTTAACATGGGAAAGTCACATTTGGGCCGAGTTTGGGCCCAAAATGGCCCCGTTCAAGCGATTCAAGCGCAACAAAATTTATACATGTCACAGGGGTACATATGAGGAGTGTTTTTCATCAATAAGAAAAAAAAGTTACTGAACAGATTTTGAGAAAACGACCGTCGAAGTCCAAAATTGGCCATTTTTCGACGAAAATGGCCGCTCTGACCTTGAAACCAAGGTCAGAGGTCAAATTCAAGGTCACGACAATATTCAGCATATATCATTTCCTATATGTCCACAATTGATTCCTAGTCTCTAATCTCAATATTAAGTGAGATATTAGGCTTTAATGTGTCCCATTATAAAGCATAGGAGAATTTAACATGGGAAAGTCCCATTTGGGCCGAGTTTGGGCCCAAAATGGCCCACTTCGAGCGATTCAAGCGCAACGAAATTTATACATGTCACAGGGGTACATATGAGGAGTGTTATGCATCAATAAAAAAAAAAGTTACTGAACAGATTTTGAGAAAATGGCCGCCGAAGTCCAAAATCAGGCATTTTTCGTCGAAAACGGCCGCCACTTTGAAAAAAATGCGAAAATCAAAAAACTAAAAAATACCTCCCTCTCGAAATATTTTTAGGCATTTTTGTGCAAAATTTCAGAAAAATTCGATTGTAAACTTTAAAGATAAAATTGTTGACGGACGACGACGACGACGACGACGGACGACGACGGACGACGACGGACGACGGACGACGCCGGACGCATCGCCATGCCAATAGGTTACGGACCATAGGTCCGGTAACCTAAAATCGCTCCCTCGCATTCTCGCTATCTCGCATCGCTCTCTCGCTCTATCGCATCGCTATCTCGCTATCTCGCTATCTCGCATCGTTCTCTCGTTCTCTCGCTCACTCGTTCTCTCGCTCCCTCGCTCTCTCACAATCTCGTTCTCTCGCTACCTCGCATCGCTCTCTCGCTTTATCGCTCTCTCGTTCTCTCGTTCTCTCGTTCTCTCGCTCTCTCGCTCACTCGTTCTCTCGCAATCTCGTTCTCTCGCTACCTCGTTCTCTCGCTCTCTCGCTCCCTCGCTCTCTCGCAATCTCGTTCTCTCGCTACCTCGCATCGCTCTCTCGCTCCCTCGTTCTCTCGCTCACTCGTTCTCTCGCTACCTCGCATCGCTCTCTCGCTCTCTCGTTCTCTCGCTCACTCGTTCCTTCGTTTCCTTGTTCTCTCGCTCATATGACAGGTCACAATAAATTAATCCGTTCTAACGATAAATTTCTCGTTATCACGGGGTTTTTTTTCTATTGTTCAGATGCTATTTTTTTATTCGTTACCACGATATTTTTCGCGCACACGAAAAATAATCACGTCCACTCTGCTGCATTAATATTTATACATGTATACCTACCAGTGAATATGTTCAAATATTATTTATTGCATATGGTCAAATATGATCAGTTAATTCTTTTACGGCAAAACTAATCTCCCTGTACATATTCAAGCGCAAAACATATGACGTTCAACACCGAAATAACGATTTATATAAATTTATATAAATTAACATGAATAGATGTTGTTGTTTGTCACCATCTATTCACCTATATACCCCGCCCCTTCCCTTCGAACAACGCACACAATAACCGATGTCAACAAATTATGATTAAAATTATCTATTGAACGTTAATCTTACAACAATTTCGTGTCAATTGTAACAAAAACAAAGTTGTAATTGAAGTGAAAGAATATATTTCCGTTCAAATAAGATTCTGATATCGGAACTTACATGATATTTCTGTAACTACTGATATTTAATGAATATTCTCAATCTGAATTAAATATGTGAAGATTTTATGGTTAATTCTTATGTATTAATATTATAATTTCGTCGGATTACATGTGTATTTTACAGGCCCTATATATCATATTTGTACATGGTTCAAGCATTTAGACTTTGCTAACGGCATCTACAACACATACATATAATTTGCACATGCTCCGATCCTACAGATTGCGTAAGAGAGCCTGGTGAGTGGATAAGGCTTGCTACCACGTGACAGTGATATAACCAATGAGGTGACTTGCAGCGGATGAAGGTGTAGACTGGGTGGAGGAGGTGAGGGTAAGGCGGCTAGGTGGGAGGTGGTGGTTCACGGATGAGCATCCAATACACGTACTTCAAATAACACGATAATCATCACCGTTTATTGTGATATTATATCATAATAGAGCACGATATGGAATTGTAATTTTCGAAACAATATGGGCTCATATTGCATAATTTTACAACTTAATCGCCTATGCATACAGTGGTTTTCAAAGAATACACTGTTAAGTAGAAACTATGATGTAAATTTCAGATCAATATCATCTATTTTATATGTCCTATTTTTATATGTCCTAGAAGGAAACTGGTATGACAGGGGCGTGTCCAGGGAAGGGTGGGTACAGTCCGTACGTGCTCCTTCCCTTCCATTATTTCTGTACTCGCCCATGAGCATTGTAATAGCACTGCCCATGTCGAAACCTTTATCAATATCATTAAAATATACATATAAAAGTTAGCTTCGTAGATGAATGTACATGTACATACATGGTCGTATGTATGATTATATTAGAACCAAAAAAATCGTGCGAGTTCTCAAAAGTGCGTTTTATCTGTATGCTGAAATCTTCAGTTAGTTTCTGATACTGCATACCTGGTACATGAAAATTAGTTTCTGCATCCGAGACAGCGAGGGAGCGAGAGAACGAGGGAGCGAGAGAGCGAGAGAACGAGAGAACGAGGGAGCGAGAGAGCGATGCGAGGTAGCGAGAGAACGAGATTGCGAGAGAGCGAGGGAGCGAGAGAGCGAGAGAGCGATGCGAGGAAGCGAGGTCGATCTATGTGAATATCGTATCGCTCACTCGTTCTCTCGCATCGCTCTCTCGCTACCTCGCATCGCTCTCTCGTTACCTCGCATCGCTTCCTCGTTCCCTCGCATCGCTCTTTCGCTGCCTCGTTTCGCTCTCTCGTCGCGAGGGAGCGAGATTGACGAATGGACGCTATCAGCCACCATAGTTATCCAATCTCATAGTTCGGTGACAGAAAGTCATATCAGGCATACGGAGTGAGAGAAAACAAAAATGACAGGGAAACTCATGAACCCCCAAAATGTTTCTTCTCACAAAGGTTCTTTTCGGTATATTCAATGTTCAATTACTGGGTGTTTTTTTTTTGGATGGGTTATCGTTCTCCGGATTTTGGGTGGTGTATCGAATATAAGATGACAATATATGACAAACCCCACCAATACATCATGTCATTTGAACAGCGTTATGGTTTTTTTAACAACCAATCGCTGCTACATGTAGTTAGGTATCAATCAGTAAAACCATGGCTGCAGAAGTACACTTTTTCAGAGTGAGACTTACCGTATACATAATCATCCCGAATTCCAAACCAGTCGCTACAAATCTCATATGCCATTATGTTTCTTCAAATGGATTGAATCTTTCTCATTTGCAGTCATTCAACCTGATAGCATTGAATTTCCAAATCATATATTGCTAACCCGAACTAAGACAAAATCATGATTTCAAGCTAAAAGATCCGAGATAATTTACAAATACATGATATTTTGAAGAAGTGCGAAATATTATATATTGTAAATTATCTCGTAGCTCATTATCGCCACCATTCAAGACACGGAAGAGGCGCGAATCATTTTGCTTCGCAACCGCTCGTTGGATGCTTGGCGACGGTGCGATGTCCCACTAATTGATCTAGAAGATCCTATGTCAACCCCGGCATCCGGACAAGTCATGTTTTATGGCTGGAAGAAGCAAGCAAGGCCGCTTAAACCTGCGTATATTATTGATGCGGGAGTAACGTTAGCTACTTTAGGAAGATGCGCTACAGATCGTTGTTTTGTGTAAATTGTGGGAAGTAGTGTTGATTAGTTGATCAATGTTGTCATACTTGAATCAGCAGGTGCAGCTTGTTTACTTTATTGACCGCGTGTGCATAATATATGGGCGCATGCTTTGCGTATATGTATTTAGTTCAGGATAGTAAAATATATAGATAACAGCAATGGCGACTATTGGTACGGGAACGAATCATAACCACACATAATCATTCGTTCCACGGATTACAGATCATATTTTCTTATATCCTCACAACCAATAATCCTACGAAAATCCTAAGAATTTCACTCCATCCATAAAATAATTCCCTATAATATGATACTTCTCATTCTGATTAATAATCTGATATGTTAAGGATTGACTGCGGTTAACAAACCAAACACTATAGTGAGCCGCTCTCCCATTCATTTGTAATATAAACATAAATGTAACAAAATCAGCAAGACTACCCAACCCTTCTTCTTGAAACTTCATCAACAGAGTTATGGATAGACATGGATGATGAACCGAGACATGGTTCTACATGTATAAAAAGTTTCACAGCGATTGTACAAATTGATGATTATAGATATCACTTTTATACGCGCCAGCAAACAACGCGTAGTATCTTCAGCGCTACAAACAAGCTGTTGTTGATATGTACGCTTTGTTGTGTGACTATCCAATAATAGATGCATATACGACTTGAATTTCTGCGAGAGGAATACAATCGGCGGAATTGGTGCACCCGAGCGCAACTCACCAGTGAGCTTTACTAGCTTTACCAGTTGTCCGCAGTAAAAAATAATCCTGCCGTTGGGCATGTTTTGGGTGTACCTTGTCTGTTGAGAAATAAGTCACAAAATAACATTTGAAAATGACAATTATCAGACAATTAATCATATTTAGTCAAGAACCAAGTCTCGGTTGGCGATCCTTGATGGCTATAGGTTGCCACAGTAAATTCTGGTGCCAAATGGATGTTTGCAAGTTCATGATTTTGTTACCTTTATATTTACATTATAAGTGAATAGAGAACTGGCGCGTTCCAGATTCGGGATTTTACATGCAGTTCGTGTAAGTATCGGAGAAAGTCATAACGGTTCACATATGCTGCATTCACACACAATTTATGGTCTGCCTTTCTATTGAATAAGTTGTCTATTGGGACCAAGCCAATGCCCTTATGACGGTATGCGTCCAGTAATGCAAACAAAAACAACTATCGTGAATAAAATTGATAGAAATCCTATCAAGATAGGAGTGGCGTATCTAATCAAACGTGTACTATTACAAACAAATGCATAGGGTCACGAGTTATTGAACATCAAGTAGTTGCATTTATAGTTATACATTCAAGTCACTTGACTACCATGTATATCAATCGTGATCCAGCTGTCCTATGAATTTACAGTACAAGTGCATATAACTTGAAGAAGTAGAACGTTCATCTAACATTCCCAGAGTTATAAATTGTTCCAACAACAAGACGAAAACTGTCGCATACCATCACGTATGAAGTTTTGCCATCATGACGTAAAGACGGCCCATATTATGTCCCGCCAAGTGGCTATGCAAACAAACTCATCCACCTTAGCTGCAAGTTTATCGATAATAATTAAAGATCAATGATATGAATTCCAAACAGATACGGTATTGAATGTTACCAGGTTTTGACCTGGGATTGTCCACTTCAAAAGATGTAGAACTCAACTATCCGCATTATTCTTCTTGCAAAAAAGAAATTGTATGTAGATATACTCTCTACTGACATACCTCTAGACGGAAGTATGAAAATATATTTGATAAACAGGTTAACAGGACAACATCCAATAGCAATCGGCATAACATTTATTCATAAATTTTGTATCACAGTCGGTATGGCTGGCCCAAAACAAAACGAGTTTATACTCTTTGTCTATCTAGATGATATTTCCCAGCAATATAAACAAATGTGTATACTTTCAAAATATGATGGCAGAAAATTGGATGCATATTTTTTACGGCAGAGTGAGAATGCTGAAAATCGGTTATATGCACGTTTCACAAAATCATATTCACGCATTGAAAAATGAATGTCAGAGGTATTTGTAATGCAGTTTACATCATTGTATCTTTATTACGATATCATAATGTACATAGACTATGACAAAGCTCACGTATAGCCGACGTATGCTATATCTTTATCACCCCCACCAATACATGTACTGTGTACGTACGTACCTTCAGGTCTTTCCAGGTTGGAGAGTTTCATCAAAGACTTGTAAGCGGTCGCCATGCCGAAATCGAAACCCAGTCTTCTAAACCTTCCTCAAAACTGAATCTCGGGTGACTGAGAGTCTAATAATGAAATATTCCTATTTCCATCGTTGGCTGCAATTCGTTGTTATCAAATAACTGGTAGTTGGGTTTTTTTTCATCACATCCGTTCTGAGAATCAGTTGTCCGAACTTTGAGGAATCAGTCAGTCGGCTTCACGTGTAAGGGGAGTGTCAAAATCACCTCGATTATTTTTTATTGCGACGTATCCACTTGTTTTTCTTCCTACATGTATCATTGAAGTGGAGTTCAGACATCACTGCTGCGAACACAATAAATATAGTCATATTCATGAAATTCCTAACTCAATATGCACGGTTCCACAGCAAGATCGCATACATATATATATTGTTCCTTTTAATGAAAACGAATTATCGTTTGGTATGTAAATAGTATGAGCCGTTCTGAGAAAACGGACATATTGTGTGTGAAGCACAAAAACTCGACATTATGATTAAAGATTTAACCTGACATATTCAAGACCGCCCGCGTGATTTAATAGTTCACGCTTTCAGATAAGCCCCTGCCTAATTTATTATTAAATTAGCTATTTTCAACCTAAGGACGCGGAGATAAGCCGTTACCTTGACAAGAATAGATAGTGGTATTTCACATGAAAGAACCATACTGATCCCGGGTTGGCAAAGGAAGTCTTACTTTTAATCTTTTTTATCTCACCTATTGCAAAGCCCCATACCGACATATTCTTTGGCATGCCACTATTAGGCAACCACACGTTCGACTATAATTAGAGGCGAGATAACGGGTGAACGATCGACAGCATCGTAATTTATTCGTTAAACTGAGGACATGCTCCTTCAAATCCGGTATGATTCGGGTCCCAGAAGGCGAGCCGTTACATAAATGTTTGTGCGATTAGTCGACAAATGAACTTAGAAAACCCTTCTCTCTCAGTGAGACGAACAGTATGGATTTCTTTAGTGTAAATGATCCATAAACTAAACATGCATCAAAGCTACCATATACAGCAAAGTCTGTATACAGTACACTTGATGTGATTGTAACGATTGTATTCTGGCGTTTTTTTTTAATTATTATGCTCATGAATTATTGTGGCTTTAGTACACTTTGGCCTCTTAATTATATACATGAAGCATTTTTTCATGAACTGTACCTGGATTTCCGGATATCCATATAAACAAATATCCATAAACTTCTGTAATCATGCATTCCTACGATCTTCGGTTGACTAAAATGACATATTTCCTCTTCAATTTCCTTCCATTGAATGCGCCTTGCGTGTGGCAGGACCAACAAGTTGTTTCTTCTCACAAAGTGACCATAATGACAACGCTTCGAACACTAGCATATTGCCACATAATTGTACAGCCTCGCACTAACCTCAGTGCGCCTTCATCGATTAGAAATCGAACTATTCTTCGTGATCGTCTTTGACTGGCCGGCTTCCACGCTAGTTTTATCCATTGGTATTTGTTTATGTCAAACAAATGCCCGACAGCTTCGCTATTGACCGTAGAACAACTAGATATTTCTTTCTCATCTACAGAAGCGCAAAAACACCGATGGTGTTCGAACATTTCTTCTCACCACCACGGAATGAAGGAAAACGTGTGTTGTTTGAGCGGCAAATAGCAATGAGTTTCTGAACAGAAATCCAATAGTCACCTATTTACTTCTATCGGGGTGTAATAAGCTCAATATTTTCGCTAGTGAGTAAGGAACTACGTTTGCGTATTTGATTGAATTCATAGAATATCAAATGACATCCCAGTATCGTAGCATGTTTTTATGTTTTTGGATATGCCAGTTTCAATTGGAAAAGGTGATATACCACATCTTAATTGGCCAAACAGTGATGTCATATATATATTATCTCACATTCTTGACAGCATGGTCTTCTGTAATTGTACATAGATTCTTAACTTTGGTTTGGAGTTTGCCATATTTTCCACACTTAGCAGTCATACATTTCTCTTCTACATCCGAGATATCAAAAAGCTCTGAATTATCAAACCAGGAACAAAGTCGCAGACTGTCAGAAATGTCACTAAACCATCCTATATGCCTTTTATTATAGTCACAGAAAAATACTCAAGCAATCTGTCATTATCCATACTGACAAATACATTCCAAAACAATGTCGACAAACAATACATTTACGACTAGAGCTAATTTAAAACACTGACGATTCTATCATCAAATTTAACAAGCGAATCCGGACCGTAACCTACATTAAAAGCCACATCGACATCATTAAGAGCAGACAGTGTGTGCATGTAGCAATGATACGACTAACAGACAAATCCATATTCCAAGACCGAGCCCATGTGCGAATTTTACAAACTCAGTATGAAAGGTCAAATCCAAGTGATACTAATGTAGCCAGCTGAGTGTGAGATCAGGTGCTCCAGAAGAGTGAGCATCTCCTGACTTGTATGCCACACCCGCTGTGATATCTTCACGGGCATATAGAGACACAAATATATGCACACAGCTATAAACATGGAAATATATTGTTTCTATCATATGCGTGGTTTGCGTGACCTTCAACCAGATCATAGTGACATAGGCAGGGAATAGTAAGCTTGTCTCAACTGAATACCTGATGGAGTAAGAATTTCAAATCTGCCTTACAGTTGACGAGATGTCAATCTCGAAAAACCCTTCACCCCTGTTTACTCTCACAATACATACATATGCAGACTCTACAATACAATATAATAGGACAATATGAATACACCAGCTAGCCATACACACTCCTTGCACGAGTGTCGGTGGCAACGCTAATTACCTGCGAAAATACACCACATCGAAACTTCTCACATCACAATGCCTCTTAACCAACTGGACACCACGTTTTGATGATTCTGCCCTTCTTCCTGGTCGTCACCTTAGAGACAATTTGTGTTGAGGAATGACTCATAAGAAAACACAGTTAATTTGATCTATATTGTGTTAGAATGGGATACTCAGACGTTTAAAGGGAACTATTTAGCTCTGGAATACTTTTGCACAATGTGAATTGAACTGAACTGATGGATAGGCAACGAGAGTTATGTGTGAATCACTCTGGAATTTCATCACGTTTTGGATTGGATAAACTGTGAAACGGCCGATAGAATTTAATTTAACAAAGGAGTCAAACGAATATACGATCCAGAAAGGTTCGCATATTTCATTCCGACGGAAAAATGGAACCAATGAAAAAAAAAACTTCGGTAAAAGTGGCCGCCTTTTTTAAGAAAAAAAACCTCAAATATACGAAAAAATATATAAAAAGAACCTTCCTCTTGAGATAATTTTTGTGCATTTTAGACAGATTGGATAGTAAACGTTTGAAGATAAAAGGTCACAACGGACGTCGGATGCAATGTCACGGCACTAGGTTATCGGGTCTATGCTTTGGAAACCAATGAACCCATTTTCATAACGGGAGTATTACAAACATGCCAAGTATGGTAAGAATGGACTAGTTCATAGAATTTCCCACGAAATTTTACCGAGCGCTCCCAAAAAGTTCAGGCAGCCGACCAATGACAGCTGCGCGCAGATTTTTTAACTGAAAGTTTCAACGGCGGTAATCACTTCGATTTAATCTGCAATGAGTACTCACCGTACCGTTCAAATTCTCAGCCGATATGACTAATAGACAGTCCACACGTCATTCTATTATATCTCAAGTTCAGTTTATTAAATCTACACGTCAAGGCCTAAAGATGCCTTGGGGCATTTCGACTGAAAATCCATATGTATCTCCACCATTAGTTCGACTATACCAAGATTGGCCAATATGAAAGATGGTGACTCAGCAGAATATTTTCAGACTGAGGTTGAATTTCACCCAACATAGCTCGGCGAAATATTTATTTACATGTAGGTCAATGAATTTGAAAATAACCATGACGGTAATAGCCAGCGAGACTTTCTCTCCAGAGTCTACTGGCAACAGGAACACCAGACACGACAATATGGCAATCAGGAATGAGGGCACCATCACGTTCAACACGTAGTACAGCGGCTTCCTCTGCAGAAAATAACCATAAAAGCTACAGAAACTCTATGTGTGGAATGTAGATATGGATTGTAGTTTATATGTTTTGGACGGACTGTATTTTGATACAGAAACACAAGAAAAAGAGTTACTTGATTCCTGGGTTAATGAGAATATCCAATACAGCGCAGCAGGTACACAAACCACTGCTCTCACTGTTAATGAATAAATAATCACCCGCTCGCTAACCTTAAGCGTCAAGCTGAAGTAGGCATAGGGCGATCCCCAACCCTCCTTGTTGATCTCACCGGTGCCCACAGAGGATGACACCAGACCCCATTGATCGTGTTCCTCATATGAGGTAAAGAAGATAATCCATGAGTTGTACACCAGAGAGTTATTGCCATACGTCCAGCTCAGGAACGTCACGTTGCATGTCTGGGAGGACATCAGTTAGCAGTGCATTGTACTGGGCAGCACATACCATCTCATTTTGGTGAAACGTGGTTGCCGTAGCAAATTTAGGCGAATGTAGTAGTCTTACGTTTTTCTAAGACATCTGACTGTTTGGCCATATATCTTTACATGTATAACAGTCATGATAATTTCTGGATAGCGCTTTGTTGTGCCATCTGCGACCAACTGGTTGGACGCTCTTCATTTCGATTCTAAGAAGTTGTGGTTTAGGTCCCAGGGCAAGTGCACATTCATCTCATTCAAATGTATGTAATGACACATCGTTCAGTTCAATATTCCTATTCCTACTGTAAGATTTAATAGCATGCCTACTGACTCTGTCTGGGGTTTCGACTTGATGAATGCAACAAATTTGATGGATACTAAGATATTGCCAATCACAATATTTGAGCACATAAACGGCAGATAGAATGCTGGGAACTTGGATTTCCAAAATATATTATCTCATTCGGCTCTAGTGGAGTGTTGTCAATTGTAACATTTGGCGCCAGCTACCTAGGGTGCATGCGCCCTGCTCTGTGGCACGGTCACGGCGGGCGCCGTAATTACTTGACTGTAAGTATCAATCTATTACCACCGATGCATCCAGATTCTGATGATGCTAATAACAAACGTAAAATAACTATGTAGTAGTCCGATGGACGAGATCCGACTCGATACAGAACTCAGAAATGCTTCACAGTTTTGTAGCCCGTTGTGTCGAGTCCGAGATCACATGGGCGTGTTGTTGGCTGGCCTCGCTGACGATCCACCACGTAGATGGAAGCCCTGAGAGCCCGATGTCCCGCCAGAGCCTAGACGCACCATCCCAGGGGAGAAACTACCATAGTACCAATCCATGTGCATGAGCACCGGCTCAATGTAGCTATCCTCATAGGCCCCCAATTGATATTGTTCCCAAGGCTCTAAAGTCCTTGAGCAAGACGACAGGGACGGGAACACATGGCCGTGCCACCACCGTCCTCCTCTCCTATTGGCAGCACTGAGACACAGAAGGAGAAGAACTGAAAAGGACTGGTTGTATTTATAGCAGCCAGCCCACGAGACCAAGGGTGGGACGTGCATTCAGCCTAATTTGCTTGTTGATCAAATCCCATAGCACATCCTCGGATTTTTAATAAGATCGCTAGACAAGCGAAGTGTCCATGTTGATAGTCACAAAAGAGCCACGGGGGAACTAAATATGGCGCACCAATACTGCATTTTGAATGAAGCCGTCTGGATATAGTTGTGTAGGTCAGAGGGGTTTGGGGGTTTACCCCCTCCCCCCCCCCCCCCTCTCAATGTACGACCCATTTGCGTTAAATCTCAGTACAATGATAACCATGCACTTTGGTTGCGATTGTATGGTTGTAACAGCTCATTTAATTTATTTTCCAGTAGATCTATACCTCAATTCAAGGTCAGAGCTTAAAATGGCTGATAGCTCGCTTATTATCGACTCTACAGCTTAGGAATCAATTGTGGACATATAGGAAATGATATATGCTGAATATTGTGATGACCTTGAATTTGACCTTTGACCCCATTTTCAAGTTCATAGGACAAAATGGCTAATATCTCGCTTGTTATCGACTTTACAGCTTCGGAATCAGTTATGAACATATAGGAAATGATATATGCAGATTATTGTCATGACCTTGAAGTTGACCTTTGACCTCATTTTCAAGGTCACAGGACAAAATGACTAATATCTCACTTATTATCGACTCTACAGCTTAGGAATCAATTGTGGACACATAGGAAATGATATATGCTGAATATTCTGATGACCTTGAATTTGACCTTTGACCTCATTTTCAAGGTCACAGGACAAAATGTCTAATATCTCACTTATTATCGATTTTACAGCTTAGGAATCAATTGTGGACATGTAGGAAATGATATATGCTGAATATTCTCGGACCTTGAATTTGACCTCTGACCTCATTTTCAAGGTCCAAGGACAAACTGGCTCATATCTTGCTCCTCTATTGACTGTATGGCTTGGGAATCAATTGTGGACATGATATAGAAAATGATATACACTGAATATTTTGATGACCTTGAATTTGACCTTTGCCCCTTCATTTTCAAGGCCACAGCACAAAATTGCTAATATCTCGCTGATTATTGAATTTACAGCTTAGCAATCAACTGTGGACATGATATATGCTTAATGTTATAGATGCTGAATATTCTCTTGACCTTGAATTCAACCAGTGACCTGGCTAACATCTAAAATATTAAACATTGTCCGGTAACCTATCTTCGGCCCTTTGCCTAATTTTTCTACTTGCAGTAATCTCTTCATTCCATATACTAGTATGCGACATGACATCCATTTGTTTCCATCGCATTCCCGCTTTTAATATTACAACGAGACATACAGTACACTAATGATACCTTTCAAAACGACATATCTCAGTGTTTGAAATAACCAAGAAATGAAAAAACGGGGTGTATTTGTGTATGCACAAACCTTCGAAACAAATTTGAAAAATTAGCGCACAAAAAGATTCTGTGTACAGTAGAGGATTTAGAGGGGGGGGGGTTACTGGGGTCAGGACCCCCCTTTTCGAAAAGAAAATACATATACATAGGCGGGTTCAGCCTTCCTGCCCAAAAAAAATGATGTCGAAATATCATGTTTAAGTACAAGTTGATCATGGTGAGTTTGTTCGAAATGTATACTCAGGTGAGACCGGGAAGCTACCATAGGACATAAAAAGGGGTCTGGCTTCTGGGGTCCTTCAGCGGGCCCGGACCCCCTGAAAAATGTGCAGATTCCCTTCTACATTTTTCAAAAAAAAATTTCAGGACAAAGTCATCAATGAATTTTTGAGTGCAATATATACCCAGGAGAGCCACTAATTTAATTCAGAACATAAAAATTAGCCCAAGGGCTAAGGAAGGTTACCGGACAATGTATATTTTAGATATTAGCCTTTTGTCCCATGACCTTGAAATTAAGGTAGTTGGTCAATTCGAGGTCACGAGAATATTCTGCCCATATCATTTCTAGCATGTCCACAATTGATTCCTAAGCTGTAAAGTCGATAATAAGCGAGATATTAGCCATTTTGTGCTCTGACCTTGAAACTGAGGTCAGAGGTCAAATTCGAGGTCACGAGAATATTCAGCATATATCATTTCCTATATGTCCACAATTGATCCTTAAGCTGTAAAATCGATAATAAGTGAGATATTAGCCTTTTTGTCCTGTGACCTTGAAAATGAGGTCAAAGGTCAAATTCAAGGTTACAGAATATTCAGCATATATCATTTCCTATATGTCCACAATTGATTCCTAAGCTGTAAAGTCGATAATGAACGAGATATTAGCCATTTTGTGCTCTGACCTTGAAACCGAGGTCAGAGGTCAACTTCAAGGTCACAAGAATATTCAGCAAATATCATTTCCTATATGTCCACAATTGATTCCTAGTCTCTTATCTCAATATTAAGTGAGATGTTAGGCTTAATGTGTCCCATTATAAAGCATAGGAGAATTTAACATGGGAAAGTCCCATTCAGGCAGTGTTTGGGCCCAAAATGGCCCTTTCCGAGTGATTCAAAAGCAACGAAATTTATACATGTCAGAGGGGTACATATGAGGAATGTTATGCATCAATGAGGAAAAAAAGTTACTGAACAGATTTTGAGAAAACGACTGTCAAAGTCCAAAATTGGCTATTTTTTTTACTAAAATGGCCGCTCTGACCTTGAAACCGAGGCGAGAGGTAAAATTCAAGGTCACGAGAATATTCAGCATATATCATTTCCTATATGTCCACAATTGATTCCTAGTCTCTAATCTCAATATTAAGTGAGATATTAGGCTTAATGTGTCCCATTATAAAGCATAGGAGAATTTAACATGGGAAAGTCCCATTTGGGCCGAGTTTGGGCCCAAAGTGGCCAACTTCGAGCGATTCAAGCGCAACGAAATTTATACATGTCACAGGGGTACATATGAGGAGTTTTATGCATCAATAAGAAAAAAAGTTACTGAACAGATTTTGAGGAAACGACCATCAAATTCCAAAATTGGCCATTTTTAGACGAAAACGACCGCTCTGACCTTGAAACCGAGGTCAGAGGTCAAATTCAAGGTCACGAGAATATTCAGCATATATCGTTTCCTATATGTCCACAATTGATTCTTAGTCTCTAATTTCAATTTTAAGTGAGATATCAGGCTTAATGTGTCCCATTATAAAGCATAGGAGAATTTAACATGGGAAAGTCCTATTTGGGCCGAGTTCGGGCCCAAAATGGCCCACTTCGAGCAATTCAAGGGCAACAAAACTTATACATGTAACAGGGGTACATAGGAGGAGTGTCATGCATCAATAAGAAAAAAAGTTACTGAACAGATTTTGAGAAAACGACCATCAAAGTCCAAAATTGGCCATTTTTCGACGAAAACGGCCGCCATTTTGAAAAAAATAAGAAAATCGAAAAACTAAAAAAAAACTTTCCTGGAAATATTTTTAGGTATTTTTGTGCAAAATTTCAGAAAGATTCGACCGTAAACTTTAAAGATAAAAATGTGAACGGACGACGGACGGACGGACGTACCCACCAGAGCATAGTTGTGGGGCAAGTAAGTTATGGGGTGTACAAAGTACAGAATACATTTGTGGGTACCACCTTGGCTGTCCGAAATGTGGGTTGTTGTTAAACAACGGGGTGATCATGGATGTCCAATTCAATAGAGGGTTGTGTTATAGAGTGGGGTGCAACAAATGACACTTTAATAAATTATCCAAAGACAAACAGGTTTCAGAATTTGATCAAAGAAATAGCATCATTACATAGCGCATCGAAACAGCATGTAACTGAAATTAAAATTGTGTGGAAAAACTTGGAATTAGCCATGCAAATTTCAATTCCCTTGATCATTCGAGAATCCTTTTCTTAATACTACTGAATGAAAATAAAATTGGCTTGTTAAACTTTCCAAAGGTCTTGATGAGTGTTTTGTTGAATGAATTATTGAGGATTTATATGTTACACTCACAAAATAAGTCTCTGACAATTAAAAAACATTTATTTGAACTCGCACATAATTACATCACTGCAGGACTGTTCTTGTTTATCGACTACTACACACATGTAATCTGCTCTGAAAAATTTACTGGTACACTTGAAATATCCAAAACAATGAATAGGAAATATCCCATTGTTTCATGTTGTCTGATAGACCTGCTGAAAATTCCCTGGGCAGTATTTTGCTAGAATATTAGAAAGAATCAAGGAATTCAGATGAAAACTTCCTCCAAAGCTAAAATCCAAAACCAGTGCAAATCTCTCAGATTTCAAGAAGAAAATGCAATTTGCACTCCAACTAATACAATCATGGTGTTTCGAAAGGCTTCCAGTTTACACACAATATAGTCTACAGTAACAAATAAACTGGTTGGAACTGTAGTCGGTTATTAACCAATTAGGCCACAAAATGTCACCATACTGCATCAATGACACACACAACTCGAAAACAAAACAAAAATATATTCAGAATTGTCAAACGACTGGAAATAGTTTCATTCGCCAAAGATACAGGCAAAACCAATTACTAGTTCACAATTTTCAAACAACATATCAAGCAGTCCATATTCCCTAATGTTCGTATGGTTTGCTTCAATTGTAAATGAAGAATGACGAAACAACACCCCATCGTTGATTTATATTACAAGCAAACTTTACTATTGAATAAAATGAAAACATGTGTGCAAAACTTGACACTCTGACAAACCATCGATCATTCATGTTCCGTTATTTCAGATGTGTCTGAAACATTACAATAAAGACATTGTTGTCAATTTTCTATAAAAAAGGAACCAATCATACTCTGGACAAGATCATACCATTACCAGATTGCGAAACTCAACAGTTTTACAAAGCTTCTATCATTTACTGAAGTATTACAGTTACTGTCAATTCTCAATCATATTTTGAGCAACTTGAAACATGAAAGTGAAACTAGTGTTTACAAAGCATCAATCATTCGAAAAATCTTTTTCTTCAAAACATCTTTTGCTCTTCTAGCAATACAAGATTCAGTATTTCGCTTAACAATTCTTTCCACATCTTTAGGTTTGGGCCTCTCTTTCTTATCGAAAAAAGTTTTGAACAAGGTTTTTATTTCTGTTTCCTCTTCATTCGTCCATTTTTGTCTAGTTGTATGGCTTGCAGCTCTGAACGCACGAGAAGGCTGATCCGTGCTTTCTGATTCATCGTCGAAGAGATGAGCAGACTCCTCTAAGACCTCGTCGATCTCAGGTCGCGCCACATCCGGTTCTGCACTGTCCATCTGTTGGTCATCCTCATCCGGCAGCACAAGGTCTACATGCAAAACAAAAGTATTCACACTACTGAGATGTTTTGGTATGGCATATTGGATGCAATGCCCCAGACAGAGTCAAAAAGAAAATATAACATCACCAGTCCAAAATAAAAAGAAACGTGGCTTTTTCTGCAAGGTCACCTTCAATCTGGATTTCCGACAAGTTTTTATTGAAGAAATCCCTCATCCGTCCGTGATCCTGTAGCAGAAGGATCTTTGCGATCTGGGTGCGCTCTAACGTATCCGATGTCTGACGGTAGTGTATCTTGTGGACATCCAGGGAGTGTCCCAGGTGGTTCGTCACCCATTGCATCTCATGCTCCTTCAAGTCAAGGGCCTAGAAAAAAGAATGTTGTTTGTTTTTTAATGAAAAACATCTGGCAATACGGCCAAAACCATAATATCTCCCGACTACATCACTTGGAGATGATCTTTGAAAACAACACACAACATTGCCTATATATGTAGATGTACCTGTGTCATGGTCGCCATGTACTTCCGCAACTGTGTGCTTGTCACTCTCTGTGCGTCTTTCAGTTGAGCTTCCTGTGTCGCTTTTGCAAGAGAATTGTATCCCCGGAAAACATTGTTCCGACCTGAAATAATATGGAGAAAACTATGCGAAGACTGTTTATACAGTCACAACTATGTCAAGACTTCAATTCAGTCAGATATGAACACAGACATTTTTAGAATATTACAGTAAATGCTATAATCTATAGTTTTTGCCTGAATGAATGTTAACTGTTGATGAAATACCTTTTTTGGAGAACAGGTATGGATTGTCCTTGTCAATGCCAACTTGGGTTCTTATCTTGCCCAAGAAGTTGAGTCCTTGATCACACATCTTTGGAATTAGGACAGGCACTCCTCTTCCAGTCTGCAATCATCATATTTGTAGTCACATTAAATGCCTATGTGTGTGCACATGCCCAACAGCTCGATGCAAAAATAACTAGATGCTCTCCGGTTCACAACATGGATGTATTCCCCCCCCCCCCCCACCACCACCATCTCCGATCATCTTCATTGCAAAAGATAATGTAATTAGAGACGAATATCTTTACTGTCGAGTGTTGAGCCAGGGTCTTACATGAATCGCGAGAAGACAGATTCAGGCCCTCCGATTGAGGGGCTATAATTCCGTTACAACTGATTGCACATACCTTTCCGCGGACTTCCATGACAGACTGTGAGGTCAACAAATGGTTTTCGAATGGAGTTAGTTGATACATCTGGAGGTTGTCACTCTTAGCACCTGATCGTCTCTCTCTGTAGTCCCTGAGTCTGCAGATAGAAATCAGTGGTTTATGGTACATGCTCAACACTGTTGTCATCAATGCCATGCAAATAAGCTGCAACTCATTTCTTACCGCAAAGATTCAATTTCCCCAGTTCTTCTCCTGTTGTACATTATCAGCTTCACCATCATCAATTCGGCAACTTTGCAGTAATTGCTGTAACTGACGTCCTCGAATTCGAGCTCATTGATTTTGTCTGTCAGGTACGTGTTCAATTTTTCTATGTCCTCTGCTTCTGGTAGTTTACTGCGCTTATTAAAGTGACGTTCCTGCAGAGTCACCCTGGCCTGTTTAGTGACTGCCGTCGGCCAGTCGATTTCCATTAACTTCATCATTTCTTTCGCTTCGGTTTTCCCAATTGCAAGTCCATTATTCTTGTTTTTGGCTCGGATGGCGATTCCCCACTTCGCGTTAATCATCCTATTCAGATCAAATCCTAGCTTTACCGCATTACTCGGTGACAGGAGTTCTTCATTGTTGTCATCTTGGGCTGCAGTCATTAGGGTTGCTTTCACAAGAGTATCGAAGTGATCAGGATGTAGATATGCCCACATGGATTTGATCGCCAGTGGTTTAAGTTTTCGAAGGTTCAACAAAAGACGAGATACTAGACGGATAACTTGGGAAGTGTAGGTTCCTCTTTTCAAACGATTCCCTACGTTTTTATCAAGCCACTGATTCCCTAAGGCAACGATCAGAGGGTCTTGCTTGGCAACCATTGCTACCTCGTCATTCTTCATTATTGAAAACACTTCATCCACCAGTCGCTTGATTGCCGTTATTTGTATGCGTTCTGCGATGACATCAGACTGTGTTAGCAGTGATGTAGTACTTAAGAGTAGTAGGTTTGACAGGACAGACTGCCTGGTGTACTTTGAGTAATTTCTTCCTGATCCACGCCATGCATGATGGGCAGGGGCCATAGGCTTCGATATCCAGTTGATCGGTGGGCCTTCGATGTAGGATCACTTCACCTCTTCCTTTCCTTATCGTTTCAACGTTGAGAGTGTGGTTATGGCGTTCACGCAGTAATGCCAGCTGACGTTTCCGCTCTTTTCCAGTGTGGTTCAATATGTCGATAACTTCTTGTACAGTGCGATGTTTTCTGGTAACATGCTGTGCAAAATTAGACACCTTCTTGTGACAAAATGCACAGAAATTGTACGCGTTATACACTCGACTGCTCTTCTTTGCTTTTCCTAGTTTTGTCGTCATTGATGTCTCAATCCTCCTGATGTAAATGTTTGGTCTATTGACATCGCGCAGGAGACTACAATCTATATCTTCGTCAACCAGGTCGCCATCTGAATTTTCCTGATGAGCTGTTGCCTCCCTGTGTCTGGATTCTGGATCTGGAACTTTCAAGGGTCCGGTGACTGGGATACTCTCACTGCCGTCACCACTTTCGGAGGCTGACACAATCTCTGTCTCCTCACATGCCTTGGAACTTGTAACTTTTGGAGACTGTATGTTTTTTTTCTGAACATTTGGTTTGGTTGCATGCTCGATCTCCTCATCTGAAGATGATGTAGAGCTCGTTTCTGGCCTGTAATCGCTTTCCGTATCATCGTCAGTGAACAGGGGCGGTGAAGTACAATACTTTCTCTCCTGGCTGACTGATGTTGGTGGCTGTCGATTTCTAGATATCCTGGAACCTACGAAAAAACATCACATCTGTTTGTGTATTCCTACATGCAAAGCTTTTGGAAACTTGAGAGTACATCTATTATTCAAAGACAGGGAGAGTGAGAATGTGTATGCCACGAATTACATATTATACACGCTGTATCACAGGGTATCATCTGCCTACTGATACATACCGGCTGCCTCCGTCATGTCATCTGAAACACAGCCAGTATCAAGTAGATCAAACAACGCATCAGTTGGACCTGTAAAATAGAAGGGAACAATGAACTACAAAATAAAAACTAGAGAAAAGACATATTTGCAATGAGAAACATTTTCGTCAAAATAAAACTGTGTACATATTTCAAATTTTTCATGCAACACGTCATGCAGACAATGCCACAAACAGTTACCATAAAATATTGAAGCTGAACATTGACATCACAGTTCCATACCAGCTGCCAATAATGGAACACGTAGCTCCGGTTTCTCTGCAGACTCTGGCTCTGTTGGCTCCATTCCTTCTGTGTGCGACTGTGACTCTGCAGGCTCCATTCTCTATTCCTGTGCGACTGTGACTCTGCAGGCTCCATTCCCTCTGTCTGTGCCTCTGCTGGCTCCATTCCCTCTGTGTACGACTGTGACTCTGCAGGCTCCATTCCCTCTGTCTATGACTCTGCAGGCTCCATTCCCTCTGTGTGCGACTGAGACTCTGCAGGCTCCGTTCCCTCTGACTGTGACTCTGCAGGCTCCGTTCCCTCTGTGTGCGACTGTGAATCTGCAGGCTCCATTCCCTCTGTGTGCGACTGTGACTCTGCAGGCTCCATTCCCTCTGTCTGTGACTCTGCAGGCTCCGTTCCCTCTGTGTGCGACTGTGACTCTGCAGGCTCCATTCCCTCTGTGTGCGACTGTGACTCTGCAGGCTCCATTCCCTCTGTGTGCGACTGTGACTCTGCAGGCTCCATTCCCTCTGTGTGCGACTGTGCCTCTGCAGGCTCCATTCCCTCTGTCTGTGCCTCTGCAGGCTCCGTTCCCTCTGTGTGCGACTGTGACTCTGCTGGCTCCATTCCCTCTGTCTGTGACTCTGCAGGCTCCATTCCCTCTGTCTGTGACTCTGCAGGCTCCATTCCCTCTGTCTGTGCCTCTGCAGACTCTGAACCCATCATTTCTTCTGGAAGAGTTACAATTCTTGACTCATTATTGTAATATGTATCAAGTAATATGAGAATTCAATAGTCATACAACTTAGTCAAAGTTACCTTGTGCCCAGCAATAGTCGACCAGGAAGCATTGCTTGGTTCTCTCAAGTTTTTTGTTGGTTAGGTGCTCTATGAAACAGAACAAAATAACGTGTGATATTATTAAAATAGGCATTACTTGTTTCAACAACTTTCAAACACTATGCCCACGAGATTACCATGAAATATGACAGGACTTATATTAATTCAACATGAAAGTATACTTTTGACCTTAGTTATCTATACATGAAATGGTAGAAGACTTGGGACATGAACAAAAAAGATTGCTAATATTCTGTTGTTCACAGTGATCATCGCAGCCGGACCAGAACTTCTTAAATATTTTTAGTAGCAATACTCCAAGCAAGTGTGTATTTCATTAGTTATTATTAGTATTAAACAGAGAACAATAAATCCAAAATGTTGTCTATAGTGCCTAGTACTGCTAATCTTCTGAAAACATTGACTACCAGTACATGTAATTTGGTTTCTCTAGTGCAGTTGGAAAACAGAATGTGTATTCTGAGAATGACCATAAATCCTATCAAATGTAGTATGATCTCATTCTCAATAATATACTAGTAGCAATTACCTAATATTAATAGAACATGAATAACTCATTTCCCATGAGATAACAAAATTCGTATCATATAGTTATGAGACATTGCTCCTTCAACAATGTCTAACTCATTCACGAACAGTGGATTAATCGTTTCCACAGACATGTCATGAAAACAGAAGGGTTAGAAAACTTCTCTTAGTTCAGATGTAAACCTTAGTGTATTAAATATACCACATACCAAGGGCTTCATCCCTGATTTTTGTATCATCACAGGTAAATGGTTTCATTATATCGGTCTCCTTGATAGTTAGCCTACAAACCAGACCGAGATGATATGCAAACCTGAGCTTTAACTTCAAGATGTGATTTGAGAGAATTCCCCAATATGTCTCTTCATTATTCATTACAACATGTATCATGTTCAATCCAAAAACAAGTAGGTGAACTCCCTTAGCAGTTAGTTATACAGCGGCGACAGTATATTCACAACAAACAGCTGGACCAGGGAGATACTATTATCATGATTATACTGTTAAAGAGATGTGCAATGAACATTCATACTAGTATGTAGGTAAAACTGATGGGAAAACAGTACATACTCTGCATCATCGGCATGACAGTAGACCGTGTTGGAGTTTATGAGTTTCACCGGCCATGGTATCCGTATCCTGTTCATTGTGGCCCACACGATGATTCCTGGTGGTCCGATGTCATCTGTCAAAACTAAATAATTTGAAAAGGTAGTTTCAAACAAAATTGCTCTGCACTAGTACCAAACGAGTTCAAGGACAGACTACTCTGTATCTTGACATTTTGTACAAAAACCAACTTGACTCACTTTTGGCCTTCTTGACACATGTATTCCCTTCAATACGTTTCCTTTTCCGGCCATAATGTACCTGAAACCAATCAAAAGAGAAATACTTGTACATGTTTACTTCATCAGATGACCTCGAGGTGTGCGACAGTCATTGATGCCAATCCAAATATTTGGAAACAATGTTCTTACCTCAAGAGTTGTTCTTCAGATGACACAATTGTAGGGTGTACCTGCAAAAGCACAGACACATCTTTATTCACCTCACTTTTTAGTTTTTACGAACAATTCACCTCACTTTTCACGGACAACGCACCTCACAACTCACGGACAACTTATTTCAGATGTAGATCATATCTTCTTCAATTTCTTTCATTGCACCTCACTTTTCACGGACGGCTCACCCCACTATTCACGGACAGCTCACCCCACTTTTCACAGACAGCTCACCTTATTATCACAGTCACACTTCACTGTCAACAAACCACATTTCCTAAGCCACCTAACAGTTCAATTCTACTGCAGTTTCTGCGATTACACTGCAAACTATTGCTGAAAATGTCGAAGTGTGTCACTCGTAGTGAATATTGTTACAAGGTCAATTTAGATTTCAAGGTCTCTTTCTAGACTGAATTACGACCATATCTGACCATTAAATTGCACATACGGGTTAATAACCAAACGGTGAAAAATTACGGCATGATACCCAATTGACACACACAAAATTTCAAGTTGATTCGATTATCCAAAACAAAACTATGGAAAAAAGCTTGTTTCACTGACAGATGAATTTGACTTTAATATCTCCAATTAAATCCATTCTTACCTGAACCAGGGACCAATGAAAGAATGATCGGTCTGTGTATGCAATGTGCCCGATATCGAAATGAGCTTTTGTCGTAGATTTAATGCATCATTTCTGTGGTTTCATGATATATTTTGTACGCCGACCGACAACTGGTCCCTGATCAATCACTGCTCTGGTTATGCTAGTGACTACAAACCTACTCAACGACTACATAGATCTACATTCGGCGACCAAGTATTACTGTTGAATCCTATCACTGTATCACATCTATTTGGGTTGCATATATCGTGGGCAATCTGAGACATAGGCTGTGATTGTTTCGAAACTGGTCAGATGGTGCAGATAGCATGTGCTGATTGGACACGCCCATATGTGCCCAAAAGGGCATTTCATCCTACATGTGATCCATCATTTTCTTCAGATATGAATTTCTAGCAGCTTTCAAATTATGCATTCTGTTGGTAACAAACCAAAGAAAATAGCGCCAAACGCAGTAATAAGACGCCACGATCGATAAGTATATGTAGGTCGGTAGAAGGTTACCAAGCGATAAGGCCGCCAAAGCGATCAGGCCGCTTATTATCATACCCGTATGCACGAGTGTCATAATACTCATCATCCATCACTTAACCTGTAGTTTGATGGCGGCCTGATCACTTTGGCGGCCTTATCACCTGTACCCCCGGTAGACAGGTAGACTGTGACAAACGAGGCCTAAACGATCTAGAATAAGGCGACAGCATGAAAGTAATTGCATCTGCACGAGTAGCCGTTTCGATGACACAAACGATTTTAGGTCAATGACACTAAAGTAGTGGGCAATGAAAGAGTATAGAGACGGCAATTTCTGTATGGCTCGTAAGTAAGCGCCAAAACCAATTTCCAAAATGGCGGACTCCTCGAAAATTTCCAGCAAACGAACACGACTGCAGATATAGTTAGTTTCTGTGAGCTATCAGTGGTTGTCCGAGTGCCTGATTCACTTCCCCTGCTCCCTATTAAGACATTCACTCACAATTTGACTGACACTTACTGTTAAATATCGTTTTTTCTGCGGTTTTCACGAATCTTCACTGGCTGTTCCGGTTCGTTGTGGAAGTTGTGTACTGCGCATGCTCACGCATAAATTTACAGTATGTTGCTCATGCGCAATGGGCCTACCCAGTGATCGCTACTGTGGGGCCACCTAGTGAATAGAATCACGGGTATTGGCACAGACAACAGGTGGAGCCACGATCTGGTGTGCAATTTAATTTCTGTCCGTGGGACGGACGGACAAGCTTGTCCAATATATTTCTGGGGTGAAACTTGAAACTTTCACACGCAACCCAGAATAGCCAGATGTACGTGTTGGAATAGTTTAGTTGTGGGTTGCAACGCAAAACTTGCAATAATCCCCACAACTGGTGTCTGTACTGTAACTCAACCCGAAACTATGCTCTGGTGAGAGCGGACGGACGGACGACGGACGCAACGCCACGGCAATAGGTTATCGGACCAAAGGTCCGGTAACCTAAAAAGGCTATGATTTTTGGGCCCTTCAGTGGGCTCCAGACCCCCGGCCCAAATGTCCAACTTCTCTCCCACGAATTTAGTTCAGAATCAAACATGTTTAAATGTTTTGAATGCATGGTATAATTACCATGTATCATTCTCTTCCAACCTCAGTTGTTTTCAACGAATTATGTCCTTCAATTTTTAAACTTAATTTTAAACTTTGTGTTTGTTTGTTCACTGTGATTTTCATCAAGATTGCAGTCTTGTCACTTTCAAATCTACCACTCGAATTACACAATCAGGGAGCATCATACAATCAGCTGATTATGGATCTGATCTGCTGATGTCATAATCCGGAAAATATCCCCCTTTAAATTTTTGGTGTTAAATCTTACTTTGAAACATTTAGCCTGCAGTAGGACAGGACATTGCCCATGAATGGTGTCGTAAGGGTGGTCATTAACGTCAAAGGAAACCAGAGAGCCTCGTGAAAACACATTTGCCCGGTTTGGCGACCACACACCACCTCACATACTGCCAAGGCCGAGGATTGAACCTGCACGTAAACCGAATGCTGTGGTGAGAAGTCGGATCACATACCCGGACCAGATCCGGGTCCCCCAAAGTACATCCGAAATTCATAGTTGTTTCATACCCACTTACAAAAATCCACTTCCGATACGAACAAATTCACGGAATATACAAATGTAACAGAAATCGAAAAATAAACAATATTTGCATGTATGGTGAGGCCTGTTCACGTCAGACTCTGTGATATTCAGGACAGTATCTGTGATCGATATATCGCTTTGGTTTTGTGTGCCATGCACCTCGGAACTCTGTGACCAGAACTTGTCAAAATCTGTGTCCTCACTTGTATATTATATATTACATGATTACCGCACACATATTATGGTCACGAGCCACTGTGGACACCATAATGGGGTTATCTGCATTTCTGGAGATATCGTTGGTATGAATGAACTGACTTATATTTGTGATGGATTTCCTGTAAGGACACATTGGAATGCAAATTTGAATTTAGTGTAGTATTGGACAAGGAAATATTAGCCACAATTTTTAACAAATCCATAAAGACGTTTCTGACAAGAGATATTCCGTTTGGAGTATATATGTATAAGTATATATGGTATAGCAAGTACCTGAAGCAACACAGAATCTTGATTTTCTTCTCCTCAGACGATGTTGGTTTGGGGCAGCTATGACGCATTTCCTTGTTGTGTGTGGAAATACCACGGTGGATAGCAAGGAATGACTAGTTTCCGAATCTCGTTTCATTGAGAAATACATGGTTGCATATGAATAAAATCATTTGCAATTCTACTACTGATACGAGTTGTTTCTTTGAATCCTAGTGCACTCAGGACTTGATGCTCGTCCATACTGGTCGTACATGCGATGTCCAGAATTTCGTTTTACCAAATCCTCGACACGAAATAGATATGAACAAATTTTTATGTCGACCACAAACCACAACTCAAGATTGGGTATCGAGCACGATCCACGTAATTTCAATGGTTTCATACCACGTGCAATTTTGGTTCATATCTCGGCCGTTTCATAACAAACTTACATGAAATTTGGAATATATATTCTGTATACATCTATGAAGCTGACGCGAAGAGGAGATTGAAGATTTCATTGATAAATTAGAATATAAATGGAGTTGAATGTTGCTTGAATAAATGTAACTTACGTTGCGTACACGAAGCATTACAGGGTGTAGTTTCTTAACTGCAGTTAGTGCACATGTCCGTGATCAATAACCTACCCTTATATTTTATGTATCCCATCGATAATCATGTCAAATTGATGTGCAAATGTATATATCTATTGTGATCCCATGAAAATGGCTTGTGCCGCTGGTCAGTGAAGCGCTAAGTACAGATCAGCGGATTATTCGTATGGCAAATACCGTCAATGCTCAGCTGTCGAGAACGTTGTACTCAGGAGTGAGATGTTGTTGTGATTTTGGTTCTATATTGCATTTAAAAAATATTAGAGTCGCTGAATTCCTGATGTAGTTTGCGGTTGAGTTTACAAATGCCAACGGATATGCACGTTTTTAATGCGATTGACAATCAATTTGTTTTGCTCAGTGTATTTTCAATGCGGATGATATATAACATGCTATTTTGACCATCAAACTCCCATCAAGTGTTGAGGTAAATCCAAGAACACGCAGTAGGTTATTGTTCTATGATATGTAATCTAACCATAGTCAAGAAACTGTACCCCCAAAACGCTGTCAGTTTTCTATGTAAGTTACATTTGATTGGCGGTGTATAACGTTCAGGATCTGTATGAATATCAACTGGGTCTTCCATTTGGCCATGGGACAAGCCTTATAATCATGGATAGAACCTACGCAACAATTTTCAGAGCAATCCATCACCAAACTGCGGAGTTATAAGCCAAACAAAACTTACCAGAATTCTGCTGACAAGGCATGGATCCTGACTGATAAGCATCCTTAATCATTGTTAACGTTTCACGAAGACACTCACCTGTGTATCGTAGGGAAATAGTTCGAATTTGACTTTACATTCGGTACTCCACTTGTGTCCAGGAAGGAAAATCACTGTCCCATCGTGAAGGACTGACGCTCGGAACTTCGTGTCCATGGAAAGGTCGTTGCCTCGATTCACACTTGAAGTGAAAGTAATCAAATGAAAATGGGACCGAGCCAATCCAGGATGATGTTACACTCATTTGCTATGTTGAATAGTAATAGGCCTATACATGTTGTACATGACAATCTCTGGTAGCCAAATTTTGTTGGCAGGTAGAACAAGCCTCATTGTAATCTCCAGGCTCCCACTGAAGGACCTCATCTCTCCACGCCTGTGAGGAAACGTCCATACAAGTTCTTCAACAACTTTCAGTTGTTTTTATTTCACCATGGGCATTGTGAGCGACTGATGTTTGACTGTGTTGCACCATGTTGCACTACATACACTTTTCATCATGATGCCAATCTCTCCACATCTGTGAGGAAATATCCATAGATGTTCACGAACTCGCAATAGACGTGGAATCAGTACCCAGTATTAAGTATTCCGAGCAAACAAAGCAGGGTCCGTTATCCAATCTCATAGTCCGGGGACAGAAAGTCATATCAGGCATACGAAGTGAGAGAAAACAAAAATGACAGGGAAACTCATGAACCCCCGTAAATGGCCATTAGGAGGTGAAATCAGGTGTTCCGGAAAGAGTGAGCATTTCCTGCCCCACTAGTGGCACCCGTCATGAATTCCCCAAAAATAACATGAAAATAGATCTAGTTGCATGGCAGACATGGAGTTGCTGTATTTATCAACCAGATCATGATGACGTCCATAGAATTTCTTAAACGCAAGGTTTTTATTCCAATATTTCACTATGGACAGTGTGAGGTAATGATGTTTGACTGTTTCATACCATTTTGCACAATAAACAACTATAAGATGATAACATTTCTAACGTGAAAAGGTGTTCCAGTCAAAGACATCAAAGACATATTGGCATTCCGAAGGGTAAATGTCAGAAACTCAACTCTAAATATGGAATATTACGGCGGCTCATATATGACATAGTTCAGGTTTTTATTTAGGTTATTGAAAAAAATATCACAAGGGCTAAGAAAGGTTACCGGACAATAAGTATTTAAGATATTAGCAATTTTGCCCCGTGATCTTGAACATAAGCTCTTTGGATCATTTCTAGTAGGTCCACAATTGATTGATTTCTAAGCTGTAAAGTCGATAATAAGTGAGATATTAGCCATTATGTGCTCAGACCTTGAAAATGAGGTCAAAACTCAAGTTCAAGTTCATGAAAATATTCAGCATATATCATTTCCCATATGTTCGCAATTGATTCATAAGCTGTAAAGTTTTGACCTTGAAAATTGCGTCAAAGGTGGTAATAGATTGAAACTTACATTCCTTTATGTTCACTGTGGATTCCTAAGCTGTAAAGTCGATAATAAGTGAGATATTAGCAATTTTGTCCTGTGACCTTGAAAACTAGGTCAAAGGTCAAGTAACCTGAAAATATGTGTGGTCCCAAGGAGAGTTTATTAAATAATGTAATTGGCAGATAAATGCTTCCCCCATGAGGTAAACCATTTTCCCCACGAAGGAAATGTTTTCCCCGTGAGAAAAGCTATTTCCCTCGCGAGGTAAACGTTTTCCCCGTGAGGGAAACTATTTTGCCCACCTGGAAATGTTTCCCTGTTTAGTGTATTCTTCTGGACACCACCAAGAATATTTTTATCCTTAAAAAATCTAAATTATGTATGAGCCACCGTAGAATATGTATATAACAGTGTAAAAGCAAATATGCAACTTTTCTATCGTGACTTATGAGAACTGCAAACCCAATACAAATAGAAAATCATATCCGAAAAAATGCCATTCACTTTCGCAGCTCAGAAAGAATCACAAACCATATCATATCTAGGCCTAGGGCCATTTTCCACAAGAGGCAGTTTATCTGCACCCTCCTGCCAACATAGGTTTCATCAGATTTCTATGAACTATGATATATGAGAAGAAAATTCAAGAACATTAACCTCTAAAAAAAGTGTCCGAACGACCTCAAAATCCAAGATGGCCGCCGCGACCCCGCCTTATTTCACGCTTTTCGTCATAAATCCCCATAGACTCGGTTATATGATACCTAGAGTCGTCATTTTCATGTCATATGATAGATATTGATGAACACTACACACTACAGGCCCTATTTTAGCTCGCCTCCTCATAATTTTCAATATAAGGACAAAATATCCCCAAAAATAAACCCAAAACCATCAAAATCGGTCATTTATTAGGATCTATGGGTTTCTTTGTCAGTCTGTTTTTTTATTGAGGGAGGGGAATGCTTGTTGAAATGTGATCGTAATAATTACTCTCTTCCCATGATAAATCATTTTTGATTTAGCCAAAGTGAGTGGGGACAAATAGTGGATAAAACATGATTAACTTTCCAAAAATCTGGTCCAGTTTTTGGTGAATAAAACCCCCCAATGTTTGTGATCCAACACTCAGACATTTATTCAATTATCACAAATTTTTATGGACAAAAGTTTCTGGAAGAATGTATTCTTGTGTCAATAATTTGCAATCATACTGAAATGTATTTTATAACAAACAATTGATTACAACCAGGCCAAGCAACCTTCCGAGCACATGGTATAATAACACTACAACGGTAACACAAAAATGAGCCACACAACCTGATTTCAAAGAGTTCAAAGAGGTCAAGGCAAACTCCGGGTGCGTGTACCAGCGGGATTGTTCAGCAGATCTAACCATCTTCATCTGACGAATCACTTTCAGTTTGGTGAAGTTCACTTCTGTTCTCGCACGCAGTTTTCTGGCACCCACAGACACCGGTGCAGGGTAATCCATTTCGCCGGCAATTGCATCGGTTCGTGCTGCATGTTGTACATTTGCAACCGATGCAGTTCAGCACAGATTGAGGTGCTGGATCTACAGTGAGCCAAACAATCTGTACGTCATCAGCCGTGACTTTCCATCCATGATCGTTTGGACTAGGAATGTTCGGGTTTGCGACCAAGCACCTTTTCCAGATTGCTGCCTGGTAGTTGGCCCTATGGATGTGGAGACCCGTTGCATCCTTGCAGGGAGGGACCTTGCAGGGATCATCAGTTTTGCCGAACATGTCTACCCTCACCTCGTTGATATTTTCTTTGCCATTTTTTCCATATATGGAACAGACTGCTGCTTCAGCACCTCGGACGACGTCTGCACTCATTTCAAAGGTTGTTCCAAGTTGTTTCATAATGTTCCGAAATGTCTCATTTGTCTTGAGTAGCTTGAGTCCCATCACTTTTCCACGTCCAGCAAATGGACTGGTTGTATCGCTCCCACTAAATGCATGATATCCAGGCAAAGCATCGCAGATGTCTGGGCCAAGTTTTTCTGCAATGGCACTGATGTCCATGAACTCTGCACGGAGCTTTGTACCAGTCTGCAGAATCAGCTTCGCAGTAATTCTGCTGGCTGCGAACAAGGCCAGTATGGCAACGTCAGTGTCTGGTGACCTGATGATGATGGTCTCGGCCCCCATATTAGCCGCATGCAAGGCATGTAGGATCACCCTCGTGTCTGCTTCTTCGTGATTACAGGAGAGTTCTGGGACAGGCAGCTTTTCAATTGCGGCGCGCTCCCTGTACTTTCAAGCAAACACATTTGTCACATGTTGTGACCATCAGTTGACGATTTTTCAGCCGGTTGATGTATTCTGGCTGTGTCCATTCATCAAGTAAGAACTTGGCCAACTCTGCTTTGAACCGCCCACTTTGCAGTGCCTTCTTGTACTGGTGATCAATTCTTTGGTTTCTCGACCCAATGTGAGTCTCCAGAGTGCCCACCGAACTTGCTCGTCTGCTTCTCTCAATCTGTTTTATTGAAACTTCACGGTACGTGTCTACCACCCAGTCGATTCGGCCATCTTCTGCTGTTCCCTTTATGATAATGTTGAAGATCATTGATGCCAAGTCAGCATAAGTCGCTAGATCAACTGCTTTCAATGACTGCATGATGACCATTGCATCAACTATCTGTGTTGCTTCCTGAGGGACATCAGCTGGGGGTTCAACACCAGTTTTTAGAGCGTTGAGCAGGGATGCCTTTACTGTCTTCACTGGGAGACCATCTGGTGTTGCAATTGCTAGAGGTAGTGAGCCAAGAGGATATTTTAGAAGTTCATCCAGTGGGAGACTTCTACTCTGCCCAATAACCAGCAAGCGTCCAAAGAGGTCTCTAGTAGTCTTGATCACGGCAAGCTTTCCCGGTGCTGTTTGGTTTGGTTTCTTGGATAGAGACGCAAATGTCTGCAGTTTCATCTTGGGCAATGTGGCATGGAAATCAACAGTTCCGTCCTTGCTGAGTCGTTCTTGGACAAACTTAGCTGCTTGGATTCCACCCTTTTCATGAGCCATCAACAGATCTGATGCGAGTTCATCAGGGGCTATTCGTCCGAAAGACAGGTGACACAGTACATCGTCCTTTGTGAATGGATTTATCCAGTTAGTGATGCAGTTGGAGATGCTTTGCACCATTGCTTCATCTTCTCGTACTCGTTTCGCACTGGAATCTTTGTGAGTGAACTCAGTGTCTTTGCGCCTGTCATGTCCAGCAAGTTCATGGCATTGACGCAGGAACTCTGCTCGATCAGCTCTGATTATTGCCCACTTGAAAACGGCACCTCTGTTGAGACTGATACCGATAATTCCTCCAGATGTTTTGGTGTCTCTGTTCATCGTGACCTCTATGGTTTGATCCTGTGGTATTCTGCCGAAGGTGTTGTTGTTTGATCGTTGGATGGCAAACTCACCATTCGCCAGCTGACGTTCAACATCGGGATGGGATGTAGCGAGTCCACTCATCTCTGTGATGTATACAGGGAGATACCGTGCATAATTAGTGCGATCATATGCACAGAAGTATGGCATCATCTCACGCATCATCTGAAGTTCCCAGTTAGCTTCTCTTGTAGAACGAATGAATCGGAGGAGCAGTAGAGCCATGTCAATGTAAGATGACCAAAACTGGCCATTTTGTCCAAGCAATTGACAGAACGACTGGTAGTGTACTCGCACTTGGTGCAATGGCTGAGACTCAATTAGATCTCGCATGGCAGCAGAATCCATACTCTGTCGCACGTGGTCGACCAGTGGAACCAGTGGACCCAAGTCCAGGGGAGAATTCGACTCATCATTCCAATCCAAGAAAGCGTCCCAACGTAACCGCTGCATAGCCTCAACAACCAGTTTATGGGCACGAAGAGCACGGTTATACTGCTTACCGTCAAGTGCAGAATCAACTGAGCCAGACGCCAGCACACCAGACTCTATCAGCACATCCCTAAGTCCAGCACTGCCAAACCTCCGACCAAGCACAGAGAGGTAGTTAGTAATAACATGGAAAGCCCCCATTCGTAGAACAACACGCTTCATATCTTCATCACGTGAAGAAGATCTCACTTCTAATGCCTTGGCATAGACTGCCTGATCTAGAACAATTGTTATGCCTGGTTTGTTTTCAAGATGTGGTGTGACTTCATTGATTTTGTCTGAAAGTTCAATTGATTTCTTCATCAAGGTATACACCACATCCAGTGATGTTGGTGTGTCATTGATTACTGGCAGATACCCAATATTATGAGCAGGTGGTATAGGAGCATCTTTGCGCAGCTGAATGTTGAACCCGTTCCATCCAGGGATCAGCTGCTGATCACCTGATTGTGGAATCTTGAGATCTGATGTAAGTCTTGCCAAGAACCACGCAACATCAGTCAGCTTGGCTTTTCTGGACATCTCTAGCTCAGAGCTTGTGACCACATCTGCTGGACTTTGCATTCTCTCAGGACCACATCGGTTGGTAGACCTGTAACATACATGTATAACAATGGCCAAACGTGTGTAAAACAAAAAAATGTGATTGGAAAAAAGTTGGACATGCCATCAGACAATATTCCAAAACATACACATATCATTATATCAGCACTGTACCTGTATTCCAAAAGTTGTGGATTCTGAGGTTCAACAGATCGACTACATTTTCTGCGAGTTGACTGTTGCTGAGTTGATAGTTGTTCACAGTATGGTACTGCTGGTTGTATCACGATTCCATTGGTGCAGTGTGTGGTGTTTTTCCCAGACAATGTCTCCTCATTGATATCATTGTTGTCCCAAACGAGAACGACTGGAATACGTGGCACAAGGTTTGAAGGAATGGAGTCGGCAGCCTGGTTCATGCGGTGTGTTGTCAAAGCTGTTTCGACCTCCTGGAGTTTGCTTTTCGATATGCAATGTCCGAATCCATTCAGAAGGTCGACAATTTGCATGCTCCCTGTCAGATGATGTGCACTTATGGCAAGAGATATGTTCTTCGGTGTTCATACTCGTCCACATCGCGCTGTATAAACGATGTCCTGAGCGATTGCTATAATTTTCAAATGAAGACTGTCTCGGACTTGAACGCGCCGATCCAAGGAAATGTTCTCGATGTCACGGTCGTCCTGCATCGCCCAAGCCAAGAAGTTGTATAGTGTCACAGGGACATAGCTTTCTGCAGCATCTTGTGTGATGTGTCCTGGTAGTGGTGGCCAAGGCATGTCAACATGGTCAACAAGTTCGGTGATTGCCTTCTTCGTCAGCTGGGAAGCATGGTAAACGTTCTTGACGTCTTGTGTGCTTTCTGGCTCTGCTGGTATTGTGATATCAAATTCTTCGTCATCATCCTGCTCTCCTGGTATACCTGTACTACTTTCTACGAACATTCCTACTGGAGCCTCATTAGAGAATATCAGTTCACATCCACGGCGAGACTTAGGATACCAAAATGAAAGTTTGTTTCCAAACTTGGCCACTAAGCGCTTCTTTAGTTTTTCTTTCCTGTAGTCTGGTTGATCGACTCCATTTTCTTTGAGGATGCTGATGAAAGTTCTCAAAACTTCTGAGATTGGCAGGACATCATAACCATGGATTACACAATCCTCGATGTGATTTGCCAGCTTTTCAAAGCTGACATCGTATGGGTCATCATATTGCATCTGAGTTTGCTTCCTGTTGGTGCAACGTTGGTGAGTGTAAGTGCTGCGGCAGCTCCTATGAATCATGATATCTCCAGCTATAGCATCTGTGCCACCACGCCCGCCACCACCTAACTCAAGGAGAAGTTTTGTGTCCCCTCGTTTCTCAGCAGCCTCACGCAATGTTATCACTGCGGCGTCCAGAGTCAGCGGATGTACGGGTTCATTCCGTCGTCTGTCTCCTGCCAGTTTCTTATCAACTTGACAAATGGCACATTTGGATTTGTCCATTGTAGGGGTTGAAGCACGAGTTGCAGGCTCAGAGGGGCCAACGTTCTCCTGTTTTGGTATTTTGGCACAAGGGCCTGTCGAATCTGTCTGGAGTCTTGCATGTTCGGCCAGCCGGATACTCTTTTCGAGGTTGTACACGGCATAACAATTATGATGCTTGACCAAGTCAGTAACTTGGACTGGCAAATCATTTTTGCCACTTATGTATTCAGAGAGTTTTCTGTAGATGGAGTCTCCCCTCCTTTTGGCAGCTTTGCAAAATGTTGCCCATGATGCAGGGGAGAATTTCTCTAGCTTTCCAGTTGATGTGGAATAGCCATGACAGAGGCATTTCTGCCAGTTTATTTCAGCCGTGTTATCAGCCATTTTTCCATTTGTCACTACATTTTTCAAATTGACATATCATTTCATGCCATATATTTGTGAGGCAATCACCTTCCCGAATAAACAAAACCATAATACAACCCGAAACCATGGAAACGTTCAGAATAGATGGAAGAGCAAACTCAAACTTGTCCACATGACTTGGGAATCACGTCTCTAGGTATCATAGAAACAAAACCAATAGGGTACAATAACACCATAGCAACCATGGAATAAAACATCCCGAAACCATGGAGACATTCAGAATCTATAGAAGGAAGGGCAAACACACAAGCTTTAATTAAAATGAATTCATAATACTGCATATCAAATGGAAATCGTGTTGCCCAGTATCAGGCCTATGTGTCCCAGCCAGCCACCCAAACAAAACTACATGTGCACATAGATAATCATGTTTGATGCACTTTTTGTTCCACTTACTTTGGCTAAATCAAAATTAAGTTATCAACGGAAGAGAGTAGTTATTGTGATTGCATTCCAGGGTGCATTTCCGTCTCTCAATATGAAAAATAAGACAACAGTAGTTGTAGTTCTTAATAAGTAACCGATTTAGATGATTTGGGGTTGATTTTTAGAGAAATTTTGTCCTTATATTAGAAATTATGAGGAGGCGAGCTAAGATATGGCCTGTAGATTATGGTAGTGCTCATCAATACCTATCATATGATCACGTCTCTAAGTCTCACGTCTCTAAGTATCATAGAACCGAGTTTATGGGGATTTACGACGAAAACTGCGAAATCAGGGGGGTTGCGGCGGCCATCTTAGATTTTGAAGTCGTTCGGACACTTTTATCAGAGGTTAATGTTTTTACATTTTTTTCTAACATATCATAGAACATAAAACAATCGTCAAACCTATGTTGGCAGGGGGGTGCAGATAACTCTCAGAATATGCTTTGTTTCAGGAATGGCCCCAGGCCTAATCCTGCTGCATATAACATTCGTGGCATCGCTGAAGTCATGTGTCATCTAATTTCTCTGAAGAGACCTATACATAATTTATCTAGATAACTTCGATATAAACTTTTCCAATCAATGTGAATGTCATATGTGAAGGTCTTAGTAAACACAATGTACCCACAAAGGATTGATAATAATTGGATACAGTGAAATATAGTTCGGTGACACATTTGTGATCATAATTATGGCCATGTGCGTGTTGTTGCCATTCTTGGACAAAAACAAGTCAGGCGTATTTTATGAGAATAGTAGATGATGAAAAAATACCATAAATTGTCTGCGCTGTTAACCGATTCAAGATTAAATTCGTCATCTGTTTAGAATATCCTTACCATCAGAATCCACCCGAAACTGTTTAACACTTGATTCTGTTCATCATGTAAAACAAAATAAAGGTTTATTTAGCGAAAAATCAATTTTGCTATGAGTATTTGCCAGTTAGAGTCATGACGAAAACTCACAAAGCTTTCTATCTTCTTCAGGGCAAAATTCACGAAAACAACCATCTGCTCGTTCGGGTCGTACACAGGCCTGACCCCAGGGTTGTAACCAATCAGCAGGTCATTGTACAGCCGTGTCTCAGGGGTAGGAGCTAAGAGTCGTATATACTTTGACATATTTATACTTTGATATAGGATATACTTTGACATATTTTGTCACAAATCAAACTGTGACAGGAGTGTTTTTTTTTTTAGAATAGAATGTTTTTCAGCAATGTCTGAAAATGTGAAGCGAAATATACAATTTCGCAGAAACAACTAGTAGAAACATCTACAGTAGAAACAACTTTAGAACGACTTTACAACTACATTATGAACAACAACAGTAGAAACAACAACTACAGTAGAAACAACTTTGCAGTAGGAACAACTACAGTAGAAACAACTTTAGTACACTTTTAGTAGAAACAACTACATTTACCACACTGTCTGCCCCTGATGACGCCAGTGTGTCTTTTGATAAGGTATTTGGTCGGGCTTTGTTTCTGTTGCAAAATGTTGTATTTTACGTTTGTTATTGTAATCATCAAAACCTGGCTGTATTGGTGGTAATAGATTGATACACGTAGTTACTTACATACACAAATAAAACACAACACAAGCGAATCTAATAATACCCTGTGTTTGGTTAAATTATTTATAAAAACTTATATTGACACTATTTACTGTATTTATGAAGGTGTTCGTTTGATTTACTCATAATCACATTTGTTAGTGAATCAAGGATATTATACTAACTTGAAACAACAGAATTTCCCAAGACAACGGATGCCACACAAAGCCAGACTGTATTCGACATGTTGAGTAATCTTCAAGCAATGACAGCAATATTCTATCCCCAGTCTATATTGTTTTCCATATGAGTGACATAGTGTTAATCACCAACAACATCTGAAAAGATGGAATAAACCAGGTCGTCTTGCTCAGGCCGAGTTTTATAGTCAGGTAAGCATATGTGATGTGATGGGTATGTGATTGATCGTCAGCAGAGTAACAGAAAACGATTACTAGAATTGTAGTGACAACAAGAAAGACTAAAATATTGGTAGCGATATACGATTCATGTACCTAAGCAAATTTACTCTAGTTCCAATTAACTACATGCAGTCTTGTTTCCTTTATGTAGTAATTTTAGCGACTGTAACTCCCGTCCCTCCCGCGCACTACACATTTCCACAACAAACACTCATTCTACATGACTTACATACAGGACAGGTACATACTATACGATCACAAGCATAAACTCCATGTAGTCATGGTTACACACACAGGTCAAACCACGCACCTGCGGCCCCGCTAGTTCAGTACACTCGGCCCCGTTTACTCGACCTTGACCTTTACATGCACTGACTTCTAAACATAGGACTTGACACACATACTCCACACATCACGTGCACAGATACAGGCATTACAAGTATTGACACGAACCGGGGAAACCCACTTTCCCGGTGACATCAGCGCATTGCACCACACATTCAACCTATCACAACACCGCTTACACTTGGCGGGAAATTACACAGACACCTGATCCCTCGGCCCCAATTATTTGCGCAGTTGAGTAGAAGTGATCAATGTAAACGGTCGCATTGTATATTGTACCAAGAAGAACGGCCGTGATCACATAAAGGAATATAAAAGCTGATATAACGTGGATGTATAAACTGTCATATATATATAAAGGACTATATTAGGATATTCGACTGGGAAATCACCGACGTAGGTGTGAGCGGCCCCGATTGTGGTGTGATTGATCATCAGACGTTATCGCCACAATAAACAGTTTGAATTGAACTGCCGGCTTGTTGGTCTGTAGCACAACATCACAGACATTCGGCCTGATACGGGCCAGTGAACCGTATTCTTCACATTGGCGCCGTAGACCAGGATCTGAGCTAGTCTCGGATCTTCGACCCAGACCTGACCGGCATTGATGGCATTGGCCCCGGGAGCCTCCCGCGGTGAGCCACTCGACCCCACGGATGATGAAGTGACGATCAATCCGAATCCGGCCTTCCGACCTTCCGGCCCTCGCTCAGTTGCCATGAGCGATACAGTTCCACTGTCGCAGGAGCAACAACCGTCCGGCCTTTTCGACTCCATCGGCGACCATTCGTCCCTGAGATCGTTTTCGCCGCCTACCGACCTGGTGCAGGAGTTCCTAGACGAAGACCCGCTCGCGCCGTCACATACAGTAAGTGACATTCTGCGTGCACACGCTAGAGCGTACTCGGCCACGCCGGCTAGAGCGACCCAGAAAAGTGACTTTGCCGACAGAAACTATACGCGCTCACGTCAAAGAGCGAGCGTAGATCGTGATATCGACCCAGAACAATTAGCAGTGAACGTTCGGCCGGTAACCATAGACACGTCAATGGTTACGCACCCACCAAGTAACTCTCGGATACGACAGTGGGTTTGTCAGTCTGACAATGTTCCGGAATCGACCCCGCCGGACGCTTATTCGGCCAATCGACCCCTGGCGCCGTCCATGACGCCGAGACAACACGACCCCGCGCCAGAAATGTACTCACGCATACCGACCGAGCCTATGGTGGTAGAGTACACACGACCCAGCCAGACGGGAGCGACATCCGAAGACATCCTGGCGACGACCGCTACCCGGATCGCGACGCCGCTACGACAACAACGACCCAGCGACACGATGACGGAATCTCGCGCCACCATGCGACAAGCGCGACCCCGACAAGCACCCTCGACATCAAGTCGCCGACCCTGCGACCCCGACACGCCGACTTCCGACACACGCGCTCCCGCGCCGACCACGCACCGACCATCGCCGACTACCGGAGAACAACCGCGCTTTGATCCGTCGCAAGATCAAGTTGTGTCTGCTCCGGCAGAAAGTGTTGTGCCAATGATCGGACCTCCGATCTCACAATCAGTCGGAAACACCAACGGATATGGTGTACCGCCAGTCGGATACCCTGGCGCAACAAGCGGTGTTCCAAATGGAGTAGCTGTCGGATACTATTCACCGCATGTCGGCTACGCGAACCCACCGCCTGGATATGGTGGCGTTCCCAGCGTGATAGCTGACACCGGCTATCATGGTGCACAACCCGGATTAGTGTACCATGGTGTATGCCCAGATGGATCGGTATACCGATATCCACCACCGGCTGTATTCCCACCCTCAGTCGGGATACCATGGGTGATGCCTCCATACAGTCAACCGGCCCCCGCTGCACAAGCACCACACGACCCCAGTCACACGACGGCACCACCCGCCGCATCGCTCGCCGTCTCCGCGACGACAGCACCGACCGCCCCCGCTAACGCGACCCCGATCGACCCAGATACGACGGCTCCGGCGACTTCGGCTGTTCCGACTTCAACGGCCACTGCAGCGACTACACCAGTTGCGGTGAGTGTTGACACGCCCACGCCACAGAGACTCACGTCTGAGCCCCAAACGTTGGCTACGGCTAAAATGGCTCAATGGCGTGCGACCTTCAAGGAGGGCAATCTCACTCAATACATTCGGAGTTTCGAACAATTCACTGCGGCTTTTACTTACTCCGACCTCAACAAGACGACGACCTTCCGGAGCACGCTCCGCGGCCGCGCTGAAGCGCTAGCCCTAAATATCCCAGTTGCGACTCCCTGGGGAGAGTTCCGTCGCCAACTCCTAGAGGGCTGGGAACCCGAGCCCCGTCGACAGTCCAAACGGGACGATTTCCCGTTCCTCAAGCGGGAACGAAAAGAGGACGCGGAACACTACATGGAGCGACTCCAAGCCCTGGCGGAGCAAGTGTTCGATGACGTTACGCCAACGTCGCGGCAACGAACTGTAATTGCACAATTCGTGAACGGCCAACCCGACCCCATTGCCGATAAACTGTGTGCCCTCACTTTTAACAGTTACAGTGAGGCACTGACGGCCGTTCTCAAGGTAGAGAGTCGTCAGCAGAGGAGAGCCAGAGATCGACATCGAGGCACACGACGTGCTGACATTTCCGCAAGCGGATACGCGGAAGACGACCCTGTCAATGAAGAACTGTCCTGTGCCATGGGACAAGTTACTCAGGGGGAAACACTAACCCCAGAGCAAATTGCGGCCTACTACGACCCCGCGGACAGTGACACTACCGGCCTACAAGGTTGCGACGAACACTCAGTGCCGACCAGCTCACGCGAGTGGGTGGCTGAAGCTTTCCAGTGCGTCCTTAGTGACGAGAATGGACTATGCGAGGAAACGGCTATCTTTTCTGTCCTGCGAACAACGGCCCCGATGAAAGGTGATCGACCCCCGCAGCCCGGACGACCCATGGTTTGCTTCTTTTGCAAGAAGCCCGGCCATCGCTGGATGCGGTGCTTTCGGCTTAAGGATGTGCTAGTACGAAACGGCATGAAACCGCTAGCATTTCGGCCTAATGGTCCCGGTACTGACAGAAGGACAGCTCAAGTGTTGTCAGTACCTAACCAAACCGGTAACCAAACTAAACCGGCCCCACCAACACCTCCGACCCCGTCGTCAAACCAGTAGGGGAAGGTGCTGAGGAGCAAGGACCTTCCAGACAACAGGACAACGTTCCCCGCTCCACATCTGCGGTTGTCACGACTACTGTACCGGTAACGACACCAATAACGACCCCGCAGCCGGCCCAGCCCACACCTCAGCTCCTTGAAGGGATGTGTACAAAATGTCAAGCTCCGGCCCCGAAATCGGCCTCTTTTCATGAAGGGGTGTCCGCACCGCGGCCACAGCGACCACCACGTGGAAACCGTCATCCTGAAGGGGTGTCACCCCCGACCGCCAACGGCACCGGAACGGACAGCATGTCCGAGATTGAGTGGATCTCCGACGACGGAGGATTCTACGCTTTTCCGAGTGGACCGGAATCCAAACTGCCGCCTCTGCACACACTCTTCCGGCCACCGATAGACGACCCCGAAATTCCGGCTGTCATCAACAACTCCAGCGCCACCAATCACAAATGCTGGAAGTTGCCGGTACACGTCGGAAACAAGACGATAAAGGCTGTACTCGACTCCGGAGCGCAGATCTCCCTGCTCCGACGCGATCAGCTACGTCACGTCCCCGCTGACCAGCGACATTTGCGGTCTACTTCGGCTATTATTCGTGACGTCACTGGACAGTCGAGCCCGATCGACTGATCGACCTCTCAATACAGGTCGGAACTAACCATATGGTCGTAACCTTTTGTGTGGCTGACATACATGACGACATGATTCTCGGCATGAACTTTTTTCGGCAAGCTCACGCTGTAGTGAATTACGGTGAAGGGACGATACAGGTACACAAAGAAATCCTGTTCGCACATAAAGACATTGAGGCCAATGTTGTCAGAATGGCCGTGCGACGAGCTGTCACCGTCCCCGCACGCAGCGAAGCAATAGTGAAGCTGGTCCCGACTTCCCGAGTTCGAGTTCGACAACACCCGAGGATAGTCCAGCCACTTACGACCTTTCCCGAGGAAACCGACCTCATCATGGGGAGAACACTTACGACCCTGAATCGGCAGTGCGTAAAGGTGTCGGTAGTCAATCCAGCAGATACCGGCATTACGCTCACCCGTTCCGACCCTGTCGCCATAGCAAGCCCTGTCGAAAGTGTCGTCGGAGCTCTGCCACGACCCGGAGAGGAGCCCGACCCGGCCACGGTAGACGCCAGTCATTACCGCGACCTACCGCCACATCTACAAGAAATGGTGGATCGCGCCGGACTAGCGCCGGAACAACATCGGCGTTGCGCCAACCTGGTTCACCAATACCAGGACACATTCATGCACCCAGACGGCCAACTGGGACGGACCCAAGTCGTCCAGCATAGAATCGACACCGGCAACTCGGCCCCGATTCGACAACGACAGCGACGCGTCCCTCAGGCGCAGCAAAGCATCATCGACGAGGAGATCGACAAGATGCTCCGCTTGGGGTGTATTGAGCCGTCAGATTCGCCCTGGAGTGCACAGGTAGTGCTCGTGCGGAAGAAGAACGGACAAGTACGCTTCTGTGTCGACTATCGGCTCCTGAATGACGTCACCCGCAAGGACTCGTATCCCTTGCCCAACATTCAGGACACTCATGACGCCCTGGCAGGCGCCAACTACTTCTCGGCCCTAGACCTGGCCTCCGGCTACTGGCAGGTCGAAGTCGACCCCAGCGATAGACCCAAGACTGCCTTCGCCACAAGGAAGGGACTTTACCAGTTTAAGGTCATGCCATTCGGCCTTAGCAACGCCCCGGCAACCTTCGAACGGCTTATGGAAACCATACTCCGTGGTTACTTGTGGACCCGGTGTATGTGCTATCTCGACGACGTGATAGCTTACGGCAGAACATTCGATCAGGCACTCGCAAACCTGGAAGCGGTCCTGGATCGGATCAGATCGGCAGGCCTGAAACTACAGCCCAAGAAGTGTGAGTTGTTCCAACGGGAAATCTTGTACTTAGGGTTCATAGTGAGCGGCCAAGGAATCCGAGTCGACCCCAACAAAGTTAAAGCCATCAGAGAATGGCCGACCCCGTGCGAGATCACCGACGTCAGGGCTTTCCTTGGTTTCGCCAACTACCACAGGCGATTCATCAAGGACTACGCTGAGATCGCTGAACCTCTCGTAGCGCTTACCCGAGGTGAATGCCACTTCACTTGGGGACCGGCCCAGCTTTGGGGACGAGCTTTCCAGCGACTCCGCGACGCCCTCATCAAGGCGCCCAAGCTCGCTCATCCGACCCAGAATCCGGAGGACTACTTCATCCTCGACACGGATGCAAGCGGCTTTGCTGTAGGAGGAGCCCTCTCGCAAAGGGTTAACGGGAAGGAGATCCCCATCGGGTTCGCCAGCAAGACCCTTTCCCGGACCCAGCGGAACTATTGCACCACCTATCGGGAACTACTGGCAGTAGTTGAGATGGTGCAACACTATCGGCACTACCTCTGGGGTAGGAAATTCCTCCTCCGGACCGACCATAGCTCGCTAAGGTGGCTGAAAAACTACAGCGACGCCGACGGCATGCTCGCTAGGTGGCTCGCCAAGCTACAGCAGTATGACTTTCGGATAGAGCATCGACCCGGAAAACTACACGGTAACGCCGACGGCTTGTCACGGTGCCACAGTTGCAAACACCAGGACTGTCCCGGACGACTCGTCACACCTCCGACCGACCCAGAAACAAGTTCCGGAGAACTTCCAGTTCGTCGGATAACTGTTGTTCCGACCCAGACAAGGGCAGACCTCCTGGACAGTGATTCGATAACATCACCGGTCTTGCCCCAGCTAGTTTCGGCACGCCAAGTTGTTCGAGTCCGTGCTTTGGACGCCACACTTGATGGACAAAAGTGGCTTTCGGACTATTCGACCCAGGACATTGTCGCGGCACAGCAAGCCGACCCCAGCGTCGGAAAAGTGCGGCAATGGATGTTAGCCGGCACCAAGCCCGACTCTAGAGAAGTCGCCCGCCAAGGAGAGGAGGTAAAGACACTTGTTTCCCGCTGGAACCTCCTGGCGCTACAAGACGGAGTGCTGGTTCGACATATAAAACCCGACCCTGCTGGACGGCCCGTGGTGCAAACCGTGCTCCCCGTAGCACTCAGGACACAAGTTCTGCACCAACTACACGACCTCAAGATTGTCGGACATCTCGGCATACAGCGTACCATCGAGAGAGTCAGGCGCCGATTCTACTGGCCCGGCTTGGCGCTGGACGTCGCCCGCTGGTGTGCCTGCTGCCCGCAATGTGTGACCCGTAAGGGTAAACCGGCCCCAAAAAGATCGCCCCTGACACAGCTACCGACAGGAGCGCCGTTCGACAGAATAGCGATGGACATCCTCGACACCCACAAGATCACGGGAAGAGGCCATCGGTATGTACTAGTCGTGTCGGACTACTTTACGAAGTACACTGACGCTTTTCCGCTACGGCGACATACGGCCAAAAATGTTGCCGACACCCTGGTGAATCGGTGGATAGTCTACCACGGTGTCCCCAAAGCGGTCCATAGCGATCAAGGTACTGAGTTTGAGTCATCCCTGTTCCGGCATGTTGTGCGTCTACTGGGCGCTAAGAAGATTCGTACGACCCCATACCGACCCCAGAGCAACGGCCAGGTTGAGCGATTCAACAGGACATTGCTCAACATGCTGAGTGCGTTCGTCAGCGATCGTGGAAACGATTGGGACTTGCACCTGCCATATGTGTTAATGGCCTATCGAACCTCAGTACACTCGTCCACGGGATGCACCCCGCATCTGATGGTGTATGGACATGAGTGTAACCTGCCAGTCGACCTCATGTTTCCGACCTACGACCCCGAGCCTCTACCTCCGTGTGGTCCGGAGTATGTGGAGTATTTGCGGCAAGCCATCAGGACGGCCCACGGTTTCGCCCAAGACCATCTCGCAAAAGCGGCAATTCGGCAAAAGATGGGTTATGACGCCCACGCGAAACCACGACCCCAGTTTCAACCAGGCGAACTGGTCCGGTATTATTATCTGCCACTCACGCAGAATAATAAGTTCGCTCGGCCCTGGACTGGTCCCTGGAGGATCATCGACCGTGTAACCGAGGTGGATTACCGAATCGCCCTGGTTTCCAACCCTCGGAACACTCGTGTTGTTCATCTGGATGTGCTCAAGCCATACGAAGGTGACAACCAAGCGGCCCACATCTACTCCGACCCTGTACGACCCACGTCGTCGTCAAGTAAGTCCGACCCAGAACAGTCACCCGACCCCATGGGACTTCTCAAGGAGTTCTATTACCCTTGGGAGGTAACAGTCCAAGATCGGCATACTGATTCAGACCAAACAGCAGAGTCTGATTCGCAAACGACCCAGAATCGCCAACCGCGATCTCCGACCTCATCCGGCTCAAGTCGACATCGGCAACGGAAAAGATCACACAGATCAAGTTCCGACACTCCAAAACCGGCACGCAAGACGCGCAGGCAAAAGCCTGTGGTATCTTCCGACCCTGAGACAAGCGAGGCTACGCCCCCGCCTGCACGACCAAATCGACCCAGACGCAACGCACGCAAACCGGCCCGATACAGATAACCCCGGCCTTGTTATCTGATTGATATCATTGATGATGAATTATGCATGTCTAATGGACTATGATATCATGTCTTTTCCCATAATAATATATTATATTACAATAACAATATATGCATTTAATATGTACAAGATGTCAGTGAGGCAAACTCGATATATACACACTAGATATGATATTATAATTATGATGCTGGTGAAAAATTGGTTGCATTATGATATATGTTTCGACCCCGTATAACATGTACCATTGATCAAGGCGTATGTTACGCAATGACTAAGATTATCATGTAAAGCTTCAATCCATGTGCCAGCCGAAGAGGATAATAACCAGTCACACCGTGAGTAAGGCCACTTAGTTGTCGAAGAGGTGATAGTGTGATTCGTTCTGGAGTATGCGTCGACAGAGCCTCTACTCACTCCATGTAATATTCGGAGGAACGGCCCAGTGGTACGTGAACCAGTCACTACATAGCTATCATGCCAAGATGCGGCATGTCACCAAATTCATCACCAAAATATTCAAAGCGCCGCGGTGTGACCGACCCAGATCATTGCAATTTCGACCCCTACAATATTTGCGGCCCCGTCGTCCTGTGAACTGGCTGAAAATGAATGGAACGATGTCCGCCCCTGTGAGAGATTGATATTCATATCTCAGCCTTTAATAACTGTGTGTCGTCTGTGAAACAGCAACTCGACCCCGTAGTTTATTGTGCGCTAATTTGTGGGAGAAGGAACGATAAACTGATAAGTTCACAAGGCACGCACGAGCGCTAATAAACATTTTAGCTGTTTACAGCACCCACATGAAGTCTCCCCTGATAAAGACAATAGTGAGTCGTCGGGCAAAAAGAGCCCAGTAATTCGAACAGTCGACTAGTATAAATAGACAATGATTCGGCACGAGTTATCCAGGGGACGGCAGATGGACATACGGAAATCTGGGCAGTGTGAGGACACCCCTACTGTCGTAATGGACTGACCCAAGAGGTCAGAGAAGGATCGCTCCGCGTTTCCTTGACGACGGCCCCGCCTTGCTGTGTGTACGCTTGGAACAATGATACATAGCGTAAAGACGTTTTCTATACATATAGAGAGCGCCCCCCGGCCCAGTTCTAAGAATCGAGATGCTGTCAGCATCTTTGTGTACGGCATTGAAGATTAGCGGCAATCAGGTCACTTGTGCCTGAGACTTTGAAGGAGAGAGACGGACTTGAAGTTTCGGATACCAGAATACAGACTAGTGATACAGAAACTGTGCTAATCGATCAATAATTATCGGCCTATAAACTGTGACATTGTATAAATCCTGGTCACAAGACTTTGGAGTTAATTCGGCTTTGAGTATCGGCATTTGAACTAGGCTGGTTTTGAAGAAATCCGGACTTTGTTACAACCAGCCTAGTCAGTACTTGGGAAGTACTTCGGCTTGATTTCGGCCCGTCAGCATGGCTGACAAACCCGGAGACGACCGGGAAAATAACGACCCAGGTGATAATCGGCCCCGCACAGTCAAGTTGGACGGCGATAACATCACCGTCCAAGTAATCGACACCGGGGATGAATCGGATCATCCTATAGTCGTCCCCGACAACGAAGCTTCGTCCGGCCCCGACTCGCAGCCTGAGCAGCGCGATCCAGTCACGCTCAGTGACACGGCAAGTGGTTCGGAGAAGGGAGCACGACCCAAAACGGCCCGGAACAAGCTGGCGCAACGAGGAGAGCGCCATACACCGAGCCCGACTCCGGACGACATTTTTAATATCGACCCCGAACGCTTCCGCCGACTCGAGGAGGGCGGAAGTATCGTCCAGCGTGCGATTGAGGCACGACAAGCGGCCCAAGAGGCTCAACGAGTCGCCACAGCGAGCCGCCAACCCGACCCAGCAAATCAGGTGATCGCCCCGATCGCTCCGGCCCCGACTTCACCCGCTTCCAGTTCAGCGGTAGCACGACCTGCGGCCTCCCGTTCTCCAAACAAGAGAACTTATACTTCTTTTAAGAAGAAACATGGAGCGGGAGCCCGATCGACCTCTAGCAGTTCGTCGCGCTCTAGTGGCGGATCTGCTGTTCCGGCCCCGACCTCGACTTTCCGTCGGCAAGTGGCGGAATTGATGGAATTGGTGCCACCTCCCGTGACGCCTTACGGAACTCGGCCCATAGACTGGAACAAGGTTCCACTCAGCAAACGGAATCGGAGCGCTGGATACGGCCATATCCACAACTTCGATGAACAGTCGACCCTGTCGGAGGGAAACCTCCTCACGTTGGCTCCGCTACAGCGTGGAGACGGTCGCTACGAGTGCCCTTTCTGCATCGGCGAAGAGGAAGGAGCAGGAGAGCGACAGTGGTCCTCCGTGCCACGACGCGGACCTTTCCGGACGGCCCAGAGTCTCGACGCGCACGTACTAGCGTACCACTTTCCGTTCTTACGCTACTTCGTGTGCCCGGCCCGCGACGGCTTCCGGACATTGGCCCAGGAGGAGATGTTCCGGCACCTGTCCCAAGCGACCCCGCAACACGTGACGTCGTTTCCGTTCTACCAGGAGGGACGACTATCGGCATCCGGCCCCATGCTCGTCAGGTTCGCGCTACGCTGCAGAGTCGACATGCAGCCGAACCCGAATTATCGACCCCCAAGAGTTCCGGCTAACATCCCGATCTTCAGGAGGGATGTCAACACCGTCCTGACGTTCGGCATCTGGCACATGGCGCCAGAGCTCTTTGAGCAGTATCCGCCCAACTCGGCCCCGGAAGTGCAACAGGTACTCCGTCGACTAGAGTACAATCGTGCTTCGACCCCGGCAGACGAGATTCGGCTTACCCGCATGGTCAGTGACATTGAGACCATGAACACGCGGGTTCGAATTCGACGACCCAGCACGATTTTCTTCGTCCGGCCCATCAATTACCAGACAACATCGGTGAGCACGGCGGAGGAGGTCCCGACAACGATCACCGGTGTTTCGGCCTCGGCAGTTGTCACGACGGCTTCGTTCGCGACAGTGGCATCGCCAGCGACAACCCGACCGGTCACCACAGTGACATCTTCGACCCCGTCTAGAGCTCGGCCGTCGGATATTATACCCAGGCGGATGGTTGTGGAGCGACCCACGGCCTCTAACTTCACGGACTACCGAGTCCGTGAGGGATTGGTCCCTCCACCTGAGGAGTATCCGCCACTCCCAAGTCGACCCCTGAATACCACACCGGTATCGTCATCAACCGGCAAGGAGACTCCTGAGCCAAAGAGTCCAGCTGAGGATCGGCCGCCTCCACTCAGGGAGATTGCACCCGGATCTCCTGTACGTGCGTCCCCGACACAGTTTTCGACCCCGGAATCCTCACCAGAGCCGTCATGACGGATGGTGGAACCCGTCCCGCTCCCGCCGTACCTCACGGAGGAAGTGGAACCTCTGTGCTCCGTCCCGACACGCGGCACTGATAGAGATCGGCCCCGACTCCAAGTGGACGACCCAGAGCAGCTTGAGTCGCTCCACAGGGACCTTGACGAGCGTCTCCCGTTTCATGGGTCCGGCGAGTTTGCGGCCGACTTTCAATTCCTGCGGCAACACGGCAGACGTCTGGCGACTCATTCGCTTCCCGGCCTGCAGGCGCTACCCGGCCAGAACCCCGACCTCACGGACTTCCTACGGGATGAGGACGCCCAGCGGCTCCCGAACTACCTCGGGTTCCATGAAGACTTTTGGTCGGCCCGCCTTGAACAGGCCGCCCATAATGCCGACCCCTTGCTTCTCCCGTCAGAACCGGAAGAGCATCTACCGACCCTGGCTCTCGCTCGCGCTGACGACTTGGCGCACCAATACTTACGGCTGATACGTCGGGAGTACTTGACGGCCCTGGACCACCACATCAGACAGGCAGAGTATAACGGCCTGTCTGTCGGTTTTGGGATGGGCGCCCTACATGAGCGCCACCAGCCCACGTTCCCGGACGCCCTGTCCGAGGAAAACCTTCGGCTCCGAGTTCGCGTGACTCAGTTGGAGGATCGAGTTGCTAACCTCCAACAGGAAAACGCTCGGCTCCAAGCAGCATCGACCCCAACTACTCCGGAAGCGACAACTCCGCCGACCCCGACCACACCGACCATTCCGGGGGAGCTTTTGGCCACAATTGTGTCCATTCTGCCAAGGTTACCCCCGGATGAGCAGTTGCAGCTCATGCGGCAAGCTTCGCCAGCGGCCCCGCCTCCTCCCGCCAGCAGGCGTGAACGGGAAGAGAAGTAGGCTCGGCCCCGAACTGTTCGGCCCCTTTGATGCGGCCCAGTGGTGACCAACCATCCTGGTCACAGGTTTATTTGTGTAAATAGTTGTATATATATTTTATCCTAGTCATGGCATTTCGTTTTTATACATGTAATTTAGTTAAGTTTAATCATCATTTTTATTCCAGAAATGAACTTTAAAGAGTGATTTTTTCCATTCTATTAGAGAATGTCGAGGAGTTTTGTCTTTATACATTCCATTCCATTCTTCATCAGTCATTGTTATGCATGTATTTGTATATGTATCATCGTAGAGACTACTGACGGACTGACTGCTGACGTTTATTTTGACAGTTAGGAATTCTTATTGTATGCAGTGTTTTCGCATTTCGCGCGGCGTGTGTGTGTGTGTGTTTTTGGGTTTGACCTTTAGGACTTCTTAGCTTTTTATTGTTTAGTTTTTGGCGACGGTAGGGTTCGGGGAGGGTAATTCCGAGGGCGTAGAATTAATGAAGGGGTGTTATGTAGTAATTTTAGCGACTGTAACTCCCGTCCCTCCCGCGCACTACACATTTCCACAACAAACACTCATTCTACATGACTTACATACAGGACAGGTACATACTATACGATCACAAGCATAAACTCCATGTAGTCATGGTTACACACACAGGTCAAACCACGCACCTGCGGCCCCGCTAGTTCAGTACACTCGGCCCCGTTTACTCGACCTTGACCTTTACATGCACTGACTTCTAAACATAGGACTTGACACACATACTCCACACATCACGTGCACAGATACAGGCATTACAAGTATTGACACGAGCCGGGGAAACCCACTTTCCCGGTGACATCAGCGCATTGCACCACACATTCAACCTATCACAACACCGCTTACACTTGGCGGGAAATTACACAGACACCTGATCCCTCGGCCCCAATTATTTGCGCAGTTGAGTAGAAGTGATCAATGTAAACGGTCGCATTGTATATTGTACCAAGAAGAACGGCCGTGATCACATAAAGGAATATAAAAGCTGATATAACGTGGATGTATAAACTGTCATATATATATAAAGGACTATATTAGGATATTCGACTGGGAAATCACCGACGTAGGTGTGAGCGGCCCCGATTGTGGTGTGATTGATCATCAGACGTTATCGCCACAATAAACAGTTTGAATTGAACTGCCGGCTTGTTGGTCTGTAGCACAACATCACAGACATTCGGCCTGATACGGGCCAGTGAACCGTATTCTTCACATTTATAAATAATAAATGATGATGAATTAAGTACAGATCGAACAGGCGAAATACTTGCCTGGTGTTGCACCATGGGCACATTGAAAATAATATCATACAGGATCATAAATTACGATGAACAATTTCGTATATATGGCAAATAAATTTCCATCATTGTCATAGCTGTCATATGTATTATTTTGTTAAATATTGCTGATGATGTTTCTTAATCTCACAATACAATTGTTTTTACAGATACTTGCACGACGAACGATTCTGAACAACACTCGCATATAATTAAGACCAACCACCATTTGATCCACAGTCCCTTCACTGCGGGAATGTCTCACAGTGTCTCCGGGTTATTTGAAAAAAAAAAAAATATAAATTATTTTTTTTAATGGAATTTATTGTAAAACATTCAATTTCCCGTATTTCAGTTTGCCCTGTTTCCCTAATTCTCGACGACTAACGTTGCCTCTGGCAATGATATCGACTAAAGTCGTCTCCGGCAGTGAAGAGGAACGGCGGTAATGGAATGTTTACTGTCAGTTATATTTCAATTTTATGTGTATTATACCGCAGAGGCAGATCCCAGAATTTGGGGGAGAGGGTACAAATAGAGCGAAGCTAGCCCGAAAGTGGTAACGCGTGCCAATCGTGACAGAAGATCCGGGGCTCGTTGAAGCCCAGAACCTTTCTCAAGTGTTATTGATATGTGGTACATATATGTAGCCTCTCCTGAGTAAAAATTTTACAGAAACGCACACTCATAACCCTAATTTGGAACTAATTTCAACACTTTTTTCAAAGGGGTTGGTGTCTTCGATATTTTGGAGAATCAAAAACGATTGCCAGTGGTCGATATTGAACTGTGATCCAGAAGACGAGATCATGAGTAAATATACTACTCTGATTGATACTGCAAAATATCATTCCGAAAAGTTGTCGATAAATTGCGGTGTCGATAAATTTATTGTGTGCATCACAATCAGCTCTATATCAAAGAGTCATATATTTTCTAGATAAGTGCCCATTCAAGTCGTTTAGCTGGACTAAACTAGAACCAAACGTACCTATCGCCATTTTTTAGTATAGTACTGCTCGATATTATGGTCACTCTTCACACTGGACATTTGGAGCAGCACATACACAACCAGGCATATATATCTCGTTGTGTATTTCTGAATCGTATCCGGGACATACAATCCGCATGAAAGCCATGCACAAGTATGACTTATTATTAAAAAATATGTCTTATTATATTGTGCAACAAAACGTCAATATACACATGACCTGACCCCAACACAATTCAGTTAACGGCTAACTGTAATTTGTCTATGTCCACTGCCTGATGAGAAGAAGGAACAATTGGTGGTTGTTGCCGGGCTAGCCTGAATATACTTTACAAAGGCCCACTTCATGCACGACGTCTACCCGTTTTTGATTGGTAGGTTTGCTCGTTGCCTATGTCAGTCAAGCTCATCCACGTCATTCTAATATCTCTGTCTACATGCACATGTAGCTGTCAGTGAGGTTGTTTTGTGCAATTTTATCAATGTAAAACAGAAGGTAGCTGAAATTATTGTGTCATAGTTTTCACATTATCGTATGCACATCACTCTGCTGTGCCATAAATCACAAGTCTGTCCGTCTACATGTACCCGTAATAATTGCATGAACGGTGGTATATTTTGGTGCTCCATACCAACAATGTTGTATTCTGAGTTGACAATAAGATCATATGATTAAATTACGGAAACTAGTGAAATTCAATAAGCCGGGTCAGGTCATAAGCCTAAGATCTTCAAGTTTGGATATTTATTATGATGAAAACTACACGCAACACTCTAAACTATATGATTATTTTACCAACTGCTGCGAACTCACCACTAATGTGCATAATTATATGACTGATGTGAATTATTTCTCAGTATAAATGATATCATGCAACAATGTGTGCAAAAACACAAAAGTCTGCCAGTCAAAACAATGTAATATTTCAAAATGACTGATGAATGGTGAAATACATGAAGTCATGATGACCTGATAGCGATCATTATGATCTGTCGGTTCTCATCTGGTCTTATTACTTGTCGGAATCTAAAGATTGCGAAAATGTCATAAAACAGGTTTAGGCAGAATGATGAAAAAGGAAAATGCCTTTGGTTTGGTTGGAATAAACTTTATTGCTAAAACCAGTCATGTTTGTATTTTACAACATACAATATTAATTAAACATCGGGAAACTTTCAGTGGTTGATCGACCCCCCCCCCCCCCCCTGCGTCTCTTGAGAAAATTCCTGGATACGCCACTGACACGAGACAGATATGGGAAGCAACAGAACACGCGATGTCCAATCTCATATGAGCATAGCTAACATTTATGGAATTGCTAATCACAATGATTTCATTAGCAATGTGGTGATACTGGATGCACTAACGATCGTTAGTGCATCCCGCAATGGCCGACAGTAAACACGATCAGTTTGGTTTTTAACCGTATTCTATCAAATGACAGGTCCATTTGTGATAAATGGACACTCTGAAGGTAGCTTAGTGTTTTGGTCAAAGACATGCGTAGTTATGTCAAGCAGATCACGCTTCTTTGTTCAGATAATTTGAGGAAAAGAATTAGCGATAAGATTCACCAACGACAAAAGTGAGATTCCCTAACGATATAGGCCTAATACGTGTATATTGTAATACGTCCATATCATACACCATTGTGAGTTCGTTGATTTATGCGACATAAATTAGCGAATGTCACATCAAAAATAGGAAATCTGTATTAGAAGATCATCTATACACATCAATACATGTCAATTGGTACTTTATTTCACGTTTAACATTTAAATAACGTAGATTTGAATTAATAAAGAAAAGATCGTTAGGGAATCTTCACATGTTCGTTAGGGAATCTTCGATTTTACAAAAACAATCGTTAGGGAATCTTTTTTCATGAAAGTTTTTCATGCTCAAACCAACATAAATCGCCATGTGTTTGCAACGAACGGTTGTTTCGTGCGCATAAGAATCAGCAGATGCATGTGTGTATCGATCACAATCGTAATTATCGGGAAAATGGAGAAAATTCAAACGAACCGCGAGTGGGTTCGCCATTGCGGGATGCACTAACGATCGTTAGTGCATCCAGTCTCACCACAGTGATTAGAAAAGGCCACAGTAATGGCAATCAGAAAAACAACTCCCGACCATATATTGGCCAGCATACTACTTGTATACCAGTGTCAGGTAGATCACGATGCCGATGCCCGTCACTGAGAGGGATGCCCCCAGCAAGAAGCGGTCCATGACCCGCCCTATGGTGACCCACTCGGCCCGACACTGGTCCTCGGCAGCTGACTGTTTCTCCTTCTCCAGCAAGTAGCGTACGTAGGCAATCACGTCGGGTGGCAGTGAGCAATGTCCTCCTGTCTCTCCATCTGTCTGTGGATGATAAAAACACATAGTGCTATACATGCATGAAAATATTGCTACTGGTTTGGCGACAGTAGAAAACGGGGTTGGGTTGGAATCCTTGGGATTTTGTTTCAGAGGTCAAATAATAATTGGAGGCGGAACCAATTTATGACATGTTTTTCATTGCTGTTCCAAGATGTTCTGCAGTCGTTAAAGGTTTCGACTTAATTACTAGTAGGTCAGAATTGTTCAACACTGCACAAACCTGCGAAAGTATGTCTAATGTCTATTCCTTCAGTACATGTATATTCGCTAAATGTATTGGATCATATCGATACAATGAGACAAGTTGAGCTCACGAAAGGAATTTGGAATGAAAACGCGATCAAAACCAAACTGATTTAGTGAGCTGAATCACTTCGTGTAGAATACTTTTTAAACAAAGTCGATTTCTCTATTTTCATGGGGCCTAAAAACATGATTAATACCCTCCCATGTTAAAACTATTGATCCCCAAAAGTAGATCACCGACAAACAGAAAAATCCAAGACCGAATTCATGGATTGATACTGCAAATTATCAAAGTCAAAGCAATGTAAACATCACAGATCCAGCCAGCTCAGTGTGAGATCGAATGCTCTGGAAGTGTGAGCATCTCCTGCGCCAAATGCGCCACCCGCTGTGATATCCACAATAACATATAGAGACGCAAATTTATGCACAAAACTATAAGGATGGGATGATATCTTCCGTCATATGTGTGACAGGCTTGGCATAACCTTCAACCAAATCGTAGTGACGACCATAAAACTTATTGAATGTTGATCTCAATCCAGGCATTAAGTATCCCTGTACGAGGAGTTCGGAAGTCAGAACCTGCGCTATGACTATGAATTCCCCGTGGGATGAACATGTTATACTAGTAACATAATGGATTAGTTGGGACACGTAGAATCAGTAGGCTGGTGATGCTGGGATATTACTGATCAAGGCAGGAAACTTGATAATAGGAAAATCAAAATCGTCACGTTCCTCATACAACCTTGTGCACAATTTGCCTTTACGGTAAATCTCAAGATGAGAAGCCAACACCGGATGTTTATATCCAGTTTGTCTTGATAATTCTAATGTAGGTATTCACCAAATCTAGGGTTATTCAGTGATATGACATCATCAATATACCTTTAGGTAAAGTTGAACGAGCTGGCTATTTGACCAGCCAAATCAGTTTGGTTTTGATCCCATTTTGATTTTAAACTTCGTTTAGGAGCGTTTAGGAGCACAGGTTGTCTCATTTCATGAAAATACTAAATGACAGGACATTAGCCCGTGAACCTTTACGTCAGCTTTCCTCAGACTGGTGTGACTGTTGCTGTCCCCGGCGGGAGTAACCTCGCCTGTTTTGTGTTCCCGCCTCTCGTGGTCCATACACACAAGCCGAGAGAGACAGCCGAGGGCAAGACGCCGGAGACACTAGTAGTAGTAGTAATTTTATTCTGACACACAATAATCATATAAAAATGAACATTTACGATATAGAGTACATTTTGAGCGCTATTTACAATATTCGATTCTGTTATTTAGTCAGCTTATGAAATTTCAACATACGATTAATGGTGAGTCATGGTAAATGCTAAAGCTTTCGCTGTGCACTCCACTCATTAGAGTGAAGTGTAGCAAACACCAAAAATTCCAAGTTATTATGAACATGATTTCCATATAATTTCATAACTAAATTATTATGATAATATAACTTCCCTATACATATCATCCCTGTCCCCATACCGTTCCCTTCCCTTAACCCATACTGCTATTTTCATTTAATAATATTCTCAAAATGGCGTATGTACGTCTGGCACCAAAACAAGAACGAGGAATACTAGTACATTCAATTACTATATAGTGTGAATAAATATTGTTTCAATTTTCTTTTAAAAACTTGTTTTGAGCGACTTTCTTTAATATCGGTTGGTAACTGTTGCCATGAATCAGGACCCCTCACAAAAAAACTTTTACCGTATACATTGGTTTTGAAAGCAAGATGATGGGGATTATTTGATTGCCTTGTGTTATATGCATGAATTTCACTATTGCGGTCGTACATCGACTGGAGAGGGGGTGGAAGCAATTCCCTACTATATGCATACATAAACTGTAACAAATGATATGTAAATAGATCATATATCCTCAAAATTTTACTCTGCAGAAACAAAGCTAGTGTATGATCATTGTATCTAGCTTTATGAATGGCCCGGAGTGATTTTTTCTGTAATATATTGAGTTGATCGAAGTATCGTTTAGCAGCGGTACCCCATAATAATATCCCATACGTAAGATGAGGGTGGACCATGCAGTAATATATTGTGGTGAGTAAATTAATTGAAAATGATCGCTTTAATGAATTCAATATATATAGCCCCGTCGTTATCTTTTTCCTGCACATGCTGATATGAGGGCCCCATTCAAGATGTTTATCGACAATTATACCCAAAAATTTAGTTTCATTCACCGTGGAAATTACATCATTATTTAGGACTAATTGAAAGTTATATTGGCCGATATCGTGCCCTTTTCTGGAAAATAAAATGCTGTAAGTTTTACTCGTGTTTAATGATAGCTTGTTAGCTCTAAACCAGTCATTTAATGTTTGCAATTCGGTATTCATAGATAAGTACAATTGTTGAATATCCTTCGCGTGGCTAAATATTGTGGTGTCATCTGCAAATAGTATAGACTGTGAACTGTTTAAGTTTTGGGGCAGGTCATTAGAGTATAGTATAAATAATAAAGGCCCAAGTACTGAGCCTTGTGGGACCCCGCATTTCATTATGTGTGTGTTTGATTTATGATTATTTATTTGAACATACTGAAGCCTATCTTCTAAATAACTCTTGAACCACTCCAAGGCCACACCCCGTATACCATAATGTGCTAATTTCGCTAACAATATTTTGTGGTCAATAGTGTCAAAGGCCTTGGAGAGGTCCAAAAATACTGATAATACATATTCGTTGTTTTCAAATGCTTTCAATATATTGTAATTTAATTCTGTTACTGCATTAATAGTGCTGTGGTTGGGACGAAACCCATACTGACTATTATATAATATTTTACTACTAGACAAAAAATTGTACAACCTTTTATGCATTACTTTTTCAAGTAGTTTAGAAATACATGGTAGTAATGAAACTGGTCGATAATTTGAGAACAACTTTTTATCTTTGGATTTGTATAAAGGTATAATTTTAGCTAATTTCATTTTGGATGGAACTTTACCAGTTTCTAAGGACTTATTGATAATAACTGTTAATGGTTTGATTATAGAGTTTTTGATTTGTTTTAACAAAATTGAGGTTATACCGTCAAACCCAGAGCTTCGTTTATTTTTTAGTACAGTTATTAAATCTGATATTTCTTCTTCTGTTACGGGATACAAGTACATTGATTTATTGTTTGGATTATTCGACATATATTCAGTGAACGAGTTTTTACTTTTTGGTATTTGGTCAGCCAATAATTTTCCTACATCAGTAAAATATTTACAAAATTCGTTAGAAATTGTTTCGGCGTCAGATACATCACGTCCGTCAATATTGAATACATTAGATATTCCGTTACCAGTTTGTTTACGCCCCAGTAATTGATTCATAATGTCCCATGTTTTTCTCATGTCTCCTTTGTACTCATTTAATAAATCATTGTAGTAGGACTCTTTTAGTTGTTTTTTTAACTTATTATACATATTCCTCTGATTCAAGAATTTTTCATGGTCCTTGTTACACCTTGTTTTCAGATACTTTTTAAAAAGTTTGTCTCGTTTTCTCATGACTGATATCAGTTCAGGTGTAACCCATTTTTCACGAATAATGTATTTAGTGGGAATTTTTATTTCTTTTTCTGGGGCAAACATATCTACTGACTCCATCAGCACGTGCAGGAACGAATTATATGATTCATCAGTTGACATCTTATCTAGAAATGCCCATTGTATGCTATTGAGTCTATTTATTATTTTTACCACACTTTCATCGTCAAATGATCTACACTTAATTCGACTGATCATTAATTTTTCTCGACTCGCCAAGTGGTCTATGAAAACGAAGACAGGGAAATGATCAGAAATACTGGTCTGCAATATTCCTGGTAAGACATGACTTCGACTCCCTAATTTTATATATATATTATCTATTAATGTGGCAGAACTTTGTGTAATTCTAGTGGGCTTAGTGATCACCGGTTTATATCCTTTACCCATAAAAGTTTCAAAAAGCTTAGATGTGTTGCCATGTTCATTCAATTTTATAAAATCAAAATTTTGATCAGTGCCTATTATTTTATCACATGTGGCTTTTTCCAAAATTTCAAGAACTGCATCATATCGATCGATAGCTAATGCTTCACTAGTGTTAGGCACGCGGTAAATTTCTCCAATTATAGTTTTTCTAGCACATAAATTGACCTCGATGAAAACACTTTCAAATTCGTTCTCAACATGAACTGCTATATCGTTGCGTTCTATGAAGTGTATATCTTCATTGACATAAATTGCAACACCCCCTCTCTTTGTTCGTGTACGGTTTCTGGTGATGAGTTTATATCCGTCGAGTTCAAACAATTTGCTATTAGCTTGGGTCAAAAATGTCTCGCACAACAGAATAAAGTCAAGTTTCTTTTTCCCGATGGTCATTTCACTCAGTAACATTTTCAAATCGTCAAATTTACCTGGCAAGCTTTGTATATTCAAATGCAAAATGCGCATATCTCTATTCCCCAAATTGCTTATGTTTACTGTTTCTGTAGGTGAGTAATACTGACAATTGTCATCAAGTAAATTATCTTCGAATGTGCAACCCGCTGCGCTAGTGGTGGTATTCATCAGCGTTCGAAAATCGGAACCAGACGTCCATAAATGCTCTTGGCCAGTGCAACAAAAAACTTCCCCAGAAAATACTATAATACCAAGAAAAATTAATTAATATCATAATGATCGTGAACACTGTTGTTCAATATCACTCTGAGCGGAACAGAATGTCTGCAGGTATACTGGCCTGCTCCTTTGTTAAATGTGCATAATTACAATAGTGCATGAGTTGTATTAATCATTTACAATTGTGAAGTATGTCGATCGATATGTCATGTATACTCAGTCAGAAGCAATCATTAATATGTACATTATATCTTGAGACAAATCTGTGTAAGACGAAATATCTAACGGTATGACCCTTGAGTGATGTGCATAGTTACAACCGTGCTTGAGCTAAGTTTAATATTCGAAAGTGAGAATTGTTCCGAGTCGATTTGAATATATGTACTCACTCAGAAGTAAAAATAATAATGTACACTTTAACTGTGTGACATCAAATGCACAAGAAATAGACAATTAGTTGACAAGGAAGTTGTCATACTTAGTCGGACAATGGGAGACATATGCCATACTGGAGACGTCAAGTATACAAAATGCAGTCGATAATCACGGATTACATCTGAGAAATAATCAGTCAACGTAAGTGCAGGTGTACCGATCTGGGCCTTTGTTTTTGTTGAAATAGACAATATTATGGGCCATTCAATAATATTAATAGTGATACAAATTTACTCGAAAGATCCTGAGTTGTACACCAACAAATTCCAGTCATATAATAACAATTGTATTAGAGAAATATATTCCTTCCTATAATTTGACTCCAAACTCTCAGTCACACTAAGACAAACAGGTTGTTTCAAAAACATACATAAATTCTAGACATGTGGTAGCAATGCTATGCAGTGGAAAATAAAACTGTGGTATGCTGCATACATATATTTTATGCATACTAGTTGTACTAGTTGTACATGAACTGAAAGAGCCAATGAGAACTAAGTAAGCCAATGAGAACTGAGTAAACAAATGAGAACTGTTTTTGGGTTTGATGAATACATATATACTACTCATTCAAAATTGCTGTCCGGTAGTTCCTACTCGTACATTGTATTTCAAGTCAAGTCTGAGTACAACATGATGTCTAACGGTATACATCTTTGTGATATATGCATATTTACAACTGTGCTTGAGCTGAGTGAAACATTGAAACAAGTCAATATGGTTTGAGATGATTTGATCAGTACATATGCACTCACTCAAAAGTAAACATAACTGTACCTAAAATTCAATGAAATACACATGTATGAAACAGATAATAGGTTCTTTGAAAAAAAAAAGTTGTTATATTTAATCGGATAACTGGAGATATATACTACACTGGATGCATGGAGTATACAAAATACCGTGCATCATCACGGCGTGTATCTGAGAAATAAGTCTTGATCTGATCAGTACATATGCACTCACTCAGAAGTAAACAAAAACATTGCTTTTGTTGACATACATTTTTTCATGGACATTCAATATTATTTTAGTGATACACTGAGGCGGCGACCGGTTCCCCGGGTGGTGGTACACATTCATGATGAGCACCGTTATGACGAGGGAAAGCCCAGTCAAGATCATGTTCCCAACTATGAGCATTGCTGTAATAAATATGTTTATACACATCTACCTTTGACCAATTGCATATAAGTATGACGTAAAGGTATAAGTTGTTAGTCATGATAATCTTTCAATATGTACATATAGAGGGGAGAGATTCTCCACTCCTGGGTGTGACCTCAGACATCATAAGGAGAAGCACGGTGTAGGAGAGCATGACGGTAATAGCCAGCGAGACTTTCTCTCCAGAGTCGACTGGCATCAGGAACACCAGACACGACAATATGGCCATCAAGAATGAGGGCACCATCACGTTCAGCACGTAGTACAGCGGCTTTCTCTGCAGAAAATAAACATTGATACATCAGAAATTCTCAATGTATTCAGTTTCCTTGGAATGTTCATATGTTTTAGACAAAACTGTGTTTTGCTAAGCTGGAGGAATTGGAGAGGTACTGTATTCCAGAATTGATGAATATTCCCAAAAGATCAAAGCCCTAAACATTGGCCTATGTTCAGCTTGAATAGCCAAAAATAGCCAATAGCCAAAAAAAATGCCCTCACTATATGATAAATACATTAATCATCAGAACGCCTGCGGTTGCCTAACCTCGATCGTCAGGCTGAAGTAGACATACTGTACTTCCCCAGCAATGTCGTTGGTGATCATACCGGTACCCACAGAAGATGACACCAGACGCCACTGGTTGTGGTCCTCGTATGAGGAAAGGTCGAGGATCGATGATTCGTAGATCAGATAGTTGCCATACACCCAGTTAACGAACGTCACGTTACACGTCTGTGGGGACATTTAGTTAGCAGTGCATTATAGACATCCGCGATACATGAACCCTACCATTCTAGTCAACGATTTTCTGTACCAAGATGGGCCACAAAAACGGAAGGGACAATTGGAATAGTGTCGATCCTGACAGTGAGTCAGAGATAACTGCAATCGCCATCTTGGGGGGGGGGGGGGGTACTGTTTTTGGAACACACATGACGTCATTTTTTTTTTCTGGCGTCCTCAATGTAGATGTATTTTTACCACGTCATTGTTGATTACAGACGATATCCATTAGTGATTTGGCACCAAAATTTACGCCCAATACAATACTGCCCCCTGTTGATTGAGGGTATGATGTGCTCCAATATGACGTTAGTTTTTAATCATGAAAAGACCCAACCGCCAGGGGAAACGATTGCTTCTGATTTAGCCTGAGTGGCCTCTCTTGGCATAGAAATTTTTTTGGTTTGATGAATCACGTTGGCGTAGCGAAGTAGTGTATGGCACGAATATATTGGTGAATTCAATCAAAAAAAATTAAGATTGGAAGAATTACCAAAAGTGTTTGGAAATATAGATGACCACTAAGAAAATGGCTGCAAATGACAAAGCTAATGTGTTCCGAGCTTTGATCGACCCAGCTGCTTTTCATCTTAATATCTCGCTTGTATCGCATGACGAGGTCACAATAAAGTTGTTTGATGAGCTGACAGGAAAGCTTGCAGATCATTATCTCCCTGCGGGGGATGTTATCGTTGATAAATTCCATTTCATCACTGGCAAGCAGTAGCAATTGAGTGTCAATGACTACATTGTTGCACTGAAAAGCTCCGTTAATTTTCACTGTGATTTTCGCGATGCCTTGAAGGACTCGTTGAGGGACATGTTGGTCTACGGACTCAGTGATGAGGTCATGCAACTTCAGCTCTTGGGTGAAAAGAGTTAACATGGGAAAAAGCGTGCAATGCAGCATTTTCCATAGAGTTAGACAGAAGGAAGCAGACTCATTCAAACCAAGCACTGGGTCAATGGACAAAGTGAGTGACCAGAAACCGAAGCATCATCCACGGAGAAAAAAACACCAAGTTAAAGCAAACAATTACAGTGGTCATGCAGATTGTTAGCGTTGCTTGGAGAAACATGACCCAAAATCATACAAGTTCAAGAATGCAAAATGTTTTAGAGTGGAATAGTCGGTTTTTTTGTTTTCCGTTTGGAAGTGATCAAAAGCTGTCCTCAGAGCAGCTGTACAGTGCAAAGGTTTCAATGCGCACACGAATTTGACTACATTCAACATTGAAAATCGGGTTTCAAAAATAGTTTTGCACGGAACGATTCTCATGCAGTGATGCAAATTTAACAAAAGTAGTTGAAAATATAGAAAAAAAATACACAACGAAACTCGTTATATGTAGCGATGGAACCCAAAAAATTCAGTTTGATTCTTTTCTGTTACAAATAACGACAATATAGGGAAATTCATGTCTTTGTTTATGTCAGCGCAGATGTAAACAATTCGTTCACATCGTGCGTTTTCTGGGGGTTGTAACGGTGCTATATATCTGATTTCATCTATATATGCTAGCAAATTGATTGACAAATTTCAGAAACCGAATATTCCACTTTAAATGCACCGATATTTTTCATATAGCAAAGGCATGCAGTTCAAAAGTAGTGTCATCACAGAAATAAGTAAAAGCATACCAGGTTAATGTTTGTACAGATTATGAGAATGAGGATGTCTACGACATGTTAGCAGTCAACTCCACACAGTCAAAGAACTGTTGTGATGAATTCACAGTATGTGTGTTGGTTGACAATGCACCTATCATTCTTAATGTCCATAGTGTTACAGAACGTGTATGAGCAAGAACATTCTAGCACTTGAGAGCCAGCATTTAAAGTTGGGATTAATTTTGAAATCAGCCAAATTTAGCATTGTTGTTTGTCAATAATTGCCGTTAATCGTGCATGAAAACAGCGGATAGAGAATGATCGGCCTGCCTACATTGCCGGATGCCACAGTATCTAGACAAATACCAGTGACGTCATGAGACTGTGTGTAGAACTCGCCCGTAAGGAGGGCCGTTTTGAGGGAAAAATTGATGCGAGATTGACTGGCCAGAATTCGAATCTTGATTTGGCAACTCAATTTAGGCACGTAATACACATTTTCAGACCAAAATTTGTACGATTTCTCAGTCTAGAGACAAAAGAATGAATACATTTTGTCAATTCTAAAAGTGATTATAGCTTGAACTTACGTAACCTATCTTCTCCAAATCACGTCCTATATCCTACGTTTCACGTACATACGGTATCCGAAATCCCAGTTTATCAACTCATCAACAACTCAAAATAGAAAATGAACTAACTCTTCAGTTGACCACAACCTCCAACCCCTACATCCGTGTTATAACCCTTAACGAAGGCACTTACTTGTGTATCGTAGGGGAATTAGTCGAGGTTGACTTTACATTCGGTACTCCACTTGAATCCAGGAGCAAAGAAAACCGCCCCATCGTAGAGGATTGCCGCTCGGAACTTGGTATCCATGGACAAGTCGTTGCCTTGATTCACACTTGAAAGGATGGTAATCAAATAAAAAAAAAATACCGAAACAATCTCGAACGGTATACCAACTGAAAACTGGATTAAATGACAGTAATGATGCAAAGCCACTTGATAGTAATATACCTGTTGAACATGGCAATCTCTGGGAGCCAAATTTTGTCGGCAGGTAGAACAAGCCTCAAGGTCATGTTGTAATCTTCAGGGTCCCACTGAAGGACCTCATCTCTCCACGCCTGTGAGGAAACGTCCATACAAGTTCTTCAACAACTTTCAGTTGTTTTTATTTCACCAAGGGCATTGTGAGCGACTGGTGTTTGACTGTGTTGCACCATGTTGCACTACATACACTTTTCATCATGATGCCAATGCTGTCGTGAAGAGTTATTCATAGCAGGGCAAGGAGAAAGTGTCAGAAACTCAATTCTAAATCTTGAATGTAATAATGTGAAACAGAGTCTGCAGTTTTTGTTTTCACAGTTCTTGGAATATTCTTACCATCTCAATCCACCCGAAAGTATTTAAAACTTGATTCTGTTCATTCTGTAAAACAAGAATATGGTTTATTTTGAAACAGCCTGGTTTTATGGTCAGTAGTTTTCAGTGACAATAACGATGAAAACTCACAAAGTTTTCTATCTTCTTCAGTGCAAAATTCACAGAGACAACCATCTGTTCGTTAGGGTCGTACATAGGTCTAACTCCGGTGTTGTAGCCAGCGAGTAGATCATTGTACAGCCGGGTCTCGGGAGTAGTAGCTAATTAACATAATGACATTTAAATATGTTTAACAAGGATATTCGTTGCTGTATTTGACATATGCTCTCAGAAAGCCAATTGCGACAGAGGTATAGCATTTTGCATTTCACATGAACTGAATCAAAGAAAAACAAAATCAATGAAATTAAAAACAAAAACTGACCTGAAACAAATGATTTTTCCAGGATTGCGATTGTCACAGATATCTGGATCAAACAAGCAATATTGGTCATGTTTGTTAGTTTTCAAGCAAAAGCAGCCTTGTTGGATTCCCAGACGTTCACAACCCAGCATCCAGAATAGCGAACTACCTTATTCCCCCACCTACTCTTACGCCAGCATGGGCATACCATCAATCGATTAGAATGGTATAGGAATATGTAAAGATGAGCACTTCGTTGAGACATGAATGTTTCGTACATTAATTATTCAAATGTTTTCAGGGACATTGACGTATTTTTATCGACAACAACGTTCGAATAAAGAGATTCATCTATCGTCTCCATCTTGCTCATGTTGAAAGTTTTATAGTCAGGTAAACATATCAAACAGTTCACAACTTTGATCACCTGCGTGTTTGTCATTGATTGTCAGCGAGTAGCAGTAAGCAATTACTAGAATTGCAACAGTATAATAAGAAAAAAATGTTGGTACTGATATAAAATTCATGCAGCTATACAGTTTTACTGTAATTGCAATCAAATAAATGTACTCTAGTTTCTTTCTAAACAATGATGATAAGAAGGAGAAGAAGGAAAAGAAGAAATAACAAGTAAAAGAATATTGATGTGAGTATGCCCGATACGGGTATGCCAATGGAAAAAGTGCGACTAGCTTTTTCGTGATAAACTATAGTTTAATAAGATCAATGTTTGCACATGATCCTATTTTGATACACCATGCAAAATGCAAAATTTGGTTTCACATGATACACCATGCAAAATTTGGGTTCGTATCTCGGGCATTTCGTAACAAATTTTCATGAAAACTTGAATATATGTATTGTGTATATATTCAGGAAGGTGATATTGATGATGTCATTAAGAAATTCGTATATAAATTCACAACGTTAACAAAGCAAGACATTTTAAATACAGCGAGTGCAGATGTCCGTGATCAATAAGCTACCCTTCAATTTCGAGTATCCCATCAATATTCACGCAAAAAAATATGCAAATGTGTATATCTATTGCAATCCAAACACATCTTGTGCCGCAGGTCAAATCGCTGTGTTGAGTGCAGATCGGCGGAACGCGCGTTCCCTCGATCAAAGATGGCGAGCGGTAGGTTTTGCTTCGATTTGTTTTGCCGAAGAACATGGAATAATTTGAGTTATTTGTATGTTTTGTGTTGTACATAGATGAAGCACATATTACTCCGGACAACAGACATTATAAACAGGTAGTATGCCACTTAAAACGCACAAACAATGAATATTTCTTATCGCTGAAAACCCGCAGTGATTAACGGAACGCAATACAATGATTTACGGAAAGCGCCAGACAATTTATTTCCCGATGAACGGAACGCGCAAAAAACCATGTTGCATTAAATAAATGAATAAACCAACATGTGACTCAACAAATAGATGAAAACAGTGTTATGCACACGTGTGTTTCTTTCATAACATCGGAGAGGAGTCTTTACTATAAAATTAGGAACATTATGATGTTTTACTATCATTTCTCAATTTAGAAAATGTATCGTGTTCGAAGAACATTTCAACACGAATGCCAATTTTCTCCCTGAAATACAAATATTGCAGGCCTAAAATTCCCAATAAAATTTGCCAGATTATGTAATATACTAGTATCAATAGTACAAGTAGGCCCTACCAAAAATTTTGTAGGTATTATTCATTTTGTGTTTTTTTCTTGTTCGTTTTTGTTTTTGACATTTTGCTGGTCATTTTTAAGCCGAAAAATGTCCACCTTGGGAAATTATTTTTTTAACCACTAGTATCCCTATATGCCATATGTTTCGAAATGGTATATGGTTTGTCATAAAATAACCAGAACGGTTTCCAGATCAGTACTGTAATGGTTGAAATTAGTATTATGAACATATGGACAGTCATTGTGGAATTTATGATCGATGTATTCGTTTCAGCTTTGAATTATAAGCTTTGACCTTGATTTATAAATAAGAAGAATGATCTGCACTGAAAATTGCCACATGCACAAAAACGTTTATGGTTATCCATGATCTATTTAAAGTCATAGTAGCAAGGTACCATTATATGGTATTATTCCTATTTAGATAAAGATATTGTGGACATTTAGTGATAAAAAGATGTTCGCGGTAATTGGTTGTTAATAAGAGCCATATGTAACTGGGTATATTGAACCAGTATTACATTCGCCAAAAATAGCTTCGGCAGGTTCCGTAATCGTGACGTCAGTTGAGGCAAAATGTGCTTTGATGTGTGGCCAAAAACTTTGGTGGCCTGCTCAATTATGGAAAACCACTCCAAAATGCATTCGATTCAAAAGAAAACACGCTATACTGGACATCTTGCAGCTAAACAAACCTCCGTTCCGGGTGAATAAATAGTACTGATTCTAAACATCAATACAAGAAATGCCGTATTCCCGCCATCTCACCCGTTCACTTGTATTGTCAAACATACACCACGGGAATGAATAGGCGACATGCAGTCTACCTTGCTGGCTACATGTACTTTCAGGCCTGCCTCAACTTACGTCACCTACCACGTGACCCATACTAACATCGTGGTCAAAATCTTCGGCAATTTACGGAAGGAGAGCCTATTTGATTCAATATCTCGGAACTCACTTAAATTGCATTTGTAAAATTCGTTCGAATTTATTGAAAACTATTTATAATAGACTAAATGAGAAGCACTTTCATCGGCATGCTATTAGGTCTTTAACATTTCATGACATTGTAATAGTGATATGAAAATGTGTGTAATTGCAGAAAAACCAGCATCAGATATTACTGTCCACCAAGTACCGGTCGGTACGAATCAGTCAGCACCCTATTCCGCCACTATGTTGAAAAACATGAGAACTGTAAATTTTCCTTACGACGATACCATGAAAAACTTATGTACGTTCATATACAATGCCTTGTAGTCAGTTATAATTGATGGCCTAGGCTATACTACACTCATCACAAAATTTTACTGATAATAGAATATAAATAATATTTCGCGCGTGGTTGAAATCAAGCACTTCCAATTAATAGTAATTGTCTCATTCCATTCCTCAGTGTACATCAAAGCCCACTCTGGACATAATATTCTGAATGTACGTATCTGTTTGTAAAGTCCAGTTAAGATATTGTGAGGTGTGTGGTACGGTATCAAATAAACATAGATAACATAATGTAGCGTCGTGCCGTGGTGTGCGCGAGTAGTGACACCACGGTTATGATGCTGCAGTGTGGACGAGTTTATTAGACATTCGGCGACACTCCAGTAATGGGGTATACCTCTTTATCGTGGGGTCGCCGAACTTTACATTGGTGCCTGGCCTTTCGAGCCACATGGGTTTCTCTCGGCGTCGCTCCCGGGTCGGCCCCCGCTGTTGACTCGCATCATCGCCAGGTTGTGAACGCTTCCGCACAATCTGGCCTGTGATGTGCTCGACAGTGGGATATAGCTGACCTCGGGGACGAGGTCTCTCCGAAAGGGGAAAGCACTGTAGCGTCGTGACGTGGTGTGCGCGAGTAGTGACACCACGGTTATGATGCTGCAGTGTGGACGGGTTTATAAGACATTCGGCGACGCAGAATTCAGTAATGGGGTAAACTTTTTATCGTGGGGTCGCCGAACTTTACAATAACATGATGTATAGCATGATGAATTGCATACAGTGCGGCTCACCATTTGAATTCCCAAACTATAAATGACAAAAACTCATTCATGCTCATGTCAGTGATGTTTGCATAGGACTACATAGGCCTGCATTTAATAGTCACGCACGGAACACCTCATTATTAATTTTTTTGCTAAATTTGACCATGTAATATAGGCCTACCTGGCCTAACACTGTCAACAGCTGCCATGTCTGAAATATATGAATATACCCTCAACACTACAGTGAACAAACAAAGTTCGGAAAATAAATTTTTAGCTGGAAATTTCATGTTCATGACTTCGCGTTCCGTAGGTCAATTCCTTGCGTTCCGTCAATCGTTTGAAAAGTTGATCTTCGCGTTCCGCTGATCTTCGTGTTTTCTTATCAGCTCATTTTCGACGCGATACACCCATATTAGTATCTAAAGCAGGTGTTTTACCTGACTAACCTATAGTTTTGTTTTATGTATAGATCACATGCAAATATCGCCCTAATTCGCTGCATCGGCCGGAAAATTTCTCGAAGCAAAGCTTACAGCTCGCCATCTTTGATCGAGGGAACGCGCGTTCCGATAGTCGGTTTCGCTGGTGTGAAATTTGTTCTCAGGGTGTTCTGTACTACATTTCAAAAATAACGAGAGTCGCTGAATTCTACATACAGCTTGTGGCTGCAATCATATTGCCAGTGAATACGAGCGGGCAGTCCTAACTTTCAGTAAATCGTGATATATGATGAGTGATTGAACAGGCCTTCTCCCTGTTGCGCCAGATTGCTTGAAAAGCTATTGCCCAATATCCAAGCTCCCATTCTTTTCAAAACTGATGGGGAAGTGCATAGCTAAACCAGCTTATGAACATCTTTACACAAACTGTCTCTACGACAAAATGCAGAGTGTATGCAGAAAAATGTTACTCTGTAGAGACAGCCCTTTTCACGATCAAGCATTCTCTGATGTCTTTGGACATATTCGTCTTGCTGGGCCAGAGAGCAGCATTCGACGCCATTGGACACAACATTCTTCTTCGAAGTCAATATCTCATGTTTGGAATTACTGGCTGTACTCTGAATTGGTTGCGGTTGTAATAGTCCATGAACCCATCCAAAATTTACTACCATGAAAGGGCACCAAACTTTGACTGTTTTTTCCAGTTTATATAACCCTAAACATGACAAAACATCATGATGGACTTCTGAGAAGAGTAGCTTAAATTTTCTACGGAATTTTGAACATATCGGTATGTTATACTATAGCGAATGACAAAATGAGCGATTTGAATGCACATTCCAGCAAGTATGTTTTTTTAAAGGTCACAGAGAAACCAACAAATATTGTTTCATGAAATATTATGGTTTTAATTGAATGTAAGTATCAACTTATCAATATGTAACAATTATATTTAATCAATGTATTGATGTTTCACAATTTCGTTTGCAAATTTTAGAATCCCACTCTAGCAGTCTAGTCTTGGATTGACGGAGCTATATGTAAAGGTGTGACCACTGCGGATATCAGAATACAATTTCAACATTTCAATGTGTATGAGAGGTGGTATTCAATTGTATCGCCCGAACAAAGTTCGGCGGATACTATGGATTTGCGATAGTCGTCCGCATCCGCGTCTGCGTCCGCAGAGATTTTCTTGTGACTGTGCTACAAGCCAATTCTCACCCAATCACAGTAATTTTTTACAGCCTCATATATATTGGTGAAACCACGATACCAATCGTTTTTGGTTGCCAACTTAATTGGTGGTTTGGGGACACATTTTGCCTTGAAATCAGCCTGTTTGAGACACATGGCTTGTGAACACTCTACAGATGGTAGTTTTCGACGAATCTTAATAATATTTGGGAATCTTGTTGGGAAGGAATGTTTTTGGTGAAGTTACAACAATATTACCAAATATAGCTTGTTCCATTAGTTTCACTACTGAGCACAATAAAAATAGTTGAGACAAGAAACATTCATTTTTGGGCTCGGCAAAGTGAAAGGTCGTTTCAGCAGATATTTTATGGTAACATTGATATTAATCTCAGAATAAGTTAACATTAATTTTGCTAGTTGAGTCTATTATTGAACACAATAACAAATATTAAGGACGAGGACCATTTATTATTGGGCTCAACAAGGTAGATGTTTTGATCAGTAGAGATTTTATAGCTGTAGTAACATTTTTATTAGTTAATATTAATTTCGCTAGTAAATTTTATTATTGAGCACAATAAAAATAGTTTAGGCGAAGAATATTTTTATTGGGGTCAACAATGTGAAAGTTTTGTTAGTAAATATTTTATGGCTGTAGTAAAATTATATTACTGAATAAGTTAACATGAAATTTGATAGTTTTATTTATGTTCATTACTGAGCACAACAAGAATAGCTAAGGCAGGGTATATTTATTATTGGGCTCAGTAAGGAAAATGCTCTGTCCAGTACGGAGTATATGGCTGTAATACCATTGATATTACTGATTTGACTAGTTGAGTCTATTATTAAATATAAAAAAGATAAGGCAAGGAACATTTATTGTTCGGCTCAATGGGGAAAAGGTTTTGTGCAGTTGAAATTTAGTAATAATGTTGATATTACCTAATGACTAATAACATTAATTTCGCTAGTTAAGTTTATTATTGTTTATTACAGTAAAAAAAATTATGGTGAGTGACATTTATTTTTGCGATCAATGAGGAAAATGTTGTGTCCAGTAGTGGCTTTATGGCTTTACTACCAATAAATTACTGAATAAATTAATATCAATTTTGCTGTTTATGTTTTTCGTTGAGCACAATAAAGATATTTGATGCCATTGACATATATTATTGTGCTCAACGGGGAAAAGGTCATGTTCAGTAGTGAATTCATGGCTGTAGTACCACAGATTATACTGAATAAGTTAAGATTGATTTGACTAGTTATAACATGCTGTGAACCCATTCATTAATTTGACAACTTTGAACTCAGCTAGCACTTATTTTGAATAGAAATAGAAGTTTTATTGGACATACTGATCCAGCTTCATAATTTTTCATCATTTTCGAATTTCACATTCAAACCTCATTTGGAACATTTTTGGGGTAAAAATGGAGCTTTTTGCGATCTGGCTCTGATCTGGCTCCAATTTCATCATCTTGAAATGCAGTTCTGGTCGATATTCGCTTGGAATTTCAATTCTGAACCAAATTTAGTGCATTTTTGGGGTGAAAATATAACTTTTGTTTCGGCTTAAATTTTAGCATCTTCAAATGCAGTTTTGGTCAACTTTTTGTTGTAATATCAACTTGAAACCAGATTTCGCACATATTTTGAGTGAAAATATAATATATGGACAAAAGTGTGATTTAACTCCAATTTTTTTATCTTGAAATGCAATTTTGGTCAACAGTTGTTTCGAATTTCAACTTGAAACCAAGTATATTTGGCAAATATTTTGAGTTAAAATATAACTTGTGGTAAAAATTTCGACCTGGCTCCAGTTTTGAGTACCTTTCTAGTACCTGAAACCCATATGGGTTTCCTTTTTTACTTTAAATTCAATTTGAAACCAAGTTTGGCACTTATTTTGAGTGAAGATATACTAGTAACTTGTGGTGAAAAGTTCGATCTGGCTCCAATTTCGTTATCTTGGAATGCAGTTTCGGTCAACCTTTACTTGTAAATTGCATTCGAAACCAAGTTTGTCGAATATTGTGAGTAGAAAGATAGCTTGTGGATGCAGTATTGGTCAACTTTTATATTGAATTTCCACTTAAAGTCAACGTTGTCAAGTATTTTGAGTTGAAATATATCTTTTGGTGAAAAGTTCGACCTGGCTATAATTTTGTCATCATATCGAACATGTCGAAATGGAAATTCAAACAAACTGATTTCTGTGGTGACCTTATTGATCTTCAATGACTTTGAAAGGTCAAAGCAGCAATTTCGGTGAAAAAGAACAGGTGCGGCTTAACACTTCACTTTTCTATGAAAACCTTTTTTAGCCGTAGCTCTAATCCCCCCCCCTCCCCTGTTGATAACACGAATATGGGGCTACATGGATGATAGGGCTACAGGGGATACACCCCAGCGGTCGTAGGTGAGCGAAAAGTGTCTAGTTTTTACATAGGGTGACAATTTGGATGGATGGATGGAGTAACGAAATAAGTTTCTGAAAGAAATAACGAAAGAAAAAAATGCTGATATACATGTAAACATCAATACAATCAAAATAGAACAAATTACTTGAAATGTGGTGCTATCTCATTCGCTGTGGTTTCTGCTATGTACAAATTGACTCTAATTTGAACAAAATAATATGATCCAAGACAAGATTCAGTATATTTTGACTTGTCATACTATCCACATAACCTGTATAGTTCATTACGATACATTAATTGTAAAAAAAAACAGTTTGATGTAGAGGATATATGTAGCGGCTCAAATCGCGTTCGTCTGAAGCGGTTAATACCCCACTCTAATATTTTAGGTTGTACTGAAGCTAAGCTACTCTCCCGAAGTGTCCATCATGCTGTTTCTGGTAGTAGATACATATATCTAACAAAATCAAGTCAAAAAGTCTGGTGCCCTCTCATGGTAGCAATTCTTAAAAAATCACCCTTCGGCTCATGGACTATAAGTACCAATCTATTGCCACTGAATACAACTAGATTCTGATGATGTCAATAGCAAATGTAACAATATAACATTTTGCAATAGAAATGGAACGCGATCGTACCTCTCCGAAAGATCCCAACGTGTCTCATTGGGATCGTATCTCGGGCATTTCGTAACAAATTTTCATGAAAATTTGAATATATGTATTGTGTATGTATTCAGGAAGGTGTGTTGATGATGTCATTAAGAAATTCGTATATAAATTCATAACGTTAACGAAGCATAACATTTTAAATACAGCGAGTGCATATATCCGTGATCAATAATCTACCCTTCAGTTTCGATTATCCAATCAATATTCACGCAAAAAAAATATGCAAATGTGTATATCTATTGCAATCCAAACACATCTTGTGCCGCAGGTCAAATCGCTGTGTTGAGTGCAGATCTGCGGATTTTTCGCTCAGCTGTCGCTAAATTTGTTCTCAGGGTGTTCTCTGCTACATTTCAAAAGCAACGAGAGTCGCTGAATTCTATACATACAGCTTGTGGCTGCAATCACATTATCAGTGGATACGAGCGGGCAATCCTAACTTCCAGTAATTCGTGATATATGATGAATGATGTAACAGGCCTTCTCCCTGTTGCGCCACAGTGCTTGAAAAACTATTGCCCAATATCCAAACTCCCATTCTTTTCAAAACCGATGGAGAAGTTCATAGCTAAACCAGTTCATGAGCATCTTTTCTCAAACTGTCTCTACGACAAAATGCAGAGTGTATGCAGAAAAATGTTACTCTGTAGAGACAGCCCTTTTCACGATCAAGCATGTTTTCCTGAATTGTATCGGTTTCAAATAAATGGTGAAACACAAGGCGACAAAATATTTTGGGTGTTTCTCCTGCTCTATCTGTACTTATTTTATTATTTTCATCTATTTATCATGGTGAAACTAGAGTGCATTCAATACAGTAAATTTGCCTAGCTACACGAATCTTATATCGGTGCCAATATTTCAGTCATTCTTATTATACTGCTATAACGCTGATAATTACATTCTGCTTCTCTGCTGACAAGCACTCACATACACATATGTGATCGAAGTGGTGAACCTTTCGATATGCTTATCTGACCGAAAAGTCGTCGTCTGAATAATATGAATTGACCTGGTTTACTCCGGGTAATCTCTTTATCCAGACGTTGGTTGCGATGAAAATGTTACACTGTCTTCAAAAACATTTGAATAATTAACATACCGAAAACGTCTCGAGGCAAGTTTTCATCAATATAATGTAGTTCTGTACTATTTCAGTCGATGGACAATATATCCATACTGATTTACGACAAATTGATGGAAAATGTATTTCGCCATTATGTATGCTGGGTTGCGAACGACTGAGGATCGAACATCTCTGCCATTGTTTGAAAATTAACCAACATGCCGAATACTGTTTATTTGATCCGGATGTCTGTGACAATCACTATCCTGGAAAATTCCGTTGTTTCAGGTCAGTTTTTGTTTTTGATTCAAAACTTATTATTGACAAATTTTGACAAATGGGATTACCATCAGTTCAAATGAAACACAAAATAATACTCTTTGCTTTGTGACAACCTATTTTAAGGCAACGTATATTCTCGTTAAACATATCCAAGTGTATATATGACTCTTAGATATCACACCTGAGCCCGGCTGTAAAATGACCTACTGGCTACAACCCTGGAGTCAGGCCTATGTACGACCCGAACGAACAGATGGTTGTCTCAGTGAATTTCGTGCTGAAGAAGATTTAAGACTTTTTATCATAACCGTCACTGACAACTACTCGTGGCAAAACCAGCTTGTTTCAAACAAATCTTGTTTTGTTTACAGGATGAACAGAATTAAGTTTTAGTCACTTTTGGTTGGATTTGGATGGTAAGGATGTTGATAATAAATACGAACAGAGTACTAATTTCTCAAACCATTTAAGTGGCAGAACCTATATGGACGTTCCTCACAGACGTGGAGAGATGAGGTCCTCTAGTGGGACCCTGGAGGTTACAATTCAACCATGAGGCTTGTTCATCCTGCTGACAAAATTTGGCTACCGGAAATTGTCACGTTCAACAGGTATTTGACAATTGAGCATAAAACCAAGTAGCTCATTATTTTAATTCGAGCCAGTTGGGTCATTCTGAATAAGCCCAGTCATTCTTTTTATTAACATCACTTCGAGTGTGAATCGGGGCGACGACCTCTCCTTGGACGCCAAGTTCCGAGTGGCAGTAAACCACGATGGGACAGTGTTCTTTGGTCCTGGATACAAGTGGAAAACTGAATGTAAAATCAACATCGAACTATTTCCCTATGATACACAGGTAAATGTGACACGTTGACAAGTTCCGAGTGGCAGTAAACCACGATGGGACAGTGTTCTTTGGTCCTGATTACAAGTGGAAAACTGAATGTAAAATCAACATCGAACCATTTCCCTATGATACACAGGTAAATGTGACACGTTGACACGGATATGGGGTTTGATGTTGTGGTCACCTGAATGGTTTGTTCATTTACTAATTGGTGTTGTTGATCAATTGGTAAAATGGGCTTTTAGTCATCATTTGTACCTGCAGCATCCATCAGACTCAGGTGTTGGCATCAATTTAGAAGGATTCTGAGAAACAACTCGTATCAGCGCTCGACATGCAATCGATTTGATCGTATGCAACCACGTATTTCTTATTGAGAATATTCCATCCTCATGCTTCTCGACCTATCAGCGGCCTTCGACACAATTGACCATGACATACGCTGCCATAAACTGAATCAACTCTTATGTAACAGGTCGGACGCAAGCCATCCATATAAGAGGCCATACGTCTGAAAACTCGGATCTCCCATACGGCGTACCACAAGGCTCTATTTTGGGGCCAATACTATAATACATCTATTCTCGTCCGTTATGTTATATTGCAGAAAAACATTGACTCACCATCCACCAGTACGCTGATGACACAGATCTATTAAACATATTTGGTGTGTCAAACCCAACTGACGCCATTCATAGAATTGAGCATTGTATAGCTGGCATCATTGAATGGATGCACTGCAATAAACTACAAGTCGATGAGGAAAAAACGGAGGTGTTGGTGGTGTCCTCAGATCACATGAGGAATCAGCCTGTCATTCCATCACTCACTGTTGGTGCTGCTAGAGTTGCCCTAGCTCGACTGTCCGCAACCTTGGGGTGATATTTGACAGTTCGCTCAAGATGGCTGACAACATTAATTCCATCTGTGAAAAAGCGTACATTAACCTCCGGAAAATATCGTCCATCAGGAAGTGTCTCACTCAAAAGGCTACAAGTCAGCTCAAACACGCATTTGCGTCTTCCACCTTGGATACATGCAATGCCCTCCTATCGGGTCTCCCCGCTTCACTGATCGAAAACCTACAGCGCATACAAAACTAGGCTGCACGAATAGTTGTTCGCTCTCGCAAATATGACCACATCACTCCAATATTGAAGGAGCTCCATTGGCTCCCAATCAATAAACGCATCAAGTTCAAGTTTCTGGTGTTAGCTTGGAGAGCAATGCATGACATCGGCCCACAGTATATCAAGGAACTAATAATACCATACGTCCCCCAACGCAGCCTTTGATATCAGACGGCACTATTCCTGGTTGTACCTGGGGCTCGACTTAGAATGATGCCTGTTTCCTGGTGTACATGTAAGTTCCAGTTTTGTGAATCGATTATAACATACATGTACATACAAATTTTCGGCAAGACCCATAGAGAAAAAACACATACCTAAAACCCAGAATATAATACACCAGTAACTAGCTGATAATGTACAAATTCTACCTGTTACACAATGCTATTAATTGATTATCATTATCAATCATTTAGAGTGCAACTAGAGTGTATTCATTTGATTGGGACTACGGAAATTTGCGTAATTATGTCAATCTTATATCGGTTCTAATATTTTAATCTTTCATATTATAGTATACTGTTACAACTCTAGTAATTGATTTCATTTATTCTACTGACAATCAGCCACATACACGCAGGTGTGTAGGCTGCTCAAAGTCGTAGGCTGCTCGATATGTTTGCCTGACTATAAAACTCATAACCTGAGCTAGATGGCTAGATATGGTTCATCTCTTGTTATCGCTTCACTCAGACAATCTCAGCGATAACAAGACGTCACTGTTGGAAATCTTTGAATAATTAACAAACCGAAACGTTCATGCCTTTCCATTTGAATCCACAGAGGGTATGCCCATGCTTACAAACATATAGCTAGTGGAATTTCATATATTTCGCCATTCTGTATACTGTGTTGCGAACGACCGATGATCGAACATCGCTGCCATTGCTTGAAGAATGATTAACATGTCGAGAATGGTTTGTTTGATCTGGATGTCTGTGACAATCGCTATCCTGGAAAATTATGTTGTTTTAGGTGAGTATTGGTTATTGACTTCCAACTCTTTGCTGACAAGTGTTATGACGATCAGTTCATATGAACTGAAAATGCTACTCTCGTGTGGCGGTTCGCTCTGTGACAATATATGCTAAATACAGCAACGCTTATCCTCGCAGTATATTCAAGTGTATATTTGACTCTTAGCTACTACTCCTGAGACCCGGCTGTACAATGACCTGCTGACTGGCTACAATACTGGAGTCAGGCCAATGTACGACCCGAACGAGCAAATGGTCGTCTCAGTGAAGTTTGTGCTGAAGAAGATAGAAAGCTTTGTGAGTTTTCGTCATGAAGGTCACTGGCAACTATTCGTAAAAAAATCAGGCTTTTTTTCAAACTAAACCTCATTTTGTTTTACAGAATGAACAGAATCAAGTTTTAAACACTTTTGGATGGATTGTGATGGTAACGATGTTTGCATTGTCTACTACTTTCATAAAATGTGCATTTCTGTTTGTATTTTGCAATTTCAATAACACATGGATATAATTATGATCTACTCTACCTTATTTTTATCAATCACTCATGTACATAGTGTGTTTACCAAACCCTTCACACATGATCTCCACGCTGGTCTGAAAACCCTACAGAGAAACTTTAGAGAAATCTTCAGAGCATTTATCTATAGCTACCTTCCGAGAAACCATAGGCTGCATTATTTGATGATATTGTGTTTTGTGATTTTTTCTGAGCTGCTTTCACGTTGTTTTGTTCAATATTCATAGTTGAGTTTCTGACATTTGACGTTTGGAATCCCGATATGTTTTCGTTCTTCCTGCCTGGAACACCTCTTCTTGACTCCAATGGTATCATCACATAATTGTTTGTTGTGCAAGTTGGTGCGACACACTCAAATATCAGTGGCTCACAATATCAATGGTGAAATCTTCAGATAAGACCAACGGAAATTCGAGAACATGTCTGGATGTTTCTTCACAGGTGTGGAAAGACGAGGTCCTTCAGTGGGACCCTGAAGATTACAACATGACCTTGAGGCTTGTACTACCTGCCGACAAAATTTGGCTGCCAGAGATCGCTGTATTTAACAGGTATTTTACCATTGAACATAACAACCAAGTGTCTTTGAGTCATTAATTTCATTCGAGCCATTTGTCGGTTGATACATTTTTCTGGATTGGTTGATTAATTTATTTTATGTTATTACCATCACTTGAAGTGTGAATCAAGGCAACGACCTGTCGATGGACGCCAAGTTCCGAGTGAGATTACACTATGACGGGAAAGTGTTATTTTCCCCTGGATACAAGTGGAGTACCAACTGTAAAGTCAACCTCGAACCATTTCCTTACGATTCACAGGTAAGTGTGTTCATGAAACGTTGACACGGATTTAGGTATTGTGTGTTTATCGGTTGGGTATGTCTGTCTCATATCTGTCTGTTTTTATGTAAGATATCCAAAATATTCACTTTTGTGGAGCTAGATCACCAAACCGTCAGTTGTCCTATGAATAGTTGAAAGTACTATATATTTTCGTATGGTTCACTACTCTACCCAGGACAAGCGTATTTCACTGGGAGGAAAATATCAGTTTTTTCACGTACGTGTATAATGCGCTGCTAACTAATGTCCCCCACAGACGTGTAACGTGACGTTCGGTAACTGGGCATATGGCGATTACTCTCTGGTGTACAAATCTTGGAGGCTTAGCCTTTCCTCTTACGAGGAACACTACCAGTGGGGCCTGGTGTCATCTTCTGTCGGCACCGGCATGATTCCCACCGAACAGGATGGGGGAGTACCATATACGTACTTCACCTTGACGCTCAAGGTTAGCCAACTACAGGCGTTTAGATGATATTGTTTTTATCACAGTGAGAAAATTATTTTATCATGAAATCTTGGGTACTCAAGCTGATCATAGGCCAATGTGAACCTCTCCAATCTCTTGTGTGTCTGTAGCAAAGTACAGTTGGTCCGAAACATATGAACAACATTCTATAAGAATTACATTCCACACATGGATTGCCTTCCACATTTATGGTTATTTTCTGCAGAGGAAGCCGTTGTACTACGTGCTGACTGTAGTGCTACCCTGTTTCATGATCGCCATCTTGTCGTGTCTGGTGTTCCTGATGCCAGTAGACTCTGGGGAGAAGGTCTCGCTGGCTATCACCATCATGCTCTCCTACACCGTGCTTCTCCTTATGATGTCTGAGGTCACACCCAGGAGTGGGGAATCCCTGCCCTACATCTGTAATTGTTGACCTATTAACATGGGTGACATGCTATAAATATTGTCAGTGTCCTTTCGAATATTGTCGGCAAATTTCAACATTCATTTTATTTTACGATTTCCACTGGCTTTGTGATGCTAATGTGCAATTGGTGGTAGATAAATGTGTATATATATTCCAGCAATATTCATAGTGATGAACATGATCTTGACTGGGCTCTCCCTCGTCATAACGGTGATCATCATGAACTTGTACCACCACCCGGGTAGCCGCTCACCACCTCAATGTCTCCGGCGTCTGACCCTCGGCTGTCTCTCTCGACTCGTTTGTATGGACTACGAGAGTCAGGAACATAAAACAGACAAGGTTCCCCCATCTGGGGAGAGCACGGGACGGACCAGTCTGAAAAACACTGGCGTACAGGTTCACGGGCTAGACGTACAAACACATTTTGACCTATCGGTAATTTATTCGAAGCATACGCTCACTGGGTAGAATTGGAATTGCAGTAGATCTTTGAACTGCAGTGAAAATATGTAATGAACGTACTCATGGTACTCCAACCCCAAACCGTTTTCTACTGTCGCCTAACCGGTGGCAATATATGTACTTCTTGCTTCGTACATAGACGGATGATAACGTAGAACAATGTTCGTTGCCACCTGACGTGCTGGCCTACGTCCGCTACCTGGCGAAGAAGGAGAAACAGTCAGCTGCCGAGAACCAGTGTCGGGCCGAGTGGGTTGCCATAGGGCGTGTCATGGACCGGTTCTTGCTCGGGGCGTCTGTCTCTGTGACAGGCATCGTCATCGTCATCTACCTTACACTGGTTTACAAGTAGTCGGCTGTGGCCAGTGGGCGGAAAGACACAGGCATATGCCAAGTTTTGATATGAGATCACATATGCCATCATATGTGGCATGTTTGTAATACTGCTGCTTTTTTAATGAGTTTTCAACTTTTCCTCCTTTGTCTTTTCAGCCCTGTAAATATGCCTGGTTGATATTTATCGTACTTAATTTGTTCTCTCACCCTTTATTTGATCACCACACAATCTTTAAGTCGCATGTACATTCATTTCTGTATCCTATAGAGCATTTAAAAAGGGAAGTCGTCACTTTCTAATGGGAAGTCACGAATTCTTATGCGGAGTTATTGTCTACTTCATCAGGTATTCGGTAGAGACAACCAGTCTACTCGCTGCCTATGTCATACATTTTTTTGCTCCATATGACGTCGATTTGACTTATAATGTAGATGTATGTTCCAGATCTGGTTGCTGAGTTTCCCAATGAAAATAAATATCAATATATTACCACCAATACGACTAGATTGTGTTGCTGCCAATAGCAAACGTAAAATAAAACATTTTGCAATAGAAACAAAGCCCGACCAACTACCTTATCCAAAGACACACTGGGGTCATCAAGGGCAGTGTGTAAAATGCCGTTGTTTCTTCTGTACATCTGTTGAAATTAGCATACAACTGCCCAAACGACCCATGAGACTAAATTAGAAATCCGAAACAAACCCCAAGGACTAGATACACGACAAGTACATAAGTACCTAATCACAAGCCAAAAGGATACTGAGTTTATGGTATTCTCTGGGACAGATTTAACGTCCACCTACATTGACCCCGGATTATCAATGTTTAGTGGTAGAGGATTGATAATGAAACTGTGATGTACTCTGATAGGTTGATAATAAATTGTACGACAATAAATTTCCATGAAAGTTACCTACGTTCATATGAAATTGGACATGGAAGGTTGATGTTGTTGCTTTGAATATCTATTTAGTGTTCATTCGTTCATGTCACGCTTTTTTTATATGTAATGACAAGTCATGTCATAGTATTCATGTAGCCAGTTCAGTTAATTTTGAATACCGTACTTCTGTTAAGAAGTTTATATTCCGACAGATATCATAACGCATTTGTATATATCTACTGTTTTGTTTTAGGTTACCGGCCCTTTGGTCTGAAAACCCATTGCCATGGTATTGCGTCCATCGTCCTTCGACGTCTTCCGCATTTTCATCTTTTAGGTTGACGGTAATTTTTTTCTCAAATTTTGCACAAAAATACTGAATATATTTGAGGAAGGAGCTACTCATTGTCGTCGAAAAACGCCCCATGTTGAACTTTGCACTATTCAATCGTCTTCTCCTCCCAAGACTACCTGGTGGAATCTTTCGAAACTTTGTATATTGTATTATGAGACAGTCCCCGCAAACTGAACTTTTCTGTCAATTACTTTTCCAACAAAATTATAGGTGTTGTGATGAAAGTAGTTTATGAAAGTTTTAGCTTATGTATCAAACACATGCCTGAAACACATAACATATGTACACTTTGGGGTACATTTATAATTACTGTATATAACAGAACCGTGATCGTGACAAGACGATGAAGTTGAAGCGGAACTATGTATAATTAACAGTTTTTTATTTGCATTTCTATTCAAAAACTAAAGTACATAAATATTTTGGCAACATTGATTATACTCGGTATATGCATGCGGATTTCTTGATATTCGATAACCGACCCACCCCGATCCCTTTCACAATTATCATCTACACAGAGAAACATTGTCATGGTAAACAATATAATTTTGTATCTGCAGAATAGTCTAAAACGACCAAACAAAAAATTCGACTGACGCATATATACACGAGCAAAAAATATCGACATCAAATACGTGAGGGGTCAAGTTATTCAACGTGGAAAATTTGAGCCACCATTACTAACTAGGATACGACGAAATATTATAAGCCATTGTGGTCTCATATGATAAGTACGTTTTTTTGACCTGAAGCCCTGGCTTTTATCTCGACATACAATACAGTAATGTACATATACAATATAGATCAATATGCTAATACAAGTTTGTGAACCCTTTTGCCAATATGATAATAATAACACAGCGATAATATTGATCGTTGAATATCGGCCACGGCCGGAGTTTGAACTGCCGAAGCAGATCATAGCGTTTCGACTGTAATAATTATGACGATGAGCAACATCATAATGCTCAACGTAAACACCCAAACACATGTATCGCTAGGCGCGAACAATTTACACACACAATATTTCTAACAAATAAATAGATACACCATTTCAGTCGTCAATTGCACAGTTGTGAATCATTTCTCGTCCATCCGATTTTAAGCGCTTATAGCTCGTCGTTTTTGAAAATTATTAAATCATTAAAATTCTGAATTTTTAGGCGGTATATATACAAAGCACCAATTTAAGTTATGTCAATATTGATGCCCAGTATCTATCGCACGAAATTGTGTGGTGATATTCGGAAACTATAATACTGACAGTGTTCAAAGTAAACTGATATGTTACAGGATAAGTAATTCTCACATTATGTATCCTGCCCACAGGCGAACAGTTGTCACGCAAATCTTTCATAAGACATTCACACACACTACGATGTATATAATAAACAACACTGAAACGGTACGTTTTTACATCAAACAAAAATATGATTCGTCAACGTTGAAAGCGACTAGAATAAATGAAGACACAGCATGACTGTACCTCCTTCAAGTTCAAGACATGGACCCTCAAAAGCCAGTAGTTGAGGTCACGTCGCAACATAAAAGTCAACTACAAAATGCCGGCAATATTCATCGCGTGGTGAGACAGGCAGAGCAATGTACGTTTGAGTATTAAGGTACTTATTTCTTTGACATAACCAAAAAAAAAAGAGAAGAAAAAAAAAGAAAAGAACGAACCATGTAGGAGCTATGGAACGGTTTATCTACTAGAATAGTAAGTAAGGTATCGAACGAACTGTCTATAATATACCATTTGCACATCCGGGTCCTGAGATACGAATCAAATGTTTCATCGCAAAAACAAACGAAAATTGTACATGTAATAAGTGAAACAAAGCGATCGCTCACATAAAGGACGCACAATATATACAAGTAACTGGAATTAGTATGACGTATCCATGCACGTTTTGGACAAATATTAATTTGGGACTCCATTCACACGAAGAGGCTGCAGAGGCATCTGGAAGACTACAATTTTGGCCTCCTATAAACTAATATAAGGTGGCAATTATCACTGCAAATTACAAATTAATATCTACTGCAAGTTACAATCAATTTTCATCACATCAGTCAAAGTTTAGTAAAGAATTGGGCAATTTGCTGTGCAAAATTTTTAGAACAAATTCCCAGACCTTTTTTTCAATTGTTGGCCCTCTGGAGTCAGAGGTATACTCGCATACATTGTCACGGTAAACAGAAACAAATTCACACACAATAATACGTATTTTTGGCGCGACATCACTCATTTTTTCTTTGCAGCAGTCAAGTCTGTGGACTAGTTTCGTTTTGAGGGGTGAATTGAAGCAACAATCCAATGTTCTACACGTGTGCTACACACGTCAACGTCAACTCCTCCCAAGTTCAGCCCGATAACATAGAATATTCGTTGTTTTTTCTTCCCCTTTCAGTCTTCGATTCTTAGAAAGTTGACTTCGATCGCATAACGTTGTAAACGTGAGACAAATCAAACAACAGTCATATAGTACAGTGGCGGATATAAATACACGATCAGTAGAAATACATGGGCCAGTAGAAGGCGTTGAAGATGACGAACGTCAGCGGGAAGAGAACGCGCGAGACGATATCGACCATGAGCGCCTTGTTGTTGCTCAGCCGCCGGCACCAGAGGCCGAACGTATCGTGTACGGGCGGCCCGCAGTCGTTCGGACAGGGCGCTCCGGCGCCGCCGCCCACTGGGTCCTCCGGGTCCTTAGGAGCGAGACGGTACCGCGTGGTGCGACCGTTGTGAACCGACGGCATCTGTGGATATACAATGTAGGGAGCGTGGGGGATAACGGGTCATTTACGTATTGTATGTAGTGGCATTGGGTCGTCTGTCAGTCGTGCGGATAAATTGTTGAGTGGTGGGAATTTACCGTGTCAAAAATCAGAGCAGGAGGGGGAAAAAGTATTGCTGAAATTTTCTATTGGGAAATATGCTTTCACAGCATTTAGGCGATTTTATAAGCGAATGGACATGGCTGCCCAGTCTACGTGACAGAAATAAAACAGTTAATGTCCTGGGATTCCAAAATAATGCCAAATTGCACAACGCTGTCATCGGAAACGCCCAACGAAAATAAAAAAAAGTATGTAGGGACTGAGATGGAAGTATGCGACAGCAGAACGGTTACAAGTAGGGCTTCTTTCATTCTTTCCTCGCGCGTGTGACAGGGGAATCTCCGGCGTTATCTGGCGATTAGCACGCCCCTTATGTTTTAGGGACAGCGTGAGGAAATCACTGCAAGATAAAAGCAAATGTCACCAGTCTGTCACGACGACATCGATTTCGAGGGGTTTTCCCTGATGTATTGCCAACAAGATAATCCCATTCTACATTTCCACTTGGCAACATGGAACCCCAAGCCACCCGATGTCCGAGCAATGAAAAAAAAACCTGGGAGCGTCCTTGTAGACGCGCCTAATCCTTCACAAAGTAATTTTCCATAAATATCACGCCGTGTAGGCATGCAAAAAATATCCATTTGCTCTGAATTTTGTGAAGGCCAATGTAATGCATTATTCAATATAACCTACCCTTACTTGCAACGGTTAGTAATAGCCCGTACATGTACGTGTTTTTTGTGGTCTTGGGAGTCTTATGCAGTCATATGCAGTCAATATGGGACATAATGAGGCAAATTATATAAACCGTATTCTTATTTTGAATTTTTAAAAATAAGTTTTCTTTAAAATTCAATGTCTACCGAACTCTTGCCTACCGGTTCGTGGAGGGTGATGGGCTGTGCCAGCGACGTCTGCTGCTTGAGACGCTTCAACTTAGTCTTGTGCCGCCGCGATAGAACGTTGACTACCGAGTACTCGATGAAGGCGGCGAAGACGAACACGAGACACGACGCCATCCAGACGTCGATGGCCTTCGTCAGCGACACGGACGGCATCTTGCGGTTGACCTCGCCGCTCTGCGTGGATATGGTCAGGATCGTCAGGATCCCGAGCGAGATCCGGGCGGGGACGGCGTCCAAGTCGATCCAGAAGGATACCCAGGAGAGAATGACGACCAGGAGACTGGGCAGGTAGTTATGGAGAAAGTAGGACTTGAGCCGGCGCTCGAAGTGAAAGTACACCTTGATACAAGGATAGGAACCTGCCGAAAGATGAAATATAATCATTTCGAAACGTGAGATAAAATTTCGATTGAAGTGTATTGTATGTGTACGTTTTAATTATTTATTACAATACATATGAACACACGAGGTGTCTCCTGGTGTATTTTTGTTGGTACCATGTCCATGAACATGTACAAAAACAAAAGAAAGGTCGCCAAAACTATTAAAGTAACTGAAGTATTCTACAGTAACTGTTATAGTCACATTCGTAAAAAGTAGTGTACCTCGAATGACTGTTAATGAAGATATACTGTAAAGCTTGAACGTGTGTTATGACGTAGGTGTCGACGGATCCGGACTCTAGTTGTCGGAGTCAGGAAACACGACCTTAGTTACTGTTTGGTCAGTGGCCGAAGGGGGCGAGGATTCGAGTGGGGGCAAGAAGATTGATGCAACTTCTCCAACGTGAAATTTGTAGAGTCTCGCAGTTCCCGCCTTCTGAAATCTATATCTGCTCCGCTTAAGGTGACAAGGTCCCAAGGTCACCTGCCCTCTACCCCCGCCGCCATATAAGGTACATGTAGAGTTGCCCTCAGGCCCCCAACGTGGCAACGAAATAACCGCGCACACCGGCGCAATAGATCAATCTGCTAACGACGAAAACTTGAACAATAGAAACCGGCCTTTGCACATCCGGGAGTCTCAAGCTAAGTCCCTCTACAAGCATGTGAACAATTGATTGCTGCTACAATGTATGAACGCATAATACAGTCAAAGTTTCTTGAAACAAGACAATATGACGTTTTCGTTTCGGGTCGAAGGGTTTCAATGTTCACTGATTCTCCACCAAACTACTGTTGGTCTGTTTAACGAGCATGTTTTATTTGTGCTCAGTAACAAAATCATGGAACACGTGCTTTTACGATTCGCTGTCTCTATGTTCGCGGCGATTATGTTTTATTTCCGTGCGCTTGGCTCATCTGACAACGGTACCTGCCCGACTGTCAAGACCCAATAATCACCGGGTTTAATGTCGGTCTCCGTCCATCAAGACGGGTCTCTAAACCAGGAGGTCTTTGTCCCTCTACAAGCCAAGGAATTTGCCTCGAACAACATCCGGGCTCTGTCCTTGGCGCGCAAACGAGACCACCGTAAGAGGTCCCCATTGCGGCCGTCAAATCCTTGAGTGTCACCTCCCTCGTCCATGACTGACCGCTTTGTTGCCACTCGCGCTGCATGGTCACTCCCGCTTTTCTCAATTTCGAAAGAAAGGTCGAACTTCAAAAGCAATTGCGATCCCAATTATGAGGAATCTTCAACTGATAATCATTGAACTATATACAAATCAACATGAGACACTTTCTATGGAATCAATCAGGCTTCTAGGGATTCCTCTACGACTATCCTTATCCTTCTAATGACTTGGACCCTGGGCATGTTATTGGTCACCTCGATAATACCACACCAATTATAATGACCTTCCCATGAAAAGATCAAACAGTGGTCACCCGATGATTACAGGGCGTCGTGTTTCTTGTGAATGCACAGCCTAGCCAAAGCGCCAATAGGGACAGACAATTGCAGATAAATTCTACCACTTGGCTGGGTATCGAATGAAGACGGGAACCTCCGTGGGCGGTTGGAATGAGTCATTGAGTGACTCAGGTTTTGGTGACCACTGCATTATATTCACAGTGTAGTATGGTATGGCTGTAGACGGACAGTGACTCTTTCGGATAATGTAGATTATTATTACTTGCAGAAGCTATGAAGCTTAGGCTACTGTACGCTTTGAGTGATGTCCAAGAAACCGAATTTATATCGATATAAAATTACTTGAATTATATGTCACAAAACTGTTGTATTCGCTAAGATTTCAGCTGCCAAGAAACAAGACAATCCTGAAGCTTATATCCAGTTCCCTGCGTGGGAAAATAACTTGAGTCTGCAGAACAAAACAAAAGCATAATATGTTATATTTGTCAGCGTGACGTGACTGACCAGTCGTGTTGAAGTTGGCGTCGCACATGACCGAAGATACGCCGAGTAGTTTGAACTTGGGCAGCTTGATCTGCGGGTTGACCTCCACCGGATTCTCGACTCGCTTCCACTCGAGGATCAGCTCGTCTGTCGTGTAGCCGTCTGAGAATGAGTTTACATAAATATTATGTTATTTTGTAGTCAGATGCAGTCGACGGTAGCCGTGATTTCCGAATAAAAGATCAATTTAAAGGTCGTTTTACGTGCCCATGTGTACATATATGAAGAAGGAATTGTATTTATCCGGTTGAGACAAGGAATACACTGCAGGTACAAATTTCAAATGAAAGGAGGTACAATAACACTTACAACTGCCGAAATCAATCAAACACGTCTGGTTGTCCATAGGGTATTTGCGTAGTTCCATGTCACAAGACATTGTTAACGACACTCTGAAAGACGTGAAATTAATCAGACATGTGATTGAACAGGCATGTGGAGATGGTCACTAAACAATAATTTACACTATTTTAAGCCTGGCTGATAATTATTGAAATTTTCGGCCTTTTTTTTTGCCTTGCTATTCTGACCGCGGACACGACCACTCAAGTACCCCACTCCTTGTTTATGTGGAGAATCTGACGACCACTCGGCGGCTAAATGTGTCAGAGCCCCTCCCAGACTTGTTCCGTATTGTTTGCCGTAAGTGACGCCGGCAAAAGGCCACGGCGAGCGAATCCATACTGCCCGTGTGCCCTACTCAATGTATGTCAACACCGTGTGAAACGATGTAAAGCAAGGTTTATGTTTTTGATCGATAACTAGGGAGAGTTCATTATCCAAGACACATCTTTCTTGTCATTTTTTTTCCTTGTGAACTCTCACTCTCTCTCTCTCTCGCATCTCAAGTCTAGAAGAAGAGCTTGTTGAATGCCAAACTTGTGGCCGGGCGACAACAATTAGGAAGGCTAGAAAATATCACTTCTTTGAGTCTCGAGAACAGTTTTTTTGGGTCTTTGACTGAGCACAGAAGTTACGGCCTTGAGAGGCACTGATCCCACTCGTGGTTTTTACAGGCCATCCCATTGACACTTTGTACAACTGTGACTCGCAATCTACGATAAATGTCATCTCTGTATTGTTCCAACAATGGGGCTACACTGTAGCTAGAGTAATAATACACGAGCAAGAAAATGTCAATCGCAGCTTTGAAGAGGCTATCTATTACCGTCCCATAGATGTATGTCAAACTGTGGTTGGTAACAAATCGATTTCGACCAGGGTCCCGGGATCATTGTATAAACATATACCACTTGCCATGTATTTCTCATGAATGATTATGTATTGATTCCATTTGATATATGTATATACAGAACCAATCTTAACGTTGCTAAATCTTCATTCAATCAAACAGCAAGGATAGGCACCCAGTAAAAACGAAATATCACCGGACTAAACTGGACATGCCATCGTTACCCACCAGATCCATGGTCCTAGGAAAGCGTACCTTTGACTGTAGAGAATCATGCCGTCCGGATCGAGGCGGATCAGTCGATTTGGGACGGTGATGTCGTGGAACATCCCTCGCTTGAGGTTCCTGATGAAGAGATCGGGGGCCCAGATCTTGGAGAACTGGTTATAGTTGAGCGTGATGCTCTTGTTGTACCGGGCATATTTATAGTTGAGACGCTCGTCTCGCCAGATCTGCCGCAGGTACGCCGTCATCGAGTACTCCTGCGAACGATACGGGGGCGACGTGGCACGGTTACATGTATGTGAGTTTGCTCGGCATTGCACGAATACATTGACCATAGGAAGAAAATACAATTATACTAAGACGTGTTACTACAGTATAATAGAAAGGATTTTTTTTACCGTCAACAAGAGAAGAAAAGGGAATAACTGACAATTGGTGTACGTATGAATTCTTAATCGATATTTTGAACCATTTTCATCCAGGATTACTTGAAGAAAAAAACTTTGTAAAACTTTATGTCCGTTATCGAAATAACATGTTCATGTACGTGTATAATCGAAGTGATTGTTCAACACAAATTTCCAAAATCAGTGAAAGCCGGAAGCGATGAAGCAATATGGGAAATTGACCGTTCGATGGTTACAGATTAAGGAAATTAGAAACCTGAGCTGTCGAGAATAAGGAAATTGGAAAGCGATTGCCCCCTCTTCAGGGCACACGTACGTGTACGCGCGGGTTTGCCACACCCTCAGTTCTAAGTTAAGCGTATTTTATCGTCTTTAATCCCTATCAAAGTTACGTGTACGTATTGCCATTAGGCATTGCATTGAGATAGTATCGCGTTGGCTTTAAACCCCTGCTGGAGTCGATGCCATTTGGATCCAGACCCCAGGGGCTTCCGTAGAAAAAACTTTGCCACAAAAACGACCAGCCATGTTTATCATTATCGAACTAGAAACCAGCTAAAGGCCACACGAAGACACGCAAATCACTTCCACAGAAGTGCCAGAAAATTGAGAAGACAAACGAGCGCTTGCTCTGTTCTTTCCACACGGGAGCAACTTTTTATTCACTGTGTAAGATTTTCTCCTCAAGGGAGAATTCGCACTACCTGCAGCGGAATTTCCAACAAACTACTATAAATTAACATAGGTGCGAGTAAATAAAACCACTTTTGTAACTATAACAACTGGGAAGCCATTGGCAGAGGGGCGGGGTTTCGGTCAGAAAGATAGAGGAAGTAACAGTTTCTGTTACGTCTTTGGGGCTAACAAACTTCTCCATGGCAACACGGAGCGAGGAACATGCCGCCATGTAAGGCAAATGATAGAAATATGATATTGTCTTCGATGGATTTTTGCTTCCAGTGCACCAATATGCATTATGTATGAGAGAAATTGAAGACACTATAGTGGACAGAACGCTTCTTTCGTTAAACAAAAACACAAGCAGGAAAATCTCCCAGGCTTGGTTAGTGACCTTTGCTTGTTTTAGGGCAAATTACATAACTGATAAATACATATGTATATCAAGGGATACCCATTTTCTATAGAATACTAGTAACTTGACCTCAATATGATCACTATACTCGAGAGAGAAATCCGTCTATGCCCTAGTTTGGTGATATGAAATTATTATCGATTTCCTAATGAAATTCCATGCATTTTTTTCACACTGCATTAAAAAATATTTCAAACTGGTGAATATCTTTCAAAATCAAAGAAAGTAAATCTTGCATGTACGTATATTAGCCTCGCACAAAGCTGGAAAAATTGTGCCTATTCTTTCTAGCCCATAAAGTCATGCCCAAGATTTTCCTTTTACAACTTTACAACTTCGCTGTCTAAACAAAACTTTGAAGTTGGAATCGGGTATATGCGAAGTACAAATACATATACCACTCATTCAAAAGGATGATTAATCGTGGCTGCTTCGCGGGAATTTCACTGGTGGACGGCCGTGATAATGGAATGGTTACGATTGGATGTTCGGCTTGGCTAGTTTTCAAGTGGGGACATATCGGCGTGGGTTAGCGGTCTCTACTCACCATATTAACCTCGCTGACCGAGCTGATCTCCTGGACATACATATTTACGAACACGGTCAGTGGATTCCCTGCAAGCGAAAGGAGAGAGATATTAGTATAAATGAGAGAGGGATGAAAAATGTTCAAAATTCATCCATTCATATAAATTAATTGGTAATGTAATATATCATTTGCTGTGAGCTCTTCAACGTAATTAATTCGGTAGGTTCATGGTCATTTTCGAAATCTTGCAGTAGGTTCAGTCGGTTGAAGTTGTAAAGAACATAGAATTTTTTAAATTTTGTATGGAAAAGTTGTAAAGAATAAAGAATTTTATATCCTGAATTCGAAACCTCATCGGCACCGATACGTGTAACTTGTGTGTAAGATGGTGATTATTTGAATTGTCAATCGAGTTATAGTTGATTGATCACAGGAAGATACACATTCATATACAAAAATTTATATTGGGAAGAGGGAGTGGGGTTGAAGTGCATGTACATTTTTTACACGAATTCTTTTGCTTTCACAAGTAGTGAATCGGTGTAATGCGGGATTTCGTGTGGACTATCCTAAATCGAGTTTGAAATGTAATTCGAAATATCAACTTGAATTATACGACATTTCCGCTGAATTATCTCTATCTTATCATTTATAACATACGTTTAATGGTCATTAAATAATATCGCTTGGATTTTTTCTGGATTCCGCTACTGTACATATATATACCGTAAACAATTCAATATATTATGCACTAGAACTATTGCATATTCCACGGGTATTTCTTAAATCCTCAGAGAGTTATGCTCTTTCGAGTGGTCATAACAGTCGTATCCGCTAAATTTCAGAACACCGCGCCTAAATTCTAGCACAGTTTTACGCGTTTAGCAATAATTTAAATCTGCAATGTCTAAGCGAGCACACAAGCTAAAACCGAATCGTTTGTTGCCCATTGCTCATGCCAAAATGGGTATTTTTGTCTCGTTCGATTAAGGCTATCGATAACTCGGCTTCCATCTTCAGCAGTTACATCGGTGGGAGCTAAACCATGTGGTATCATTCAAACAGAAATAATACTATCCATCAGGGGTCCTAAAAATGCAGCTCTTTAGCTGCCTTGCAGACGGAGTTCGCAATGACATTTATGCCTGGATACGGTATTTAAATCCTGAAAGCACTTGTTTTCGATGTTTTCTGTTTCTGTTCGCTACGTTCTGGGAGAAACATATCTACCATTATTCAAGTGAAAAGTTGTATTTATCTTACTTGAAAAGGAATTTAGACACATCATCAGTCAATTCAGGAAAATGCAAGGCTTAAGATGTCCGTTTGCTACATGACTTGTACATTGTATGCAGGTATTGTCAATACCGTGCATGTATATATTATGCACCTTATATGTATAATATATATTCACATATGATATTGTATGAGCCACGTTTCCTGATTTTCTCACGGACGGCTATTTATTCCACGCCTATTCGCGTGTTACATGTTATATGATACGGGTGTCGGAAATCACAGCACACGGAAAAGCCGAGCTAAGGCCTACATGTAGTTGATTTGTTCAACTGGCGATGTACATATATGTACACGTTCAAATTATATTTTTCCAGTATTGTTTCTATCATAGGATGACAATTCAAACTTTGTCTTTTTTTCTCGCTGAATTCCACCGAGGACGAGATCCGATGGAGGAAAAAAGGGAGCCACGGTGTCGAATTACAGATGACAATCTTATTCCGACGATGCTACCAGTGCGGCCGGGGACAAAGCCCTTGTCCGTCAAGGCTCATTGGCGGAATATCCCCCCGAGGACCCTAAACAAACGAGTGCATAACGAAACCGATCACTCCTGACACATCGTTAATTGAATAGGATCACATCTCTAGCGGTCCCCGCAGTACATGTATGGGTACGGAACGGACTGTCATGTGGGTGATGGAGTGAGTACGGTGCGTCCATCTGGGCGGGCGGGGGTCCGGGGGTTGCAGGTTTGGGGTGGGCTGGGGGGATAGATACGCCCCAGTGTATCCAACCGGAGAATTTGGTGGAGAATTCGGGGTTTTTTTCCAATGGACGGGACAATCGCGCAGAAAATTATCAGAATGATTGATCGATTTAAAATATGGGTTTTGCATTGATACAAGATACACCATACAGAAAAATATCGGTCCTGCTCGATATGTCAGTTTTGAAAGAATATGTTCAAAAACGATACATTTAGGATTACGATGGTACGGTTCCAGATATTATATTTTTTAGATATAATATTGTCAGCTGTGTTATTCTGCACGAGAAAAGTGGGAAAGTATGGTTCGTCCTCACTCATCAGACCCTTACAATGTAGATTGTTCCCGATACAGAAATTTACTACTAGATCTATGTGGTGTTTCCACCTTGGTGTCTACATTTTACACGCGGAGTAGCTCTCAAAGCACCGATGTTTATTCATAAGGATCTATGAGGTAAGTAAGGCGAGTGTTAGTGTTTATCCTTGGCCAAGCCCCTATTACGATATACAGATCATTTCCCCGAAAGGATTAACACATTTTACTGAAGGTGGTTAAGGTATATGTTCCCCAAGAGTTCATTGTTATTTCATGGATGGCTTGAACACAGTATATGCAACGAACTATGTGTACCGATTCCAGGAAATCTAGATCTATATTCGATAAGTTCATACGTGTATTATTATCCGTTTCAACGCAAATTTCTAGGTAAAAACCATCGTTTTAAAGTGATAAATAAACTTACCGGAATCCAGACCGGGACGGATTCGGGGGTTGTATCCTTTAGATTCGCTCAACAAGTTCTCGATCAATTCTGACAGCATTTTGGCTCGGCTGCAATGACAACGGTGTAAACAAGTCAGAAGAACAACAGGCATCACAATCCGGAGAGAAGCAAAAGCATGCATGTTTCTGTGCGACATTCTACAGCGCAAATGGAATGCTTCTGTGTTTGCTGTGCTGTATATACGTATGTATATGGTGTGGTATGCTGTGTGTTGTCAGTCGCGAAAGTCTCTGAAGGAATGATTCGGATTGGGGGAAATATTGACGGATTTCCGTGCACGGGTGAAAGTCCTTATACCCCTGTACCTGTTATATGGATTCGTAGCTATTTCGTGCCCCGTATTTTCGTTATGAAACCCACCGTAGGAGAATTGCGTAATAGGTTTAGTGTAAAAGCTCGGCTCTCATTAATTGCATCCCTACAAAATGGAAGCCCGTTTGATCGACGGGTCGAGATATTCGATCGGCGTCCCGTTCCGGTTTCCATTCGCGACTTGGGAGATTGCTGCGAGAATGGAACTTCTGTCAAAGAGAATTAAGGTGCAAGAGTTGTACCCCCACTAGCATGTACTAAAGGTATTCGCCGGCACGCCGTCATCGGTCCGCAGCAATCAGAATTAATCAGATCCAATTTCTGATCAAATGTGTCGCGTGGAAAACGAGACCATCAAGATATGTGACGTTTGACGGGTGGCACACAGTGCGCGAAATGCCGTTTTATTAAATTTGATTTTCATTTGCGCCATAAATTGCGCAAGGTAAGTCCCACGGCTTGGGATTACGGAACAAAAATGTCGCATTGGCATTTGAAGAGGAATGTTTTGCGCATAATCATGTCAAGACTGTCTTGGGCAATTAATATTCATCGAAGAGAAAATGAATTTTCATGCGTTTTTTTCATTATTTTTCGCTGCGATGGACGCTGTTGATTGCCTCGATAATGGAATGTCGTCCAACGATTTACAAATTGCTTTAATCGAATGTCATAGATGATTAATGTCGCCTCGTGATTCATCGATAAATCACAGCGACAACACATCCCCTACTATGTGCGGATATACCGTTGTTAACACTCAACGACCCTTCGTTATATATTGTTTGAATATACAGTGCATGCGTCAGCTTAATATAACGTATATACATGTAAAAGGTATGCTGAAGACGAACCGAGATTCCTTTTCATATTGATGCATAATTTGTGAATTTTGATTAGATTACGGTGCAGCCTATGGAATGAATAATGACCTGTGCATGAGACATCGGCAATCGATACGATAGGAACCCCCTTGATTCGAAAAAGACATTTTTCTTTATGAAATAATCACCTGTGTAGTCATATATGATACATATCGGGCGATATCGTTAGGAACCGCGGAACAATCCTAAGGAAAAATCTCACGGCAAGGTTAAGTGCCCGCCAAGATCCTTGGTCAGTCCCCCCATTTATACCCAAGCAACCACTATCAAACAACGCCGCATTTATTTAATGAGACGTATCCGCTAATTTGTTTGCACGCGTTGAATGGGTTATGGGTTGGTGGATACGGTTTAGAGAAAAAAAAAACTGACGGGAATATATAGTTGACAATCTGGACGTATTACTCTTTTAATACTTGTAAAAACGAGGGGAAAAATAATGGATGTGCATGTATAAAGGTACTCCGATGGCTGTGTTCCACGTGTATGATGTACGGTATACGGCGATATCGCGTGCGGTTATAGCTCATTACGCGACAATCAGCGTGTAAAAGCCGACGGGTGGCTGGAAAACGAACTAAGCCGAGATAATGGTCATTGGCGTACCCTTAGATACTGCTCGCCGGGGTTTGATCAGCGGGGGTAGTAATTTTGATCAAAACACTATTGAAGCCATTCATCCGATAGTGCATCGGGATTTCAGTGCATTGTAACAATGTTGGGGGAAAATCTGCATGTTGTAATGTTATGTCCTTTTACTTGAAAAGCTGTTACCTTGAAGTTATCCCTTAAGGTATACGATTGTACATGGACATAATGTAAGGTGGACCGATACGCTGTCCATTTTGTAAAATTAAATATATTATGTTATATAAATGTCTGTGATATAGATATCGATCAACATATGGCTCAAGTAATTCGTGATACCGTATACATCACATCAACGTGTCATATATATATATATAATAATATGATGATATATACATGTATACCCAATATGTAGCCAATGATGTTCCGGTGTTTATTAACCCCGAGCAATATTCGGATCAAGGAGCTTGAGCGAAAAAAATAAGTAATAACGTTCATCAAGTTTGACTTATTTATTAGTAATTAGCTTGATTAACAACTTACCCTGATGAACATATCTGCGCTAGGCAGAGTGTTATCACCCCCGACAACAGGTATTTTGCCATGACGACCAGTTCCGCTGATCACATCGGGGAATATCCGTTCGTGATATCAATGGTCAGTCTGGAAATACATGTACAAGGGGATAACGCGTCAAAGAAAATATACATATATACATTAACTTAATTAGATTGTCAATGATACTAACGGAGAATTGATCGGAAGTCAATATACACCTAATTTACATTTTTGCTGTCGCCGTCGATGGCGGATCGTTTATTTTGTGTCTGTTTTTGTGGCTCATCAGTATTACAACACATATGAACATTATCCACACCATAAACCGCATATAAAAGCAATTACGGGGTGTCTCACTGTTATGTCAGTCTGTCATAATATACGGTATAAAATGTCAGCCGATATATTCAATGTAATCCTGCGTGCAAATGTGTATTAGTTATATCTATATCTACAATGTATATCATATTTGGGAAGAGCGTATCCATACATTAATGTTTTCATACAGGTCCCCGAATGCTGTAATCAAAACATACGCATATGTACCTGGATGAGCAAAACAATTTCGAGGACCTTTGCACGGCAGTAACAATTACATGCTTGCTTCACAATCCGCAGAATGCAGGTCGATAAACATTAAACAATTGATTCCCTGCGCGGTATCCCTGATCGCCAGTGAGTTCTCTTCTTTCCTAACCCGGATGCACTGGACGAATAGTTGAATCACAAAATGACCTGGTCAGTGCAGAACTCGAATGCATTGGATTAATCACGGGAAAATATCAATCCCGACATCGCTTGCCATTTATTCCAGAATGGACCGGTCAATCTGCATATCGTGTTTATCCATTGACCACAGTAATAATTCCTCGCAAAATGACCGCTTGACTATGTTACATCAGCAAAATATTACGTCAGCTATTCGAAAATCCCAACAGTTCTCGTCGAATACACTGCAATGCGGCAGTTCTACAGCAATGGTAGTTGAAACGATCCACAGTGGTTGATTAACCCGTTGAGTGTTGAGTCCCGCCAGCCGTGCCCACGGATTGAGCGAGCCCTTGTCTCCGGCGATAGTCGGACCCAGGTAGGGTCCACTAGGGCCAAACAATGGCGCCCATCAATATCCCTTTGTCGTGAAGACTTATTACAAGGTACACGGGAGCAAATGCACCGTGATCATAGTGGTGTGCGATCGTAACCCCGCGGAGACCGGGGCCAGAAATCAAAACTTTTACACCGGGTCTTAAATCAGTCGCCGAGGGTCGAGACACATGGGAATGCGACAATATGCGTGGCTTGGGGAGTCGCGAGAGGAAGGACGAGAATGATGACTGATTGAGTGGTTTGGGAGGGGTTATGGGGATTCCTCAAGACGTTGATATTCCAATGAACCCCTGGTAAACAAACGGGGGGTGAGCATGTATTTGAAAAACGAACTTCTGTCTACCTGTAACACACTTTAGTGGTAACTGATCGAAATCCGATGTCTTTGGCACGGTGGAATCGCACGCGCGTTGCCCGGCAGCCGCCTTTTAATGGTCTCCCCGTGTGACTTACTCTGTCTCTCCCGCTAACAGTTCAATAGACCGGTCGCTGGAGAGATGGATGGGCGCTGGAAGACACCGGGAGTGCCGTGTCAATGAGCGGCTAAATATAAATCACGTGGTGGAGTCGTTGGTGAAATCCATTGTAATGATACGATGTCAATGTTGTCATGTGCTTGCCGCTGACTTTACTTTATGTGGCCGTCGCTCCCTACTGTGGCCCATACGGGGTGTAATGCCTATCCCAGGAGCTGGTTAGCACTCATCATTGGTTCAATCGGCAGCGAAGGGAAGGGACGGTAACAGTGATGTGGAGCAGTGGGGCACGATGCGTTGATCCTTGGCCGTTTGTTGGCAATTGCTCAACTTGTAAGGGGTCCGTCCCACTGGGGCCATCGTGGTGAAGGCCAATAAAGCAGAGCGGATGGGCCAGCGCCGAGCTCTAAGCTGGGCTCATATAAAGATGCTGGATACCAATGGGCGGTCGCAGTAGAAACAGTGACATTTGCTCTGGAGACAAATGATATGCTTGCACTGCATGTTGGAATGCAATTAGTTGTGTATACAGGGGCATCACCGAGTGGATAATCGGGGATATCATGGGCCGTCTCTAGAGCACTCCATTGACAATGAGACGATACGATTTACAGTCATCTGGGGGATCACAATTAGTACATGGACTTGATCGTTACTGACGCTTAGATCTAATCATTCGTCGCCAGTTTTTATTGCCATACCCTATGGAATTTTGCATTTGATGTGAGAAAATATGTACAATGAAGTCCATAAAACAAAACTCACCAAATTTACTTGCCTTGTCTTGAACGAATCATAGTTTTTATGTGAATATACACAAATATGCAGGGCAGCATCTCACACGAGTTAGTCATGCCCACGTTACCCTTTTTCAAGTTTTATCTTTGGCCATGCCCAAGATACCTATAAACTGCCTCCACTACTTCTCAGCCTCTTTAGAGTCCCACAGATTCCCAACGTGTGAACGAGAAAAGTAGCGTCTGTATTGAGGGCAGAGCCGCCGATCATCGTGGCATCCAGTGTGTGTAGTTCAAACCCTTCCAAGTCCCAGACGAATGCCGAGGCTTTGTTTTTCATTAAATCCAACATGCTTTATTTGACTTGGCCGTGTGCAAGCGGCGTCTGGAGCGAGAAGGGCACAAGACGTTGGCCTTTTGGCGGGCGGCGCCTACTGCTAACAAGGGCTACAGAACGTGACCAAGGGCCGCTGGGTTCATCCCAGAGTCTCTAGCATCCACCAGCAAAACAGCTTAGGGCAATCCTTTAAGATAGCGAGAGGAATAGGGTTCTATCGTTGTTGAGACCTCTACAGGTAAGCGCAATGTTTGAGACACTAGAAGACCGACATATCCACGAGAGGTTCACGTCGGTTGACATGTGTTCTTTTTTTTTGGTTCACCAGGGCAACCGCAGTTTGGTGGTGACCACTGGGGATTGAACACAATGCATATGACTATCACTCTTATTGTGAAACATGTTCCAACGAATGAAACGGGTAGACTATATCACGATAAATCTTCGTCCCAGATTTATTCACTGCCCTGGCCTCTACAATATAGCGCCGAGGTATTTCCTCATGTTTGGAATGGATGTCTGGAATGGAACGGTCCGAAGAACACACCCCATGCACAGGTCGTATGTGCCACGCTTCCAGCATACGCTTTCCGACGGCGTATATATCTGTCTCGTCCGTCCGTCCCAGACCCTTCGACGTAAGAGGTCATCTATCCACAACCTTAACACACCGGCCCTTCCAATAAAACACGACACCCTTCAAAATACACGGGTGGAAAAGCTGAGATTCCCAATTTAATATCTGTTTGTTATTGCTTGGCCCTCTGAACCGGTCTTAAATAAATAAGCGATGGTACAAGGGAAATTTTTTTGCGGCGAGAATGATACTCACAGCGGATTAATGGTATCGCGTTCAATATTCACAAGTAGTGTCAGTCGTGTTCAGTTACGAAAGAAAATATTCTGTTTAAAAGGAACTGCCGAGTTTGCATTATGGGATATCCTTGCAAGATTCTGTGTTTTGAATTTGACAACTTAAAAACAAAAGAATGTGGAACGTATTTGATGATACGATGGTTTGGTACAGTTGTATATGCATTGCGCAATATGCAATATCTTACAATTGATACAAGTTGTAGATCAGCATATATGTATATAATGTTGGATTACGTTAATACCCATATTTCAGTACAGTACCACGTGATGAATGCCTTATTCCGCGAGTAATGTCCTGCAGCGTCTCCGGTTGTGAATCAATTCGCGACTAATGGAGCTGCTTGCACACAAACAATATGCGTACCAAGCAGATGGCTACTACTCAATGCAGACGACAGCTGACATTGTTTGCCTGCATGGCTCGATGAGCTGTACTTCCGTGGAGTCAGTATCACACGACGTTAGCGCGGTCCACCTGGCCAGCCGCGAAATCGTCGTGCCAATCGTAAAGGTCAAATCAGATACATAATCACAATCTAATTACGCCGCACCTGTGGCGAGCGTCGTTATTGGGTCGAGCGGTCTTCAGTCAAGGTGCGAATTGTGGGTTTTCCCTCTAGCGTCTAGATATTTATCGTCCCGACTATGAAATGGATTAATTCATATAATCGCGTGAACTGGACTGTCGCAGACAGACTGAGGGGGTCCACGATGAAAGGGTTAACCAGGAAAACGAGATAATTTATGTTGAAGCCAACGTCAGAAAAAAAGACACATATCTATGCGCACATCCGATCTGAACTAATTTTCACAAATGGGAGTTGTTTTATATTCGGTCAATCTCTACATTTTAACCATGAGGCAATGCAACGCAAATCGTTTATCCTCGTACAGCAACAAAGAATTATCCCCACATTGTCTCATTGTCTCCATATAGCCTTACAATGCCTTAATAAGCTTATCAATCATGACAATAAACACTAATAATAGCATAGTGAAACAGCATGGAAATTTCTTTTCAGATGAAACATGCACATACATGAAAGACCCGAAAAAAAACTTTCATCATTGCTTTATTCTCTGATTGCGTGGCCAAGTAATTTTTTCTTCCTGTCTGGGTCATGATCATGTCTGTTGGGTCCGTCGAACAGAGGAACCTCAAGGGAAAGATGACCCGCTGTCATGCAATATCAACATCGGGAAGTACTGTTGTCTGGCTTTCAATTGTGCGATTTTTATTGTACCCTTGGAGAATAATTACGTAGTCTCTGGTTTTAACGACTGGTTGATACATATGTCGAGACGTAGAATTTGAAACCTCAAATGTTTATTCTTCAACTCACGAACAGAGCACGAAATTAATGGCATTAGTACATGTATTATCACTGACACAATGAACAAACAGTTCACAAGAAGACACAAAATGAACCTGCAATGCAAAGCAACATTACGCGTATGTTCATTTTTTTTTTATGAACAGAACACAATGTATTAAAATCAATACCGTTTATGCAGAATGAACATACAATGCCAAGTTACATCACCAGTCAATCGATCCGCAAGCTGCATTTTATGAAATATTGCGCTGAACCGAAGGCGACTCCGATGTCAAAAACGTCAAAGGGACATTGACGTCACCTGTCGTGAGTTATGACACAAGATGCCATTTATTAACGATCCAAATGTCGTTTATTAACGACCCAAATCGGCATCAATCACTGGCGACGCTTACGTGACCGATGTTTATCAGTTGTTGCAGTTTTGATCGAACTGTTTTCCACGTGTCTCTATTGTCGTAAAACTAACACAGTCCATGCGGGGAACACGCAGTTTTTAATCACCACGTTAACCTGGCAAGGCAATGCGTGTAGAATCGGAAATCAATTGTCCAATACGGATTGATAATTAATTTGTTAATTACGAAACAACATTACCTGTCCAGGTTAATACTACCTTAAGCTCATTACTGCATATATACAACACAACCGTGCATAATTTTTCATAGTTATGCTCACAAATAAAAATGTTTTAAAAAGTTTTACCGCTGGTTGAAAACGATAATGAAATCCGATTTGAACTTTATAAATTCTATCCTTGTATCATACCAGAATTGGTCTCTCATGATGTTATGCGAATTTTTGTTTGTTTGTGAATTTTGCCAGCATATACCGTATTAGGTTGTTATCGGTAATACATGTATAAAAATAACATGATTTTTTCAGGGATTTATACATGTTAAGTTGTCCGACATCACGATTAGTGGCCCGAGAGGGAGTCGAGTGACACCAGGCTAAGGAGGGCCGCTGATCATAGATAGAGGGACACTAAAATGTATGGCGCTCAACAAAGTCATGTATTACCTTTAGTTGGATTTCATTCAATGAAGACATTTCAGCTCGCCACTTCATAGAGGGGCGGACAACCATTAGATCCACTGACTCGTCACGTCAGATATGCAGCATTAAGTTACTCACGAAACATTGATAATCTCCTAGTAACGCCCCATCAACCGTTCAATATACCATCAATATACTGTTGGCATCGTTTTGCATTGTCGCTAACATTGTGGCGATGTTTACGTATCATTTCTGGCTATGCTTACAGTAATACTTGCATAATAAATTGCAAGAACTTATAATGTATAATATGTCCTAACAATTTGACATTGATGTTATTGCACAACAAGACGCAAACAAATCGTGTCAAATCATATTACATGTACATACGAACTTCGCTACGTCATTAGCGTCCATTTATTCTGCGTGACCCCTTAGCATTCGTAAACGGGGCTAAGATTCCCTTTCGGGCAAATCTCACCGTTTTATATAATAATACACATATATACATCTAGAATTATGTTGCACAGAAGCCACTGTGACGTAATTACTGGAGTTTAATGCACCAAAGACAAGGAACTTTACGCCTTGGGTGTGAGAGGTCGCACCAGGGTCAAAATATGTCGCCATAGGCAACTGGACTCACCGGTGTACCCGATGACTGTCTCCAGTTATCTTACGTATCTCCAAGATGGAGGGTAAATAAGCATATTAAGGAATATTGATCGCAAAGTGGTAGTTAGTTTTTCGATAATTCCCCAAATAAACACTGTGTCAGTGATATTTTTCGGTGTACAGCTTGTCGTGTAAATGATGTGATTTGCCTTCGAAAATGAACAGTATTAAAAGCACAACAGAATCGTCTTGAACCGAATTCCCATTAAATCAGAAATTGTGATTTCACGAAATATTCGATACTAATTAGCGTCGAAAAGGGCACCCGGGACGACATCTGAATAAAATCGATGAGAAAACAATAACACAGACAGATGTCGTGATTGAACTGAATATTCTGTAATACATGTACTATGTAAACATGTTTTTGTGTCATAAATCTGGTTCCCGAAAGATTTAATTTCGCGGAAAAGGGACCCGACCAAAAAACCATTAATATATTATCATTAGCGTAACCTGATGAGATCAACAATAAAATATGCATAAAATCAAGACATAATTGCTAATCATTCATATTCATTTCTATCATATATATATATATATATATATAGATTGCTTTTGCCACATTGATACACAGGTCCATTGATGTCATAGTCTCAGCGGGGAACCGTTTTAATTGCTCCTATGATATCCCCGATAATATTATACATCGGGGAATATTATTGCCGTAACAAGCCGTATATATTCATACAAGTTTTTGTTGTGGATTTTTTTCTCGCCCACTTTTAATCCGACAGACTGTACTCGGCTTTCACCGGGGATACTTTACAGAAACATTTCCCAGTCCTTTAAAGGAACAGAATTCTTTATGATCTGGAGAACTTGAGTACATTCCAGCACGCGGTGACCCGCTGGAATTAAATTTGCCTAGAATGTTGATGGCCGGGGGAGAGGAGTGTTGTGTTGATTGCCTCGGTACAACCTACACGCAAGGTACTGGTCTCGAATGCCCACAGCAATGGAACACGCGAATTATGACGATCAAATTCCGAAACAATCGGTTGGTATTGCTTCTTACTTGTAGTCCGCCATTAGCTCAAGATCTATCGTATTTTCACGTCTGCCACTTGAGAGATGAATTGAACCAGTTCTCCACTATCAAATCAACACACATGGGCAGGTGCCGCCGACAGATCCACTCGTTTGATCTAAGTTTTCATAACAGTTTTATCAGAAATGGTTTTATCCATATAATTGTGGAAGAGCCACCAATCAATGATGCCCAGTTTTTGCATACCATTTCTTATACAGAGGATGGTGCCTTGCTCGAAATACGGATCATTCACTTGCAATGCGAATATGAACGTATGATTATGTTCTCTCTCTCTCTCTCTCTCTCTCTCTGGTCAATCGATCGAAATGGAGTCAAACTTTTACTCGCAAAACTACAGTATGCATTCATGTATGCGGTTTTCTTACACAACATGGAACGTAATATCGCCCCCAATAATTTGCTCTCAATAGGAAACATCTGCTAACAGTGTCAAAAGTAAGCGTTGCCAGGCTTCACACTAATGACATCACTGGCATATGTCGACAATCCATTTTATGAAACCCCACGTAGACCAGATCCCTAATAAGCGCTATAATGACATTGTATCAAACAACGCCAGCAGCAAATCAAGGATTCGGTGACTGTTATATCATTGTTTCATATGAGGGCTTCCCATCCAAACCTGTTTGTGTCATTCTAAAATTGAATTCATTACTGAACTCGAAATATACACGTGACGTTTACATTAATGAAATATATCCGGATACCACAAAGAGATACATATTTACCTATCATTTGGGTCAAAAGTGTCCGCCGGTCAATAGTGTTCGCAAATTACTTCAACACATGTTTACAAGTGCCGATTTTACCCCGTATGCAAATGCATTCGATTATTCATACAAATGCAATAGACTGGAAAAAATAGTCCGTGAATGTGAACGAGATAAAGACAGCTGTTTGCATGGAAAGTACTATCATGTCAATGGCATCGAGTGCTATTTGTTTAAACTGGCCAGTCCTTGTCTTCCCGAGAACTCTATCTTTACACGTACTCAGCGCACTATTTCATTGGCGAAATAAATAACTTCACGCACTGCATTTTGATGTATTCATGCGCGTGACTACACAAAGGCTTACTGGAGTCGGTAATAACGACGGACTTTGACATGAAGGAGACGCATTACTCCACTAGTCACATGGAAAAAGTGACGATTTGAACACGCACAGTCTATTTAAATACATCGAAATACACTGGAACATTAACACTGGACAAGACCGAAATCAGATTTTGCACTGTACAGTATGGTTCTTTGCCAATGTAAAGTCAATGAGTAACATTTATCAAAACATTCAATTCGGACCATAAACATATGTCATAGTGTTGGACACCACTTGTTTTGGATTACCCACTTGTAGTTAAGATAAGGTTGATTAAGGTATGGTAAGTTGATGAAACCGGCCCTGAAGGTTGCCCCCATTACTATTGTAGGTCTATGTTGATTGCAATATTTGACAATAATAAACTATATGTGTACTCGACATAAATACTAGTATTGTATCCATAGATTTTTTGACATTCCGTGCCCATGGCTGTACAATTGGTCATGTAACAATTCGTTTGCTACATGTAACATCATCTTTAATTATCATTGCTAGGCTTCACACTAATGACATTACAGGCATACACCGAAGTTCCATTCCAGGAAACCCCACAAATATAGACCAGAATGCTACTAAGTGCTAGAGAGACATTGCATCATACAACCACATGCAGCAAATCAAAGATGCGGTATCTGCAGCAATGTTTCTTATGTATGTGCCCCACTCAAAATCATCTGGTATCTTCCATTGCTGGAATGCCTTTATAATATCGAAATTTTACAAACATCGTGCTTGTAAAATATGATGGACACCATAATTTTACTCAATCTCTGTTCCCTTTCATAAATATAATACCACTTTGTTTTCGTAAATGCAAAATATTTCAACACATGTCTAAAAATTCCGATTTTCCTCATATGCAAATGCATTCGAATATTGTTACAAATACAATAAACTGGAAAAATAATCGGTGGATATGAAACGAGACGAAGACAGCTGTTTGAATGGCAAGTACTATCATGCCAATGACATCGACCGTTTGCGTACACTGGTTAGTTTTTGTCTTCCTGAGGACTCACTTTACACGTACCCATCGCGCACTATTTTATTGGCGAAGCAGAGCAACTGCTCGCGCTGGATTCGATGCTTTCATGCGCCTGAGTGAACGGATACTTACTATAGTCTGCAAATAACAACAGACTTCGACACGGTGAGTCCCATTATTGTTGGAGATGTGATAATTTTAAGCACGTACAGCCTATTCAAGGTGCTCGAAATATATCGGAACATTAATTTCATAAGGCATACATCCATTGAATGAAATTTTAAATTATAAAATAAATAACAATGTGAGTCTCGATGAGTTTAGGCAATCAAAAAAAGAAATAGCTGATATCGACCTTTAAATTTTTTTATTGATATCGGGAGTACACGTTACAGAAAGACTAGAATAAATTAAGGTCAAAATTTGTACTGTACTGCTCTGTGCCGGCGCGCAGTCAACAGATAACATATACTAAAACATTTCTTCTGAAAGATAAACATATGTCACGAGCATTTCCATGGCAACATTGTTGGATTATCTTATGTCCTAACTGTGTCTTTTAATCTCATTACTATGTATTTGGGGGGTCTTCGCCATGAAAATTAAACATTCAGTTCACGACTACACGTATTGTCTTGTTATAATATGTATTACTCCTGAATGGTAAAGAACGCACATCCTCAAAATCACTCTTGTGATAAACATCTTCAATGTCGATTGAAAAAAAACTTTGATACATTATAAACTAATCAACAGTGCAAACTGAGCAATATGAATCTGATACAAAGACAAGTGAGAACATAGCCACACAACAGATATGATTTTTACATGATATACATGTAGCCTACCTATATACACCACACAACACTGCGTTATTAAGCTGCGTCAACAGAAACTATCAGTCGAGTAGCGAGCAGCATAATATTAGCGTATCTAGCATGGAATAGGAAGCATTGATACACGATCCTAATACCAGTATATAGCTTGCAGCGTAAGGTATCAATATAATAACCGTGGGAAAGAATGTACGGGGAGGTATATGTGTGAAATAGCTACTATCTCAAACATGGGTGCAGCATCGAACCCCTGGACCTTGATTTACACATAGGAAGCTCCTCAGCTATCAAAGCCTGGGGAGATATTAGTTATAATTGGCACTGACATTCATTAATCAATGCTTTATCACTTGTATGCCTAGCCTATATAATCACAAATCGCAGAAAGAAAAACAAATCACAAAATAAAATAGGAATTTGGACTTGACGTCAAAAATTGCATGGTTGCTGGGTCAGTAGAATTAATTATTAGGTTCAACAAGTGTTTTACATGACCTTCTGTTCGCAGACAGATTTCCATGCCCCCTTCAGATTGGTTGGTTGCTGGGTCAGTAGAATTAATTATTAGGTTCAACAAGTGTTTTACATGACCTTCTATTCGCAGACAGATTTCATGCCCGCTTCAGATTCTTTCAGTTATATACATGGAACTACATATGCATTTTGATGTTCATACAAAAATAGGGAAAAAGTCATATTGTCTGGAATCTGTACTGTGGTGGCTATCTCATATATGTTGAACAAATTGTATAACTTAGAATGAAAATTATATCTCCAGTGCATTGAGGTTACTCAACTGAAACTTTGTGGCTGACATTGGTGTTATTATGCTGCAGCTATGGCTTCAAGATTATGGGAAGAAAAAAATTATTTGCTAACATCGCTACTAATTAACGGTCCTGGACTCCACGCTAATGACATTACTGATACATATGTCCAAGTTCCATTTCAGGGAATCCAAATCATGTTCGATACCCAACAAATGGGATAGTTGCATTGTATCATACAACGCAAGCATCAAATCCAGGATGCGGCAACAGTTCACCAGTGTTGAATATGTGATTTCTCTACTCAAACTCAGTTCGTATCTTTCACCAATTTATCGATTTCATTCCTGACCTGGAAACATCCGGGACGTACACATTTATATAAAATATCTTCAACACCACAAAGTTACTTATTTTCCCTCCAATCTGGTAAATATTACTATATTATTTGTGTTCGTGGAAGCTAACTGCTTCAACACATGTTTACCAGTTCCGATTTCCTATATGCAGATGCATTCGATTATTCATACAAATGCAATAAACTGGAAAAATAACCGTTGGATATAAAACGAGATAAAGACAGCTGTTTGCATGGCAAGTACTATCATGCCAATGACATCGAGCCTTATTTGCTTACACTGAGGCAGTCGTCGTCTTCCTGAGAACTCTCTTTACACGTACTGAGCGCACTATTTTATTGGCGAAGCAGAGCAACTTTGCTCGCGCAGGAATTGTTGTTTCCATGCGCGTGAGTGAACAGAAACTTATCATGGTCTGGAATTAAATACAAGTTTCGACACGGGGAGTCCAATTATTCAACTGATCATGTGAAATCGTGATGATTTTAAGCACGCACAGCCTATTCAAAATTCTCGAAATATATCGGGACATTAATTTTATAAGGCATACATCCATTGAATAAAATGTAATTCAAAATATAAAATAAATAACAACGCAAGTCTCGATGAGTCCAGGCAATATCGAAATATAGGTAGCTGATATCGACCTTTATAATTTTTTTTTATTTCAAATGTAGATTACATCTTTCCAGAAATGCTGGAATAAATTCAAGTCATATGTTTGCACTGTGCTGTTCTTTGCCAGTGCAAAGTCATCATAATAATAATACACATTACAAGGGTAAACATATATGCCACAAACACTTCCATAGCAATATTGTTGGATTATGTGCAATCAAGTAATGTAAATTCAATAAAATGTACGCGTATGTTGAGGTTAATGTGGTATTCATCGTGTAACAACCAGTTTATTATCTAAATGGAGCTCTCATGCTTAATAAAATGCCTTGTGCCCTTTACTCTAGTAAACATTATTTGGGGGGTCTTCACCGTTAAAACTAAACATTCTGTACTCGTATGGTCATGTTATAGCATGTATCAGTCCTGGGTAGTAATGAATGCACATCCTCAAAAACATTCTTATGATAACATCTTTTGTGATGACTGACACATGATGAACTAATCAAAAGTGCAAACTGAACCATGGGAAAGCGAAACAATCCTTCATCACAAGTGAGAACCTAGCCACAAAACCGGCAGCATGATATCAGCATACCCAGCACGGGATGGAGACCATTGATACAAGATCTGAATACCAGTATATAGCTTGCAGCGTGAGGTATCACGATAATAATCGCGGGAATGCATGGGTGGAAAGGTATCGGTGTGAAATAGCTGCTACTTCAAACAGAGGCGCAGCATCGCACCCATGGACCTGATTTACAATAGAAACTCATCAGCTACCAAACTATAGGGCGGACCTGGTTATGACTGTCATTCGTTTATCAATCGCATATCACTTAAGTGTGTGACTTACATACTTGAAATATGTGTATTTCGAACAAAGAAATGATATAATTTCTCTGAATATCATTCTAAAGGAAACAATATATATAGTTGGTTGGTTATTGCGTTGTATTATTAAAGTGATACCAGCGCAGAACAACTGTTTACAGTACAGCCAACAATATACATCTTACCTCGCACACTAACAAAAGTACAAGTGTCGGGGTCAGTACAACTATAACCGAAAGCTATCTCGCTAGCGCACTGGGAGTTACCCTCCTGAAACTTTGTGACTGATATAAGTATTGTGAGGACAGCAACGTTATGTGTACAATTAATTATAGGGAGAACACAGTCAATAATTAGCGTTGAAAGGCTTCACGCTAGTGACATCACTGGCATATACACAAGTTCCACTATAGGGAATCCAAATTAGGCAAGATACCACCTAAATGTGATAGTAGCATTTGTATCATACATGTACAAAGCAAGAAGCGAATCAAAGATGTGGTAATTCTAACATAACGTGTATTTCTAACCAAGCTTTGTCCGTCTCGTGCTACAATTGAAATCATTCCTGCACTCGAAACATACGGGGCGTGTAAATTCGTGTAAAATACACTAAACAACACAAAGTTACTTATTTGGTAAATATAATGGTACAATTTATTTTCGTGGAAGCAAAATACTTCAACACATGCTTACCAGTTCGGAATTCTTACAATACTATTCAGGTGCATTCGATTATTCATTCAAATGCCAAACAAAAACACTGGAAAATAGTCTGTGAATATGAAATGAGATGAAGCCAGCTGCTTGCATGGAGAGTAATATCAAATCGAGCGCTATTGTTTACACTGAGACAGTTCTCGTCTTCCTGAGAACTCCGTCCCTACGCGTACCCAAGGCACTATTTTGCTGGAGTAGTGTAATTCCACGCGCTGCATTTAGTGTATTCATGCGCGTGGTTGCACAGATATATACTGGATATTTACAACGTACTTTGAGACGGCCGAGTTGGTCTTCCAGTGCTCATTTGGAAAATATATATCAGGGTATTAATTTTCATGGACAAGAAACAAATTGAATGAATTTGTAAGTATTGGACAAATAGCAATAGGTGTCTTGATGAGCTTAGGCAATCAACACATAGATAACCGATGTAGTTTTTTTATTAATATCAAGAGCAAATTACAACTTCCAGAAGTGCTGGGCGATAATCAGGTCATATAATCGGGTCAGTGTGTTAGGTCAACAGGTATCATTCATTGAAAATTTTGAGTTGAAAGATAAAATTTGTCTCTAAAGTCATATAAGATCAGATAAGATTAATATATGAAATGGCAAAGTCAGTTATAAGGTAAAGACGATGTTAATATATATATTAACATTGTGTTTTATAAATATACCTGGAAGTTTTAGAGTAACACCTGACATAATATTACTAATATGGAGACATTCAGGCATAAACACATATCATTCAATGTACTATATTTCGTACTGGTATAATGTGTGTGACAAAGATCTCCGGAACGTAATGAATGAACACTAAACACATTCGCAACATTCCTTGAGGCAAGCATCTCCACTGTTGACTGAATGCATAACAAGCATTTATCACATGTCAGAGCATAGTCACAAAACAGATTTGTCACAAAAATCAGCTTAGTCACAACAGCATAGTCACAAAAAAGACAGCTCTTTGCATAGAAATATTATCATGTCAATGACATCGAGCGCTATTTGCTTACACTGAAGCATTTGTCGTCTTCGAGAACTCCATCACGTATCCAGGGCACTATTTTGTGGAGTAGTGTCATTCCACGTGCTGCACTTGGTGTATTCATGCGCGTGATATTTACTGGAGTTACTGGTCGAATAACAAGGGGCTTTATCACGGATGAGTTCTTCCAGTGATCAATTGGAAAGTATTTATCAGGGCATTAATTTCATAGACAAGAAACATACGAAATTGAATGAATATTGAATTGTTCAACAAATATCAATAGGAGTCTTACTGAGCCTGGGCAATCAAAATATATATAACCGATATAGCACTTGCAGAAGTGCTGGGCGATAATCAGTTTGTGCTAGTGTTAAGTCAACAGGTAACATTCATTGAAAATTTTGAGTTGAAAGGTAAAAATTGTCTCTAAATTCATATAATGTAAGATAAGACTAATATATGGAATGGCAAATTCAATTATAAGATAAAGATGATGTTGATATATGTATTAACATTGTGTTATATAATATAATAGCAAAATTAAAAGTACCATCTGACAGTTGACACTGACACTAAAATAACTAAACTAGAGATATTCTGGCATTAGCACATATCATTCATTGTATATTTTGTACTGGTATAACGTGTGTGACAAATATCCATGGAACCTAATGAATGAACACTCTCAAAAACATTCGCAACATTCCTTGTGGCAAGCATATGTAGTGTTGACTGAAAACACTTAGATAATAATCCTCAACAGCGCAAGCTGAATATATGTGAGTGCATAACAAGCCACAAAACAGATTTGGGTTTTTTGATGATTTACAACATTGGACAATGCATTTTTGAGCTGAGTCTACAGACACTACCAGACGATCAGCGAACAGCATAATATTAGCATGCCCAGCAAGGGACGGAAAGCATTGATACAAGATCTGAATACCAGTATATAGCTTGCAGCGTGAAATATCTAGATAATAACCGCGGAAACGAATGTACAGAGAGGTATTGGTGTGAAATAGCTGCTATCTCAAACATGGACGCAGCATCGAACCCTTGGACCCCGATTTACAATAGAAGCCTCCTCAGCTACCAAATCCTACGGAGGTCTTGCTTATGATTGACACTGACATCCATTCTTCAATCACAGCCCTTGTGCGTGTAACTTACAACTACTTGAAATATACATGTTTAGCAATGAAATGATATAATTTCTTTGAAGATCATTCTGAAGGAACAATGATTTTACCTCGCACACTGACAAAAATACAAAATTACATGGTGTCGGGGTCAGTAGAATGCATGTTTAGGTCCAACAGGTGCTTTCCACGCCTTGCTTTCCACATACGGATAAATGGCCCCATTCAATTATATACATTGACAAATACATACTTTGTATTGTTCCAAGAGAAAATATGGAAGAAATCATGTTATCTGGAATCTATACATTAATGACTATCTAAAATATATTGAACAAAGTTAATAAATCATAAATGTTTAACAAATTTAATAAACTATGAATGAAAGCTATCTCGCTAGTGCACTGGGAGTTACTCTCCTGAAATTTTGTGACTGATATTAGCATTGTGGGGACAGCAACGTTATTAAAACCGCAGCCATAGCTGTAAAGTTAATCATAGGGAGAACATAGTCACTAATTAGCGTTGAAAGGCTTCACGCTAATGACATTACTGACTACGTCAAAGTGTCCACTACAGTGAATCCAAATTAGCCAGATACCACCTAAATGCGATAGTATCATTGTGTCATACATTAACAACGCAAGAAGCGAATCACGGATGTGATAATTCTTACATTTGTGGGTTTTCTACCCAAGCTTTGTCCGTCTCGTGCTAAAATTGAATTCATTCCTTTACTCGAAACATACGGAACATGTACATTACCCTAAACAACATAACGTTACTTATTTGGTAAATATAATCGCAAATATAATGGTACTACCAGCATTTGTTTTCGTGGAAGCAAAATAATTCAACATATGTTCACCAGTTCCGATTTCTTATATGCAGATGCATTCGATTATTCATACAAAATGCAAAAAAATTACTGGAAAATAGTCAGTGAATATAGAATGAGATAAGGACAGCTGTTTGCATGGATAGTATTATAATGTCAATGGCATTGAGCGCTATTTGCGTACACTGAAGCATGTCTCGTCTTCGAGAACTCCATCTTTACACGTACCCAGGGCACTAATTTTTGGAGTAGTGTAATTCCACGCGCTGCATTAGATGTATTCATGCGCGTGATTGCACCGATATCTATAACGGACATTGGCAAGGATGAGTTGTTCTCCCATTGCTCATTTTCAAAATACACATCAGGGAGTTAATTTCATAGAAAAGAAACATACGACATTGAATGTATTATAATTTATTCAACAAATATCAATAGGAGTTTTGATAAGCCTATGCAATCAGAATATAGACAACCGATTTAGTTTCTTTATATGAATATTAAGAAAATATTACACTTCCAGAAGTGCTGGGCGATATTCAGGTCATACTTTGTACTTTATTATTTTTGTGGTAGTGTTAAGTCAACAGGTAACATTCATTGAAAATATTGAGTTGAAAGATAAACATTTGTATCTAGTTTCATTTAAGATAAGATAAGGTTAATATGTGCTATGGCAAAGTCAATCATAAGGTAAAAATGATGTATTGTGTTTCATAAATATATGAGTAGAGTAACACCTGACAATTCATATTATTATTATCTGGAAAAATTCAGACATAAACACATATCATTTAATGAATATTTTGTACTGATATAACGTGTGTAACGTAATGAATGAACACTCTCAAAACCAATAGCAACATTCCTTGTGGCAAGCATCTGCAGTGTTGACTGAAAACACTTAGATAATAATCATCACCAGCGCAAACTGCATATATGTGAATGCCACAAAACAGATTTGAGTTTTCTGATGATTTACACCACTGAACATTGTAATATTGAGCTGCGTCTACATAATCTACATGTACCAGTCGAGTAGCGAGCAGCATAATATTATAGCATACCCAGCACGGGATGGAAAGCATTGGTACACGATCCTAATACCAGTATATAGCTTGCAGCGTGAAGTATCAAGATAATAACCGTGGGAAAGAATGTACGGGGAGGTATCGGTGTGAAATCGCTACTCAAACATGGGTGCAGCATCGAACCCCTGGACCTTGATTTACACATAGGAAGCTCCTCAGCTATCAAAGCCTGGGAGGTCTTAGTTAAAATTGGCATTGACATTCATTAATCAATACTATATCACTTGAGCGTGTACCTTATATAACTATTGATAATATGCGTAGATGATGTCATTGGATATCCTTAGTTAAAACGTTGATCGTACCTCAATGACACAAAACATATGAATGACTGCAAAGTCAGTGGAATGATTCAAGAATCCAACATGTGCTTTTCACGCCTTGCTTTCCACATACGGAGGAACGGGTCCCTTCGGAATTTTTCTGAAGGTTTATGAATACGTAAAACTACATAGAGATTCTTCACATAGTACAAAAACCTACTGTATCATCCGGGGCTTGTACTTCAATGACCGTTTCACATATGTTGAACAAATGTACAAATTAACATTATATCACCAGTGCACAGGTGGTGTACCTCCTTCGTCGCTTCCTCCCATCAAAGATTATAGTTTGTTTTCTATTTATCGATTCCCATTTGCAAGGACTTATCCCTCTTATGCATAAACTGAGTGGTTCTAATTGTTGGCAACTGTTGTGCAGAAGAAAATGGCCCTGTTTCAAAGGACAAGACTGCACCAGGACTGGACTGACGTCGGAACGGGAGATAATGTACGTCATCACACGAAACTTACTCTCAAAATCGTAAAACATTGGTCAGTCACCATCATCAGTGATAATTGTTCAGAATAACGATATTTTATTATTTCGTCTCACATTCCAACCTTTTTGTTTCTCACATTCATGTTCCTTTGCTCGATAACGACTGCGTCCGTTTATCGACTTAAGGGAAAGTGTTCCAAAAAAGATTATTGAATGCCCGTCCTCCTAAACTTTAATAATCGGCAATGCTTAAGCAATGATCCCACCCGTCACCAATACTTAAAATCCATTTTGGTGTCTGCTCATTCAGACGCATCGTGCTTGGAAACCGGCTAATGACTGTCGTTGTGGCGACAGGACGGGCTGCAGTAACACTGCTATCTCACGTGAAGTAGTAAACCTGCCCACCTTCACCGCATCGACAAACTTGCGATGTGCGTCACACAGAATGTGTGTTGAACTGCTCCTGTTAAAAGTTGAACTACTGATGTCGAGTGCTCAATAGATCGTTGTTAAAACTACAGCATCGATTCCAATTGTTCCAGACCCGGGAACCGATCAAACCAAAGAAATTGCTCAAAACTACGGACTTAGTTTTAAAAACAATAATTTTTAATACCCCATCAGCCAACAAGTCCTCTTTCAGACGCAGAATCGACAATCGCAGACCCAAAACAATCATCAATTCTGGAAGAGCAAAAGTTGACTGTTAATGACCCGAAGCTGTCAATCTTCTGACCTTTCCTTCCGCGCAGAACACTAGATAAGATAAGTAATGCCTCTGCGGCGCCCGGACCCCCCTCGTGGCCACAAACCACGTGTTTTGGGAGATGAACCACTGCATAATATAAACACTATTCAATAATTCCAACATCTGACAGTCTATTGTTGAATATGATGAATAATCAAGTTGTTCCCATGATGGGAGTCCGTCCACTTTATATTCTCGCCCTCGCTGATGGAACTGTGCAGTGTTCCGTACATGTATCTGTTGACAGCTTCGTATATGCAAATCTTCGCTGTAGGTAAGGTTATGGATTATCCGGTCAATTCTCATTTTGCTGAATTCATGTAAGAGTCTGGATCGTGTTTCAAGAAGAATCCCTATGTAAAGAATCCATAAAAGTGAACGGAAGGACTTGTGGACCACTGTGTCATGCGGGGTTTTTTTTCGTTCGACTTCACAAAGTAGGGCAAGTATAATGTTTAGTTTAAATTTTTCATTGATATGACTACGGTACACACTAAAGGTTCTTTGGTATACACCACCGCTACGATGTTGTGTCCTGTTGAACCATAACATTGGTTATGTTGCATGTGGTACACAAATCGCAAAACAATTGGAAAATCGTGTTAGAATAACATTTATATTTAGCTAATTACTGTAGAACTCGGTTAAATGATCGACAGATCCTTGTATTCGTTATCCATACTGCCAAGAATGACCTTCGCGGGTCCGGCTACACGGACCGTAGAACTGCTCCAGTGAATCTTGATTCACCTGGCCAGACACGTGGAACAAAAATAGTTCGCTTTCTATCGATACAGTGGGCAGAAATGTATCACTGTGAAGACGGAGTACGTAGATTGATTTTTGCTGAGTGAAGCGAAATCGGTCGTAAATTAACATCTTAGATGTTGCAAATCGAAATTCACGCACCTGTTATTCACCTATTGCCCATGCTATTTGTTGGTAATAACGAAAAAAAAACCTATGAATATGTATGTTTATGCACGTGTCAGATGATGGAATTTTTGCATTGTCCAGAAGTTTGTGCAATGCATCGATGGTGTCGAGAAGCGTTGAACTTAGTTTCGGTCAGAAGAAAAAAATCAATGCCAGTCAAGCAATCTAGCCAGTGTCTAATGTTCAGTCAACTCCTTAAAGTAAAGTGCACAATTATAACACACACAAAAGTTAAATAGAAGAATAAAATCTTACCATGTTTAGTGCGTTCTCCGTTTTTTATTTTTTATTTTAGTGTATAATAATCCATCAAAGTACGTTCGTCCTCAAAGTTTTTTCCCCCTTCAAATTGATAGAAATCCCTGTTTCAGTTTTGCCTATCACCGCCTGTTCTGCTCCACAGTGACAAAACTCACTCCGCCTCTGCCCGCACAGCGTGTTAATTCGTGTCCTAATTAGCCACAAACATCCAGAGTGTCCGACCTCGCTTTGCAGAATGCCTGGGCGCTCGCTACTGAGGAGTGTCACTCCGCTAGCACCCTTAGAAACGATTGCAAATCCAACAGATTGCAGCCCCGATGGGTGAAAAGCAGCCAATGAGTGACTGTGTGAGCGGGGGAGACGTTGAAGACAGGGAGAAGACGTAGCAGCGCTAAGGAATTGAGCCTGCGTTTGTCTTACATCGATAAAGACATCGCGAAGGGGGAGATCGCGGTGTTTTCTAGGCTAGAGACAATAGCCCGGGAAGCCCCCCTCGGGTCCCTCGCGCCGCCCGTTCGCCCCTCGTTGAGCAGGTAGGGACCCTCACGGGAGAACCGTCTCGGCGTGTCTCGTGTCACGGGCGGCGGCGAACGCTGCTAATCAGGAGCAGACTTGTAGAGGCTCTTGGGATAATCACACCTTTAGTATCGAACCCTGCGTGAGTTTTCTTTTAGGCGAGGACGACGTATCGTCACTGTCGCCGCTGCTTGTCGGTGAGATACATTCCTCCACACTCGACACTGGCCCTTGAGCGCTGATTGTTGCTTGTCGTTCACATAAAAAGCTCCCGGGTGGAGGAATATAGCTGGCAGTGGGAGGTGACACGAGTGTCTAAGATGTTGACACCTCTTCACGCTAGAATCTGCCCCCACTTGTGGATCCGAAAATAATTCGTCCGGAGTGACAAACTTTCTTGAAAGCACTTCTCGATGGCGTTGACAGCTTGCCCTTGGTTCTCTCGACGTGTCTGTGAAAAGCAAGAGAAGAACGCCTATAAGTTAATGAACAACCCTAAATTCGGTTAGGTCTTTCCCGCCCAGCGCCGATGTCAAATAGACACTATTCTTTTTAATTCTAGTTACTCGCCTGTCCAGCCAAGTCACCCAAGCCGGAATTTGACAGGGGAATCTTCCCGGAAACCTTGGCAGGTTGTTTTCTCGTGTCAAACACTTTAAATAAAGTCCTCCTCTTTCCCAGAGACCTCGGCTACCAAGTGACAAGGTACGGTCCTGTCAGATCGTCGGAATGGAACACCCGTTTAATCTCCAGCCGTAAATACATTTCCCCGGCTTTTTAGTGGGTCTTTGTCTATTATTTTTTGCCATGATTCAATTTATCTGCTTGCTGTTAATGTTCTAGGCGGCGTTTGGACCACCGAGACCACATATCGATTGATGGGAAGTGTCCGTCCTCCCCTCTCTGTTCCCTGGGCCTAGAAGTTCTAACCCCACAAACCTGGGGACGTGAAACCCCAACCAAATAACAAACCAGGCCTCAGAAGCAAACCCTCGCCTGATAAGAATTATCATGCTGGATTGGCCAACTGTCCTTAACGCTGGTCAGAAAGGGGAATATTTTTAAAAATCATAATGGATTCCGTCCATTCTCTTTTGATCGTTGTCCAGGGCAAGGTATGGCATGACAAGATATCGGTAGTTGAGCACGGACCGTGCAGCTGTTCACAGCAAATAGGAAATACATGTCCTGATATAGATACTCGGTCACGGAGGTTTTTTGTTGTTGCTCGAAATATCTGGCAACAAATCGGTTTAACTAATTTTTATTTATTTATCAAAATATACTGACTTGTTTATTTCTTCCTATTACTATTATGTGCCCTCTACAGACATATCGATTGGAATAAAAATAAATACTAAACATATTTAATTCATCATTTGTTGTTGTTGTTGCTGCTGCTGCTGTTGCTGCTTGTTGTTGTTGTTGTTGATGTTGTTGTTGTTGTTGTTGTTGTTGTTGTTGTTGTTGTTGCAATAAACATCAGTTTCACGACTCACCGATGTAGTACATTCATTGTCGAGGCGCATTTCCCACTACAGCTGTTTTCAACAACGGAGCACATGTTCGAAATAATTCGCGTGTTACAATTTTCCCGACCTTGCCCGGTACGATCATTTGTTACCACACCTGCCTGTTCATAATTATCTAATTAATTTCAAACAATATGTTTTTCTACTGACCTCCAACGTAAAACATGAAACCGTAGCCACCTATTGCGACCAAGGAAATACATACCGAATAGCCGCCTTGATATAAATTAACATTAGTTGTATTACCATTTACGCTCGAACAACTGCTGTTGCATAACAAAACATATTCTATTTCCGAGATTCGGTGCAATCATTCGCAAAATTTGCAAATATCTTAAACGCTCAAACTCGTCTACACTAAAATTTACATGCAAATTTCGGCATTTCTTTTGAATACACATACTGCTGAATTAATATGTTGTAAATACAATACAAAATACTCTGTGACTTGATGACACATCGCAAATTTCCAGATACCCTACACCATAGGTTTCAGCTCGCTGAAGACAGTGCCACGATTTGTTGACAATCAAATCATGCTTCAATCAGTGGTAAAGTTATGAGCGTACAAATGCTATTGCACGGTTGTCCCATAGCCGATATCCGATCTGGAACTAAACTTATTCATATTGCAGTCTTATGACTAATTGCAGACTGATTGCCAATGCAGATGTCTCCCCGTATCTGAAATATAATTATAATACGAGACAGAACGGTCGTGATGGCCTCAATATGTGATTACTGGTATTTTCCGCTTGGTGGCCAAACTGGTCTCGCAGTGCATTGTGGGTGAGTGATAACATACAGAGTAATTGTGTCACGCGAGTGGGCTATTGTCAGTCATTGTACCATCGTTGTCAATTAATAAATCATGACTATAACGATAGAAGAGCTATACATTGGAAGAAGATCACACATACTACTTACGATCTGATTGGCAAATGGTAGAATTACAATGTAGATCGCCACGTCGCAATTGCAGATATATGTGATGAAATATTTTTGGAAGCCTTTTGAAAATAAGAACTTAATAATACCCAATAACATATATGTAAATCAAACAGTTACAATCAAACAATGGTCGTTCATACAACTATTATATGTCGCACGTATTTGGTAGCATTTATAAATTTAAGCATATTTAAGGTTTATTATGACGCGTATGGGCTCATTTTTTTAAAAAAAAAGGATGAAAGGGGTATCAGACGGATTAAATTGTACGTTTCCAGTGGAGGGTATAAACATGCCTTTTCAGAACAGATTTTTGACTCAGAAATGATTTCTGCTTTGAGTCATAGGCCTGTATTCTGAAAGCTCACTAATACTCATCCTCCACTCACACTCAAGTGAGGTATACTCAAGTAGGGCTCAAGGAGCACTAGAGTGTGAGTTTAAGGTCAACCTCGCTTTCCTGAGGTATTGCACATACTCAGTTGGATATAGCCCTTTTGGTATCACAGAGGTCACTCAAGTGTTACTCACTGGAGGGAAGCTTTAGTGCAGCAGATATATTAAATTATTGTGGGTTTGGTGGTAAAAGTGCTAAAATTGGTACAATTCAGACCGAGTAGATGTATATTGATTTTAGCTATAATACAAAGCCAGATTGACCCATTCCAAAAATATCACGAAAAATCTAAGATGACCACCGTCGCTCGTGACCAAATATTGAAATGGCCATTATAATTATCCTAATGTTTAACACACCGAGACAAAAGATTCCATTTCTAGGTTTTCTCACCTGAGGAAGCCAACTAGACACTCAGATTTCATATACAGTGAAATAGAAGGTGTCAATTTCCCATATGACCCACCAAATTATTAATTACAACAGAATATATTCCATCATATCTCTCGAAAATAACATTATATGCAAAGATATTAATCTACATGAATGCAAGGTGGCCGACAAAATATAGTGTCTACCCATTTCCCGGGTCCGAGATGATGTGTGTATTGATTTCAAAATTTATAATTATTTTCACGAATGCTGATTCATTAGGAATTACTCATTAATATCGTAATCATGAACACACTAATATTGTAAAGTTCAAAACTGTGTAAAATACATCATTGTTTATTTTAAAGAAATATGAAGTTGGAAGGTACCTGTAGCATAAAACGTAGCGATAACAATAATTTTATGTCTCTATGAATTGGATATCTACGCTAATTATCTGGTTCACTAGCTGGAGATACCAGTATCAATATACCATGAAAGGTGTCCTTTGTCATCTTGTACCGTATCCGGAACTGACCTTATCGAAGTCAAAATTAAACTCTCTTCTCAAGTGACTACCATTATACATTTCAAAATATGCATATTTGCAAGTCTCTGGTCGCCTATCGACCATGATTGTACACAGATTACCAAAATGAGGAAGGCTCAAGGCAGGTGTACCTTCTCCTCAAGCTTTACTCAAAATCGTGCACTTAATTGAGTATGAGTGACGTCTTTGAATGCTTGGAGGGTGAGGTCGACCTTCCACTCACTGAGGCCGACCTTGCACTCAATGAGGATGAGATGAGACTCAATGAGTGTGAGTGTGAGTGAGCTTTCAGACTACAGGCCATAGGCTTTGAATCCCTCAGGTGTTCCCACCTTTCAACAAAAATAGAGGACATACGATTTGTCGAACATTGCAGTGTTGTTGTAACTCCCCCAAAAGCATTTGTATTTAGCACACACGTCATGCATTGGATAGATCGGTTTCTTCGAACACTACTCGCCTAATTGATCGAGCAGAATCAATCGCTATGACGCAGTAAATAAAATGAAAGCCTACATGAAAGACCTAATATTTTGCTTTCCTCGAATTTGGCTGTGCTGAAAGATATTAGTATTACCCTCCTTCCATTCTTTTCTTCTTTAAGCTGTTATACCCCCATATTCTCCAAGTACTATAACATAACATGTCACTGGGCTTATGCACTTTCTCATGGGTTAGATTCAATTCTGCCTGGTCTTTTCGTGAGAACATTGTCCCACTCTGCCCCAGGACAATACAAACCCACGAGCCCGTTGTTTCAACACAGCTTTGAGTGCACTGGTGGTGAGCATGCATCCTTAAATGTCCCAGTGCGGATTTCTCCATCGAATCGTGGGAACCTATAACAAAAACCTTATCCCGAACACCTGTTGACGCGTGCCCGAACATCCCTGCACCGTCGCAATGTTAATGTCGTCGTCGTCCAGATTTTTATCTTTGAAGTTTACGGTCAAATCTTTCTGAAATTTTGCACAAAATACCCAAACAAATTTCAAGAGGAGATATATATATATATTTTGGCGTTTTTGTTTTGTACAATGTCGGCAATTTTTTGACGGAAGACACAATTTCGAAGGACATTTTCTGTCAAAAACTGTCGTGAAGGGTCTCTTTATGAATTGCCAGTCTGCCAAAATCAAGTCACTATTAGTCTTGAACAAAAAAAAAATCAATAATTATTTTTTCATCAGATTTTTTTCCCTTCCTAATCGGTGCTGTATACAGTAAACTTCTAAAACACTTTTATATATGATAGAGGTTAAATAGTGGCATATTCAAATGGAAACTCACATGTAATGATTTCAGTGATGACCTAGAATTTGACCTTCAGTGACCGTGGAATGGAAAGACGGCATTTTCAGTGAACACACAAAATGCAGTTGTGGCTCGTCACTATAATTTTTCTTCGGCGTTTTTTTCTGTTATTGACAGAAAGGTTATCAGTGTCATCCATGGCGTGAACAAGCTCATAACGATACACAGAGTGGCACACTGTTTGGAACATGATAACAATATCATTCCAAACGACATGCGAAACTACAATCTCAGCACACATTGATTTCCAATAACTCTGCAGACATTGCGCATCAGATTCAAATACACCCATACAAAATCCACTCCTATAATAGTCAAATGGAAAGTAATCAGATTGTTGCCATTGATAATTTGTAATTTTTCATTGAAATACAGACACTAATTATATATACTCATATTGAGCATATCCCTTCAATTCCCATGAATGTATACAGCAACCTGCATTGCAACAAAATGACTTCGTAGTGTTATTAATAGAACAAACAGAAAACATCCAACACGGATGATATCCTTGGAAACTTTTGGCTTTCTCAGAAATTTATATGAATTCTTGGTTACCATTTTGCATTTTTCATGCATTGGCAGCAACAGCGTCAATATGTCTCATTCAAACAATATGGAAAACAGTGGCATGGAAAAGTTGTTGCAAGTGGAAATGGATCATGCAGTGTGCCTGCAAATTCATTGAAGGTTACAACATTCAAACCTCTCATGTGGTTTATAATAATGACCTACTATAGATGATAAACATTCTACAACGCGTGTGAACGAAGCGAGAGTCCGAAGCGAGCCCATTGACGCTATGGCTCTTGGACCGCAGCAACGCCCCCCCCCCCCCCCCACTGGATCCGCCTATTCGTGTAAGAAACCTACAATTATGATTAGACGTCTTTGAACCCCTGATGGCCGTAAAATGAGTACCTCTCTAGAAATAAACATCTACAAAAGTTCTTGGTCAACCACCCAATTTGGAAATCGCATTGATCCAGTGAAATATTTCAACCCCAGTAGATGTTCAAAACGACAAGTAATAAATCCACACCTGATTTATATCACATGTCGGGAATTGTATTGTCCGTATGGTTAACACATTATATAGTTCATGGAATAGTATTTTAACCAGTTGATTTGTGTTATTTTTTGTCAAAATTGCAGCTTCACGTTCATTGAAAAGTTTTTGTCGTTAAGGCGTTAACGTAGTCCGCTACGAACATAGAGGTAATGAAAAGTCAAAATTTAAAAGTTATATCTTGAATATTATCTCATCAAAATATCATATTTTATAGAGTAACTGATCAGCATTCTAATACTGAAAAGAAAATAGAGGGTCACTGTGCTGGCTTCTTCGACATATTCGATCAAAAATCACAAACTTTTACTAAAATGACCTAATTTATGGTATTTTTACACATTTTTTTGCCCATATTCACATCTTGCATCTTGTTTTCCAAGAGAACGGATACGGTGACCCCACATTTTCTTTTCAGTTTTAGGATGTTGATCAGTTACTTTTATTTTGAAAAACTCTTTGACCCCCTTCCCTCACTGTTTGGAGCGGACTACCTTAAACCGCAACGTCAGGCATTAGAAAGATTTGAACATCGCTATGTCTGCGTATGTGACTTCAGACGGAAACACTCACAATATTTTTATTTTATTATAATAACATATGATATGTATTACCAGAATTGCACGATGCTTGTATTAAGATAACAACTTCCATTCAAATCAACATGCAAAACCACTATTTCAGCATATATTAAAAATTACCAATAACTATGCAAACATTACGAATAATATTTAAATTCATACACCAAATCGATGCAGACTGCAACGAATTTGCATCATTGCCATGGAAGACTAATGATACGATATCTTATTATTTTGCGATGACATCAAGATAACAGTAAATAGAATATAATATAATATTAAAATAGAATATATTGCACAAAATTTAAAAAAAATTAGTGACCGTATACTTGATTTTGTATGTCAACATATTTTTTTACATTTTCATTGACACAAATTTATCGGATCCAGAAAAATAATTCACAAATATATTGAAGTTTGGTTCCCAATGTTGTTTTTACCAGAAAGTGTAGGTTACTACGAAAGTCATCGCTCATTCCATGTGAATTATGTTGGTGATGCTTATATCCAATTTAAACGTAGATATATTAAATGTCGTTGGTGTTATAGCAGATGAGTATGGCACCCTTTTCAATATACTAACCGCTCTAGTATTGTGCAAAACTAACAGTTGACTTTTTGAAAACATGTTTTGCATTTAATAATATTTCGATGACAATGAGCACTTCATATTACTAGTGACCCCATCATGTGCTAGAATTTGAAACTAGCCAGTAATACATCAGTTTTTGCTGAACCACATGCAGTGACGATTTCCAAGCACAAGAAGAAATGCATTCGTTCTCTTTCATAGGACCCTACAAATGAAACAATAACAAAATTCCAATCTCAATTCTCGTCTGTCAGAAAACAATTATAATACCGGTAATCTAACGGTAGATTACGATCACCGAACGTTATAGCATGGTGTGGGCTGAGCACATTCCACTGCTCTTGGATCGCTGAGGGATACTTGTTTTTGATCAATACCTCCGCAGAAGCCATATTTGTTTGTATCGGCAAACGGACTGTCCCAGACGTTCACTCACACAGAGGGAAGCGGCCGGGTATCGATCAACGTAAAGTGACAAGGGTCGAGGAATGTTTACCTAGCACCACAACTAAAACTGCCACCTTTGTTGACCGACCTATCGTTCTCTGGACGGCATCCAACAACTTCCCAAGTGTTTTGGAACATGATGTTTCTACTTAGGTTCCTATATCAGATTACTGGCAAACATTTTCACATATTTATAATATTCAGATACAGATTGTACATTATGATCATTGAAAATTATGTATCCAGCCATCCATAATTTGATAGTTGGTACACCTTCTGTTATACACGTTGTCAACAGCCGACGTATGTCTATGTTCCAAACTGAACACTGTTCAAATTCATTCTCGAACCAATCTCCAATAGCCTTCCAGTGGAAGATACATACCGCCAGTATTGTGTTTTTGCTTTCTAGTCCTAACACCCGATCTGAACACACACTTTATATGGGCTCGCGTGCATACGATCTCCTTGCTTGCAAAACCATGAAAACCGAAGGACGAGAGTCACAGACTCACATGTGACCACTTAAGAAATAAATGACTCATGCTGTACACCTGACCATTATATTGACAGAACCATACCACATAACATATATACTGTGAGCAGTTTAGTTGTGACCTCCACATTTTCCATGATCAATCCATTTCATTTGTAATTTTATGGTAATTGCATTTTGAACGCTTCATTACAAGCATAGTAAACCTAATTTGGTTGCACCTCTCTAACAAGTTTCATCCCAAAGCAAGTTTTTGTGAGATTTTTCATAGTCCACGAAGTGATGAAGTCGAACGCGCAGTGTGAAAGATTGCCCATTTATAATTGTGTCAAAAACATAGACACCAAAGTGAGCATAGACTTTGCTGGTTCCCTTCCTGAAGTTTGACACATTTTCATTGTGTCAATAGTTGTATGGAAAAGCTGCAATAAGGCGATCGACAAGCACATGTGGTGTGACATAAGTAATAGATATACACTGAGCGCGAGGTGAATTAGAATATTATGGACCGAGCGGCGAAGCCGCGAGGTTTCATAATACTCTAATTCACCGAAGCGCGAAGTGTCTATCTGACTTAGTTACGGTCCCCCCACCCTTTACCTCTTAGAGCGAGATATGAAAAATGGACTCGCCCTTCACTTATTTCTTTGAATTCAAAACAAAATTAGCATCTTCTCCTGCATTATCTAACGGGCTGTACCCGTGTACAAAGAATTGAATCATAATTTTTGCCCGAACTAATATTTTTATCCTGCATTCTTTCAGTCCTTATAAGAAAATAAAAACGATTTGTACACATGTATTTACAGAATTCCTCGTAAAATCACTACAGCGATTCTAAAGTTTGATCCATGACTGGTAAGTAAAAGTTTTTTTTGTGTGCTATTCGTGCATTTAATTTATATGGCGGAGTGAAAGTTCTGTTCAAATTGTTCCCATAATACTGAATAGCCATAAACTAGATTTGAAGAGGAAAAATCAAACATTCATGTTTGTATATTTCATTCATGTTTGCAGGAAAATTGCGTTATGGGTGATCTCTGGAGGCTTCTCTAGGATTCCTGTACATTTGCGGATATAAATATGTGGAATATCGCAGGAATATCATCAAAACACCCGGAATTCCAAGGATATTGTGGATATATACGTTTTCACTGGATTTCTGCAGAAGGCGGATGATTTCATGAACCAAATGTCCAAAAATTAACAAAATTGTTATGACCCATGGATTAAGCTCGCACACCATATTAAACGATTAGCTGTTTAAGTACATGGGTAAAATAAGTCTGATACATGTATATGCTTGGCAAAAAAAAAATACATTCCCGGTGTGTTTACTGTGTCCACCAGTATTGATTTATTTTCATTCAATACCTGGGACAGGTATTTATTGGAAATAAATACCTCCCACAGAGGTATTTATTACAAATAGATACCTGCTCGAGACAATGGAATCATGCACTATACCATGACAGTGACTGTTTGAAGGGCAACTCGCACACAAAGGTGACAGTAATTCGTGAAAGAACCCACAGTTGTGTCAGAAGATGTATGACCAATACTCATTGATCATGCCTGGGTTAACATCTGTTAGATTCTCAGGGAATGTCTTTATTCACTGACATCACTGTGGCTCTTGAAATAGCCATGTGTCCTACTCAATGCAAGCCAAGTGTATTTTATTTTCCAATTTTAGTTATTATCTCTTCCTAATCGTGCACTCCAAACTTTTACTTTCATTTTAAATCCAAGACATTAGACTACCACTTCGGCATTGCAGTATGTACTGCAGTGAAACATTTGAGAAGTACTAGAAAATTGACATGAAATTCAGACAGAAAACAATGGTTTATTATTACTGTCCATCGCAGTATGCGTTGATATACTGACATTCATACTTACGTTAAGCCAGGTTTGCTATGCTGTCTGTTCTTACGATTTCTAATGCAGATGAAGGAGGATGAAATGGTATGTTCAGGGTTCTGGTGGAGTGCAATGTACGTTTTTGGACATTCATACCGAGGGAAAAATTATGTTTCGAGATTGAGGCATTGGCCCACTCAAGTGCTCCCTCCTTTCAGCAAAAATACAGGACAGGCGATTTGCTGAACATTGCCGTATTGTTGTGATTCCTCGAAAAGTACTTGTATTTAGTTTATACGTCATGCTTGGCTGAGACAGGTTTCTTCGAACACTCATATAATTGATCCAACAGAATCGATTGCTATATGACGCAATAAATAAAAGGGAGCACAACTGAAAGACATTATATTATCCTTTCCTCGAACTCTTGGCATTTCTGGAGGAAAAATTCCCCTCCTTTTTATTTATCTTCTCTTGCTGAAGGTGTCAAGCAACCACACTTTCCAAATGACAAAACATTATGTGTCGTTATGTTCATGTACTACCCCTGTGGGGTAATTCTGTCTGCCTTTTCGAGCGAGCGTTGGTGAACAAGTGCAGATTTCGCCATTGTACCATTGAGCCGAAAATAAAAACCTAATTCAGAACACCTGTTGACGTGTGCACGACATTTCTGCACCGTCGTGATGGTTATAATATTTTAAGGAGTTCTTTATGGTTTTGCACTGAATCAATTTTTATGTATAAATGTAACGCAAAACCGCAAAATTCAGCATCTATTCTGGATTTAAACTTGGCATACCAACCACTTTCATCGGTATTTGGAGTAAACTGGCGGCAATCGTTTCAATACATGTAGTTTAGTGATGCTGGAACTAGGTGTAAATCAAAAGTGATATTTTATGCATATAATATCTTGTGGCGTGTTACCTATGGCATGAACAATCCTCTCATACACCTGTACACAGAGAGGCACAGTGCTTGAAACAAGATAACCGTATCCTTTCAAACGATATGCAAAGCTACAATCACAGCGCAGATTGATTACCTACAACTATGCAAACATCATGCTTCTGGTGAATATAAATATTACCACTCATCCCTGTAATAGTCAACCACAATGCACTTACAATATTGCCAATGATAATATATTATTTCCCAAGGAGATCGAGATAATAATGATATAAACTCAAAATGAACATAGTTCTCCCATATCACTCAATGTATGCAACAACGTGCATCCCCATGGAAAGGATGCGCATTTTCATTTTCATGAAAATAATTCATTTTCAAAAACAGATTTTCGGGATGTCGAAAGTTCTTGAGAAACCTCTGAAAGCAATTAATTTTGGACTGGTGAGATTCACTTCTTTACTAGCATCGACAGCAAATGATTGATATGTTTTACTCATGCAACATGTTAAACAATGGCAAGGCGAAAATGTTGCATGGGATAGAAATGGATCCCGAAACGCACCTGCAAAATGCAGTGGAGGTGTACAGCATTTTAGCCTCTCAAATGGTTATGAATAAGGACTTAGTTGATGAACCATCTACACCATGTGAAGAAAACACAAGTAGTGTCAGATAGTTTTCCTCGTAGTACAATGAGTCCAATTTCGAATTATGTATATGCACTTTGTTACCTGGCCAATTGGGAAATACATTAGTCGATTGAAATATTTGATCTCCAGTAAAAAGCGTCAAGTTGACTTTGTTTTCTTTTCTTTTCATCAATATAGTTCTCTTAAAAATGCACTTTTCAATTATTACTGCTTTGCAGGGAATTATTATACACAATGGAAGTCTTCACATCCACCATAACTGAATCTGTGCAACAAATATTTATAGTAATAAAACTGGTCGATGTCCATAAATGACAAGAGTGATAATGTTAGTCACCTCCCCACAGTCTGTAGAACATACCTGTATTTATACATTCCTCTTCAACATTTGTAAAGAGCAAGAATGTCAAGTCTAGTGATGCATACGAGTGCATTGATAGATTGTAGCATTCAACGAAATTGTGCATTATTACAAAAGTCATCGCTTATTTTATGTCAATAGTATTGTCGAATTTAGGTGTAGATATATCGACAGTCGTTGGTATAAGAGCAAATGGTATGATACACGTTTCAGAATATCACCAACTTGTGTATCTTTAAAATTGAAGCGTTGACCTTTTGAAAACCTTCGTTTTCCATTCAACATTTGTATGACAATGGGAGCTAGCGTTTGAAGTGAAGGTAATACACGTTTTCAGAACAGATTTATACCCATAAATGATTTCTGCTAAGAAGGCACCGCCGTTTAGTGGAACATTGCAGTTGAATTTCCTAGACAAGTACTCGTTTTAGAGTACACAAGAAAGATTGTTCTCTTCGAACACTAACTAATTGATCGAGCAGAAACAATCGCTATGACGCAGTAAATAAAAGAAAGCCTGCGAAAAAGACGCAACATTTCCTTTCCTCTAGCATGACATCATCAGGCAGCCATGTCCCACATTCTAAACCTAACATGACGTGTCATTGTGCTTATGATCTCATGAGGTAATTACGTCTGTGTCTTTTTCTTTGTGTGAACATTGTCCCACTTTGCCCCAGGACAGTACATACCCACGAGCCTTTTGCTCCAGCACAATGTTGCACTCGCTGATTGTACTTGCGATGAACATGCATCTATAAGAAAAGTCCCCAAGTGCAGATTTATCCATCACCCAACGACGCCGAAAATAAAAACCTAATCCTGAACACCTGTTGCCGTGTGCACAACATTTCTGCACTATCTTGGTGGTTACAACATTCACAAGATCAATTCTTGTGTTTTGTACTCAATCGATTTTTCAGTAAACGAACACATATTTCAGACAGTTTTTTTCCAGGCAAAGATATCTAAATAAGTTTGTTAATAAAGACCCAGTCAATTTCAGAGTTATGTTTTTTTTCCAAAGCATATTACTGCTATCACTGAGAAGGTTAACAGTGTCATCTATTGCGAGAATAATACCATAAGGATTCTACGCTTAGTGGGTGACTGCTTGTAACAAAATAAGAACATCCACTTGAAACAACATGCAAAAGTACAATATACACATTGATCGGTTTTTGTTGTCATAAACTATGCAATCAATCCACATCGGATTTAGGGTAGTCCACTCCAAACAGTGAGGTAAGGAGGGGTCAAAGGGGTTTTGAAAATACGTTTGTAAATAACTGTTTCAACATAATCTGGAGCTTCAAAATGACATGTTTCATAGGGAAACTGATCAGCATCCTAAAACTGAAAACAAAATAGGGGGTCATCTTATCCTTTCGCATGGAAAACATGATGCAAAATGTAAATATGGACAAAAAATGTCCATAAATATGTAATTTTAGGTATATGGTTGTGAGTTTGATCGAACATGTCGAAGAAACCAGTGCGGTGACCCCCCTAATTTCTTTTCAGTATTAGGATGCTCATCAGTTCTTCTATAAAATGGGCCATTTTGAAGAGATCTTAGTCAAGAAATTACTCTCAAATTTAGACCCTTCGTTGCTGTTTGGAGTGGACTACGTTATTGCACTGACACGAACTCGAACCCAGACACGAACTTGTGCCTCAATCATGGTATCTAATCGATTACCTATAGTTGATTCATCACATTGTGTGACAATATTCATCAAATTTCAAACAATTCTCGTCTGAGAATTATTATAATATTTTTGCAAATTCGATCGTGATCTGCTAAACGATGACTATTAAACTTCATAACGTTATGTGGCCTCAGCACATTCTACTGTTCCTGGGTGATGAGGAGGACTTCGTTGGATTCGCACCTCAACTAATCCTTCAATCCACTTCAATCAGGTTGACTCATCCTCCTTGAGAACAACAGTTTCCTTAAAGGGAGACATCTGCTTGATCTACCTGATGTAAAGCATTTGTCTCAGGTTTTGTCTCAACTCTCCCCAACAACTTTTTGAAGTATCATTCAAATGTTCAAGAGACTGCACTTGACTCTGTACCATATAAAGCCCTTGGGTAACCTATTTTCCCATGGCATAAGTCTTGTGGAAGTCTCACGACGTTTTCATTACATTTATAAAAAAAATATCAGATTGATTTGACGATTAATTGGCGATTATATCGAGTGAACAGATGTAAAACGCGTGAATTTCTGAAAAAGCAAGGTGAATAACGACATTCGATGAGAATCTAACAGATGTTCATCCAGTCGTGATCTGTGCATATTCAATGGTCAAAACATCTTCTGACAAAGTGTAGGTCCTTCCATGAATAACCGACACCTCCTTTCTGTCCAAGACACTTTTTGAAATAATCGTTACTGTAGTATAAATGCCCTAATAGCTGGAACAAGCTCACACAAGAGAGAGGTGGGAACTCGACGGATTCTGTATCACAAGTGGTAATCAATTACTCTATATGGAGATAGTTTACTTTTGTCACACCACATGATCTCGCCTATTGTATCGTCTCAGCTTTCTCAAAGACAAATGCTTGTTAGTATTGACAAAATGATAATGTGTCGCATTTCAAGAACGGAACCAAACAAAGTCATTGATCTTCTCAGTTCCAATGTATTGATCGTTCGTTTTTGGTACAGTTATTGTACACAGAATAACGCAATTACGCATTTTGTGGGCCCAACAGCTAATATTGAATTTATATGAAAGGCAAGTTCATTATGACAGCCGCATAACAATAATCCACAAATGTCAGATCAAGTACAAACAGGTTTGCCATATGCAAATACAAGCACATGAGAAGCTATAAATACGCGATCTTCTAGTTTGAACGTTCGAATTCTTCACCTGATTCATTCAAGGACCAGTATTTTTTTAGTATCCATCACCTTTCCATGAGATTTTGCTTTTAGGGAGAGCTTGTACACGTCTACCTGCAATGCGTCACCGACTAAGACTGGAACAAAATGCATTTGTATGCCTGATTCGTCTAGGCGATACATTTATGATATCGGCTCAAGAATGAGCATAATGTAAATCGACAAGAGGCATAAAGAAAATGTGGAAAAATGAATTGTGCATAATCGTCATGCAATTTACAGTTGCTGCTGGGGCAGCTGCATTAGTAATTTATTGTTTTAGCCGGGTTTATTTATTGACTACATGTGTGTGAAAGGCATTAACAGGTAACAAAATAATTATGTATCATCAAGTAAATTTATCTAACTCTGTTAAGAGGTTAATAACAAATATATCGAATATAGGTCACAAACCGAAGCAGAAAAATAACAACGTTCCAGAACATCCAAAGAACAATTGGTCGATCAACGAAGGTGGCATTTTTAGTTGTTGCTGCTGGTAAACATTCCTCGACCCTTGTCACTTCATGTTGATCGATATCCAGTTGCTTTTCTTTTGTGTGTATGAGCGTCTCCCGGCCGCCTTTTGCCGATACAAACAAATATGGCTTCTGGGGAGCCACTGATCCGAGAGTAAGCACTTCCCTCAGCTTTCAATGAGCAGTCGAATGAAGCAGTCCAGACCACGGTATGATAATATATTGTTTTCAAATGATATTGCTGACAGTATGACTCATACCATCAGCAGATTCACATCGAGTCTATTAAAATAATATTAATCAGTAACCATCTTATACAATATCTTTATAATTAAACGTGCTGCAGAGCTGTAATTTCCTTCGAACATGCCACTTGAAATTCACCGTTTTGGAAACAATACCACATTAATATAAAATGTATAATGATTTAAATTTCCCATTATACGGATAATGTTTTCTTGCACTAATGTTCCACTCGTAGCAATCAAATGATATCACTAGGTCAATATGTTTCACTCCAGCAACACCGAAAACTGTGGCAGTGAGAAGCTGTTGCATAAAGTGTAATGGATCGTGCAGTTCTTGCGCAAATGCATTGACTATACACATGACTGTACCTAACCGTCGGGTATGAATAAAGACCTGATTGATGAACGACTTGTCTGATTTGCCACATGCGTAGTAGAGGAAGAATAATATTGATTAGGTGTCTTTCATCGATGTAGACTTAGCACTTCTCGGAATGCAGAAATGTAGTTTTCATCCAGCGAGCCAATTTGAAAATTTCATTGATTGATTGATTGAAATATTTGATAACTAGTTGCCTAAACTACGAGTAGATTTACTTGTCCACACCAAATTTATCTTGTATGTGGTTTTATTTTTGATATCTATTTTCGTCAATGGATGTAATTTACTGAACAATACTGAGTACTTTTTTTATTCACTTATACAGTAGACCGATCACCGATTACACGATTATCTGTCGGCGATTTCAATTCCTGATATTGTTTGGTTTTGAAACATGAAATTATGGATGCATAATATAGCACTATGATTAATAATCTCTTATTGATTTATTACTGTTTCTTGAATTTATTAAATGGGGGTGAAAGTCCTTCTGCGCAAAAATGTTTAATGATTTCCTGCGACGATATATATAGTCAGGAAATTAATGCCATTTTTAAACAAACGAGATATATTAGTAAATTTAACTAGGTTTTTTATGTAACACAAGGTGGAACCAAATCTTAATTTGAAGATTTTTACTCTCGAGTGTACATGCATTCTCCCTTTCCCCATGGATGATATCATCAATTCTATGGAAAATTCATGAAATAAAATCAATATTAGATGTATATGATATGGTGTTTTTCGTTTGAGAGAGGCACATTATGTGACGCTCATATCTTGCCAAATCTCAACTCCCTCCTGAGATTCATCATAATAGTGTTGGTGCTGAATTATCTGATAATGATGATGTTAGTACCACAATTGAAATCACATTATTGGCTACCAATATCGACTATTCATTATGTTTTACTTCATTCATACTTCACCAACATGCCAGTTGAAATAAAGAAATGCATATCATGACCTTTTTTAAAAGTAACTTTTCATACTGTGGTATACACTAGTGTGATTCTGTTCATTTATTACAACTGATGCGTTGACGTCGTGTCCCAGTTTCCACTATTCCCGGTCCGCTTTTTTTTGCCCGGAAATAGTAGCATGTTTCAAAAACTAAGCATAATTGAAGCACTCAAAATTCAAAGTGCACAAAAAGTTGACAGTGCTTGTTGCTTGTTCCATAGCTGACATCCAAAGTATAACTGAACCTACTGCTTACGATCTGGGTGGCAAGTGGTTCGGTATCGATGCTAATGAGACTACGACGTGGCAAGTTAAGTAATACAATAACATAATTAGAGATGATAGTGAGAACTGAATACTATCAAACGATATGTAAATCAGACTGTGATAATCAAACAACGGCGTTGATACAATGATTATCTGTCGCATGTACTTTGTCTGTTCTCACATATTTCGACAAGGATGCAAGAGGTATCAGACGGGTCAAATGATATATTTCCAGCGTATGAAGATTATGCACGTTTTCAGAAAAGATTTACACCCAGAAATTATTTTTGCTAAGAAGACACTGCCGATTAGTGTAGTTGCAGTTGAAATGCCTAGGCAAATATTAAGGTATTTACTCGTATTTAGGGTATACCTCATACATTGGAAAGATCGGCCTCTTTGAACTTTAATTAATCAAGTAGAATCGCTATGACACAGTAAATAAAAGGTCTGCGAGGAAGACGTAATATTTTCCTTTCCTCGAACTTCACATTGCTAGGGGAATATCTCCCCATTGTTGTCATTCTTAAGCTGTCATGCCCACACATTCTTCGAGTAATATAACATGACGTGTCATTGTGCTTATGGACTATCTTTTTGGTAATTGGTTGGTCTAGTCTTTCTCGTGAGAACATTGTCCCGCTTTGCCCCCAGGATAATACAGACCCAGGAGTCGTATTGTTCCAGCAAAATGTTGCACTCGCTAAGTGCACTGACGGTGAACATGCATAGGTAGGTAGGTAGTTTATTTTCGAAAAGTACAAATATACTATTTTACATTTAAATATATTATTGGACAATTGTACGATTCGAGGTTGGCGCCAAAGACATGAGCCTGTAGCTTGTGGGACAAGCTGGTGCCAACCTTTATATTCGTAGATGATTATTGTTTAAACTTATTGAGAAAAAAAAAAATAATTGAAAAGAAAAAAAACACGAATATAGATGGAATGAGGAAAAGGAAGAACGGAAGACAAACCGAACAAAAAAGAAAACATGCGAGGAGGTATACATATATAATGGATAACTAACCACATATATTAATATGTTGAACGAACTAATTATGCATACAAGTACATTGATAGCCATGCAATATATTTGGAGACGGGGAAATACAATCACTTAATGTAGGCTGTTATCTAAAAACGGATCACAAAAGACATTCAATTATATTGATAAAATATACAACACCAGTATGATTTACTTCGAAATCATAAAAAAAAGACAGAGGAGAAGAGAACCAATGAGTAAAAGAGGAAAACAAAAACACGAAAGTATACACACAGCATGTAACTGCAAACACACACATATACACACACATATGTAGACATATGCAAAGTCATGGACAAACACATGTACACACACATAAATACATACATACGGATATAACTGCGATATATTATTAGAGGTTTGAGATAATCTACATTTTAATGCTATATTAATACATAAACGTTCACTTTTGATTTATCCATAAAAAACGTTCCAAATGCAGATTTCTACATTGAACCAGACGACACTGAAAATAAAAGCCTAATCCTGAACACCTGTTGACCTGTGCACGACATCTCTGCTCCGACGTGAAGGGTGTAACATTCGCAAGATAAGTTCTTATGGTTTTGTACTCAATCGATTTCTCAGTAAACGCAAATGAACATGGAACCAGTACCCAAGTACAAAGTATTCCGAGCGAACAAAGCCAAGTCCGTTTTTCAATCTCAAATCCAGGGTTAGGCAAAATCGATAAAATTGCATGGAAATTCATGAACCTCCAATATATCGCCATAAGGAGGTGAAATCAGGTGTTTAGGAAAGAGTGAGCATTTCCTGTCCCACATGTGGAACCCCTCAATAAATCAAATGTGGATTGTTTGCAGTTATGACAAAAAACGATCAACGTGAATATTGTACTTTTGCGTGATGTACTTTTGCATGCTGTACTTTTGCATGTTGCATGCTATTGTACTTTTGCACGCTGTCAAATATATTTCAGACAGTTTTTTTTTCAGGCAAATTTATACGTGCGTGAATTCATACCCAGTCAAGCTATGTGTTTTTTTGTTCATAGCCTATTGTTGATATAACACAGAAGGTTAACAGTTTCATCTATGGCGTGAACAATACTATGAAGATTCTACGCTTAATGAGTCACTGCTTGTAACAAAATAAGAACATCTATTTGAAACAGCAAGCAAAAGTACAATATTCACGTTGATCGTTTTCTGTCATAACTGCAAACAATCCACATTGGATTCAATGCATTACGACCTAGACACGTACTTGTGCCTCACTCACGGTATCTAGTCGATTATCATGTGATAATATTACCTATAATTGTATCCATCACATTGTGTGACAATATTTATCAAATGTTAAACAATTCTCGCCTAATTATAATATTTATGCAAATTCGACCATGATCTGCTAAAGTCGGCGACAACAAAGTCTGACCCACCGAAAAATCGATATTTATAGAAGAAAATGAATACTATTAAAAAATGTTTGGTATCACCTGAAACTACAGTCATAGGCCTACCTTCGTGTATATACCAAGAAATAACCGGTTTACTGCTGTGTTATATATGAGTCAAAATGCTGAAATGTGCAGACGAAGCGAGCATGTTTACTGGTTATGTGGAAGCGCCTAAAATGAAGGTCAAGGTTACGTTACCAGGCAGGGACGTAACACCGCATGAAACCGTTTTGCATTTTCGATTCAACTTTCGAAAGAATTTTGTACACTGTAATATATGATGAATAAACTATATGGAAATATGTTATTTCACATAATTACAGTACATTATTCAAAACTAAATTTTCGTTAATAATTACGTGCAAAACTAGAAAGGTAGATGCAGCTGGTCCATAACATATAGAAAATGATTTGCAGTCACATGTGTATTTCAAAATTCCATTCGATCATGAGTTAGTGAGATAATTAACTTCGAGTTGTCATGATGTCGAGGTCAAGTTTATTGAATTGTTTTTTATCTCTTCAACAGTCTAAAATAAGATACCATAAGGAATGTCCTGAGTGACAGTGACGTCACGTTGACTTCATGAATATGAAATTTCCAAAAATATCAAAACTTCACACTTTGGTCAAAAATGCGTGAAGTCAATTGAAAGTACATGTATGTATACGCCAAAGAAACGATTCATGTTCGTCTAATTTTATTTTCGGTATGTAACGAAAATTTTGCAAACATATTAATAGATTTATGCGTTTAAACTGTGTTCAACCCGCAAATTTACTAAATCAGTGGGGCGAGGATCTGTAATCCCTGACAGTCTTGTTGCGACATATTTTCTACGTCTGTATTCTTTCTCTCCCGAAAATTACAAAATGTTAATTTAGCTTACACGTGATGTATTTTATAAATCTGTTAAGTTATAAATCACATTATCCATGGAAGGAGTACGCATTCGTCTTTAAATATATCATTATTATTACAAAATTTGTAAATTTCACAGCTGCTACACGTTTCTTGTAGCCATTACTGAATCTATATCTCTTTGTTATAGAAAAGTTTATGTGTATAAAAATTTACTAATCTCGTTTGTACGATGTTGATCTTCTCGTAGATATATTCGATGTGTTTCAATGATGATATGCCGTATACCTATCTGTCTCTCTCTCTCTCTCTGTTTTTCTGTGTTTCTGTTTTACCGTGCGAACATTGCACAATGAAATTGACTTGTAGATTTTATTGTTTCAAATGAAAAATATAGATTTTATCCAACATTTACAAAGAGGAGGTTCTAAGAAACTAACATGTAATTTTAATTTCACTTTCCGATACATAGATGATGTATTGTCGCTAAATAATCCCAAGTTTGGTGATTATTTGGATATCATATATCCTAAGGAACTTGAAATTAAGGATACTACAGAATCCGCTAATTTTTCCAACTATCTAGACCTGAGGTTGGAGATTGATAATGATTCTAACCTGTCAACTAGATTATATGACAAACGTGATGATTTCAATTTTTCCATAGTCAATTTCCCTTTTCTAAGCAGCAACATTCCTATGTCACCGGCATATGGTGTGTTTGTTTCTCAACTTATACGCTATTCCAGAGCTAGTTGCAAATATAAGGACTTTGTCTATCGAAGTGCCCAGCTAGTCTCTAAACTGCTACGACAAGGATATGTTTTACCAAGACTTATCGCTGCGTTTAAGAAATTCTATGGACGTCATCATGATCTGGTTGATAAATACAGCAAATCCATGTCTGCCATGCAACTAGATCTATTTTCATGTTAATTTTGGGGAATTCATGACGGGTGCCACTAGTGGGGCAGGAAATGCTCACTCTTTCCGGAACACCTGATTTCACCTCCTGATGGCCATTTACGGGGGTTCATGAGTTTCCCTGTCATTTTTGTTTTCTCTCACTTCGTATGCCTGATATGACTTTCTGTCCCCGGACTACGAGATTGGATAACGGACCCTGTTTTGTTTGCTCGGAATACTTGATACTGGGTATTGATTCCACGTCTATCTATATAACCGTGACACCATTTCATGTTTATGCTGGTACTTTAATGGGACTATTTGACTTGAATATGCAAGAAAAATATTAACGAATCAAGGCATATAAATGTGTAAATATTCTGCATGAATTGTGCTTGCACCGTCTTTGCCACTAAATTTACACGTCCATCTCGACATGTATCTTGCTTTATTATATGTCATCGATGTTCCCCATCGTATATACTAAGTGAGTGACTTGTTTTCGTTTGGACTGCAAATGTGATAAATGGAACACTCGACATATAGAACCATTTCTTACGCATAACCCGTTGCTACGTTGGCGTTGTTTTTGTTTTGGACTGAGCGAAAATACGGGAAGTTTGCAGGCAGTTTTGCATGTAAGTAATGGAGGTAAGGCGCCACTTTCTTTATTTGCAGCATCGAACATTCAACCAATAATTAGGCTCCTAACTGAATATGGCATGCGCAAAGTTTCAAATGAATCTGACCAATTCTTTAAAAAAATAGACAGAACAACCGGTGGGTGAGACTCTGTTGACGCCGACTCTAATCGATGACTATTAAACTTCATTCCCGGTCCCTCAGGGCCGGGTATATGTGATTGTCGTTGACCTCACCCTATGTATCTCCTGTCTTCCGACTCTCTTAGATTCAGCATACATTGGTGTTGGTTTCGCGAATTTGCAATAAAAGCCGATAAATTCCGCTAAACTGATTTAAAAACACTGCTAATATCACTGTACTAACAATAAGAATTTGAATGACAATGAGAAGTGCTGTTTCAAATTAGTTTTCGGCTGGTATTCGCAAGTGCAATTACCGATTCTCATGCCGGTTATTTTGGAACTTCTCATATTTGAACCGCCCCAGATATAATCACTGCGTTATATAACTACGCCAACAAGTATTCACTAAGAATATGTTGTATTGCAGCGACAGACAGTGATACATTAGGTGTAAGCATTTCAGAGAATAGTTCAAAATTATCTTTTCGAATTATTACAGTTGCATTAGGCCTGTTAGGCCATTTTTCGTGGGGCGCTCAAGCGTGTAGCATAACAAAACTGAAGCATGAGAAATTTTGTTGCTTCACAAGCGCGATCGCTTTTAATAGCCAAGACCGCCATAACGAAGCCGTGTCGAATCCGTGCTTTCGACCACGGGTACTTAAAAACCCGGCAATAGGTATAACCTTTATTCCAGTTTTATATGAGCCCTGCTATGGAATTTTGTACATATGCCTAGGGCCTGTGCAGGAACGGTTAGACATCTATCCATTGTAATACGGCTGTACACATACACTTTAGGCCTATATTCATCGAATCCTGCCGCCTCTATGTAAATTGTTAAACCTATGGTGATGTTTTGGGGCATATTGGGAATGTGAGATTTTAAACTAGAAGATAGTTTCCAGATTCTTGGGCGACTTATGGAGCAGGAATTTAGTAGGATGTTTTTAACAGAGCTGCCGACGGCTAGGTCCAAAGACTGGCACTGGCGATCTGGCAAGGATACCGTACATCTAAGTGGACTTGGGGGAGATAAGTTGGCTGAGGGTGTACACGATTTCCTGTTTCATTTACTTTGGTGTGACTGATTGTGTGACTTTTTATATGAACTGTACAACTATTGTTGTGAGTTATTCATATATATGTGTTGATTGTGTATTGAATTCAGTTTTGTGAGTCCATGGGAAACACGTACACATAAAAGGGCCGGGTTTTTTTCTGCCATGTTTTCTAAAACATGGCGTTATACTTGTAGCTTTATGTGGCCTCTGTTCCTGGGCGATGAGGAGGACTTCGTTGGTTTCGCACCTCAACTAATCCTTCAATCGACCTCAATGAGGTTAACTCGTCCTCCTTGAGAACAACATTTTCCTTAAAGGGAAACATCTCCTTCATCTACCTGATGTGAAGCATTTGTCTCAGGTTTTGTCTCAACTCTCCCCAACAACTTTTTATCATAACAAGTATCATTTTATCATAACAAGTATCATTCAAATGTTGCATTTGAAATGTTGAGACTGCATTTGACTCTGTACCACAAATCAGACTGCATATGACTCTGTACCAAAAAAGGGTCACTATGTGCCCTTGGATAACTTATTTTCCCATGGAAAAATTATTGTGGAAGTCTCACGACGTTTTCATTACATTTATAAAAAAAATATCAGATTGATTTGACAATTAAATTGACGATTAATTGGCGATTATATCGAGGGCAGAGATGTACAAAGAGTGAATTCATGAAAAAGCGAGGTAAATAACGACATTCGGTGAGACATTAACATATGTTTTTCCAGCCCTGATCTATGCATATTCAATGGTCAAAACATCTTCTGACAAAGTGAGGGACCTTCCATGAATAACCGACACCTCCTTTCTGTGCAAGACACGTATTGAAATACATGTAATCGTTACCGTGGTATGTCCTAATAGCTGGACCAAGCGCACACAAAAGGGAGGTGGGAACTCGACGGATTCTGCATGGCAAGTGGTAGGTAATCAATTACTCTATATGTGGACAGTTTACTTTTATCATACCACATGATCTCGCCTATTGCATCGTCTCAGCATTCTCAAAGACAAATGCTTGCCACATGCGTAGTAGAAAAAGAAAAACGTTGGTCGGGTATTTTTCACCGATGTATAATTAGCACCTCTTCGAATGCAGAATTGTAGTTTACAGCCAGCGAGCCAATTTGAAAAAAAAAATTAATTGATTGATTGATTGCATTGAAATATTTGGTAATTAGTTGCTAGTTGCCTAAAGTACGAGCATATGGACTTGTCCATACCAAATTTATCTTACATGTTGTTACTTGTAATTTTCGTCTGATTTGTCTATTTTCGGCAATGGATGAATGAATAATAATCCGTCCTTTTCTGTATTCAGTTTTACAGGAGACCGATCACCGATTACCCGTCAGCAATTCCATTGTCTGATCTTGTTTTGCACAATATTATTGTGAATACCTTCTTATAACACTAGTGTGAATTATCTCTTATTTATTAGTTACTGTTTGTACGAATTATTATATGGGGTGAAAGTCCCGCAGATATATGGTAAATGAATTCATGCGACTGATATCCACATTCAAGAAATTAATGCCATATATGAACGAAAATGAAGTATCATTATCGTTTCGATTATAAGTTTTTAGTTAGGTTATTTGCAATACAAAGTGAAACCAAATCCTAAACTGAATATTTTTACTCTCAAGGCTACGCACATTTTCCATTTCTCCATCCAATGCCATCATCAATGCAATAGAAAAGATCATGAAATCAAACGTGTCATTACATGTATATCATGACATGGTGGTGTTCATTTGAGAGGGACACATATATGACATGTGAAACTTCTCCGATATCAAACATCAATTCCCTCTTGAGTTTTATAACAACAGTGTCGTACAATTGTTGCTGAATTATCTGATAATGTGACGTTAGTATCACAAACGATTTCAAACGATTGACCACCGAACGTCATAGCGTGGCGTGGACTCTCAAATCGACTGCTCATGAAGAGCTGAGGGAGGGTTCCTAGACTCGGATCGATGCCTCCTCAGAAGCCATATTTGTTTGTGTCGGCAAACAGACGGTCAGAGACGCTCGCGCACACAAAGGCGAGCGGGCTGGGATCGATTATAGTGGAGTAACAAGGGTCGTAGAATGTTTTTATAGCGCCCACAACTGGAAGTGTCACCTTTGTTGACCGACCGATCGTTCTGTGGATGTCGGCTAACGACTTTTCCTACTGTTTTAAAATGTTTTGTTGTTATATTTTCCAAGATTTCTCTTGAAATACTCTAGATGCCCGAGACCATGAATTCAGGTTCAAAACAACTTATATCATGTATATACTGACGGTATGTTTCATCGCCATATGCCACCTATCCCACAGAACTTTATTCTAATTTGATATATATACATGCGTAACACAGAGTTACTTCTACAACTTTTCCCAAATGGTCATTCGAAATGTAACAGCTTCAATGTGACATGATGAATTTAGCGGCCGTGCAAACTACTCAATTATCATGTACAAAATACCAATAATATAAGATTATTGGAAAGGTTATTCAAAGGATTTACATCAGATGTCCACCGTGTTCGAATTGATTTCCATGTGAACGAAAGTATATAACAGCAGATATCATGGCTTTAGTCCTAAAGTTTTAGGATGAAGTGTCCTGCCATGTATATTCAGGGATAGCTTTGTTTAGGAAATACCGTATGGACGACAATTCTAAATACACATCTCTATGTATACAGATATAAATTTCGTCCCAGCGATGCACCGGATCAGTACACTGCGGGTGCACACACATCTATAAAAGTTTCCAGATTGTATTTTCCAGGTGTGACAACTCTTAAAATAAATGGCTAATGCTGAACACCTATTACGTGGCACGGTATTTCTGCACTCAGATGACCCTATTATATTGCATGCACTGGGATTGAACGCAGGTTTGACCTCCACCTTTCCCTGTGGATAATGGCAACGTTCCTGTCAATGTGACCTTGCTTAGATGCTATCAGATTATTTCTGCAGATGTTGAATTCGTCTTTTTCAGGTAACATGGATATCATAAACCACGCTATGTGCTTCTGCATATCTCGTGGTTTCGTTCCGAAAATGTAGTGCACGATTATAACTTTGCAATGCAACAAGTATAACTTAAGCCAACGAGTTCTCGATCCATATTGCATACAAAGACTCATATGAACGTTACTGTACAAAGGTGCACTTTACAGCTTTTGATATTCTTTTGAAATGCAAATACGGTTCAAGATCCATGGTACAAACATCATCGATGTATCTTTTTAAACAAATGAAAAAATCACATATCTTGTTTACTTATTTATTTGGACGCATATAATTTTCAATTTCGCGGAGAATTTCACTCCATCAATTTCACCAGAAATACTAGGCCTACTCTCGTTATGTATTTCTGATCAAACCCAGTTGGAATCAATATTTAGGACCTAAGGTGATCATTGACCCAGCTGCTTTGAAATACAAAGCTTTTCTACTGCATCAATGGGAATAACAATTGCCTTCAAAGAAAAAAAAAACTGTGAACTCGAAATTGGAAATGTTTGACTGTGTCCTATTTTACAATACCTGAGATCGTGTGATGTGATAAATGGAACACTCGACATATAGAACCATTGATTACCATTTCTTACGCATAACCCGTTGCTACGTTGGCGTTGTTTATTACGGCGTGCTAAGTCGTCAAAGCGGGGCATCGATATACTGCGAGCGTTCCCTTTTTCTGGTACCCGTTTTTCAAATGGTAACTATCACAGACAGGTGAATCAATTCATGAGAGAGCCCACACTTTGTCGGACGATGTTTTTGACCAATACTCAGAGATCGTGCCTGGATTGCCATCTGATATGTTCGCAGGGAATGTCATTATTCAATAACGTTTTATCGTTAAGAATTATATATCGTTGCACTTAAAGCCGAGTAGAATTCATGTTTTTAGTCAGTCATTAAATGTTCGAATTAACAACGAACCGATTAAAATATAAATTTCATATCTTGTATGTTTTTTTCCCGTATACTTTTTCTTAAAACTTCAACGAATGAGTTGACACTATCGTATTCATATTATCACATTAAAGGCCGCAATATCATGGACACAAAATACGTGTGTGTAATGTAGTAGTTAAGTACATTTCTATGAACTTCCAGAGCTGAGAAGTTCAGAACTTACCTGATGTTGAGTACATTCGCATGAACCTCCAACACTGAGGTGAGAATTGACAAGCTACAATTACATTTCAATCCAGTTGCTTCCACTGATGTCATCTCGATTGCCCGAGAATAACTAGTCACTTACTTGATATAAGTAATGGTCAGATCTATGTATAAGAATATGGATAATACTACCATCATGGCTACCATCAACTCAGTAGCCTTTTGGCTGGTGATTAGGTACTTATGTACTTGTCATATATCTATTCCTTGGGGGTTTGTTTCGGATTTCTAAATTATTTTCATAAGTTGTTGGGCAGTTGTATACTAATTCCATCCGGTGTACAGTAGAAACAACTACATTTACCACACTGTCTGCCCCTGATGACGCCAGTGTGTCTTTTGATAAAGTATTTGGTCGGGCTTTGTTTCTATTGCAAAATGTTGTATTTTACGTTTGTTATTGGAATCATCAAAATTTAGCTGTATCGGTGGTAATAGGTTGATACTTACACTAATTAGCATCGTGTTGAGCATAAGATTAAGGTGCAAGAGAGATACTTAGATACGTGCAAGAAAATGAGCACCACCTTCATGCATTCGTGAATCATTCGGAATCATTCTGAACATTACCTTTGCAATCTTTCTCAAAATAAATGTTCTATCATGAACTGAGCATGTGCAGATATGATGCATTTGGGGAAATAACTTTGGGTAGTACCTTGATATGTACTTCCGAGTAGTACATAGTGTTGTTCTTCCAGGTGCACGCTTCAGGTGCAAACGAACTTGATCTAGATCTAATTTGCATTTACGACATCAGAATAACAACAAAGGACGTGACGGAAATGTGAGTGACCTTCCTATATAATGGAAGCTCCGAGGGCGAGATCCCTGTTAGATCACCTCCCTCTGATCACTGGTTAAATACACATTCGCCCAGGGCCAGTTCGTCTCACAGCTCCCCTTCGAGCCCTGAGGTCCTAGTCGTATGGTCACCATCACCGGTCAGTTATATCACGTCACTCGTCCAGTCGTGACACCTTAAGCCTCTCCCAATTCCATTCGATCCCAAAGATTGCCCAATCACAAATATACTGTTTTCCAAATAAGATATAATAATGAAGTTCTAAATACTATTACAATATCTAGCCCTTACTTGTTCTTAGGCATCTGTTTTATTGGAAGCTTTTACCCGGTACTATATCCATAATGCATACAATGGAAACAACTATATTTCACCGATTTCTGCTCCTTATGACGCCAATGTTTCTCTCTATATAAATATTTGGTAAGGATTTGCTCTATTTTACAAAATGTTTTTAGGTTTTTCTTATGGTTAACAACGAAATGTTGTTGACATGACGGTTTTGAGTCTCTTTTTAACTCTAGAAAAAAATCCGTAGCACCAGTCTTATAAATAGCAGTCGGCGTTTAGATATATCATTATAACGAATTTCTAGGATGTTCAATCCACTCCGACAGGTTTAGTGCAAGCACATCCGTGTTATATCACCAAACTGGTTCATCAATCATATGCATGTTCAGTGATCCAACGCTGAATGTCCGTGGCGTACTGTGGTGGCCATTTCAACCTGTGCAACTCCCAGGTAGACTATATCGTTTTTACCCGTTGACGTACCTTAAATGATTATCTACCGAAGATACATCGGTTACATTCACCTCAAGAGTGTTTTCCGTAACAAATGAATCAGGAGTTGTTGAAATGCAAACAATGACTTTTGTCGATTCAGACTGCAGCCGGAGGCGGAAATGGAATCCGCTAGTTTAGGTTGTTTCTTTTCGAGGGGTATGAAAAATAACGTTTCATTTCGTTCATGGAAAGCGAATATAGTAATCAAGCTTATCAACACCCACAATTATCACCTATCACAATTATCTTCGTCTGTCTGTGTCAGAAAAAATGTGAAATTATGTATTCCTGCTGTACGCTTGGTTGAAATGTATCAACACATCACCGTCATTACCACAAAATTCTGGCGACATTGTGAATCAAAAGACATATTCGCTTAATCAGTTGCAGACATCGTGAAACGTAGTTGTTTCTGATATACATGGGTAAAACACCACGAGATTTTGTTGATCACAACAACAAAAACCTGTTTTCGCGACTGACGTGATACAGCTGACCATACCACTAAGAGAATGAGAGATCAACAAGGAGCTCAGAGGAATTCGCCCTGGGCGACTGTTATATTACCTTGTGATCAGTGGCAGGAAATCTGATAGGCATCTTGCTTACGGGGCTGGAAGGTCAGTCACGTTTCCGTCACATCCCGGTTGTTATTTTGGTGTCGTTGTCGCAACACCAACTGGTCTTGCTTGCACCTAACAGAAGTACCTGTATGAGGGAAATATGTGCAAGGAACGAAAAGCTACATGATGAGCAAATGAATCAATGACTAGAGTTCGTTTATCTTGTATAATTTGAATTTTGTTAATCATAATTATATAGTTTCAACGGCAGCCCAATACTCCATATCACACAGAGTATGTTACATTTTCAAATGACGACTGGTGAAAAAGTAGCTTACCACCACTTCTGGGGTTGCGTTCGGATTTGGGTTTAGGGAGTGCTGACAGGTACATAAATACATACGTATTACATTATTTTTGATATATTTATATGTAGATTTCAATTTACAGGACGGCCATATGGAGTAGATAACATGTAGGCATAAAACGTAGTCACATATAGCACTTTTTGACAGGAAATCAGTTGTGGATGTTAAACTCACGTTTGCAAGCATACAAAACTTCAAAATAATATCTGAGATGAGTTTTTTTTCAAAATGTACCAACACAAGTCATGAATCGACATGTAGATCACAAGCCCCGATAGAAAGAACAAAACATTTCAAAACAGTTTGAGAACGTCATCCAGAGAACGATAGGTTGGTCAACAAAGGTGACATTTTTAGTTGTGGGTGCTACAAAAACATTCCTCGACCCTTGTCACTCCGCTCTGATCGATCCCTACCCGCTCCCCTTTGTGTCTATGAGCGTCTCCTCTCGTCCGTTTGCCGATACAAACAAATATGGCTTCTGCCGAGACATCGATTCGAGCCTAAGATGCGCTCCGGGAGCTGTCGATTGAGGGTGTCCTCGCCACGCTATGACGATCAAACATTAGTTGTAAGTTGAATAAATGTCGATAGGCCACTATTTTCGTTTCTGCGTGGATGTTGGTAAGAAGCAATCGCCTCAGAAATAAAACTCCAACCTTCTCATTGAACTGTTTAGTTTATCGTACATCCGTTCACAGGCGTATATCGTCACCATACTGTACAGATAGATTTATTATGGCAATAAAAATACCATGATTTTAAGGTATGATAACAATGTGCCACCTTGCCATGATAGCAAGGTGGCATCCAACTTGCACAGCGTTTAGATGGTGCTTTCATATGTTGCAGGTTCTTACAACACAAATTCTTATCAAATTCCCTCGAAATCTGCAAAGTAACACGGCTCACATTATAGTCTTGGTGGAATATACTTGGCCATGGAGCTTGCACATTCATTTAACATGTTTTGGAAAGTGTTTTCCAGATGTTTTCATTGAGGATTCTTACAAAAGTTTATCCATATAAAATGGGCGAGTTTTGCTGATGTAAAAAGAGGAAGCTAAACTGGACGTCTTCACATGCCCGGATTGTATGTCAAAAAATAAAGTAATTTATAAGCTTATCACTATTCCAGTTGGTCTACAATCGAACTTGTTTCACAAAAATTCTCCAGAACGCAATATTTTTTATACCAAGCGATTTGAATTAATTTCCGTTTTCGGTCATGGTCAATGTGAAGGATTGTTAGAATAACATGTAAACTTTCAGAAACATTAAGACAGAAATGCACATTTTCACTTCGGAATCTCACTCTGCACCAAATAATTTGCAGCCAATAAAACACAGCATAAACGTATGGATATTGTCTGTTTAATCTATAGGAGCCACGCACAATAACCAATACCCGACAAGACAAATGAAGTGTGAATTTGCACACCAACAGTCTGTTTAGAAAAACAGTTCGAATAAATTACACTTAATTGTGTTTAAGCCAATATATCAATTCTAAACTTGACCTGAGCAAAGCTAAATCCATAACCCATGCCAAGTTAGGTGCAAGCAAGACACACCGAGTTTAAATCATCCAACTCGTTTATCAATCCTGTGCATGTTCACTGATCCAACACTGAATGTTACTGTGTGGGCCACTTCAACTTGTGCAACTCAACTTTATCCGTGGTAGAACCTATTGTTTCATGACCCGTTGACATCAATCTTCTGCTAACGACGTTTACGGAGCATTACACCCCAAAACTGTACATGATTAACTGCCAAAGTTTTATGGGCCAGATTCACCTTACGTTTATTTCTGTTAAAATCCGAATCAAGACTTGTTGAAATACACGTAATGACTTTTCTCGATGCTGAGACTACATCAGCACACGGAGATGGAATTCGCCAGTTTAGGTAACCTCTAGAGGCCAAAAAAGATGGCTCTAGAGGGCAGTGAAACATATAGAGGTGTCACTACACTGTAATGAGCGAGTATAGTTCTAGTATTAATCATATGATTGAAAGAGAGATCACACGCTGGAAATCTAACCATTACCTATCACATCTATCTTGACTTCTTAGCCTGTTCAGACTAAGTTGCAATTGCTATAAATCTCAACAAAAGCTGCGACTTTTCCTCCAAATGTTCATATCGATTTGATGAAGACCATATGAAGTAAAAGATATTATAGTCGAAGACGAAAAATTATTATGCACATACCAAACACATTAACAAGTCCGTACTATCAACAGAATGCACGTGTCTGTTCAAGTGTTCAGTAGTTAGAATCGCACGTCCTCTCTAATAATAGTGCGGAAATGACTTATCGAGTTCAGAATATTCCACACTTTGATTCCAGAATGATTTTGACACGCAGAGAAAACCTCTGGGGCTTGCTCACATGAAGCCTCCAAGAGGGATTTCCTTGAGTTTAAACGATCCCTTTCTGGGAAACAACAGCGCCTTTGTGTGCCAACTGTAGTGATATACAAGTCGTCGATACGCTTCGGTGATATTCATGTTGAACTGTCGATTGAAAAAAATATATATGGGAAATTGAAGCTGCATGGCCTGGTCAGACTACCCAACATTCACGCGTGCTACTGATTAAACAGGTCTGTGCCGAGTCATATGATTTGTTACTTTTTGTGACAAAATATACTTAATGTATACCTCTGCAAGTATTACATAATGCCATATTTTTAGGTATTTTGCTTTGATACTAATCATGGCTCAATCTATGTTCTCTCTATTGGAATGTGGACATAATATTATTATGTTTGCAAACATTATATTTCATAACACATTGACATGCACCGAACTACCCATGGAAGCATGTCAACAACCTCCTCTATAGCCCAGAGGATTGTTACTGTATCACATATTGTGAAAGGAATGGACCACCAAGTTTGAATGCCTCTGAGCAATGCACTTTACGGAATTTCTTTTGGGGATATCAGACTGGTACATACCTTTCATTCAGAACCTCCAACAATTGACATAGAACCGATACCCATGTATGAAGTATTCCCAGAGAACGAAACGGAGGCCGTCATCCAGTCTCAATGTCCAATGTTGGGTAAAATTGAGAAACTTAGTTGGAACTACGAGAATTTGTACCCTTTTGACCGAAAGGGGGTTGAGTCAGATGCTCTGGAGCGAATGAGCAGATCTAGTGAAAATTGAAATTACTTGTCTGCTTCTCACGTGCACTCGTTGCAGATCATGGATAAACTATTATATGTATAATTATGTGTAGCAAACAGGGCCCAATTTATCTGTAAACAGATGTAGATTATGTAGATTATAACATTCGTCATTTCATATGCATTCATTTAGGAGATGAAAAACACAAGCGCAAAAAAAACAAAACACAAATCAGCCGTATATTCTATGTCGGCAGTGGCACTGCTGAGGTTATAGGTATCCACTTCTTCACGAAATTGATAGTTGACAATAATGGTAATCTTGATGAGATTGAATTTGCATGGATTGTTCATTGGTAATAAACAAATTGGAAAGCTGAATGCATGTTTATATTTCATGACGTTCCGTCGTAAAAATGAAAAGAAACATATCAATGTTGCCAATATCACATCTACTTTAGATCTGTATACCTCTGAATCGTTTGTCTTTTCGAATGTTTATGATAACAAACATCTCCTGTCAGCTCCTATGATCGGTTTCGCAATCATTCTACAATACTGTAGAATCACCATGGTATGATATTCGTCATATATATTAATGTAGAAATTATACATAGTGGAACTTATTGGTTAATTCCAATGGTTATTCCAATACATCACTCTGCAGCTGTCCAGCTGGCAAAACACAATGATTATGAAGGCAACGATGGTTTATTTATAACTGAGAGTTCATTTATTATTCAACCATTTATTCTGTTATTCCTATGAGACCACAATTTCGATTAATATAATGGAACTTATTCGTTGAACGCCTGCGAAAACATCAAGGACGCATTATAGCCTTTGCGTAGAGTGCAAATTGCCAAGGGCCATATTTGTACACGCCTGTAAATTGAATGCACTAGACAAGGACAAGCGTACATGTATGATGAACGCAAGAAGTAAAATGGAGGCTTATTTTACTCGCGAAAATGCTATTCATATCCAGCAACTAGAGTCTAATGCCTACGAAAAACTAACTTGATATTATTAGTGCATATATCTATGTATCACTGGTAAATTATATGCAGTTGTATATGAATAATTATGATATTGGCAACGGAAAGGCCACATAGTGTGACCACAACAACGTATGTAGAGTATTTTTGTCTATAATGACTATGATAAACTACAGTAAGTGTATACATGTGAAATGTTAAGTTAAAGTCTTTGTTGGTATATTTTTAGCGTTATTTAAAAACGCAGTTGCTACATAATGTCGTTTGAACAAAATGCTGAAAATTTTAGGTTTAGGTTCCGCCTTTTAGATAATCAAACGTTTTTCATATCAGCGTGGTGCCCTAACTCTTATGGAAAAAAACATTTCAAGAAAAAGAGTGACATCAACAAGAAAAGGGAGAAAATATCAGATTATCTAAACTAAAATCTGTGTTTTGTCAGCAATAGTATTTGGTGTACGCGATTGGTTCGGACGTAAGGGCCAATGTTACACTAAGACATATTTATCGTTTCTTTAGGCCTTGACATGCATTTCCTTTGGTTTCTCGATTCGAAAAAGAAAATAGTGGCAGAATAAAAAAAAATTGTAATAAACCATTTGTCAAGATCTAGATCCTTGAATGACATGAACGATCACCACTCGATGAAACACCTGTCATGAACAGTTTTCTATCGCAGGCTGTAACAATACGCGCATAGTACGTGTCACCATCCATTTTTGCTCTTTTCATCTGGAAGTGTTCGGCGTCATCACACCTACTGTGTGGCTAATTGTGTCCTCTTTATTTCTGGTAATTGCTACGAGTCTACATGTACTCTTTCATTTGCCTCACTTCTTGAGCTAATTGCAACGTTTATGTCCCTATTTTAGTATCGTTACACAAGACTATACCTTCGCTTATTGCCCAAATGGTAGCAGCAGCGTCTCAGACTCAGACTGTCCTTGGGCCTGTTTTGGGAGAACGTGTCTGATCATATGTATATTTTTGCCCACCATAATAACGTCATCACACAAATACATGTAGACAGTACAAAAAGGAAACCACAATTTTACTTCTAGCATAGGAGTACTAAATACGTTCTGACTGATGAGATGAAAGTGTGGAATTTTGTGGAGGAGGCGAGTCAGCTTTTCATGTGAAAATCAACTGTGTGGTGATTGCAGGGAAGTAAAGTGGGAATAAATGATCAAATTTTTTGTCGAAAAAGTTACTTAAATAAGTATTACCAGCCACTGTATGTCACTTCACATGATATTAATTGTCATTCTGATATATATATATATTCACTGTTCATATGATAAATATGTGCAATCAAGCAAATTTGGTGTTCTATAGTTCTTTTTCACCAATTGTGGAATGGTTTGAATTTTGCTAGTTTCAGTTGTTTCATCTTCTGAACACGTGTGGAACATTTCTTCACTTTTCACGATATTCGATTGTGTTACTCTATATTATGCTCGATATTATTCAAACTGTTAACCAACCTTGAAATACATAAGTTTCTACATTTCTAGACCTAGATAATTAGCGTTTTTATCAGTTTCGCTGTTTTGTATTGAGACATATGCTTGAACGCTTTCAAGTTGAATTAGGCAGTCAATATATAGGTGGCACCTTCCTGTCCCTGTATCTGAGCTAGGACAGGTCCAAGCACTTCAGGGTCATTGATCAATGACAGGTTTTGGTCGAATTGGAAGGCTGTTGCCTAAAACACGTTATCAATACTTATTCACTCAGAATTGATTTTTCAATGCAAACTTTGTGACGAGATTTGCAACAGTGTTAGTTAACTCCCGACTTCATAGCTAACATGCCGAAATTGGCGTCAAATTACCATTATTCGTTTAGGTCAGGTAATACCAGGTTAAATTCGTTGAGGTCTGGTGGTGCTACATGCAGGACGATATCTACCTGTAATATCAGTTGAATAATATTGATTGAGCTATGATACACAATTCTCTTTTTTTCTCCGATTCTCTCTAGTGCAGAAACATATAGTTGGACTAGGAAAGACTTACCACATTTGCATTTATCAAAGTAGTTGCAAAGTGGTTGCATTGTAAAGTATCGAGGTCAATCATTGGAGTCTTTTTTCATTTTTGGTTGAATGACAACTATCTGCTAAGATCGACACTTGTTACGAATAAAATTTATTATCGTATGTAAATTAAGATCAGCTGGAAGTGCATGATGGTGCGTATAAATTGTAGAAATTTGGGACACTTATTTTGTTCTTTTAAGACAAAACAAAAATGGTACTATTCGTTTTGCATTTGTATGGGAATTGGTTTTCATTGTCAATAGTCTATTCAGCAGCTGTGTTTTGGATAATTACTATATTCTACTGATAATTATGGGCATTTAGGACATAATCATACTTTCCTTTTTTCTGATAGTCAGCATTAAAAGCTGCAATTGATTTAGTTTTCAACTTTTCATCCGTAGTTGACGCAGATTGGGAACGAAGTGAAGGATGGTCAAGTTTGACATCATTCTCTGAAGTTCGAGCCTGATCGATGTGTCTTTTCTTCGCTAGAAAAAGGCATTTCCTTTACGCTGAAGCAGCAAAATAAGTTTTAAATAATGCCCACGGTGTTCAAATGCCAGAACTGGCTTCTGCACCAAACCCATTCCGATTGAGAGTAACAAACAACAAAGTTGTTACAAAATTGAGTAAAGTATATTGCTTTTGTCAAAAAAAAAATTTTCTGCGCAACATCTTGTGAATTTAAGCTTTTTATCTTCATCTTTTTATCCAAGGAAGTTTTTTTTAAATCGGTTGATACATCCGATATTTTACGAAATTTTGATATGTGACCTGTATTGGAGATATCTCCCTATGTAGATCTGATGAAATTATTATGTATGGGTGTTATTGTATACTATCGATATATCTGAGAAGATCGATCTTGCAATTCATACGGTTACAATGTATGAAAGACTAAATAAACTTCAATATTTCCAGACATCAAACACACCTATGCGTTGCAATATCGATCCAATGAACAAATCCATCCCGTAATTCAATGCTATAACATATTAAGGATCATTTGTTCCGTTTTATTCAGTTATAAATGACAGATGTAACGGAGAGTCCTTGCGCTCTCTCAGTAAACACTCGGACAATTTTTAAATTAAGTGAGTTGATATTACACAACGTGTGCAAATGTGCAAGAATCATCAGGGGTTCTCAATTTTCAAGACAGAGAGACATTGATTCACACTTCCGGGTTCTTTTTATCAAAATGATATCTATTGCAATGCATATTTGCTGAGTGATATCCATGTTTTCACATCAGCGTGCGTCGATAAACCGAAGTAAAAAGTTACCACTAAATGATGTTATACTGTGCAAATCGATATGCATTTTCCATTTGTATATATTCCACCTACATATTGTTTGATTGTGTGATTTTGATGTGCATTTGTGTGTTCTTGTCGAATTGATCAATGGAAATTAAACATGTGTAGAAAATTGTTGTTTTCACATACACGTTTTCCCACTCACAGTCATAAATGGTAGTTTCCATGCCGAGAGCCTGCAGGTTATTATCTGAAAGAGTAGCCCCTCGGGAGGCTACTATTCAATTTAGTAACCTCCATGCCGAGTTCCTAACATGGATAATAACCTTTGGGAACAATGGAACACTGCCCAAATTATGCACTATGTGCAAGGAACGAAAAGATTAGTAATTGAATCAAGGACTTGGGTTTGTTAATCTGGTATAATTTGATTTTTTTGTGATAATTATATAGTTTCAGCGGCAGTCCAATACTCCATATCACATAGAGGATGTTACATCTTCAAATGACCACTGGTGAAAAAGTAACTTACCAACACTTCTCAGGTTGCGCCTGGATTTGGGTGTAGGTGTGCTGACAGGTACACATATACATACATATGTACATATGTATTATTTTTGATATATATGTAGAATTCAGTTTACAGGACAGCCATATGGAGTAGGTGAAATATTGGCATAAAACTTAGTCACATAATTATAGCACTTTGTTGACAGTGATATGATGTTAGCAAGAAAAATTAGTTTTGGATGTTGAATTTACGTTTGCAAGCATACGAAATTCCATGATATTATATCTGAGATTAGTTTTCTTAAAATGTACCAATACCAGTCATAAATCTATATATAGATCACAAACCCTGATAGGAAGAACAAAACATTTAAAAACAGTTTGGGAATGTCATCCAGACAACGATAGGTTGGTCAACAAAGGTGACATTTTTTGTTGTGGATGCCACAAAAACATTCCTCGACCCTTGTCACTCCACTCTGATCGATCCCTGCCCGCTCGCCTTTGTGTGTATGAGCGTCTCCTCTCGTCCGTTTGCCGATACAAAAAAATGAGTATTTTTCTGAGACATCGATTTGAGCCTAGGGAGCGCTCCGGGAGCTGTCGATTGAGGGTGTCCTCGCCACGCTATGACGATCAAACATTAGTTGAAAATTGAATAAATGTCGATAGGCCACTATTTTCGTTTCTTCGTGGATGTTGGTAAGAAGCAATCGCCTCAAACAAAACTCCAACCTTCTCATTGAACTGTTTAGTTTATCGTACATCCATTCAAATGGTTATATCGTCACCATACTGTACAGATAGATTTATCATGGCAATAACAATACCAGAATTTTAAGGTAGCCATGATAACAATCCGGCATCCAACTTGCACAGCGTTTGGATGTTACTTCCATAAAATGTTGCAGGTTGTTACAACACAGAAACGCAACACGACTCACATTATAGTCTTGGTGGAATATACTTGGCCATGGAGCTTGCACATTCATTTAACATGTTTTGAAAAAAAAATTTCAGATGGTTTCATTGAGGATTCTTACAAAAGTTTATCAATATGAAATCGGCGATTGGCACAGAGTTTTGCTGATGTAAAACGAGGAAGCTAAACTGGATGTCTTCACATGCCCGGATTGTATGTCAAACAATGAAGTAATTAATAAGCTTATCACTATTCCAGTTGGTCTACAATCGAACTTGTTTCCCAAAAATTCTCCAGATCGCCATATTTTTATACCAAGCGATTCGAATTCATTTCCGTTTTCGGTCATGGTCAATGTGAAGAATTGTTAGAATAACATGTAAACTTTCAGAAACATTAAGACGGAAATGCACATTTTCACTTCGGAATCTCACTCTGCACCAAATAATTTGCAGCCAATAAAACACAGCATAAACACATGGATATTTTCTGTTTAAGAACTATAGGAGCCACGCACAATAACCATTACCCGACAAGACAAATGAAGTGTGAATTTGCACACCAACAGTCTGTTTAGAAAAACAGTTGACGTTCGAATAAATTACACCTAATTGTCTTCTATCCAATATATCAATTCTAAACTTGACCTGAGCAAAGCCAACTCCATAACCCATGCCAAGTTAGGTGCAAGCAAGACACACTGAGTTTAAATCATCCAACTCGTTTATCAATCCTGAGCATATTCAGTGATCTAACACTGAATTTTACTGCGTGGGCCACTTCAACGTGTGCAACTCAACTTTATCCGTGGCAGAACCTATTGTTTCATGACTCGTTGACATCAATCTTCTGCTAACGACGTTTACGGAGCATTACACCCCAAAACTTTAAACGATTAACTGCCAAAGTTTCGTGGGCCAGATTCACCTTACGTTTATTTCTGTTAAAATCCGAATCAAGACTTGTTGAAATACACGTAATGACTTTTCTCGATGCTGAGACCACATCAGCAGACGGAGATGGACGTTTAGGTAACCTCTAGAAGCCAAAAAGAAGGCTCTAGAGGGCAGCGAAAAAGATAGAGGTGCCATTACACTGTAATCATCGAGTATAGTTCTAGTATTAATCATATGATTGAAAGAGAGATCAGACGCTGAAAGTCTAACCATTACCTATCTCAGCCATCTTGATTTCTCAGCCTGTTCAGACTAAGTTGCAATTGCTAGAAATCCCAACAAAAGCTGTGACTTTTCCTCCAAATTTTCATATTGATTTGATGAAGACCATATGAAGTTAAAGATATTATGGTTGAAGACGAAAAATGATTTTGCACATACCAAACACATTAACAAGTTCGTACTATCAACAGAATGCACATGTCTGTTGAATTGTTCAGTAGTTAGAATCGCATGTCCTCTCTAATTACAGTGCGGAAATGACTTATCGAGTTCAGAATATTCCACACTTTGATTCCAGAATGATTTTGTCACGCAGAGAAAACCTCTGGGGCTTGCTCGCAGAAAGCCTCAAAGGGGGATTTCTTTGAGTTTAAACGATCCCTTTCTGGGAAACAACAGCGCCTTTGTGTGCAAGTGATATACCCGTTGTCGATACGCTATGGCGTCACTTCGATGTTATTCACATTGAACTGTCGATTGAACAAAATATATATGGAAAATGTTAGCTGCATGGCCTGTTCAGACTACCTAACATTTACGCGTGCTATTGATAAAACAGGTATGTGCCGAGTCATTTGATATGTTACTTTTTGTGACAAAATATACTTAATGTATACCTATGCAAGTATTACACAATGCCATATTTTAGGTATTTTCCTTTGATACTAAAATCATGGCTCAATCTATGTTCTCTCTATTGTAATATGGATATATGTTTGCAAACATTATATTTCATAACACATTTACATGCACCGAACTACCCATGAAATCATGTCAACAACCTTCTCCATAGCCCCGAGAATTGTTACTGTATCACATATTGTGAAAGGAATGGACCACCAAGTTTGAATGCCTCTGAACAATGCACTTTACGGAATTTCTTTAAGGGATATCAGACCGGTACATACCTTTCATTCAGAACCTCGAACAATTGGCATAGAACCAATACCCATGTATGAAGTATTCCCAGAGAACGAAACCGACGCCGTTATCCAGTCCCCATGTCCAATGTTGGGTAAAATTGAGAAACTTGGTTGGAACTACATGAATTTGTATATATCGAGAGGGAGTAAATTCAGGTGCTTCAGAGAGAATGAGCAGATCTAGTGAAAATTGAAATTACTTGTCAGTTTCTCATATCCACTTGTTGCAGATCATGGATAAACTATTATATATTATGTGTGTGTGTATGAAACAGGGTCCAACTTATATGTAAACAAATGTAGATTATAACATTCGCCATTTCAACGTCTATTCATTTAGGAGATGAAAAACACAAAGTAAAGCGAATAAAAACAAAACACATGTCAACCGTATATTATATGTCGGCAGCCCTGCTGAGACTATACCTCTGAATCGTTTGTCGTTTCGAATGTTTATGATAACAATCATCTCCTGTCAGCTCCTTTGATCGGTTTCGCAATCATTCTACAATACCGTCTTTAGGATGAGTCTTCACACGCATTTTCGTTAGTGTATACGAACTATAGCAAGGAAATGAACAGGCCATCTCTTATCACCATGGTATGATATTCGTCATATATATTAATGTAGAAATTATACATAGTAGAACTTATTGGTCAATTCCAATGGTTATTCCAATACATCACTCTGCACCTGTCCAGCTGGCAAAACAAATGATTATGAAGGCCACGATGGTTTATTTATAACTGAGAGTTCATTTATTATTCAACCATTTATTCTGCTGTTCCTATGAGACCACAATTTCGATTAATATAATGGAACTTATTCGTTGAACGCCTGCGAAAACATCAAGGACGCATTGTAGCCTTTGCGTAGAGTGCAAATTGCCAAGGGCCAGATTTGTACACGCCTGTAAATTGAATGCACTAGACAAGGACAAGCGTATGTAAAATGGAGAAGTAAAATGGAGGCTAATTTTACTCGCGAAAATGGTACTTCATATCCAGCAACTAGAGACTAATACCTACGAAAAACTAACTTGATATTATTAGTGCATATATCTATGTATCACTGGTAAATTATATGCAGCTGTCTATGAATAATCATAATATTGGCAATGCAAAGGCCACATAGTGTGACCACAACAACGTATGTACAGTATTTTTTGTCTATATTGACTATGATAAACTACAGTAAGTGTATACCTTCTCCCATATCACGGTATTAAAGGGATCATCTCACCCTATATTTCCCACCGTGACGGCAACAGCTGGGGAATCACCCCCTCCCCAGGAAAACAGAGAACCACCTACGCCCGAAATATATGCATAGATATGTCATGTAACAGATAAATAATACTAATCACAAGTCATGTGATATTTATTGAATATACTTATATGATATTTAGGCATATGAATAAAAAAAAACGCACCAATAAATCTGTGAAAATTGCAGGAAAATCATTTTGCCGTCCCGAAACAAGTTTAAATGTGACGTCATATGTGTGATGTAATAAGGTACTGATGACGTATAGGGGTTTCCTTATGTAAACAAACCTTTGTTACGTTGTCAGTTGTCACCGGCATCTCCAACATAACACATTCTACAAGTTCTAGCTACAATAATTCCTTCTATAGGTGTAACTGTACACCGAAACTGTGAGTGTGACAGCTGTTAGTGTACAAAAATCCTGTGTTTACATGTAAACTTTGGTTATGTAAACTTCCATATTCCGCACAAACGTAAAAAAATTTTTTATAGACAGTTATTGAGTTATTGAGTTACAGTTAATACTCAACCTGTATCGTTGAGAATCTATCTATTTAGTCACAATTGATCTCGTATTGTATCAGTTTAATATTATTGAGTGGGTATAACTGCAGTGTTCATACATGTAAGTAATATCAGTATTACACCAGCAGTATATATATATATATTTTCTTTTATGTATCTGTTACATTTCTTTATGTTACTATATTGAATTGGTATCCACACAGTATTATGTTGTTACTCATTGTATTTGTTTACTTTTATTTGTTATTTTGTCAACGGGGTTTTGCGTTATAAGCTTTAAGCTTCCAGCCTTCCCCTTTTCACCAATTGTATTTTGCCATTCTACTTAAATTGTTACATGTACTTTGATTGGTGGTGAAACTATTTGAACTTGAACTTGAAAACCAGACCTCTGGTAAAACCATCGCTTCTTGGAAATACTTGAAATGACGTAAATTTTCCTGGCTATGGACCGCTCACGAGACTGACCGCAATAGCAACACATATAGCATGCGGTACCTTATTACGTCACAACTGAAATCCCTTTCATGTATGTCTAAGTGAGTGCGGAGGGAAATCTCTGAATATATATTGATATATCGATTGTAAAAGTTCCGATCAATATAAATTCTTTGAATGCTGGCATGTCAGAATGCATATTTATGAGTGATGGCATTGACAATCCCAGATACCTCGAATTTGGAACCCCGAGATGATACCTTTAAATATCAATACTTACCTCGTGACTACAGGTTGACGTTTCATGAAGGCAGGAAACCGTTTTCTCGTGTGAAAGTGAGTTGTATGTACGGGAAATTGCGCAGACTTGCAATGTGATACCCCAGTTCCACTGCATGCCGACAGCTTGCTGATCGATCCCGATTTTGCATCGGGGCCTATCGGCAAACATCTTCAAACATCGGGATACATCAGGGTGGCGTCTTGTACTATCTGTATAAATCGGGAAGCATCGGGACATATTTGAAATCGGGATGAAAGTTTTGATCGTGTTCAAAATTTCCATCCCGATTTCGGAAATCAGTATGTTACCCTAGAAGTATCGGGGTTGTCGTTGTACATCGTATTAAATCGGCTTCATCGTAGTCGCCTCGGCATCGTCGTGGTACACTAATTTTGGACCTGGATCAGTGCGGGAAGGTAAAAATATCCAACTCGATGCCTATGAGTGCCGATTATTTCAATAAGCATCCGGAAGTGTTCGCTCTGAGACTCGTCGATACTAATATACATGTAGCCTACATGTCGATTGCAACCCGGCCAATACTGATAGTGCCATTTCTTGTGCTATTCACTTCGTACACATCCGGGTATTCTATTAGCTTTCACTACAGTAAACGTACGCAGCAAATAGATTACCTTCAGTGAGTTAGGTGTTAGAGCAAGGCCCTATGTTTGTTTCCAGGCTCGACATTAACACGAAATGTCACAGCATATGAAAATTCAATATATATTTAATATATATTTATTTGCTTTATATGCAATTTATACATTTTTCATTTCCGTTTCTAGTCCGTCTTAGTTTTATATCACGTAACAGCATTTTAATGATTAGACTACTGCCTGCTAAAAACTTGCAAGGTATCTCCTAGAGTTCACTGAAGGTTCTACTACTTTGTATACTTGTACTACATAACCTACTTTGTTATCAAATACAGGAAAAAGTATCAAAATTTAGAGGTCTGTGGTAAGCACTGTAGACCTCCGAATTCTCACGGAAACCGACCACGTATAGCTGCTTAATTACAACAGACACCAATTCGATTGAATATTTGGTCGGCGTCCCCTAAATTGATAGAAACTATGATGTTTTTGAGGATGTGACTTATATCCCACCCAGATGGGGCAAAACGCCCGATTTACACCCCTATTTAAAATTCCCTTGAAACCTTACAAGGTATATAGTATAAGGTAGGCAATAGAGGTAGGCATGTTCCCTAACGTGAAACGTAAAAAAACAGTAATTGAAGAATAAATAAAAGTAAAGAAACTAATTATATTTAAAAAAGCAAGATTTTCGTTAAGGTGTTATCCATGGTGGTCGACTGCCAACTGACAAAAAGGGCCAATCGGTTGCCTCTTTTATATCATCGGGGAAAATATAGTAATAAATCAGGGTTTAATCGGAATCATCATAGAGCTGTCCTACTCATCTTTGTTATGTCCTAGCCCCTTCGGAAATATCAGGAACACTTCAGTATACATTCGCCACACATCGGGAGGTAACAGGATGAAATCGTACAGAAATCAGTGATTCTCAGTCATATCATCGGGGACAGTCGGCGTCGCTTCGGCATGATCGTAGTACCATCGTGATACTATCATAACAATCCCTCCATCAGACACAAGCTACTGCCAATTTGCTTATACCCCAGTTCCACTGCATGCCGACAGCTTGCTGATCGATCCCGATTTTGCATCGGGGCCTATCGGCAAACATCTTCAAACATCGGGATACATCAGGGTGCTTCAGGGTGGCGTCTTGTACTATCTGTATAAATCGGGAAGCATCGGGACATATTTGAAATCGGGATGAAAGTTTTGATCGTGTTCAAAATTTCCATCCCGATTTCGGAAATCAGTATGTTACCCTAGAAGTATCGGGGTTGTCGTTGTACATCGTATTAAATCGGCGTCATCGTAGTCGCCTCGGCATCGTCGTGACACACTAAGTTTGGACCTGGATCAGTGTGGGAAGGTAAAAATATCCAACCCGATGCCTATGAGTGCCGATTATTTCAATAAGCATCCGGAAGTGTTCGCTCTGAGACTCGTCGATACTAATATACATGTAGCCTACATGTCGATTGCAACCCGGACAATACTGATAGTGCCATTTCTTGTGCTATTCACTGCGTACACATCCGGGTATTCTATTAGCTTTCACTACAGTAATTACAGCGTACCTGTAATCGTACGCAGCAAATAGATTGCCTTTAGTGAGTTAGGTGTTAAAGCAAGGCCCTATGTCTGTTTCCACGCTCGACATTAACACGAAATGTCACAGCATATGAAAATTCAATATATATTTAATATATATTTATTTGCTTTATATGCAATTATACATTTTTCATTTCCGTTTCTAGTCCGTCTTAGTTTTATATCACGTAACAGCATTTTAATGATTAGACTACTGCCTGCTAAAAACTTGCAAGGTATCTCCTAGAGTTCACTGAAGGTTCTACTACTTTGTATACTTGTACTACATAACCTACTTTGTTATCAAATACAGGAAAAGTATCAAAATTTAGAGGTCTGTGGTAAGCACTGTAGACATCCGAATTCTCACGGAAACCGACCACGTATAGCTGCTTAATTACAACAGACACCAATTCGATTGAATATTTGGTCGGCATCCCCTAAATTGATAGAAACTACGATGTTTTTGAGGATGTGACTTATATCCCACCCAGATGGGGCAAAACGCCCGATTTACACCCCTATTTAACGTAGTACGCTACAAACAGGGAGGTAATGAATTGTCAAAATTTAAAAGTTATATCTTGAATATTATCTCTTCAAAATAATACATTTTATAGAGTAACTGATCAGCATTCTAATACTGAAAAGAAAATAGGGGGTCACCGTGCTGGTTTCTTCGACATATTCGATCAAAAATCACAAACTTTTACTAAAATGACTTAATTTATGGTATTTTTATACATTTTTTTGCCCATATTCACATCTTGCATCTTGTTTTCCAAGAGAACGGATACGGTGACCCCCCTATTTTCTTTTCAGTTTTAGGATGCTGATCAGTTACTCTATAGAATATGTCATTTTGAAGCTCTAGATTTTGTTAATACAGTCATTTATTTTGAAAAACTCTTTGACCCCCTCCCCTCACTGTTTGGAGCGGACTACCTTAAAATTCCCTTGAAACCTTACAAGGTATATAGTATAAGGTAGGCAATATAGGTAGGCATGTTCCCTAACGTGAAACGTAAAAAACAGTAATTAAAGAATAAATAAAAGTAAAGAAACTAATTATATTTAAAAAAGCAAGATTTTCGTTAAGGTGTTATCCATGGTGGTCGACTGCCAACTGACAAAAAGGGCCAATCGGTTGCCTCTTTTATATCATCGGGGAAAATATAGTAATAAATCAGGGTTTGATCGGAATCATCATAGAGCTGTCCTACTCATATTTGTTATGTACTAGCCCCTTCGGAAATATCAGGAACACTTCAGTATACATTCGCCACACATCGGGAGGTAACAGGATGAAATCGTACAGAAATCAGTGATTCTCAGTCATATCGTCGGGGACAGTCGGCGTCGCTTCGGCATGATCGTAGTGCCATCGTGATACTATCATAACAAACCCTCCATCAGACACAAACTACTGCCAATTTGCTTATTTATCCCGATTTCAGTATTTAGTTCGTCGGGATGCATCTTGAAACATCCGGAACGCAGTGGAACTGGGGTATTATTTATCCCGATTTCAGTATTTAGTTCGTCGGGATGCATCTTGAAACATCGGGAACGCAGTGGAACTGGGATATAAGAAATAACGATTATGCCTGTGCTCAAGTAGCCAATTAAGTAATTATCTACTTGTCAACCACTATGGCATGTCCCAGATTGTATGTCTCATTCGGAAGTGGTGTTTATTATATATGATGATTAGGTGCAATCAAGACATAATTGATAACCTTTGATTCGCTTTTACAGCCTATGTACTGAAATCTTTCGTATCTGCATTTTTGTTTTCAGAAAAAGGCTGTTGAGTATTTGGCAGTCCAATACTCGATATATTTATCTTTACTTATTTTATTATGCATTTTGAATACTTACGACCTCTCTCAATTAGTTCCCGTGTACCTCAAGATGGCACACCCACATTCATTCATTGCAGAGTTTGCATTCTAGATAATTCCATATTCATGGTTTCCTCCCTTGGTTTCATTGAACCTTTTGTTTTGTCTCGAGAGGAAATCTTTCAAAGCGATTTCAAGAAGGATTAGGCAGTCAATACATAGGTGACACCTTCATGTCCCTGGATCTGAGGTGAGACAGGTTTAAGCACTTTAGGTTCATTGATCCATAACATGTTTTGGTCGACTCCGAAGGCTGTTGCCTGAGACACGTTGTCAATATTCTCGCAAGGAAATACTCCTGATTGATCTCTGCAGTGCACATTTCATGACAAGGTTTGCAAAAGGGTAAAATGGATGATTCAAACTGCGAAATGTCGGGTTTCGGTAAACATCAGCATTTTTGTTGGGACGGTTTGTAGAACATGCATGGAATTATTTTCCCGTTTTGTAACGAAGTAGCAGATAGTTCGAAGTGAGCCATATGAATCAATTCTCCACTATTTTGTATTTTTGATCTGGCAGAAAACCTACGTAGATCAATCAATGACGAGATAACTTAGAAAACGAGAAGAAAATTTATCCGTCGAATATAGGTAGCATTTTAATGTTCCTAAGTCGATGGCAAAAACCTGCATGTATTTCACCAATGATTGATTCATGCAGTCGTTAGATTACCTATAATCCCTTCTCAGACAGGCCCGGCTCCCTAGCACTCACGACAAATACTGTTTCCATTCATGATAGAAAGATACACTGTAAATTGATTCGTTCGATAAGATATAAATAAAACATATTTATAATCATTCATGCTTTTTCATGTACAATTTACAACGATAAGAGTAAGGTCACATTCCATTTGAAGTTTTCCAATGGAAATTATCCATTGACTTTTCACATTATATAATGGGTAGTGCGGGCAAAGTGTTCGCAGTTCGTTACAATGTATCAGTTGGAGGTATGTATAGATTAAGGTTAACACCATACGAATAGTATGCAGTGGTAGAAAATTCACGACAACCATTCACCAACGAACGGAGACTTTTGCTCAGTCATGGTAACCATAAAGAAAGTTATTGCGAACCGTATATGGTCTCTTATTCTTGATGAAATGGCAATTATATGGCAAAAATCGGAGGTTTAGGGACGGCATTAATTATCAAAAACAGAATGGTGGTACGTGTATGCAGGAAGCGGTCAACCAAAATTGTTGGGCGGTATTCTTTGGGCTTTCTTTTTTACATTGTTAAAAGCATCTTGTTTTCACGTTAACTTCGAAGGTTTGCTAGTTTCAAACAGAAGTATTTTCTTGTATAGCAATCGTATGAACCCATGTACAATTAGACAAAATAACTGCGACACGCAAGTGTATCATCAGTAGGGCAAAAACAGTATTACATTGACGATGAAATGATCCAACCCTGAATCAAACACACCGCCTTCAAGTTCGCCATGAAAGAATTTTAAACACGCAAAGAACCCATCCAAGATTGAAACCTAGTACTTATATACTTGCATAGTTTTGAAATCAATATGCAGTACTTGTAATATTGTGTATTTTACTGTATATTTAATGAATTTATGAAGCCAACCTTATATGACTGTGCCAAAATTAATACCGTTCGATTTGTATTTGTGTGAGGATCGGCTAAGCTCTGAATAAATGATATATTCAATAGAATATTGTCTGCATTTTGGACATACTCATGTTTCCTGATAGTCGTATTCAGAAGCTGAAACTAATAATTGTATATTCATCATCTCTAGATGACTCGGATTGGGAACAATGTAAATGTTAGCCACGTTCACAATTGGTGTTAACGTTAAGTTAATGTTAACGTAAAGTTAGTCTTTGTTGGTATTTTTTAGCATTATTTAAAAAACGCAGTTACTACATAATGTCGTTTGAACAAAATGCTGAAAATTTTAGGTTTAGGTTCCGCCTTTTAGATAATCAAACTTTTTTCATATCAGCATGGTGCCCTAACTCTTATGGAAAAACATTTCAAGAAAAAAAGTGGCATCAACAAGAAAAGGGAGAAAATATCAGATTATCTAAATTAAAATATGTGTTTTGTTAGAAATAGTATTTGGTGTACACGATTGGTTCGGACGTACGGGGCCAATGTTACACTAAGACATATTTATCGTTTCTTTAGACCTTGACATGCATTTCATTTGGTTTCTCGATTCGAGAAAAAATACATGGCAGAATAAAACGATTTGTCAAGATCCAGATCCTTGAATGACATGAATGATCGCCACTCGATGAAATACCTGTCATGAACAGTTTTCTGTCGGAAGCTGTAACAACACGCGCATAGTACGTGTCATCATCCATTTTTGCTCTTTTCATCTGGAAGTGTTCAGCCTCATCACACCTACTGTGTCGCTAATTGTGTTCTCTTTATTTCTGGTAATTGCTACGATTCTACATGTACCCTTTCATTTGCCTGACTCCTCGAGCTAATTGCAACGTTTATGTACCTATTTTAGTATCGTTACACAAGACTATACCTTCGCTCATTGCCCAAATGGTAGCAGCTGCGTCTCAGACTCAGACTGTCCTCGGGCCTGTTTTGGGAGAACGTGTCTGGTCATATTTATATTCCTTCTGTGCCCACCATAATAACGTCATCCCACAAATACATATACACAGTACAAAAAGGAAACCTTTACTTCTAGCGTAGGAGTACTAATTACGTTCTGATTGGTGAGAGAAAGGGTGGAGTTTTGTGAAGGAGGCAAGTCACCTTTTCATGGGAAAATAAACTGTGTGGTGATTGAAGACGAAGTAAAGTGAGGATAAATGATCAAGATTTTCGTCGAATAAGTTACTTAAATAATTATTACCAGCCACTGTATGTCACTTTACATGATATTAGTTGCCATTCGGATATATATTCACTGTTCATATGATAAATATGTACAATCGAGCAAAATTGGTATTCTACAGTTCTTTTTCACCAATCGTGGAGTGATTTGAATTTTGCTAGCTTCAGTTGTTTCATCATCTGAACACGTGTGGAACATTTCTTTACTTTTCACGATTTTCGATTGTGTTACTCTATATTATGCCCTATATTATGCAAACTCTTAACCGACCTTGGTTTTCTACATTTCTAGACCTAGATAATCGGCGTTTCTATCAGTTTTACTGTTTTGTCTCGAGACATCTGCTTGAGCGCCTTCAAGTTGAAGTAGGCAGTCACGTAGGTAGTCACGTCCAGTCTCTGTATCTGAGGTAGGACAGGTCCAAGCACTTTGATCGATGACATGTTTTGGTCGAATTGGAAGACTGTTGCCTAAAACACGTTATCGATACTCTCATGAGAAATATTTACTCAGAATTGATTTCTACAATGTAAAACATTTGTCACGAGATTTGCAACAGTGTTTCATGAATGAGTCAACTGACGACTTCATAGCTAACACGCCGACATTGGCATAAAATTACCGCTATCCCGAGGTTTTCGTTGAGGTATGGTGGTGCTACATGCTGGAAGATATCTACCTGTATTGTAATGCTGTATCAGTTGAATAATTCTGATTGAGCTATGATACACAATTCTCTATTTTTCTCTGCTCCTCTCTAGTGCAGAAACATATAGTTGGACTAGTAAAGCCTGTACCACATATGCATTTACTGGCAAAGTGGTTGCATTGTAAAGTATCGAGGTCAATCATTGAATTTTTTTTCATTGTTGGTTAAATGACAACTATCTGGCTAAGATCAACATTTGTATGAATAACATTGATTATCATATGTAAATTAAGATCAGCTGGAAGTGCATGATGTGTATACATTGTAGAAATTCGGGACACTTATTTTTTTTAATCTTTGTGTTTATACAGCAATCAGTATCGACCCATGTACAATTCGACAAAAATAACAACACGCAAGTGTGTCATGAAGAGGAAAAAAACAACGTTACAGTGGAAATAAAATGATCAAACTTCGAATCATCCATACGCCTTCAAGTTCATCATTAGAGTTTAAAAACACGCAAAGAAGTCATCCAGGATTGAAACCTATTACTTACTGTACCTTTTCATTTCTGTTTCAGACGTATCTGCATCGTCACATCTGCATCGATGTGACGATGCATCGTCACACTTTTTCTGATAGTCGGCATTAAAACCTGCAATTTATGTAGTTTTCAACTGTTCATCTGTAGTTGACACAGATTGGGAGCAAAGTGTAGGATGGTCATGTTCAACATCGTTCTCTGAAGTTCAAGCCTGATCGATGTGTATTTTCTTCTCTAGAAAAATGCAATTCCTTTACGCTGTAGTAGCAAAATATAGCTTTATTTTGCATTCTCACAAATAATGCCCACAGTGTTTAAATGCCGGACTGGTTTCTGCATTGTACTCATTCAGATTCAGAGTAACAAACCACAAAGTTGTCACAATATTGAATAAACTATATTACTTTTGTCGAAGAACATTTTTACGGCACGAAATCTTGTACATTTTAGTTTTTTAAATTTGTCTTTTTATCGAAGAAAGTTTTTTTTTTAAATCGGTTGATACACCGGATATGTTACGAAAATTATGTGACCTGTATTGTGGATATCTCTCTCTGTAGATCTGATGAAATTATTAAGTATGGGTGCTATTATATACTATCGATACATCTGAGATGATGGATCTTGCAATTCATACGGTTGCAATGCATAAATGGCTAAATAAACTGCAATACTTCCAAGACATCAAGCACACCTATGCCATGCCGTATCGATCCTCTCATGTAATGTCGTTTGATCGAGGAACAAATCCATCCCGTAATTCAATACTATAACACATTAAAGATCATTTGCTCTGTGTTATTCAGTTGTTGACAGATATAATGGAGAGTCATTGAGTTCTTTCAGTAAACACTCGGACAATTTCAAATTGAGTAAGTTGATATTGCACAACATGTGTAAATGTGCATGAAACGTCAGGGGATTCTCAACTATCGGAAAGACAGTGAGACATTGATTCACACTTCGGGGTTTTCGTTTTCTCAAAATGATATCTATTGCAGTGCATATTCGCAGAGTGATATCCATTTTATCACATCATCATGCGTCGATAAACCGATGTAAAGGGAAGTGATATATCCGATTGTGATATCGTTATGCTATCTGTTAATAATTTCGGGAGCATTAAATCATTCTGACTTTTATCGTACAATCAATCGGGTATGGCGCAGAATTGTGCAAAAATGTCGGTGTCTTAACAACAAATATATACGTATAGACTTTATTATCCTCATCAAAACAAGATGTAAAAAAATGTAGCACAAAGTTTATCGATCCCAGAGACATATCATCGTCCCATTTGGGAGAAATCTCCAGGGCCCCCGAGTCAATAATCCCGTGCGGAAGAGAGTAAACGTCTGGTTCGAAATGTGTTCATATTTCCGACAGAATAATATTGATACACCCAAAGTATGTTGTATATCTTACATTTTTAGGCATTTTCCACAATACACACTGTCTCATATGTAGTTAAAGCGAACGATTGCGTAGGCGTTTATTTAACATGAGATCTAATCACACTACGTTTCAGAAACTTGGCGACATTGGCGCCAATAAGTTTCATATTGACATGTTTTAGAGATGGTTTAAGGGACTAAATTCATTTTTGACGTCAGTGGAAAACGTAGAGTAGACAATATGATTTGATTCTAATGATAAATGTTTGGTCAACATTTCCCAACAACTATCGGGCTGGAATGAAATTCCATAAACAAGGACAAAAGCGAGATCGTGTGGGGGTACACTTTAGTGCCACATTCGCCATACATAATCCGGGACTTCGATTCGGTTTGACCCCACCTAGTGGCCCCCATTATCAACAGGGACATTTCACACAACTGACAAAATGTCATCTTACCTGATAATGTCAAAAACAACATGATAGCTCCATAAATAGTAACTGAATTCGAACACATTTAACGACGCGCTACGTGATGTAGGGCATGTGAAAATATTTACAATATGGAATAAGGTTGGTATTATGATCTGGTTGAGGAAAACTTGTGCTTTGTATATTCGGTCAGACTTTTTTCATTAAAAAATGTTGTGTTTTAGGTTTGTTTTTTGTCATCATCAAAATTCGACTGTATAGGTTGATACTTAGATTTATCTTGATAAAAGCCTCATTGATAGAAGCCAATCACATATATGGTGAGAGGTGATCATTTCAACCTCATATGCATCAAAATCTGATTGTATAGGTTGATACTTACATTTATCTTGATAAAAGCATATCACATATATGGTGAGAGCTGAACATTTCAGCCTCGTAATCATTAAATCTGACTGTATAGGTTGACACTTACATTTATCTTCATAAAAGCTTTTCACATTGATAGAAGCCTATCACATATATCCAACCTCGTTCCATTTCGTATCATTCCAACCTCGTAATTGTGAACATATATTTGTGTCTCGATTTGCCAGTGGGGATATCGCAGGGGTGCCGCATGTGGAGCAGGAGATGCTTTCACTATGATATTACCAGTATCACTCGGATTTGGACCACCCATGCTGCGATTGTATATTCGCCCATAGACTCGATACTTGAATATGAATTTGTCTATGACCAGTCAGTTGTGCCTTCACAACAACTCAGAATAACGTTTCGGTGCAGAAACACATTTTCATAGGTTGTTGGGCAGTTGTACGCTAATTCCATCATGTGTACTGTAACAGTAGGATTAACTACATTTAACTCTTTTTTTTTTATAAACTTTATTGAAGATCCCCAAACAAGCAAAAGCTTATGTTAATGGGTCTCAACTAAACATATGTACAGATATGAACACATACCACCATTTAAAAATGCAAGCATCACAATATTCAAACTCAGTTTTGTACTTTTCTTTCAAAGCGTCTGGTTGATGAGATATATTTGAGAGTTGCATCAATGACTTCACAATTTTGTGTAAGAGAAAGTTCAGGTGTACCACGCATTAGGATACTTGAATTAATAAAAAGACCACCTAAATTTTCAAATAACGTTTTTCTACCGCATTGAAACAAAGGGCAATGAAAGAAAAAATGATCAGGATCTTCATTATAGTAACCACACTGACACGCCGATGTTTCGATGACATGCAAATTTTGGTGAAGATGCTGACCTGGTCCGCTGCATCCCAGCCTCAAACGCGTCAAGTGAATATTGTGATTTCGTGAGCCACGATAATATAAAGGATTCGAGATTGAATCATCGCGAGAAAGAGCAAGCTTGAATGAATTTACAGTAGTGATGTTTCGGATTCGCAAGGGCAATGAGTTCCAATCGCTAATGGTCGACGGAAAAAATGAACTACGGAAACACCTTAAACGGGCACGTACATTAGATATATTTGAAGCTGACCGCAGGGCATACGCAGTGCGTGCCTGGACAGTAACTGGTAGATGACTGAATAGATAAGGAGGGGATAATCCATTCACGATCTTGTGAAACAACACCAATCTGTGACGTTTCCTACGCTCAGACAGTGTCAACCAATTTACATCACTCAAGAGTGCTATGGAGTCACAGCGAGCAGTCGCACCTGTCACAATACGCGCAGCCTCTTTTTGTATCTTGTCCAATTTTTCCAGGTCTCTACCAGCGGCACCGGCCCACACAATATCTGCATATTCCATTGAAGGGCGAATGCACGATGTATAAAAGTACTCGAGAGAGCGTCTGTCTAGCTTGAATTTAAAAGCTTTCATCAAATTAATAGTTTTAGTGCACTTGGTATATATATCAGAAATGTCTAACTCTTGTCTACCCCTGATGACGCCAGTGTGTCTTTGGATAAACTATTTGGTCGGGCTTTGTTTCTATTGCAAAATGTTGTGTTTTACATTTGTTATTGGCATAATCAAATAATGCAATAAATAAATCAACTTTATTGGTGGTGATAGATTGATACTTACTTTCATACCACTGAGTCGATGTCACTGCTGGCGGACGTTAAATCTGTCCCCGAAGATACCATCAACTCAGTAGCCTTCTGGCTTGTGATTAGGTACTTATGTACTTGTCATATATCTGTTCCATGGGGTTTAATTCGGATTTCTAGATTATTTTCATAGGTTGTTGGGCAGTTTTTATACTAATTCTATCAGGTGTACAGTAGAAACAACTACATTTATCTGTCTGCCCCTGATGACGCCAATGTGTCTTTGGATAAACTATTTGGTCGGGCTTTGTTTCTATTGCAAAATGTTGTATTTTACGTTTGTTATTGGTATCATCAAAATCTGACTGTATTGGTGGTAATGGATTGATACTTACATTCACCTCGTTTCTTTATTTGTTTGTCTTATATCTATAGGTTCCATTTTGACTGGCATAGGAGTAATATATCAGTGCTCACTGGTGGAAGACAAAAGTTTGAAGATTTGTGAAGGAGGCAAGTCGCCTTCCCATTTGAAAAGGATCTGTGTGGTACTTGCAGAAAAGTAATGTGATAATAAATTATCAATATGGTCGCCGAAATAGGCAATTAAATAATTACCGCCATCCACTGTCTACCCCTCAAATGGTCTTCAATTGTCATCCGGGTTTTATGCTCAATGCCTATATGATAAATATGTTCAATCAAGACAAATAAGGTATTGTCCAGTCCTGTTTCACCAATCATGAAGTGAAGTGAATTTTGCTAGCTTCAGTTATGTGTTCTTCCTGTGGAAACGATAGAAAACTACTTTAGCTCTTTCAAAACTTCCGTGATATTCGTTTGCGTGTTACTCTATGTTATGCCTTGTATTATTCAAACATAGGTAACCCCGTTACATCTGTGTTACTGTTTTGTCTCGACACATCTGTTTGACCGCTTTCAACTTGAATTAGGCAGTCTATACTTAGGTGACGCATTCCTGTCCCTGGATCTGCGATGAGACAGGTTCAAGCACTTTAGGATCATTGGTCCATGACATGTTTTGGTAGAATCGGAAGATTTCTGCCTGAAACACGTTGTCGATACTTCAGCGAGGAAATATCCACTCAGAATTGATTTCTGCAAAGCACACTTTGTGGTGAGGTTTGCATAAAGGTATCTTCAATGAGGCAGCTGACGACTTTATAGCTAACCAGTCTGAAACTGGCAAGATACATTCACATTACATTACTTTTGATAGACGAGTGATATTTCTGTTTTCTTTTAACTTGGCAGTTATCCTCAATGATACATATGAATATATGTTTTCGAATACAACTGTACCACTTTTTCATATATCAAAGTACTGCCAAACTGGTTCGAATTAGCAAAGTAAAGGATGGAGGTCAATCATTGACACTGTCTACAGATGAATGCGGAATTGCATGATGCTGAAATTGCAGTTTCTGTTTTTAAATGAATTGCAACAATCTTGCCAAGATCAACATTTGTTATGAACGACTCTGCTTATTGAATTTTAATTAAAATATATTGGAAGCGATAGTAGGAAATCACTCTTTTACTAGGTCCGTAGTACGTCAGCGTACATGTACATTGTCGACATTGGACGCATCTTGTTTCCATCTTAACTTTGATGTTTTTCCTTTACTGTTTTTGGGCAAATGATTTTTTTGGGCAAAAATCAGTATGACCCATGTACAATTCGACAGAAATAACAGCATGCAAATTTGTCATCTCATAGGCGACAACAACGTTACATCGGGGATAAAATGATCCAACTTGGAATCAACCATACCACCTTCAAGTTCATCATTTGAAGAGTTTGAAACACGCCAAGAACCCATCCAAGATTGAAACCTAGTACTTACTGTACCTATTTATTTCTGTTTCAGACGTATCTGCATCAACACATTATATATAACATATTTGACGTCACCGTTAAATAATGCCGCAGCAGATCTGACATTGTGCATATTTCATCAAATTATGACTGTGACAAAAAATGGTACTATTCGTTTTGCATTTGTGTGGGAAATGGTTTTCATTGTGAATGGTCTATTCAGCAGTTGTGCTCTGAATAATTACTATATTCAACGGATAATTGTGTGCATTTAGGACATAATCGTACTTTCTCTTTTTGTGATAGTCGGCATTAAAAGCTGCAATTGATGCTGTTTTCAACTTTTCATCCGTAGTTGACGCAGATTGGGAATAGAGTGAAGGATGGTCAATTTTGACATCGTTTTCTGAAGTTCAAGCCTGATCGATGTGTGTTTTCTTCTCTAGAAAAAGACATTTCCTTTACGCTAAAGCAGCAAAATACAGCTTTCAGTTTTTTTACTTTATCTTTTTATCCAAGAAAGTATTTTTGAGAATCGTTGATACACCCGATATTTTACGAATATGTGCGGATGTGATGAAATTATTAAATATGGGTGCTATTATAGACTATCGATACATTTGAGGTGTTGGATCTTGCAATTCATACGGTTACAATGCATGAATGGCTGAATAAACTGCAATATTTCAAGACATCAAACACACCTATGCCATGCCATATCGATCCTATCCTGTAGTGTCCTTTGATCAAGGAACAAATCCATCCCGTAATTCAATAGTATAACACATTAAAGATCATTTGTTCTGTGTAATTCAGTTGTTGACAGATATAATGGAGAGTCCTTGAGCTCTCTCAGTAAACACTCGGACAATTTTCAAATTGAGTAAGTTGATATTGCACAACATGTGCAAATGCGCATGAAACGTCATGGGGTTCTCAACTCTCGAAGAGACAGTGAGACATTGATCACACTTCGGGGTTTTCTTTTTGTCAAAATGATATCTATTGCAGTGCATATTTGCAGAGTGATATCCAAGTTTCACATCAGCGTGCGTCGATAAACCGAAGTGAAAAGATATGGGGCCGGTCATTATTTACTAGGTGGGGGGATTGGATGGTTTTTCCGAGAAATGAGTTTTCAAAGTTTGACCCCCCCCCCCCCCCCGCCACCGATATCGAAAACCAATCTATGACCCCCCCACCAAGATCCAAAATAAAAGTATGACCCCCCCCCCCCCCCCCCAATCCCCATGTATGAATATAAGGCTATGCTTCACAATTGATGACAATTATAACGCACCAGTATCATAATATATATATGATACTTGAATACTTTTTACGCTTTATTTACATTTCTATTGAAACAATTGTGGCTTTTGTCGCAAATTTATGATACTATAAGGTCAATGAATTTTATGATTTGTGCTCTTCGTGTATCCACCATTCCTTCGCTTCAAGTGTGAATGCCATTACACTAATTATTACTTGTATGCATACTATATATGGGCACTTAATTATGACAGGTGTTTGAGGGCAGAACCAGACCCACTCAGGTTCCCTCAGTATATTGTACCCCAAAATTCTTCAAAATCACCTCAATAACAACAAAATTTTCTTAAAATCTCAGGTTCCCTCAGTACATTGTACCCCAAAATTCTTCAAAATCACCTTAATAACAACAAAATTTTCTCGAAATCTCAGGAGTCTGGTTCTGCCCTCATTTGAAATATGCTTCTAGAAGCCAATTGGTTCCTAAAAATTGTTGAATAGGAGCGAAATAGGAGCCTTTGGCGCCTGGATAAAATTATAAATTTTGAGCCCTGATGCACACGGATTGAGGCATCTCTCGATGTAAGTGTTCCTGAATGGTACTCTGCGGGATCCGGTTTCAGTGAGATTATGGTTTTACTGAAAATGTTATGAAATTCCATCGCATACTCCAATCAGTCCATGTACTGATATTGAGTGGATTGTTTCCACCTAATTATTTAACTATTTTACTATTCAGATTTTCTCGAAATAACTCAATTTCAAACTCCGACCCCCCCCCCCCCCCCCCCAGTCCCATCGAAAATAAAAGTATGACCCCCCCCAATAATGTTGAAAATGAAAGTGTGACCCCCCCCCCAGTTTTTACCCCCCCCCCCCCCCCCCACCTGATAAATAATGACCGGCCCCTAAGTGATGTATTCGATTGTCATAACGCTATGCTATCTGTTAATAATTTCGGGATTATTAAATCATTCTGACTTTCATCGTACAATCAATCGGGTATGGCGCAGAGAATCATGCAAAATTCTGTTTCCTCAACAACCAATACGTATCGACTTTGTTATCCTAACAAAAAACAAGACGTGGACATAAATGTAGCACAAAGTTCATCGATCCCAGAGACACATCATCGTCCCATTTGGGAGAAATCTCCAGGGCCCCCGAGTCAATAATCTCGTGAGGAGGAGTAAACGTTTGGTTCGAAATGTATTCATATTTCCGACAGAATAATATTGATACACCTAAAGTATGATGTACCGTATGTACCTATTAATACATGGTTAATTTCATAACGGACCGGTTATCGGGACCAAGTGGCAAATAACGGACCGAGCGGCAGCGAGGTCTGTTATGACACGGTCCCGATAACCGGTCTGTTATGAAGTTAACCATGTATTAATTTGCTTATTACACTACACATCATATCTAAATTTATTTACCAGTCAATAGACTAGAAACCATTAGATTTAATTGTTGGGAAATCTGTTCAATATGACATTACATCTTTCAATCAAGTGTTCGGAAGAAAAATATTCTAATTTGGTGTTACCAAGTCACTGTGCATGCTAGGAGCGTATGACGCGGCATCGGTCTGTTATTCAGTTTACTATAAAAACGTCATTGCGTACTCATATCGGACCAGCAGGGCACATATCGGACCGGGTGGGCTGATATTGTTTGGTGACACACGACAATATCGGATTCGTTGAACCGTGCACGTTACGGTTCAGTATCAGTTAGATGTGTAATAAATCTGTATAACGTTTTGGGGCATTTTTTTCCATTATACTCAACTGTCTCAAATGAAGTTGAAGCGAACGATTGCGTGGGCGTTTATTTAAAATGAGAGGTGATCACACTACGTTTTAGATACTTGGCGACATTGGCGCCAACAAGTTTCATAATTTCATGTTTTAGAGATGGTTTCAGGGCTAAAATTCATTTTTGACGTCAGTGGAAAACGCAGAGTAGACAATATGATTTGATTCTAATGGTAAATGTTTGGTCAAACTTTCCCAGCAGCTATGGCGCTGGAATGAAATTCCATCAACAAGAACAGAAGCGAGATCGTGTAGGGTACACTTTAGTGCCACATTCGCCACACGTAATCTGGGACTTCGATTCGGTTTGACCCCACCTAGTTGCCCCTATTATCAACAGGGACATTTCGCATAACGGACAAAACGTCAGCTTACCTGATAATGTCAAAAACAACATGATAACGCCATGAATAGTAACTGAATTCGAAAAAATTTCGACGACGCGCTACGTGATATAGGACATGGTCGGTCTTTGTTTTTATTCCAACAAATATATTTTAGGTTTCTTTATGATATCACCAAAATTTGATTGTATTGGTGTTGATACTTACATTAACGGCAAGCCTGTCATATTTATGTTGGAGATAGCATTCTATCCTGGTGACTGTTTGTGTCTCGATTCGCCAGAGATGATTATCGTAGCTCGTGTCGCAAGTGGAGCAGGATATATGCTCACTTTTCTGGAACACCTGATCTCACACTCACCGCTGGCTACTCTATTCACATGGCTTTCACCTTGATACTAACAGTGTCACTCCGATTACAACACTCATACTTTCGTAAATGTATTCGTAAATACATTGTTCATACATTTGATACTTGAATATCAATTTGTCTGAATCAAGTTGTGCTTTCACAACAACTGAAGATAACTTTTCGGTGCAGAAATATAATTTCACTCTGTTTGTTTTACTTATCTATTTTATTACACGCCTCATTATGACTAATAGTTTGATTTGTTTGAGTCGAATTCACTCACACCTACAGTTTAGAAATAATAGTCGACAATCTATATTCATATTGGCGTGCTAAATGTAAACTTCATTCCATGGGGATTCCCACAGCAAATGCCACGAGGAGATGTCCATGGTATGGTAAGGTATGAAATATGTTTCATTTGTTATGCACGCACTTTGGCCGTTTTTTTTTCATGGAAATCGAAGCAGTCATTTATTCCTTACAGTACTCATCACCGCTGTGACTTTTCTGCACCGTTGTTTAGTGATTTTCGACACTCACTTCGCATTTTTTCTGCCACACAAAGTAATTGTCATGTTAACAGGATACGCTTAACGAATCGTTGGTCCATTGTTACATGAATGTCTTCCGTTTGGGTGTCACGTGTATTGAAAAAACCACGTTATGTAAACATGCTTGAGAATTACATGTAGAAATCAAGGACAATCCTAGTGATAATCTTAGGTGCTTATTGGTATGCATTGAATGCTTCAAGAGAGCTAAACGAATAAAAATGAATTCTAAAAAAATAATATAATCAATTGCTCTGATTATCTGTGCACGTGTATATTGCGATCATGAAAATAACTTGTCTGATTCATCACTGCATACATTGCATCTTCCCATCAAATCAGGGAGATCCAGACTGGCCCTTTTGTGTATGAAAGATGGAAATGGATATTTTTTTCCGATTCTATTGCAGTGTGAGTGCACACTACAGGTTATAAGGCATTGTTGAAATTTACCAATTCTATATATATCAATAATAATAATAATTATGTTAAAGATTGAAGTTTGTTTTTATACAAATTCACCCTAATTTGCTGCGAATACACAGTGTGTACCCAAATTGTTGTCATGATACCAAAGTACTCGTGCACAAATATTCAATGCTATATTTATCGCCCCTCAGATGAATCAAGTCATACTACAGCTTATGTAGAATTAGCTTCGCTTTCTGTACTATAAGTATGAACGTTCACATAACGTTTCTATTTTCAATACACGCGACACACAAATGGACAGCATTGATGAAACAATGGCTGAACGATTGCTTGAACCATTAATTTTCCCTCATTGACGATGAAAAATATTTGTTAGTAGACTGTTGGTCGACCTCACCAAACAGCAGTGCAAGAAAGTCACAACAAATAGGCACTGCATATGAAGCATGACAACGTCGATTTCCGTTTTAGAAAATTGCGAGAGAGTGTGTGGCCTACATCTCGCGATTCGACCCTCACATCACTATAACGGAAATAACAATCAGATCAAAGTTTAAAATATAATTTAATAAACGACTGAATTAATATATGAATTCAATATCTGAACTGAACAAAGTGAAATTATATCTCTACCCAAAACAGTTATTTCGATTTGCTTATATCATGTTTCCATGTCCTACCTCATGTAATACGTCGTCAAAATGTGTTCGAATTCCGTTACTATTTATGGCATTATCATGTTGTGTTTGACATTATCAGGTTATATGACATTTTGTCAGTTGTCCGAAATATCCCTGTTGATAATGGGGGTCACTCGGAGGTGTCAATAATAATCGAAGTCCAGGATTATGTGTGGACAATCAGAACCGAAGTATGCTGCACACGACCTTGACATAAGTCATAATGTTTTGTAGCTGTATATGGAACTGCTTTCCAGGGCAATCGGTCCGAGGAGATTTCGACAGAACGGGCGATAAGATAATTTTGCAGCTCTTTAGAATGTAATCAAATCGTCACTTCATTCACCGATCATTACAACAGACCATTTTTTTGCAATAACAAAACAAATTCATTGGAAGTTACGTTAGTTATATTTCAAGTTCATTTTTTATAGTATTAAGTCACCATGTGGTGTCATGTACAGCATTTTTGGCATCTACCAGTGTTTATCAGGAGGTAATTGACTCCAGACCCTGGGTATTCTTTGCCCAGCTGGAACGATGACGTGTCTCTGAGGTTGATTAGCTTTGTGTTACATGTACCAGGATATGCCGATGTGTTGTCGATACGATCACGTACTCGATGCATCATGGGTGTTTAGAAAGTTGCGTTGATATCTAACTCAAAGTATGATGCGGTTATGAACACTTCGACCCGATGGTTTCCGGCTTCCGCAATTATTGACAACCAACATCACATTTAAGTTGAATTTGAGTACTTCACCGCACTTTTACCTCAGTTTTTTGGCGTAAACTGCTATCCAAAACAAAAACAAAAAGCATAGGTTCGAATATGACCTGCGATAGATTACGTACTAATATTAAGGAAAACCCTACTTTGCGAACAATTATCACAATGTCTCGACGATCATGCACATTCAGAGCAAAGACTACATGTATGTGACATCTGGCAGTAACAATTGAATGAATGGAACAAATAGCCTTTGTGTTTGCATTGAATGACGCGGCTGATGTGTCCGGTGATCATACGAAGCTACAGGAGATAAGTATTGCGGTATGAGTGCGTTTGATGTCTTGAAATATTGCAGTTTGTATATTCAATGGCGTAGCCATTCATGTAACGTTACCGTATATAAATCCATCGTCGCAGCTCACTTGAACACATACGTAATGATTTTCTTTTTCAAGTCGAAATTCATCATCTCCTTTTGGGACATCTAAACCATGATTATGCTATTTCTTTAAAACGAGGTTTTTTTTCATTGTTTCAATTATACAATTTACATAAATGTTCAGTTTCTACGCCCGAAACAGAAAGTATTTGTCCGGGCCCCGGGCCCGGATATACTAAAAACGCACTAATTTCAGCTGGTTCCGTTTTGCGAGGTCTCCCGCAGTGACGGGCAGGGAGTGATTCCACGGTGGACATACGTTGCGCGCTATTGTGCGGGCTTCGCCCGTTTACTATGCTGTGAACTGTAGTTCACAGTGTCTCATGTCAGATGTCAGGGATATTTGTGTGGTACAGCGGGGGTCGCAAATATTGTCACTCTGTTTGTCCAGGCAGTGATTTTTCGCACGCGCTGATATAACGCTGATGTAATAGAATCATATTAGAATCGCACTTAGAATAGGATATAGGCATATGCACATAAAAAAAAAACTGGAGTGAAGACTCGAGAACTGGGGAATAATAGGCGAGATATTAATTTAATTCATGAATAAAAAAACAGCAAAACATTCCCTCCAGACATATTCTTAACACTTTCCATTCCTACTATTCTGTAGCTTGTTTCGTTGAAAAATTGAATTATTTTACTCCATTATGCGACAACTTTATGGTTTGTTGAAAATGTAGAATGACAAAAAGAGAATTACACTTTTTCGGGATGCATCCATCCGGCCAGGAATTTAGAGGGCGAAGGCTAACTATGATTCAATTCGTTCTCAATCTGCATAAACTACGAATGAAAACTACACATTAGTTTCAGCTATTGACTATCCAAAATGCGAACGTATGATTATGTCTAAAACACCCACGATTTTCTATTGATATTTGCAATTACACAGAGCTCAACTGCTGAATGGACCATTGAAAACGGAGGCCAATTCCCCACTTAAATGCAAACCGAACGGCGCCATGTTTTGTCGCAGTCGTTTGGGATTGACCTAATAATTTGATGAAGTAAGCAGTGCAATACACAATATCACTACGGATGGATGTTAAGGTTGATGTGAATTATGTGTCATATTGTGTGGTGATAAAGATACGTCTGAAACAGAAATAGATTCAGTAACTACTAGGTTTCCAACTTGAATGAGTTATTTGCGTGTTTTTGAGTTCCTTCATGACGAAATGGAAGGAGGTACGGGGTCGGATCATTTCACTGCCACTGTAACGCTGTTTGCTCCTAATGAAGAGGAGACGTCACTTCTGTATTGACCGCATAATTCTTCTCGAAATCGCTTTGGAAGATTTCCCCCCAAAACTGAATAAATCAAAACAAAATAACATAAACAATGACAAAAAGGGGATTATCATCGAACTGGAGAAGTTGTTGGTAGATTTTAAGAAAGGTATAATATAGACAAATAATGAACAAATATCACATAAGTCGTGAGGAAGAGCTAATATTATCTTCCACCCGTTTTCAGAAGATAAAATAACTCGAGGCAAGCAAAATCACATCAATGGCGAAAACGCAAGGCAGGGTACCAATTTTGTTTTGATTGCAAATGATTATCATATGCAGTCAGCATCACTTCCGAATGACAGCTACAATCCACGTCAGGTAACGTGAAATGCAATGGTTGGCAATGGGTATAATTATCTAATTGCTACTTGAATCACGGACGTGATCATTATATCTCACAATATATATCTGTGCAATTACCATACTGCTCAGTAACAAGATGTAATAAGGTGAATTTCCTCCCTCAGAAAACTTTCATCTGCATCTCTCATGGTTTGAACTGAGGTACAATGCTTCTATGCTAGAAAAAGGTATCCATATTTTATAGTCGGTTACACACACTTTCCAATTTGTATTCAATAAGTAGCACATTCTTACAACTATCCAAATAGTTTCACGGTTGTGGAGAATATATTTTTCGGCAAGATATATATCATTATATATAGTTGTAGATGTAACGCGTATGGGATGACGTTATTATGGTGGATCAAAGTGAAGTAAACGTGTGATCAGACACGTTCTCCCAAAACAGGCCCGAGGACAGTCTGAGTCCAAAACAAGCTGCTAGCGAAGTTAGATCGTTGTCTATCGATGCTATGATAGGGACATAAACGGTGCAATTACCTGAAGAAGTGAGGCAAAAGAAAGAGTAGAACCGTTGTATTTCTCAGAAATAAAGAGAAGACAATTAGCAATACAGTAGGTGTGATGAGACATGTGGATAGGCGTAATACTTCAGTTACCGAAAGAAAACTGGCCATGACAGGCAATCATTCTTGTCATATGAGTATTGAGATGACCTCGACAAATGGTTTATAGTCATATCCGTCTGCCCACAAGGAGCGGATCATGCAATGCTCCGACATTGTCACGTGCTTTTATCATGTTTATGCAGATTCATAATGAACCCATTGCGTTGATTTGGAGTCATAAGGCATGGGGTCTGTGTATGTTAGGAAAATATATCATGAGGGCCATTGTCAGACAGGTGTTGTAAATACTTAAACACTGTGCTGAATCTTGGTTGTGCACGGGTAGAGTACAGTACACACGAAAATAAGAACAAATATGCGGGCTATTTCTGTTACAGTATCTTTATACAGTATCCTTAAAATGTGAATAAACTTAATTCCACTTTGTTATATAAGTGACCTCGCATTGAGTTCACATAAAAGACTATGGTATTTTATGTCATTTGCATACAAAAGAGAAACAGTTACATGCCTAACTTTTTCAACGTGAGACCAGATTTCCCGGATTCACTAATGCACAGTGAGTCATGTTAAACGGCAAATCGATATAAAATTACACTTGCACAAGTGTATCACAAACCTTTTCCCTTGAACATAAATTCGTATTTTAAGATAATGCTATAAGATATACTTACCACGCGATCACAACTTTGTCCACACTGCTCTGTCTGTCATTGTGAATAGTTTTTCCCCAACATTTAACTTTGATATATCCCACTGAGAACATCCGCATTAATTTTGATATGATTATGAAACATTTAAAAGAGTACATCCACGTGTAAAACGAGGAACTATTCATCGTTTTCAATTATGTTAAAAATACAACACTATATACTAAATATATCACTTGAATCAAACAGAGTGTACATGACATGTAGTTGTATTCACTGTCCGGACATTTGAATCATCGACTCTGTCACCTGTAAGGCCGTCCAGATTATCCCTCCCCCGACAAGGCGACTTCTAATTGAGCTTTTCAAGCGCACCTGAAGTGAGTGTGCTTTCTCAGCTCTTTGAAAATGATCCGATCAATGCCAGATAAGTTACAGCGTCCACGGCGAGATTACATCGAAATCAGGCATGTGATATCAAACGGTGCCGGTTCGACTTCTCTTATGGTATTGTAGACTACAACACATTCTATGATACAACAGTTGTTCATTTGCTAGATTAGGTTTCTCAATACACAATTTTTGTACAATGGGGGGACATATGATATCTTGTTTTATTCACCTCTTTCAATATCCTTTGCTGTTACATCAATTAATATTATTATTTGTAGGCCTAGCTGTTCTAAGAGGACATGGCTTTTTTGGACTCCATGGTATATACGTGTATGTGAATCCATGACTAGATTTGCTATTGGGTGGTGCAAAGTAACTGAGTAACTGAAACACATTCGAGACAAAAATGCAAAAAGGTAACAGAATGAGTCGAGCGTGAGAAATGTGATAGGATGATTATAAATTTAAATGTGGAAACATCGTAGAGCAAACATTCATCAGAAACTCGAACAGATTATGATTACACACTCAAAATAATACATTTGTAATGACGTTGTTCTGAATGTCACTTCGGTGCATCTAGTTCGTCTGTACTATTAATCAGTTATTTTATCAGCTCATGGACAGAGGATCACACTGCTTCGTTGATAAAAGCAGAAATATCGTCAGCGTAAAAACAATTGGGCGGGCGACAGGGACTCGATGTTTGACAAGATAGAGTGATGGGTACAATGCTGATAATGTCAGAAGCGAGGTATGAACGACATGACGGCACAGGGACATTAACTTCAGATTGTATCGTCACATTACCATGTGGAGTCCGCACTGAATATTCTGGTATGTCATTAAACTTGTACTTTGGTTTACATTCCAAGATCTCTTTCTAGTAGTGAAGTGGTCCACTATTTGCTCCGTGTGTAATTGCAAAAATTATCTTGATTTTTTCAACAACAACAAAATAATAATCTAGCAAAAATAAGCCACTATATATATGCAAACATTAATTCTCATTTGTAGAATAATGATGCGTATTTGACATGGAATATTTGCATTTACAAACTTGTAATACAATTATACGAATATATATATAAAATAATAAATGGTGGCGGGTCTACGCTGTCGTAAGTAAATGCATGAGCTACACACTTAGTGGTTTGCAACCTACGAGACTAGTCCAAAACGAAAAATCCATTGGAGGTGAAACTAGATGTAAATGAATGATGTTTTATCAATTGGCTACATGATTGAGGAAAATATCAAAGAAAAGCCAAGGTACATCAACAATGCTACATTGCATATACACAAATCGAAAACTGTCAAGAAAGAGATGCATCGAACTTGTAGGGTCCTGAAGGTGTCAAACATATTCGTAACAATATGCTGGTATAGAAACTATCATCCGTTCATGTATATATCATTCGTTATGTACTGGCACCAGGGACAATACCCATTAGCATTCCGATACTTGACAAGTTGATTTTCTTCTACGATTTCAAATGTTCGATTGAAGCTCTTGTCTGAGAGCGAACCCAGGGCCCCAGAAAAGGTTAAATTGAATAACATTGCTCAAAAGCGGCATATTTCGTGAACGGTGCCATCTGTGTAGTGTATTACATTTCAAGCAAAAGTAACCCATTGAAACGTTAGCTCCGTATTTTAGATCATGTTTGCATAGCTCGATCAACTTCTACCCTCGGGAACTCAGTCATTAGGTTGAGTGTGAAAATGATGACTATTTAGTTTTGTCATGTTTTACCATATCTTTAGACGTATTCGTTTTTTCGTCAAGAAGAATCTTTCGTGTAAACCTTGATAATCTATTATATGTGATTGAATATAAACATGTTGTTTTGGTTTGACCACTTTATAACTATTAGCGACAAAAACATATTGGTGAACATATTCGAAAGATAAAACTTCACCTGAGATTTTTGTGAACTTAATGTCATTTAAGATTTCGCTTATTATCCAAATAGCATAAAATATTTTTCTTTACAAAGCACTTGAAATTCACACCGAATACACATGTAGCATGCATCAAGCACTATGAATTGTGTTTCACACTCTTCGGTCTGTGAGTTCTTTCAGTATGATTTATAGGGGCTTGTGAGCCTTTTATGAATAGAGATCATTTCATAATCGATATGGCGGTGTTTGACAATGTAGCGTCAGTCAAATAGTTGTTGCAGGTTTACTGTTGCCAAAAATATTTTGAAAATATTTTCGCCATTCATGGCGAATGTTTGAACTGGTTCCAATTCTGAATAACTCTAACAAGTAAATATCCATACGTCTGTAGCGAAAAGAAAAATATTGATACACACTCAAAACTACACAATAATGTTTTATGGTTTTCCAGCGTCTGAGTCTAACATGACGGAACAGTGTGGACAAATTTGGAGTAATTGTTACTCGTTAGTGTAATATCATATGCTTGGCAGAATAAAACCACAGTTTGTGGCTATTGTGGTATATGTGGGTGACGCATGTTTTTTTAGGCGACTGATCTCATGTTCTAAACCTCGTGCGGAAATGTTTTTGTGATATTGATTTCCAAATGATTTTTCAAAGTCAGTCGCACTGTTTTTTTCAAAGTCAAAAACAGTGCGACTGAGTTTTGACCAAAAAAAACCACATTGTGATTACAGCGCAAAACGGGAATATAACCAAGTCAAAACTGCAAAAAAAATAACAATATTGAACAGTCATATCAATTATATCGAACATTTATGGTTATATAAGTGGAGGCATACATCGTGTTATTATGGGTCGTATCATGTCGTTGCCATGGCAACCAACCGTTCAACTCCAGTCATCAGGTCTTATGGAAGCATTGATAGGGGTTATTTGTATTTTTCATCGATGTCAAGCACATAACATGCCGAAAAAAATCGCATGGATCACATTCAGTATAATTGTCTCCTAAATTTAGCATAGTAGATATATCTAGATTCACCGTTTTCAGTATGGTTAAATATTACTTATTTTTACACTCTCTTGTGCATATGTTCATGATGTTTCGCAAGGCTATTAATAGCTTTATTTCTCTTGAAGACTTGAACAGTGTTTCACGTGGTTTTCATGTAAAATAGTCTTTCACGTGGTTTCATGTGGAGATCAAACTTGCAGCATGTCAGATTTATATGACGTCACATGACGTATGTTCGTTGACGTTCTTAAGGTGTATCAAAGTGAATATGAGACAGGCCCCGAATATAAGACGGAGCTGCTAAGCCTCGTGAAATGATAAAAGATTTATTCGCGTCTAACACTATATAATTTTGACATAAACGATGCAATTACCCCAAAGAAGTGGAGCAAATGACATGAGAAACCCTTTGCATATCCCAGAAATAAAGACGACGCAATTAGCGACACTGTGGGTGTGATGAGACAACTACTCCTCGAGGTAGAGAACATAACCTGTTGATTTACAGGAGCCATGTACCTATTGTTACAGTTTCTGACAAAGCTGGCCACGACAGGTGTTGCAGCGAGTGGTGATCGTTCACGGCATAGGAATATTCACATCTCCCAAAACAATAATAATATTTATGAAAGCTGGTTAATCTGTACTGAGATATTGGGATAAGATAGTCCGAACTCCGTTTGGTGATATAACATTTATTTGATGTTGATTACATATATGCAGTACATGTACGCCTGATATAATGATATACCACACAGGTAGGATAATAAGAAACGAAGAAGGTTGAAAAGTTTGTTTTAGGCGATACAACGTACTGCACCAAAATTATCTTAGCTTAAAGAAGCTAAAAACAGAAATTATATATATATATCATTTATTTCGTACTGTTGTACAATCAAATATAATGGTGCAAGTTACAAATAACCAACAGTGCAAAGATTTGAGTGGATGACATCAAATTGACATTAATTCACACATATGTCATGAATAAAATCGTTCATATCATTAAAATGATCATCAGATAGATGCAGGGCACCATCTCTAATAAGACATAACTCACGAACTGTATTACCAATAGAGGCACATTCCTCGTTACACATAAACGAGCTCAAGAGATCTTCAAACTATGTAAGTTCAATTGGGTAAAACGGTTATCATCCAAATTAAGTTTGTACATTAGTTTTCTTCTGTTGACACCCACAGCAGTATTTGAATATTGACATAATTTAGCACAATTTGATATCACAGGGTTATCACTACAAAGAACACCATGATAGAATGTGAGAAAACGACTCAGCAGTTGCGATTCGATGCATTGTTTACCAACAAGATGTTTCAATATTACCCGATGTGTCATCATAGGTACATTCCATACCCTACGAACACATTTCCGCCAGGCTGTATATAGTCGCTCTATGTCACCACCGTCTAATTTTATCAGACTACATCCATAAAAACTGGTACAATATGTGTAAAAAAGGTGACACTTAACTTCGGAATTACAGTATTTGAAACGGGACAAAACACGATTAGTTCGACATATAAGATCATTGACACAATTATTGACAGCACAGGAGTTACTTCCTATGCCTAAGGGATGACCAAGATGAGTTACACGTTGGTGTATCACAATTGGTTCGCCACCGAACTTTAAGCTACATATCTGCGATTTAGCATTATACACTATAAGTTGCGTTTTCGATAGATTAAACTTAACTGAATATTCACACCCAAATTTCTGACAAACATCAAGCATGTTTACTATTGCATGTCGACTCGGGGCAAGAAGAGTTATGTCATCCGCATAACCAAGGGCGCCGCAAAATGTATTTCCAATATAACACCCATATTTTGAAGATTTCAACCTTTGTAACAGTTCATCTAAATATATACAGAAGAGAATAGGAGAAAGAATAGCTCCTTGCTTAACACCGTTAGACGCAGCGAATGTATGGCTTGTAGCATTATTCCACCTTATCCTAATGATTTGTTTTACATATATGAATGCCAGCAGCCTGGCAACCATAGGGCACAACTTACGATCAATAAGCAGTTCAAATAGTTTAACATATTGTACACGGTCAAATGCTTTAGATGCATCTAAGAGGACAGTATATACACTTGAATTATTCCTGGTGTAATAATCGATAACCTCATTCAGCACAAAGGTACATTGTGTAGTCGAATGTTTTGGTTTGAAACCAAATTGTAAAGGGCTTGAGAACAAAATATTACTATTGTCATGCAAAATTATATTGTCCAGGACCTTAGCCAAAAGACTACCGAGGGCAATACCCCTGTAATTATCACTATCACTAAGACTTTTTCGTCGATTTTTCGGAATTGGAATGATGGTCGACAAACACAAACTTGCAGGTGCGTAACCATGATACAACATTGAAGTGAAAAGTAAGGACAAATGTACATATAATGAATCACAACTATTGATGAGCGAATCAGAATACAGGGAACATACCCCGTCAGACTTGTTAGATTTCAGGCGCCGTATGGCCTTTTTCACACCCTCGGTATCAATTACATGGGAATTGTAGCAATCATTGTTACAACAACGTACCTTGACTTTCTCTGGTAATGTATTACACATTTCGAGCATGTCATCAGGTTTATATGAAACACAGTTATAGAGGTTTTGGTATTTTTCTGCAAAGACCTGGCTAATGTTACAATCACCAATCCTATCATCCACCATATGAGGCACGGTACTACGTTGACCGTCCATTCGTTTTACTTCATCCCAGAAATTACGCTGAGGTTGATTCACAAGACTACTGGCCAATCGCTCAGACCTAACCCGTTCCTGATCACGTTTTAACTCTTTTACGGCCGTTTTATATTTCGCTCGAGTTGATCGTCTGATATCAGCAATTATACCGGTGGATGGTTTGCCATTTTGAATCCACAACTTGTGCCAGAATATAGAATCATCACGCTTGGATCGAACAAACTCGTTCCAGCCAGCAATAACTCGTTTGCGAGTTTTAGGTATACTCATATCAGTAGCTTGAATACATGCACGGACTATATCATTAGCGTATGTTTCTATAAGCTGACAATGACTTTCACAATCTATATTTACACAACGTATAACATCTTGTGGTATATTTATATGGCTTAGCAGTAAATCAAGATTTTCCTTATACAATACGATCTCATTAGGTCCAGCTCGTTTCCAGTCGGGACGCGGTGTAAAAGGCTTCACAGGGCGTTTCGTAGTTTTATCTACCTTCATTGATAGTTGGAGTTGAACCGGACAATGGTCTGACAAATTGTCCCCGTCGTGTAATGAGCGGTACGCAACAACGAAGTTACACAGGTTTTCAGAAACAAGGAAATGATCTAAAGTGGATAAAACACCAGATGCTATATTTTCATATGTGTGAGAGACAGCCGACTTATCAGAGGAAATACAACATTTCATGCTGTTATCCAGCGCAAATTTTGACAATTCGATTGTGTGTAGGGAATTGGGTCTGCCAAAATCAGTATTAAAATCACCACCTAAAATCACGTAATCAATATGTTGACGCTCATTCATCACGGAAATGATATCCGTCAGGACTTCTCTATATTTGACAAGGTTATTATGGTCGTACTCAGTGTCACAAGGCATATAAACAGTAAATAACATGAACTTTATATCAGCATTAATTTCTAATATGCCACCTTGGCATCTATCGTTTACCGCAACCGGGGTAAATTTACAGGTAATGTTATTATTGATGATAATTGCACAACCTCCGTAGGGTCTACCCAGCAAAAGTTTGTTAGACTCCATACCAGACACACCGAAAACTTGAACATTATCAATGCTCGATTCCAGGCTAGGTATTTCATGCTCATGGAACCAGTGTTCCTGAATCAGTACAATATCATGAGTATCACACAAGTGTTTGATATATTGTAATCTATCAGAGCCATGACCTTTGCAATTGTATGTGACAAACGAAATATCTAATAAGTTCAGCTCCATGATTGTGTTTGTTGTTGGTTTCTAGGCGCCCAAAAACGCCTCACATACACCCCGACGGGCCAGAAGTCTGGTTGTAAGATAGTGTTCAGGTCCGACGCTTTGATGCACACCTTGAAACTCCGAAACCGCGAGTCTTCTCTGGACATCTTTTCGATGTTGCGAACAGGAATTCCTTTAGTCTCCACATAAGCCGAGATTTCCTCTGGGTCAACTTCGGGTGCAACGCGAAACACGAAAATGTCTCTGCTTGGCTCCGGAGCACCATGGATGGCGTCAGAGGTTCCCGTACCGACGATAGCCTTGGTGCGACGTCTCATTTTTTTCTTCGCCGCACTCGGAATCTGGAAATCGGACGCTGGTAGGGAGGACATCTCAGACTGCACAGTCACTTGGCTAGAGGATGGTAGTAGGCGCCTCGAGTCGGTGGGAGGTACAGCACTTTGCGCTTGTTTAGCAGTACCCTGTGGTCGTGATTCTGCATATCTTGCCTGCGTTTGGGCTGTCGGGTTCGGCCTCTGATGCATTGCATTCGACGCATTGCCCACGCTTGATGTCTTTGGGGGAGGCATCGTCGGAGGTGGCATCACAGGCGGCGGAATCGGGGGACCCGATTGGGGGTTTGTTACAGCTCTGGAATAACTTGGAAAGTTACTCACTTTTTCCTCAATTTGCAATGTTCTGCAGACATTGGCACTGATCGAGTCTTCAACTGACTTCATGCGCGTCTCCATGGCAGCAAGTCGTTCACACATTGCCAGAGAGGTCACCTCAGCTGGCATCGCTTTAGGGATTCTGTTGAGTCCAGAAGGATCAACGGCAACGCTTGGAACCATACCTGCAGCGTCCAATTTCTGAATCGCTCCGACAATGTCTGCAGTGAGTGCGTCTGCTTCGGACCTGGTGGCTCCATCACGGCGACGGACGAATTGCCCAAGAATCTGCTGATCTCCTACTTCCCATAGGATTTCCTTTGCAGTTTTAAGTTCTTCGACAGTATAGAATTGGCAGCAGCACGTGATCACCATGTCGCAAGGTGAATTATCCAATGCGTTTATCACATATGCCAGGACAGCGTTCACAATAACTTGACTATATCGCTGTCGCCCACCGATAGTGCTTTTTACATGCGTATCATCTGGTCCGTATTCATCGCAATTCTCTTCATCCTGTGTGTCATTTTGTGCTTCACGTCTTTCAGCTTCCTCGAATATTTTGAGTGGTGTTGCTTTCCCTCTGTGGTCAAATACTTGAATGTTTTCTTCGGCAATATCTGCGTGTATTAATACAAAACTTACACAGTCTCGTAACTCATGAAAGCCTTGGTATATGTTGCCAGGGACTCTGTTGACCTGTTTGTGTGTCTGGCCCCATGACGTGTAGATGCCAGGTTTCTTTCCAACTGCCACACCGTAGTAACGATATTGCTCAGTCTCGGCCGTGGACCCCATGGTTGCCCGTTGGCAAGAGCTTATCCCCGGCCGGTGCGGGTAAGCGTCCAACTCTTCAGCTAATCTCGATAGCTAGTCCAAAATGTCGGCATTTTCAATCGAACTATATATATATGTCCACCATACAAAAACGAATGAAATTCCAAGTATAGTACGAAATCCCAGTTATTCCTTCTCTGAATCCTTTCAGTAGAAGTTCACATAAGAGATATGCCAATCAAAGACCTGTTAGCTTCATCCAGTTCGGAAGAATTATACATCAAACAGGAGCCTAGAGAAACACCTCTAGTTCTGAAGGTGCCATTGTGAGTTTCAAGAGTGAATTCAAAGCGTACGTGGGATACATGGATATGGTTGTACAATATACGTTTACATGGGAATGATTAAACGTGATAACTGACAAGTAATAACAGAATAAATGGGAAACATTAACGAACAATACCACATGTGTGATATAGCAGGAAACAAAGACATGACTAAACAACTAAGATAATACACACGTATACCAGTCATGATACAATACACTCGAAATATATGAGGTTTTGGTTGAATTACAGATATCAAAAATGTGATATACAATTTTATGTTATATCACCAAAGTGTGGAAAACAGAAAACACTACGAAACATGAATTACCCGTGTCAACACAATTTTGAGTTTGGGGGAGGAAGGATGGTTGATGGAGAAGGAAGGAAGGAAATCAAACGACCATTTTCAATGCGCTGAACTGTTTGTTGAAGATAGGGGTAACCCTCGGTTACGCAAGATGATCACTGCCTGTAATCGATTATGATAAAAATGGAGATAAAGTCGGATCTCACCCAATACCTCCACTTTCATAAATTTAATTACGATTGTAATTATGTTTTATTTGCCTAGGAGAAGGAGGTGTATTTGATAATGTCTCTTGTGACAGAAATAACAATCGGTTCTTGTGAAACATTGTCACGTAGGCCAAACCAATCACGTCTCTGATCCAACTCGGATGATTGCGAGCTTGCCAACTGACACTTATTACCTATAGATGAAGTGCCTGTCACCTAACCCTAATCCTGACGAAGCTTGGATATAATAATTTGATGTGTAATTTGATGTTTGGCATCAGTCGACAATATTCCAAAATGTTGGAATGTTCCGATAATGAAATATCCATTGGAGGCAGAAACTAGATGTGAATGACGGATTTATGATCAATTGGCTACATGACTGAGGAAAACAATAAAGAAAACATAAGATATATCAATGATGATTCATGTACACTCACAAAACGAAAGCAGTTGTGAAAGAGATACATCAAGCATATAGTGTCATGAAGGTGCATTCCATACATGCTTATATAGAATATATCATTCGTTCATGTATATATCATTCGTTTGATATGTACTGGCATCAGGGACGATACCCATTAGCATTTCGATACTTGAAAAGTTGATTTTCTTCTACGATTCCAAATGTTCGATTGAAGCTCTTGTCTGAGAGCGAACTCAAGTCCCCGGTAATGTTACATTGAATCAAATTGCACGAAAGCTTTCCATCAGCAGCATATTTCGTGAACGTTGCCATCTGTGTAGTGTATTACATTTCAAGCAAAAGTAACCCATTGAAACGTTAGCTCCGTATTTTGGATCATATTTGCCTAGCTCGATCAACTTTTGTACTCGAGAACTCAGTCATTAGGTTGAGTGTAATATACCAGGAAGTCCTCGGCATATTCAAGATATTTTTCAATAATCATACACATGTTCGCTTGTTCATTATAATTCATCAAGAAAAATTGTTGTGCAAACCTTGATAATCCATTGTTATGGCATTGATGATGAACTCTGCATGAAGTATTGTGAAATTCACATGGAGTACACCATGCATAACGCAATGTGATTTTCGTTTGCATACTCTTCGGTCGTTATGTTTCAATTTGATTTTTTTTCTTATTTCATATCGTAACGCTGGTGTCAATCAGCAATGTAATATCACTCATATAGTTGTCACTCACTCTTGCCAAATGTAGTTTGACTGTATGTATATTCGATTCTTTTTTACTATGAGGTGATAATATGAATCCAAAGATAGCAAGTCCATTTAAAATGACGAAAGTTTGAACTGGCTCCCTATCTGAATAAATCTGGCAAGTACATTTTGAGAAGTTTGAAGCGAAAATGTCTTTGATAGACGCCGGAAACCGGAAAAGATTATTGTGCAGTTTTGATTGTGTATCAACAAAATTTTCGCTTCATGTATAACATGACGGAACAATGTGTGCAAATATGGAGTAATTGTTGCTCGTTAGTGGAAAATCATATGCTTGGCAGAACAAAACCACAGTTTGTGGCTATTGAAGTACATGTGGGTAAGGCATGTCTTCTCACGAGACTGATCTTATGTTGACAAACTCGTGCCGAAACGTTTAGAAATATCGATTTATGGCGTATCATAATTTTTTTCAAAATCAGAGACACTGTGATTGAGGTTTGAGAATAAAAAAACACAATGTGATTACGGCGCGAACTCGGATTATTGTGAAGTCAAAACTGCAAAAGAAATGCCCGAAAAATTGTAATCCAAACAATTATATCGAACATTTATAGTAATTCGGACCAGATAAGTGGAGGCATACAGCGGGTTATTACGGGTCGTATCATGTCGTTGTCATGGTAACCCAACTTTCAATATCAGTCACCAGAATTTATGGTAGCATTGATAGAGGTAATTTGTGGTTTTCCACGGGTTTCAAGCACATAACAGCCCGAAGAAAATCGCATGGAAAATGCCAAGTATCGTCCCCTAAATTTAGCGTAGATCCAGTCAGTATATTATCTAGCTTTACACTTTTTTTGTTAAATCAAAATATTAAGCATTTTTATATATTCATAAATTACCAGGTAAAATGGACAAGATAATCTTGGACACGTGTCATGATACAATGTCGCTAGCGTATTGACAGCTTCATTCCTCTTGAAGACGCTTTAAATGATTTATCGCTTGATTAATTTAGGGTACAATATAAAATAAAATAAAATGAATATCACAGATATCGTAAATATCCTAAATGGTCTTTTACACGTTTCAGACGTATAATATAACCGAGGCAAAGATTTATTCGTGTCCAGCACTAATATAATATGGACATAAACGATGTAATTACCTCATGAAGTAGACCAAATGACACGAGAAGCCCCTTGTATATCACAGAAATAAAGACGATGCAATTAGCGACACTGTGGGTGTGATGAAACAATTACTCCTCGAGGCAGATAACATAACCTGTTGATTTGCAGGTGGCATGTACCTATTCTTACATATTTGATAGAAAAGTGGCCATGAAATGTGTTGCCTCGAATGAAGATGGTTCATTACATGGGAGTATTCACATCACATATAAGAGTTGGAACGCCATTGCTGACGACGAAAATGGTTTTGAATGTCCCAATGGCTCAATATGTAACCTGTTTAGATCTTCACCCATAGAATCGTGAGTTCAAATCAATCGGATTTTGTTCAAAGGACATTGCAATATAGCAACGTTTACAATGTTTTAAATAATTCTAACATCAGCATGAATGACAGACTAACGTTGATATGATTTTAACATTTCACATCATAACAACCAGTAAGTATGAGTGAAATGTAATTCAACAATTTACACGCCTTCCCTAGTCTATAAAATAATTCTTATACCATCGCGTGGAGATGTTGATAATTTATTTCCCCACTTGTGACATTCGGTGATCGCCGTTACCTATTTCGTACACCAATATCATTTTCAAACATCCAGGTTGCATTGACTCCACGACTCAATCTTCTCGAAAAATTATTCTTTTTTGTCTCAATTTAACGTTCAGTATGTTCATAACGTCAACATCATTGCATGTCACAAACTCGAGCGTGTGCTCAATTATGCGATGTATTCCACTGCGTCATGCAAACAATCACAATTTTTATGGTACATATCACACAGAATGACACTCATTCAATGGGATATATGTCAGAACGTCGTGGGATATACCTCGTCGTTTTGTCGGGCTACTCATGTACCTACAAATGCGATCATCAATGGCTATATCAATGTCAATTACACAAACAAATGCACAGAACGAAATATAATCAACATACAATACAAACTCCATGCCATTGTTGGATCGTGAAGCGCCATTGTGGAATGGGTAGAGTAAATGTTGTGTTGAACTTGTAATGCGTGTTACTGGATACGGTTATAGTTAAAATGTATTTTATCTGCACATGTGGAGAACCCCACTGTGTTATATAAATGACCTTGCATTTTTTATACGATGACGAAGCAATTTACTAGTACTCATCGCTAGGCATCAGGAAATGTACATGCTTGCACATTTGTACAAATTTAGCACATCATTATCAAACCATAAACTCAAAATACTTCAGTTATACATATGAAGATAACGATAATACTTTGATCATGGATAAGGACTCTATACGAGAAGTACTTACCACTTTTTCAATACTTGGATCATATTGCTTTGTCTGTCATTGGGGTATTTCTTCTCAAAATGTCAGATATGATATATACTACTCTGACAACTCGACAAACGCCCGTATAAATAAATATACGATGTTATAAAATTTGAAAAGAGGACATCCAATGTAGAATGAACATTTGGCCATTACTCGCGAAAACTGGACAAAACTTCAACATTATACAGCTTTCGCCACACAGTCATTGTCAAAGTTGACACTTGAATCAAACAGACAAGAGTTTTTATCTACACCATGATGTCACAGTTTGAATTGTCCGGGCGTTTCGAGATGTCGTTTCTGTCACCTATGAGATGACCAGATTATCCCTCGATCGACGCTTGGAGCGACCACTGAACGCGTGTTTCCAGCGCATCTGGATAACGTGTGCGACATCTCAGCTCTTTGGAATGATGTAATCAATGTGAGGGCTTTCACCGCGTCGAGTGCGCGATGTCAAACTGTACTGGTTTTTGTCTATGCTCATGATAATGTACGAGGATGATAGTATGTATTCAATGATGTAAAAGTTGTTGACTTGCTACCTCAGCTGAGTCGTATACAAACTTCTTCACGTGTGATTTAAAGATTTTTTTTTCAAATTTACGTTCTTGTATCATTTAATGTTACTGTTCTTACTCACTAGTTGATATGTGGGTCAACGTTGGTATTTTTGACAATCACATGGTGTACTTGTGTTGATCCTGTTTGTAATATTGTAAAATTCCTTGACTAGTTTTTTTTTATTATGCCAAGCATTTCAATCAAAGTCAAAGAATTACACTCACGAATGATAACACAATAGTAGTCGAGCTCTGTTGTCCACCTGATTACTTTAATTGTGGACATTTTGTGGAGCAAATATTCATCAGCAACTCAACAAATGATGATCACAACTTAACAGTAATACATTTGTAATGACCTTGTTGGGAATATCATGTTAGTACATGCAGTTCGTATGTACTATTAACCAGTTTTCAGCGATCGTTATCGCCTGAAAAACAATCGCTGCAAATTATAAAAATGACAGGGAATAGACGCCTGACAAAGTAGAGTGATGGGTCCAATGCTGATAAGTCCAGAGCAATGTATAGAGGACATGGCGTCACATAAAGACACTTGGCTGTTGAGGGAACATCAAAATTCTACGAAATTTTGATTTGGAATATGCAGCCAATTTTCTGGTATGCTAACATGTCGTTCTTACTTACTTATTGTTGTTTGGACCTCATATTGAAACACCAATTTATAGACCAATAGTCGAGCATGATCATAAGTTTTATTCGCAAATAAATCGCACCCTAAAGTATACGTTCGTAATATTGTACATGCACCTCGACATTGTTCGTATGACGACATGTTCTCCACATTGTTGAAATTATAAACAAAGAAGGTTTTTTGTCCCATTTTCCTAGGCCATAACAAAATGACAAATGCGACACGCATGCTCCACTACATTCCTTTTATAGTATACTGTTATCCAAACGAAGGACGGACAGGAAACTTTATCCGCCAGACTAAAAACTTAACAAAACACCTACCCTAACACAAAAACATTTATGCCATTCTGAGATTTCATTCCATCGTCCAGATCGATGCTGCAGACGCGTTAATAAGTGCATCGACTCAGACTACAATGAACACCGGGGAATATCGTAAGAGGGGCCCTGACTGGAGTCTATAATTCCCCTTGGACAGTGCCAGGGGTCTTACTTCTCTCAACATTTCAGAAAGGGGAACAAACGCACGAGCTTGTTTTATTTCAAGTGTCTTGTTGCCAAAACTGGTTTATATGTGTATTCAGATACGCCCATGTATAGTCAATTCAAGAACAAAAATTTTCAAATCATGATAAATGGATAACAAGGATCTCGCAACTTGATGCCCCCTTTCAATATTTACGCAGTCCATTTATCGTTTTTATTACAAATACACCACGGGTGTTGACGTCCCAAAACTCGTTGGCTGAAGATATATATTGTGCCATAGATGATATGTTCTTGTTTGTTATTTTGATCAGCGCCTACGATCATTTACTACTTTCCGATTCTAAGACCGGTGACCGGTTTAAGACGCAAAAGTAGAATCTATGGGCCATATTACTTATTTTGCACTCACGATGCTGAACCAAAAGGTTATGGAAAATAAAATATCCATTAGTGGTAGAAACTAAGTGTAGAATGTGTAATGAACTTGACACATGGCTGAAGGAACGTATATCATAATCATAGCACCAAGGGTGTTGTTGCTTACCGACAGATCATGAGAATTGCGTAGAGTATTGATTTTCCAAAATATTAATTGTTCCACTAATCTTCATCTCTTTTCTCATTACATGTTGCTATGTTTTGCCGTACACACATTTTCTGTATGGACTATAATACGAAATCAAGTCATATATTCACAGAGCATAGATTCAAAGGCAACAAAACTTACGAACATCACAAAGGTACATAGGGAGAATCTTATGCATTTTGAGGGAAAGTGTCTGAATAGATTTTGAGACAATGGCTGTCAGAATAAACAAAAATCATCGTTTTTTACGGAAAAAGGTGGTTTTGACCTTCCAAAGTCATTGAAAGTCAAATTCAAAGTCACCATTCAAACCGTAATATATGATTTCCCATTTGAATGTGCCAATTCTTAGGCTCTATCTTGAAGTGGTCTAGGAGTTTACTCCGCAAAGCTCCCATTACTAAGAAAAATTGGGTAAAAAGTTTTAAAAAAATGAAAAATCAATGGCCACAAAAAAAAAATATATATATATTTTTTGGAAATGGCCCAAAACGAATAGCGATTTGATTTGGGACAAAAAAAAATTGCCGACCCGTCAAAAAATCAAAATGGCCACCACACACAGACCGCCGATTCAAAGGCAACAAAACTTACACAACACATCTTAAGGTACATATTGAGGAGAATCTTATGCATGATTTTGAGGAAAACTGTTTGAATGGATTTTGAGAAAATGGCCATCAAACACAACAACCCTTTTTTTCGACAAAGAAAGGTTCCCTTTTGACGTTCCAAGGTCAATGAAGGTCAAGTTCAAGGTCACCATTCAAACCGCAGTATCACAGTCGTCAACGTGCGCACAGGATTCCTGTAGCGGAGTTACAGGAAGCCTGCAAAAAGCAACAACATAATCTGAGAAAATTGATGGTAGGTGGGTATCTTTGGTTGGAAACACATCCCAAACGAGGTTTCCAGCAAATGGACTGAGCAGATAGACTAACATAATGATATTCTTTTGCGTGGTAGTTTCATTTGTTGTTGACACCTTCGTTATTATTAAATATAAACACATGAAATGAGAGTATCCCTCAATTATCGTCCGATTGCCTCTTTGTCTACATGTAATCACCATACAATGGAACTTTTGCCCACTGCTACTGTGCATGGGGGCTGACTGGTTCACAGTTGAACAAATTCAACAGTTAATGGGAGGTAACACTCGTCTGTTTGTGTTTGTCAAGCAATTGTTTATCGTAGCACACACGAGATATGTGCTGCAGGATTCACGTAACATGCGCTGAAGTATTCACGTAACAGGCGCTTCAGTGTTCAAGTAACACTGGATGTAGAATTGCCCTAAAATTTCTCTTTCCAATAAATTGACTTTGTACACATCAATATAAACACATACAAAGGTCAGATTCATGGATTGTGCATTGTACTGGAAAAGTACAAGCATATAGGCTGCATTATTCCTGGCTGGATCGGGGTTATCAAACATCATTCAACAGAGGGCAGCAATGTACTATCAGTCCTTTTTGGCGCCAAAATCATAAACGGATATCGTCTGTAATCATCAATGACGTACATGTTGGTGGATAAATTACGTTTATATTGATAACGCCAGCAAAAACAGTAAAATGACGTCATAAGACTGATAAAGCAGTGCTGCCAGCTGGTGATTGCAGATATTTCTGTTAACCCCTGACTGGATGTAAAATTGTCCCCGAATCTCTCTTTCCATTAAATTTACAGCAAAATTATTTATTATATTTAACAACTGGAACGGTATAATATGTATGTACACTATACAAAAACTGAATATATACAGTGCTCACCATGACCTCACTGATCAGTATTGTGACCAGCGTGGGACTGCAACAGTGTTGTACAATGTCATCCGTTTGCTCTGATGAGAAACTGCAGACTGCAGTACCCACAGTCACCAGCCATAATAATTCTCTCTAGGAAAGTTGCTAACAAAAACACACACGTAAGATAGGTTAGGTCCATGCAACACACCAATACTGATATCATTGAGGACATGATGAGCACTGTGTATTCAGTTTATTATATTCACAGGGAGGAACCGTTTGTCTGATTCTATGTGTATTATTCTGATTCTATGGGCAAAAAGTCTGATTCTGTGAGCAAGTTGTCTGATTCTATGGGCAAATAAGCAAGTAAGCGGTGGGGGCACCAGTAAAACATGCTGGATCAACGACAAATTTCTCAACACAATCTGATGGCACATGTTCTATTTACTCCATAAATCATTGCAGAATATGGATTATGTTCAGTTTCTTATGCAGTGTTCACCGTTGTTCATACATTTGTCACACAAAAGTGGAACGGCTAGGTGGTGGAGCAGTTATCCATAATAAATCACCAACTGCAAAGCGTTCATACTAACCTACCTGGGTATCTGGACAAAAATTAGTCCAGTTGACATTCTGATTATCCCTAGATGTGAAATCAACTACAGAATCAAACAAAATTGATCATAGATTAAAAATAACAGAAACAAACCCGATTCTATGGGAACAAACCTGATTCTACGGGTAGGTTTATTTGATAACCATGGAACTATGGGCTACGATCTGTCATCCATGTTATTGACCTTCTTCTAGAAACAGAACATAAAATCAAGCTTCAATACTATATTTATTCAGGATCAGCATCGAGAAGCTGTTAGTTTCATGGCTATAACAACACCCTACCCATAGAATCAGGTTTGTTCCCATAGAATCAGGTTTGTTTCTGTTATTTTAATTCTATGTCCAATTTTGTTGAATTACATAGCTCACTTCACATCCAGGAGCAATCAAAATGTTAACTGGAATAATTGTCATGCAATTGTGGTCCATATATCCTGGTAAGTAACTGGAAGCGCTTTGTCTTTGGTGATTTATGATGGCTAACTGCTCCACTGCCTAGCCGTTCCACTTTTGTGCGACAGATATATGAAGAGCGGTGAACACCACATAAGAAACTGAACATGAATCATATTCTGCAATGATTTAAGAAGTAAACAGAACATACGCTATCAGATTGTGTTGAGAAATTAGCCGTCGATCCAGCATGTTTTACTGGTGCCCCGCAGCTTACTTGCTTATTTGCCCATAGAATCAGACAATTTGCTCATAGAATCAGACATTTTGCCCATAGAATCAGGCAAATGCACATAGAATCAGACAAACGGTTCCTCTCTGTGATGTAGGGCCGTCAAGCGGAAGTGCGAGATTGTGCGAAACACAAGCGAGATTTCGTTTACAAGGATAAACAAAGTAACACGTGTCTTTGTTGTCATTCTGGCAGGCACATCCTTCAACTGTCATTCGATAAATCTCACGGTGTTTTGTTCAGTTTGTTGTATGATGGCCTTTTCCATACTATATTGGTTGAATTATGTTTCCGGAACGAAGAAACTGCACAGAAAATCAGAAATGGCAGTCAGAAGTGACCACGTACTGACATTTTCTTATGACACTGAACACCGCTTCGTTCAAAGGATGGTGCAGGCTTCAATGAGGGACAGAAGTTACAAGGTTTGGGTGAGTGGTCTCGTTGATAGAATCTACATATATATTTACCACTGTTTATTGAATGTTCACTAAAATGTGAGAAAATTAGGTAATATGCAGAATGTGGTAAAGTGAGCGAACCAAAATATACAGATATATGGACCCTCCACCTCCCCATATACACAACGTGTTTTCTTTCTGTCAGATCTCCCTGGGTGACAACTGTGTTGTCAGTGATAGCGGCTGTACCTGTGTGAATGGACAGGATAAATGTCACCACAAAGCAAGTGTATTACTTTATGGGTAAGTTTGTATGAATCATGTTTGGAAAGTATGGGGTGTTCATTTCATATACTCATTTATGGTGAAATATACCAGACAAAAGACTAAGTTATGAATAATTTTTATGCATAGGCCTATTATGGAAAAAGTTTTAGTAATCTTTGGTGGATTTTCATAGATACAAGAATATCAGCAAGACTGAAATTCGACAATCATGGGTCAAGAATCCAAAGAGCGCCCCTCCGAAGACAACAAGAACAATGGAGGAACTGTTCCCTCATTCGGAAAGGATGGTCAGCTACAGGTATAATTATGTACATTGACTTGCTCATGTGAGCAAAGTAAGCAAACTGAGTGAGTTATGTACATGAAAGTCCACTACTGTATGCATATTGAATGTAACTGACAGTCACATGCAAGAAGGCCTCATGTTATATCTCCAAATGCAAACTAGGGCTACAGACAGAAAAGTCGATGAGGAGGACAAATCATTCCTTTATCAGAGACTTTCAAGTCTCGGAAGATATACAGGTTTCTCATCTAAGGCAACATGTTTGCTGATTGTGAGATATTCAATAGTCAATGAGATGTTCACCTTTTTGTGTTCAGGTTCAGTTTGAAAAATCAGTATCATATACATGTACCAAATTTGTACATTCAGATGTAATTAACTTTTTATACAAGACTTAGTAACATAATTACATACAGTGTAGTTAAAAGTTCATCTGTCGATAAGTGTTTTTTTTAGTGCAGTTGTTATTTAATTTTGAATGCGCATACAAGGGAATGATCCTTGTGCGTTTACTGGTCCATTGATGTTCTGAGATTCATTCCAAGTAATAACATAGTGACAGGTTATGGTGAAATTCATGTAATTCCATTCTAGCATGTCTAGAGAGGAACATTATGTATTAAAGGTGTATATTGTCTCACACTTTACATGCTTATCGATTATTTTATCAATTTCATTTCCAGCAATGCACTGGATCCTTTCACCTGAGCCGGCTCAACCTGAGGTGTGTATCCCTCTTGTAGAAGACTTGATGACCAGTGAAGGGTATCTTGGAGCCGAAAATCCAACCACCTGGCTCCGACAACAGCTGGCTACCAGCGATGATAAGATAAAAAATGTTAGACATTGTACAACTTTTATATCGTGATGCTAAATGTACCTACATGTATGTATAATGCAGTTCATGAATTTGCTGATGATTTGAAAACAGTTACATGTACATTGGTCATGTGTATGAGCTTTTTCTTTACAGGTGGCGCAACTCACGATTGGACAACGTGAAAATTGTTTTTGGTTTTCTGTGAGGAAACATAGGATAACCGCTTCCCAGTTTGGACTTGTACTTGCAGCTGTGAGGAGAAACAGGTGTGTGACAAGTAGATACGATCACAGGACAGGACTTTCGTAGAAATAGTATTGAAGTTAATGTGTAGTATGTTTACTGATACGTCTTGCAGTTTTGAAACATTTCATATTTATATAACAGATTCCCAAAGTCACTTTTCAAGCAGCTGTCCTCCACCTACAACTTATCCAAGAAAGATGCCATCATCTGGGGAGTGGCAAATGAGGACACTTCGATCGAGAAGTATTCTTCGTTCGGGGACGCTGTTGTAGAGAAAACAGGTAAAATAATTCTACTAGTATTTCCTGACAATTGTCTGAGATGCACATATGAAACACGGATTTCTATTATTCTTCTTGTTATCCGAAGGTGTGTGGTTGCACAACAGTGGGGTGCTGGGTGCCAGTCCTGATGGACTGATCAGGAGGGCAGCTGCTTTCGGGTTTTGCCTACCAACGGCGTCACTCCTGAACATCCAGCCAGAGGTGCTGGAAGTCAAGTGTCCATATGTGGCCCGAGACCTCACCATCCAGGAAGCTGTGGCCAATGTGAAAGACTTTTGTCTAGGTATGATGTGAATCTATACATGGACATGTAGCAATGATGTTTATAAAGTTCATACTCAAACATTGTTGCTCATTCAAATAATAATATACCAGAAACCTGGTAATGTTATTACAGAGATAGTGGAGACAAGTCCGGGGAACTTCACCTATCGACTGAAGGTCGACCATCCCTATTATCATCAAGTTCAAGGACAGATGTACCTCACAAATGCCCGAGCCTGTGATTTCGTTGTCTGGACAAAGAAAGACATTGCTATTGTTAGACTCCACCGGGAGATCAATTGGCTACCGAACATATCTGTTCTAATTGATTTCTATTTCAGTAGATATTTGCCCTATATCCGGGAATTGTAGAATTACATGTATGACTGGTAATGGTCTTCAATGTACCAACGAAATTAGTCACTAATGTTAGTTTTATAATTTGAAATGCAACTGTACAAAACTTCAACTCTTAACTTTTGGAAGAAATGTAAAGAAATAGTGTTGGGTGTAATTCATTCACAGGAGCAGGGGACACTATAAAAGTGAACAATCATCATTTATTGTTCTGCGATTCCTGAGTGTGCAGTTTTGAGCTACAAATCTGATCAAACTATGCATAATATGTAACACCAATCACTTGTTGCCCATACATGTACATCAGTGGTGGCTTTCAATGATAATTCCTGCGTGTATACCTATATCGAGCATTAAATAAACATTGACAATTGTAAAGTGGCTATTCATATTTATGGACTATGCCAAATGCATCCACTCTGCCATTACATAACAATCATGTCTACATATTCTAGTACATGATTCACACTGGTTAAATTCATTGCCATACATGACCTCTATAATAAATACATAATAGATAAATAAATACTACACAAATATATAAATAAATACTGGTTTTAAATAAATTAAAATTTCCTATTGCATACATACATATTCCACATGGTCTTAAGAATTACAACGAATTACACACAGCAACACACACAGGACCCCCATCCACTCACATACACACACATCACGTAGATACTTCAGTCTAAATGTCAGCTCAGTTCAAGATTCATTCCAAATTCAAAAACAACAGATAATAGTACATGACCTAATTCTTTGTTATTACATGCATATATAAAATTAGCCAAAGGTTACCGAGAAAAGGTATGGTGTTGAGCCAAAATTCTTCTTTTTTTTTCATAATAACTGGCTGTTTTGACCCTTCAAGGTCTCTGAATGTGAAATTCAAGCTCACTACTAATGAAATCACTTATACTGGAATATTAATTCCCGTTTGGATGTCACGAAACTGAGCTCTATCAGGAAGTATTTTGGGAGTGTATCGCATACAGCTGCCATTACAGACCGAAGAGGGGATTATACTTTCTGACTTCCAATATTTGAAGAAGGCATAAAAAATACAGTTAGTTGCTTAATTTCAGCCTGGACATTTCACCCACACGTCGTAAAATTTAAATGGCATCATTTGGACAGGAATTCATTTTGTACAAAAAACTAGAAAATACTTCACTCTTGAATTATTTTCAGTCAGCTCTTCCCATACCTCATTAAGATTAAATTATAAACTTCAAAGAAAAAGGTGGATGGACACGGTAGGATGATGGCCGCAATGCCATGACAGGAGGTTGTCAGACCATAGGCTTGGTACCTTAACATGGATACTAATTTCCCTGTGACAATGATGGCATCTTTACATACTATACCCAGCAGCAATCTCCTGTAACAAAGGATCCTGAAAATTAACCAGAGTACAACATAATTGAAACAATTTAGTGCTAATAAATCGATACTGATGAGGGATGTGTTGAAGGATACTAAAATTTTTTATCCGCTCATTGGCACGTTCCACGTGGATACGGGAACGACCAATCTTACGGCACAACTGCACTTCGGCCGGTGTATACTGGGATTTGCCAGTCAAGAAAGGGGGTATGTTTAAATGGACACCAGCTGGCAACAGTTTATGGATTGTGAAGCCTTTGTCGGCCAAGATCATGTCCCCTGCTTTCATCTGCTCAAGCAATCTGCTGTGCTCTACTATGGCAACATCAGATGTACTTCCAGGGTAGAGTTTGCTGACATACACTATTGCCGCATTTGGAGCCACACCTGTCACGGACTTGACAGTGTGGTTGTTCTTGTAGTTACTGTAGGTTTGTGATTGAAGCCGCATGTCACTCCCAGGGACATCCTGAGAGATCTCCGTGGCATCAATCACAAGTCTACAGCAACTAAAATCTCCAAAACTGGCAGGCATTGAACTCTTACATTTGTGAAGTGAAGGTATGTTTCCTTCGATGAACCCTTCATACAAAACTTCATGCAGTGCATGGACATAAGTGATAAAGATATTGTTCACAGTTGTTTTTGTTGTGCAAAACCGTTCCGCGAGATCCAGAAGAGGGCAGTTCATGTTCAGCTTCATCAGGGTGATGAGGAGCTGGTCACTGCGGCTGATTGATGATGGTGTCCACCCTTCATAGTACTTGATGTTGAATCGCTGCATCATGTCATCAATGGTCTTGAATGTGTCATACTTCAATGACGTGTACATCAACATCTGTTTAAATGTAAACAAATACATCAGTAGAGGAATCAAGCAATCAACTCCCCCCCCCCCCCCTTCAAATATGTTTATTTATGGTGTTGGATACATGTACATGTATGCTAGAAAATTAACTTAAAATGACAAAAACAGTGTATTGTCATGAAAGTGTTTTAGCTTATCTTTGTCGATAGTAATATGGTGACATAATAATATTCAATATTAATCACCTTCTTTTCATCAGAACTAATGTCTGAGATGGTGAATGGTCTCTTGGATGAAAGGTCCATCGTAGCCATTTTCTCATCAAGTTTTTTTATATGTTCCCGCAGAAACTGAAATGTATTTCATGAATAACATGCAAAACTGGTAAACAATAAATTAACATACATAAATACATACATGTGCGTTCAATGCCTGGAAAATCCATAAGAAACAGTTACTTTATTGGTGTTCGAGAAACATTAAAATATGGAGTCGGTGTTTAATCCCGATCGGGACCGGTTTGTTTTTAAGTCGAACAATGATCTGAAATTTTATGTTTTGTGTGTCAATCTGTTTAAATACCTGAAATCTGGTCTAATTATAATGTTGTGTTATGTTATAAGGTCATATGTGATTTTATAGAGGTCCACAAGAACATTTCGATGTAATCTGTAAAAATATTATTTCTGTTCAATGTTGTGATAACAAATGGTCAGTACGCCATATTTTGCAGAAAAACCTAGAACGAAAAAAGCGTGTATTTTAAATCAGTTGACGTCTCGATGTTGTACTCGACACTTGAAGTTTACGGAACAGTTTTACTGAGTTTAACTATAAGGGGTAACTCTTCAGGTACGAACATTGTGTTTGTGTACTCCAAATGTATTTTCATGTGTAATTTGTGTGTAATTTTCATAACAAAGTCATTCCCTGGTAACTAGAAAGTTCGGTCGTAAATAGGTATTTTTTGTCATTTGTGGATAACCAGAATAGAAGTATTCTTCAAGAGTATTGTTTGTCCAAATTAAGTTTAGAGTCTATTTCATATCATAGGTGTAAAATAATGTGTTGCTTTGAAAACTCAGTACTTACCTGGATTCATTAAACACATGTTAAATATACACATAGAATATCACACATAGAGTCTATATGTGGTGTAAACTAGACTGAGAATATTTGTGGTCAGTTTGTAACTGTGCTAACTAGGTCTGTGTATCTAACGTAGCTATCTGGTAAAACAGATTGTTTTTATTTAAATGTACACTTTGTTATAATTTGTTGGTAACAAATTTTTGTTTGTTTTAATTTCAGAACATACGTTCTTTATTGTGTATGCAATAAACGTTACGTGGAACCCCTGCTTGAGTTACGTCATTTCATCTTTATGCATCAAAACTTCTGAAGAGAGCTGGTGCCGACTGGAGAGGCAGTTTGACTTTGATGTGAAGATGGCAGGTGACAATGAACAACCTGGAGGGTCGAGGGGGTCGGAAGGCCCTGGTGGAGACATGCAGCGTCTCAAGAATCAGAGAAAACAACTTCGAGCGAAGATAACACGAGCAGTGAAGCGCTTGCGTGGATCTATGCAGTCTAGATCCCAACCCCGTAGAGTGGAGAAAGAAATGAGGGACTTGAGAAGTGACTTTGAGAGAGCACGTGATGTGCACAGTGAGCTCTATGAACACACGGAGGAAGACCAGCATGAGGTTATGGACGAGTGGGAGGACGAGCTGGTGAGAGACTTCTATGCAGTAGAAGAAGATGTAGAAGATTACGTCATGGCAGCATCAAATGAATCAGTGACCCCAGACCATGAAGTACAAGATGATACAGCAACAACACCTGCTGCAGACCCAGCTCCATCAGGGGATATATCAGAGCATGACAGCCAGGACGCCAGGTCTTCACTGCCAGTAACCATGGCAACTCCCACTCAAGGACCATTTGACAGCTGGATTGATGAGCTGGTGGAGTTTCAAGAAACCATGTTGCCACAGACAGTGCGTGATGCCAACATGATGGAGATCATGTGTAAGATGGAAGCCAATCGAGACATCCCACAAGTCAAGTTGCTGAAATTTGATGGGAATCCCCTGTCATACATAGAATTCATGGAGCGGTTCAGAATCCAGATCCATGGCAAGTCTCATCTGTCTGACGACATGCGGATGATTCAGCTGAAAATGCATGTGGGTGGGGAGGCGGAGAGAGCGATCTCTGGACTGGGAGCACGGGGACTCATGTATGCTACAGCATTGAAAACACTGAAAGAACTGTTCGGTCAGCCTACAGCGATAGCAAGAGCCTTCACGAACAGATTGGTGAAGGGCCAGAGGATCAGTGCTAGAGACAAGGTTGCTCTAAGGGAGTTTTCTCTTGACATTGTCAATACGCTAGCGGCGTTGCAGCAAATTAACCATTTCGCAGACATCAACACAGTTGAAAATCTACGTCGTGTCATCAAGCGATTACCAGATACACTGATAGAAAAGTGGAAAAATGTGGTGATTGACATTCGCAGTAAAAATGACACTCCTGGGCTGCTACATGTGAGCCAGTTCGTCAAGAAACATGTTCAAGCACAGTATGACCCAGACTTTGGCGACTTAGATCCAGGAAAGTCGGACCAGAGACAGCAGAGAGATACAAGCAAGGACAGCAGGCGAGGGGTCTACGTCACACAGCCCGAGTCTTCACGAAGAGTGTATCGGTGTTACATCTGCCAAATGGACCACCGAGCTGCAGATTGCCCCACATTCAAAGACTCCACATTGGAAGATAGAAGCAAGTATGTACAAGACCTACGCTTGTGTTTTGGATGCCTAAACAGGGGGCATTCAATCAGAGACTGCCGAACGAAGCGTAGATGTGGAAAAGACGGCTGTACCCGAACTCACCATCAACTCTTACACAATGCAGGTTTCGAGGCTGCTGCCAAGCCTCCGGCGAAACCAATGTCCTCGGTAGCAGATAGAGATGTCATCATGCCTGTTGTCAGAGTAGTCTTTCATGCACCAAATGGAAGAACACGAGAAGGAAATGTGTTAGTGGACAGTGGTGCGGGAGTCACCATCATGAGAAAGGAATTTGCTCGAACTCTTGGCCTGCAAGGAAAGTACAGACACCTTGACTTGGCGTTGGTAGGCGGTGGAAGAATTGCTGGAGAACGGAGCCGCCAACTGAGCTGTTCAATCTCTGCTCTGCACGGCAGTGAACAGTATAATATAGAAGCCTATGAGATAGAAGAAACCATACTGAGTGCACCTGCACTTGACCGTGAGTGGTTGAACACATTCCCGCACCTGAAGAATGTGTTATTTGCTCACAAGGCGGGTCCTGTTGATGTTATACTGGGCGTCCAATACACGCATCTGCATGCTGACCTGGAGACACGTCAAGGTCGTCCGTTTGAGCCCATAGCCAGGAAGACGCCACTGGGATGGTATCTCATGGGCTCAGTGAACACTACAAGCATCAGTACGCCTGTGTTTCCCTGCAGTGTAGTACAGTCATTCGACATGCAGAAATTCTATGACTATGAGACGCTCGGCATACAGGGAAATGAACAATGCACATGTGCCATGAACCAGCTGTCAGCATCTGATAAGTACACACTGCAACTGTTCCAAGACACATGTCGGAAAACAGGCGAACGTTTCACCATCGGTTTGCCCTGGAAAAAGGATCCAACACTCCTGCAGAGTAACTACACAGTTGTAGAACAGAGACTGAGATCCCTGGAAAAACAGCTCCGCAGGGACCCAGAAAAGGCCAGGATGTATGACAGAGCAATATCAGAGTATGTGGACAATGGCTGGGCACAACTGGTCACGCCTGAAGAGATGGAACAGTACAGTGGTCCAGTCTATTACCTGCCACATCACTGCGTGTACAGACCAGACCATCCAAGCACGCCACTCAGAATCGTCTTTGATCCCGCAAGCCCAGGCTCGTCACTAAACTCCTTCTTTCACAAGGGACCGTGTCTGATAGGAAACCTGATGGGAGTCCTGCTCAGGTTTAGAGAGGGGAGTGTTGCCTTCACTGGAGACATCTCGAAGATGTATCTGCAAATCTGCCTCCCAGAGTCAGATACACATGTCCACCGATTCCTCTGGAGGAGCATGGAAGACCAAAGACGACCTTCTGTGTATCGACTGATGAGAGTAACGTTTGGAGACAAGCCTTCTCCAGACATGGCCAGCTATGTGCTACTGCATTTGGCACGAGAGAATGAACAGAATTGTCCACTTGCCCATGATATCCTCTGCAAGGACAGATATGTGGATGACCTGATTCATTCATGTAGCACCCCAGCACAAGCACTAGACAGTATCAAGCAGTTGGACAGTGTTTTGGCACAAGGCAAGTTCAAGATAAAACACTGGTACTGCTCTGACAGTGAGGTGGAGGAGCAACTACAAGGTCCACAGTGTGATCCATCCACTCCGGACATCAACCTCGACCAGCAAGATGTGAAAACCCTGGGGCTCGGGTGGGACAAGGTCAGCGATGAAATCAAATTCGTGGTGAAACCAGTCAGTCTTAGTATCTTCACCAAGCGTGCAATACTGTCCAAGATCTCAATGCTCTACGACCCTCTGGGACTCGCGTCAGCTGTAACAATCCGGGCGCGAGTGGCTCTGCAGGACATCTGGAGGGCCAAAGAGTACGATTGGGATGACCCGCTGCCAGAAGCTGTTCATTGTGTGTGGAAGGACATCTTCACGGACCTGGAAAACTTGAAATGCATCAGGTATCCAAGGTGCATCACCCCAGCAGCTGCAGACATTCAAGAATTGCATGTCTTCTCAGATGCCAGCATGAAGGCATATGGTGCAGTAGCATATCTGCGCTCGACGACAGGAGAAACAGTGAATATCCAGCTAGTGGTAGCGAAGGCCAGAGTAGCACCATTGCGTCAATCGACCATTCCTCGACTCGAGTTGATGGCTGCACTCGTTGCATCAAGAATCGCCAAAACAGTGGTGACTGAGCTTAGAGTAAAGCCGATAACAGTGGTATTCTGGTCAGATTCAAAAATCGTTCTGCACTGGATTCGATCAGAGTCACACACTCTCAAGGCCTTCGTCGGCGTTCGAGTAGCTGAGATCCAAACTTCCTGGCCAGCCACAACATGTGACTGGAGACACATTCCCACAGATCTAAACCCCGCTGATGACCTAAGCCGCGGGATCTCTGTCGATGAGATGAATGAAAGGTGGAAAAATGGCCCATCATTCCTGTACAAGTCAATGGAACAGTGGCCTATGGAGAAAACAGAACCACTTCAAGATCTCACAGAGTATAAGCCAAACAGACAGCTGTGTGCAGTACAGCCAGTGAGACAGTGGCCTGAGCCGGAACGATTCAGCAGCTGGCCCAAACTCGTGAGAGTCACTGCTTACTGCCTACGATTCATCAAGAACCTCAAGCAGAAAGTTGATAATGCAGATGTCACACTCCAACCAACAGAGCTCGATCTTGCAGAGCGTCACTGCATCGAGGAGGCACAGAGAAACATGGACTGGGAAAAGCAATACAAAGACCTCGCGCCGTTCAAGCAAGACAACATAGTGCGAGTTGGAGGTCGCCTCAGGAAATCTCCACTGCAGTATGATCAAGTACATCCCATTTTGCTGCCTGGATCGAGCCACATCTCTTTGCTGATAATGAGAGATGTTCATGAAAAAATGGGGCACCCTGCAGCTGAGAGGACTTTGAGTGACAGTCGGCGCAAGTTCTGGATCGCACGAGGAAGAAATCTCGCCAAGAAGGTGGTCAGGGACTGTGTCGTGTGCCGGAAATTACGACAGCCTACTCACTCAACACTCATGGCAGAGTTGCCAGCAGATCGACTGAAACCATTTCAGCCACCATTCCATGTCACTGGAGTTGATCTGTTTGGACCATTCTGGCTGAAAGTGGGACGGAATAAGAAAGCCAAAGCCTGGGGAGCGATCTTCACCTGTGCCAACTCAAGGGCGGTTCACTTGGAGGTAGTGGAGGATCAATCTAGTCAAGCATTTCTCCAGGCACTCAGGAGGTTCGCATGTCACTATGGGTGGCCAAGTACAGTGATCTCTGACAACGGCGGATCATTTGTCGGAGCAAGAAAGGAACTGCGACGTCTGTTTCAGGAAGGCAGGAAACAGATACAAGACTTTGCAATGCTCCACCAAGTACAGTGGAAGTTCATCACCCCCCTCAGTCCGCACCAGGGCGGGTTCTATGAGAGTCTCATCAAGCAGATCAAAAATGCACTGAAAGTGGCAGTTGGAGACCAAACACTGTCATGGAATGAACTGTCGACTGTCTTCGCAGAAGCCAAGGGCCTAGTGAACAGTAGGCCACTCGGGTATGCATCAAATGACCCGAACGACCTTCAGCCATTGACACCCAACCATTTCCTAATAGGCCGCGCCACCACCGAGATTCCGCAGGGACCATTCGAAGAAACCAGGAATCCACGAAAGCGCTTCGAATACGTCCAGATGTTAGCACAGTACTTCTGGAAACGGTTCATCCGGGAGTACCTGCCCACGCTCACTCGAAGGAACAAGTGGACGCGCTCAGGTCGACAGTGTGCCAAGGATGACATTGTGTTGTTGGTGGACTACAATGCCCCACGCGGGAAGTGGGATCTGGCTCGTGTCGTGCAGGTCTTCCCAGGCGAGGACGGCATCGTCAGGAACGTACGAGTGCGTACAAGGAACGGAGAGTACAACCGATCAGTGCAGAAACTGTGTCCAGTGCTGGAAGCAGCACAAGATGGTGAAGCCTAAACTGTCACCCCCGGAGGATTTGTTCGAGAAACATTAAAATATGGAGTCGGTGTTTAATCCCGATCGGGACCGGTTTGTTTTTAAGTCGAACAATGATCTGAAATTTTATGTTTTGTGTGTCAATCTGTTTAAATACCTGAAATCTGGTCTAATTATAATGTTGTGTTATGTTATAAGGTCATATGTGATTTTATAGAGGTCCACAAGAACATTTCGATGTAATCTGTAAAAATATTATTTCTGTTCAATGTTGTGATAACAAATGGTCAGTACGCCATATTTTGCAGAAAAACCTAGAACGAAAAAAGCGTGTATTTTAAATCAGTTGACGTCTCGATGTTGTACTCGACACTTGAAGTTTACGGAACAGTTTTACTGAGTTTAACTATAAGGGGTAACTCTTCAGGTACGAACATTGTGTTTGTGTACTCCAAATGTATTTTCATGTGTAATTTGTGTGTAATTTTCATAACAAAGTCATTCCCTGGTAACTAGAAAGTTCGGTCGTAAATAGGTATTTTTTGTCATTTGTGGATAACCAGAATAGAAGTATTCTTCAAGAGTATTGTTTGTCCAAATTAAGTTTAGAGTCTATTTCATATCATAGGTGTAAAATAATGTGTTGCTTTGAAAACTCAGTACTTACCTGGATTCATTAAACACATGTTAAATATACACATAGAATATCACACATAGAGTCTATATGTGGTGTAAACTAGACTGAGAATATTTGTGGTCAGTTTGTAACTGTGCTAACTAGGTCTGTGTATCTAACGTAGCTATCTGGTAAAACAGATTGTTTTTATTTAAATGTACACTTTGTTATAATTTGTTGGTAACAAATTTTTGTTTGTTTTAATTTCAGAACATACGTTCTTTATTGTGTATGCAATAAACGTTACGTGGAACCCCTGCTTGAGTTACGTCATTTCATCTTTATGCATCAATTGGATTGAGCCAAGTCATCGTAGCTTTGGTGATAGTTGTGTTCGGGTGCAGAGTGAGCAGCATCCATGGGTTGTACCAGAGGGGGCTCCTGGACACTAGTTTGCTGTGAAGGTGCTTCAGCAACATCTTGCACTGAACTGCATGTCCTTGCCTTCCTATAAGAATTATAATTATTGAGTACAGAATACAGTATTTTGCAATACTAAATGAATGACTGTGCCATTGCCAAATGTGATATTCCATATGTATAACAAAATTGATACCTGTGTGAAAAATCATCATTTTGACTTTAACAAGAATCTATGAAATAAGAAATTGCAGATAGTCTGATATATAGTTACCTTTTCTTTGATGGAACTGCCTCCGGGAATTCAAAATACTTCCCCACATTCCAGGGAAACATAGTGGGCCCATTCGCCTTCTCCCCGTCCTTGAAGTGGCAGCTACAGATCACATCGTGCTTGTCATTCAATGATCGGTCCTTTCGCCTGGAAAATATGTGAACTCAAATAACTAGAATGTAGATTTATTCGACTCAATGTTCACCTTACTAACCTACTTAGTAACTAACCGGGTTGAATATTTTTACCCATACCTGCACAAACTCTCCCATTTTCGAGCAAGGTGTTTCGGAAAGTGGTAAAAACGACAGGGGTCCCTCAACCCTTGATGGTTACATCCGTACACGTAACACATGGGCATCTGGAAACAAAAACAACAATGAACATCAAAATAACAATAGCTTTCAAATTTCATCATGATGATCATCAGCATAATCAGTGACAAATCAAGTGGGAAATGCTGACAAGAATATACAACTGCCACTAATTCCGCTGTCTCAGAGATAGGACTACAACTGCCAGTGTACATTGACGTATCATGTGAACTGCAAACTGGTGAATGACTATAGTGCAATTCAGGGCTTATTTATGATTATTATGATGTACAGGGTTTTACTCAACCAGTCTTCTATACCGCAAAGAGGAATGAGGTTGGGTGTTTGATATGTCTTCAATGTACATGCATAGTGTCATATGGCCAGCATATGGCTGTGGTGTTCTTGACACTGGGCGATAATAGGTGTTTCTAATATGCAAAAACGTCTTACACATTGGTAATTGGATACTGGCATCTGATGTTAATTATTTGTCAAACAAATATATATTATTTTTCAGTAGAGGTCGATTGGATCACCTTTACCTCAATTCTGTAGATGATTTCCTCGATTCTGTAGATTTATAAAGTTGACAGATCGGTGATAAACACGAGCACGTGATGATTTGTTTATCCTTGGGACATGTAACCGGAAGTACTTCTGCCAAACGAGACTTGACGGCCCTATTGTTCCAGTTGTTACACATAATAAGTTATTTTGCTGTAAATTTAGTGAAAGAGGTATTTGGGTGCAATTTTTCATCTAGTGCTACTTGCATACTAAATTACTTTACAACGAAGAAAAGGCATTGCCAGTTGATGAGATCCAGCCAGGAATATCGCAACCTATATGCTTGTACTTTTCCAGTACAATGCACAATCCATAAATCTGACCTTTGTATGTGTTTCTATTGATGTGTACAAAATTAATTTAGTGGAAAGAGAAATTTTAGGGCAATTTTACATCCAGTGTTACTTGAATACTGAAGCGCCTGTTACGTGAATACTTCAGCGCCTGTTACGTGAATCCTGCAGCACATATCTCGTGTGTGCTACGATAAACAATTGCTTGACAAACACAAACAGACGAGTGTCACCTCCCATTAACTGTTGAATTTGTTCAACTGTGAACCAATCAACCCCCATGCACAGTAGCAGTGGGCAAAAGTTCCATTATATGGTGATTACATGTAGACAAAGAGGCAATCGGACGATAATTGAGGGATACTCTCATTTCATGTGTTTATATTTAATAATAACGAAGGTGTCAACAACAAATGAAACTACCACGCAAAAGAATATCATTATGTTAGTCTATCTGCTCAGTCCCTTTGCTGGAAACCTCGTTTGGGATGTGTTTCCAACCAAAGATACCCACCTACCATCAATTTTCTCAGATTATGTTGTTGCTTTTTGCAGGCTTCCTGTAACTCCGCTACAGGAATCCTGTGCGCACGTTGACGACTGTGAGTATATGATTTCCCATTTGATAGTGGCAATCTTTAGGCTCTATCTGTGTTCTAGGAGTTTACCCGCAAAGCTCCCATTATGATTGCAAGTCCAAACAATTTTTCACAATTTTATTTTTTTGCTGCAAATAGCTCAAAACGAATAGTGACTTGATTTGAGACAATTTTTTTTTCGCTGACCCGACATAAATATAAAATGGCCGCTACACGCAGATCGGCCATTTAGGGCAACGAAACTTATACGCATCATACAGGTACATGAGGGGAATGTTTTGAAACAAAACTGTCATAACTGATCAGACAGTTTTTGAGAAAATGGCCATCAAGGTCCAAAATTTTTGCCCCAAAATGGCCGCCAAATCGACAAAAACGATTGAATAAATAGAAACGTCTCAGGGTATGAACCCAAGGAATGTTTTGGTGAATTTTCATGAAAACTCATCAAGGCAAAATAAAGTTATTTGCTGGACGGACGACGGATGGACGACGGACTAAAAACCACGACAATAGCTTATCAGTCCATATGGGCCGGTAAGCTAAAAAATCAAGAAACATTGACAAACCTTGACGGCCACTGGTACAGGAATGCCAGATTCACCAGAATTGATTCCACACCATGATATTATATACTAATTTTTGTGTGTTGTTGTTATTGTTTATGCCATGTTATATTCAAAACATGATGGTACCAATAAAATGAATTGAAAATTGACATTGATGTAGCAAAATATTATAAAGCTCTCAATGCATTCAAGATTTTCTTCGATAATTATACACATATTGACTTGTTTATACCTTATCACCATTAGGGTGTATTAATTTTGTATTCATAGTACCAGTAGTTGTAGTTATAACATTCGTAGATCAATTATGATACAGGTATTCCCACCATATATTTCATAACTTACTACTCAGGAGTAATAAAATGATGCTGAATCGATTTTATAATACAAGCATTTCAACACACTTCAATCTTGAACGACAAGTCAATTTAATGCATTTACATCAAAACAGATACATCGGAATATACGAATATATTCTCGCATCCACTTGGTCAAGAACATCACAACATCCATTTTCCAGCATCTGAAAAAAGGACAGAACAGAGTAAGCAAATTTGGAGTAATTGTTACTCGTTATTTGAGAATCATATGCTTGGCAGAACAAATCCACCTTCTGATGGTATTGAACTACATACGGATAAGGCATGATTTTGTAGACGCCTAATCTTGTGTCAGCCTTTTTTATGCGACAAACCACATGAAACTCGTCATTTCAGAGAATTATTTTTTTGCAAATATCGATCACCATGTAAAAACTACAAAATGTGTAGGATGGCTTGCTCAAAATAATCTTTCACAAGGACTTTAACAATGATCTTACCACTAATACGGCAACGCAATTCAAAAACCATCACACGTGCCAAAAAGAGGCTTGGTCGATGTGAAATCACGTGTGATTCTAAGGGAAGTTACATTCCCCTTTTTGACACTTAATATTTATAGTCACTCTGACATGGTGAAGTGGATACATACAGCGTGTCATTACGGGTCGTATCATGTTGTTGCTATGGTGACCCGCCTTTTGAAACCAGTCACACAGTTTTATGCAAAACACGTTGCCAAACACACAAAAGGCCGCACAGAGAATGGCGAGAATTGTTTCCCGAACTTGGCATCTATAGTCACCATATGTATCTGCCTAAACAGTATGACAGTTTGAAATATCAACTGTTTATGTTATCATCAATTACCAAAAACATTGGATACGAATTTGTTTCAAATGCTGATTTTATATTAGGTAATCCGTCGAAGTATAAACGACATTTTGATCATCGTGTGCTCATGTTTTCACTCAACTCCTCTTCTCAGCATTTCCAATGAAAGTCGATGACGATCAAACGTCACAACTCAGTCTCCGATCTAACCCCCAAAAAGCCATTAAAACTTTTTTAAAATTTTGAGGGGTCCGGCTCTAATCCCTCAGGATCTATTAAAGGTGGGATCCGACGGCCGCTGGAGGGCATGTTTGTAATTAGCACACCTCATACACTGCTGGCCTCAAGTAAGGGACCTCTCCTACAAACAGTATACATACACTGTGGCGTACATGTATGCCACATGGAAAATATCTGATGCATTATATATTGGGCTGTAAAGATTGTGCTCTAGTGGTAACACCTGAATAACACAACACAAGACAAATTTTTCTTGGGTGGTTAATGACCAAATCTTTGAGTGGGGATGTTTAACGGCACATTTCAATATATATGTAGCCTGTGAAAACAAAAAGGGTCAAGTTGAGGATGACCGCCAGAGTTGTAGGAATATGCCTACCTTGTTCGGGACGCCCATGGATGCCAATGGACATGCCATGCATAATAATTTTAAAGAATTTAAACTTAACTGATCATTTTTTTTAAATATCACTCTAACCACAGAATCTCTGGAGTACAATATTTAGTATACTTAGTATTTCTGAATACTATTTTACTGTAATAACTTGTGTTATGTAGAGTGATACAATAATATTCAACAGCACTATTAGCATGATTAGTTTTCAACAAATAAATATTATGTTCCGAATCCTGGCCCGGCACATGCTTTGGGTACCCTGTCTTTTAATAGTATCAGAACTATTGCTAAATTCCGTCGAAACCGGGAATTTCAAAAGCAAAGTGATGTGATTATTATTAGTAAGCCATACACTCAACAAAATAGAAATTTGTTCCTTATTAAGTTCCTGTTTGTTGACGTCGGTTGGGAACAGGTGAAAGGAGTGGGGTGGGATTTCTGCCTCATAAAAAAGGGAAAGAAACGAGCATGAAGTCAAGCACCTGCTGATGGTCCAAGCACATGAAGCAGTTGACCCAGTGCTGGCTGACAATACTTCCAACAGGTATCCAGATAAACAAATCCACTCTGGCTCCTGATGCCAGTGACATGTGCTAGGGCCCATGGGAGTTGGGTGGAAGAGGGTATACATGGTATAGGGATATGATGCCTTACCCGACGCTTGTATTGTACTGAGGCAACATTTCTCAGTAAAATTACTGTTATGCCAATATTTCATGTATTTCTCAAAATATTTCTAAATGAAAATAATTTATGTAGATTTTGTACTCCCCAATCATACCGAAATTAGCATTCCTATCTATATTTTCAAGGGAGTATTATGATTCTTTGGCTTCAGGACACAACTTTGTCCGGCAGTATACAGTATCTGGAGGTGCCTTCCAGAGTCGTTAGGACGGTCCAGCCAAGTTTTATGGCCAATACACAGCTGTGTGTTCCTAGATCTGGGAAAATTTCGGGGGTTAGATCGGGAACTGAACTGTATTCATGTATGATATGTGACGTCTTACATTTCTTCTTTGAAACTTCGCTCAGCAAGTCGACATGATGCCCTCTAACACTGCAATTATCCTCAATCGAATGCCAATGTATATTCAGAATTGATGAAGTAGCTATTTTGTGAAATCATGATCTTGCCGTGATGTATTTCATATATAAAGCAAGCAATTTACTTGCTATTATCTTGGATGTTTTGAAAACGAAATATGCATTGATGCAACGAAGATATTTTAGATGAGCAATGCTGCGGGCCTAAGTCGATTGTCCAAATATCATCATTGATGTCTACACATTCCAACCTAGTTGTTTGGAGATGTTCTTCAACCAATATCAACGTGTTTCAGCTAAGACATCGTCCACTGAAGAGCAGAATCTTTGCAGATTTTATTGAATATAGATAAAATAAAAAAGAGCACTCCCTTCACAATAAATGCTATGTCAGCCTGATGCCTAGTGAAGAGATCACACAGAAACGATGTTCCTTCCAATACAAACAATTTTGTGATTTGGAGGTAAATTATCGAACACTCGAGTATCTGGAATATATCAACAAAAATATCAACGGTGGCATCATAACGCCTTCAGCATCCAACGTTCCAGGGTAGCTGGGGCGAAACAGGAAGCATCTCGATAACATGAAACAGCTTAACAAGGCGCATATACAATTAAACACAAAATGTTTTTTAGCGAAAATTCGAACAGATTGTATATGACCACACAGCGTAACACGTCATAATGACGGGGTGCTGAATGTCACATCGAGGCATTTAGTTCGTCTGTAGGCCTACTACAAATCAAATATTTCATCAGCTCTTTTCTTTTTATCAGCTCTTTCATTTCATTTCTCCGTTAATGGACGCTATCGATGCGTTGTGACGTTATTGTTTGTTTGTATTGGAAGGAACATCGTTTCTGTGTGATCTCTTCACTAAGGATCAGACACACCAGGCTGACATAGCATTTCTTGTGAAGGGAGTGCTCTTTTTTTTATTTTATCGATACTAATAACGTCACAACGCATCGATAGCGTCCAAAACCATTTGCTGCGAATTACCCTTGTGGCAGGAAATTGACGCCCAACAAGATAACTGCTGATAACGTTATAATAGAGGTATAGACGGCATAGCAGCATCGATACTTTGAACTGTTGAGAGGAAAATCTACTTGTCAGATGGCATCGTCGAATTGCATCTGGAATAAGCACCGAATGATCTGCTCATTGGTAAACTTGTTCTTTGGTCTCGAAATTGTAAAATCAGCCTATTGACTAATAGCGGCCCACGGTCTTAACTTTTTCCCCAGATCGCACTATAGTGTATGCATTTCATCAGATTGTACGCATCTTCAGATTATTGGGCGTTTGATAAAATATTCATTCAAACAATATATATGTTTTTGTCTCTCTTTTCAAGACCTTCAACAAAGGTCATAACAATTTCACAAATGTGACACTTTTGCTCCAGCATACCCATGTTACAATGGCGCTATTATCCAAACCAAGGACAGACATGATACTCGATCCTGTAGAGGTGAAAACTTCTTCATAAAACACCTACCCCTAACACGAAAGCATTCTTCCCATTTTGATATTTTATTCCATTTTACAAATCGATGTTACCGAAGTGTTAATAAGTACGCGAGACCCCTTACACGGTCCTAAACTACAATGAACACCAGGGAATGTTGTGTGAGAGGTCAAACCTTGAGTCTATAATTCTCGTTGAACAACGCCACTTGTCCTAACGGTAGTTCGGTCGATATCTCAGAAAGGGAACAAACGCACGAGCTCGTCCTATGTCTGCATGTGTCCTGTTATTTATAAAATACCAGCGTTATTATTTTTGCTGACGCACGCATTCTGACACCCTGCCATCGGTTCCAACCAAATAAAAGTTTATAAGTATATATAAGACAGAATGTGTTCTTGTAAGGTCAAATCGAAAATGAAGGACCTCAAATTAACTATGAACAATTCTTCATCAGTAAGCATCCATGTAAGACCGTTCTTAATATGGATGCCATGCACTTTGGAACAGGATGTCCTCTGCTAGCATTTTCATTGCATATTCACGTGTATAGTATATTTTATGGCATCATCAAAATCTGACTATTGATGGTAATAGATTGATACTTACATTTACACCCACGAGTGATTGCATCCGAAAACTTGTTAGCTGTACGATACTAGCTTATCTACTGTTTTCTTCTATCTTGATCGCCAACTGCAATTACCCAATCCAATTTTGAGATTGGTGACAGCATGAGTAGAATCTATGGGTCAAAAATAATCGTTTTGCATCAATTTAAGAGGCAAGACTAAAATGTTTAAGATGATAAAGTATCCATTAGAGGTAGAAAGTAAGTGATTGATTTATAATCAATTTGCGACGGAATGAAGGAAATTATGAGAGAAAACCCAAGGTTCATTAGTTATAGTACATAAATACACAGTAGAAATCAGTCATAAAAGGGATTCGGTCATCATACATCGTAGTGAAGGCGCCGAATAACGTTTGCGATGTTACGCTGATATAGAAAATATCGTTCGTTATGCACTCCCATCAAAAGCAATAACCTCCAGCGTTCTGATGCATGAAACGTGACTTCTCTTTTACGATTTCAAAAGTTCGACTGATGCTATTTGCGTGAGAACGAACACAACCAGTCAGAAATGTTACTTTAAACCAGTCAGAAATGTTATTTTAAATTCCATGGCTGGAAAAGCTCCCCATCAACAGCATACTTTTGTCAACGTTTCCATGTGTACTACGCAATATATATGGAACCAATACGCAATTATGAAGTATTCCGATCGAACAACCCGAGCGCGTTATCCAATCACAAAGTCCATCGTCAACAAACTCGAGAAAACTGGAACTTGATGAAACCCAATAAATGGCCACGAGGAGGTGAAATCTGGGAAAAGTGAGCAATTCGTGTACCACGTCTGACACCCGTCATGAAGTAAACAAAAATGGCGTGCGAACATTCCTGCTGGATATTTGTCATAGATATAGATCGACCAGATTTTGATGACGTCCATATATTTTCATCAAAAGCAACTATTAGTCTTGGTCGCACATCTTCCTATCCCAGCAGTTTAGAGACCAACTGGTTACTTCGATGGACAAATTCCTCATATCGTCAAATAACTCTGGAATTACTTTTCAAGCAAAAGTAACATTTTCATTTGGTCATAATCATTTGCACGGAAGCATTATGCGGGTGTTTCGAAATTTAGTTTCGGTTAAATAGGCTGTTGTTACATTGTCACTTTTGCCAAATATATTTCATGTCATATTCTCTTGAAAATGTGAAATAATGAATTGACGCTAATTGGCATCAAATTCGAAATTTCAATTTGAATAACAAAAATCCAAACAATATTCAAACCACATTTGTAAATGGCTGTCAAATGTGCAGCGTATGCAGAGATTTCAATATAGTTATAGTCAAATAATAGTGAATACAGAACACAAATATTTCCGGCTTTGCAGCGCCTGAAACTAAACGGGCGGAAAAGTGTGTGCAAATTTGGATTAATTTTTAGTAGAAAATGATATCCGCTGGGGAAAAACTCCAACTTCGGTGGGTACACGAGGTACACGAGGAGCAGGAACAGGTTCGATCCCCATCACCTGCACAAAGTAGGTGGAGTTTTCATCCTGGCACCGCAAAGGTTTCTCAATTCGAATGTGCTTTACAAATTCAAAATTGTCACTCGACGGGGGATAGGGAAGACAGGCAGAATTGCCTATCATCATGGACTGTCGTTAAATAAATATGATTATTATTATTATTAATATTGGCACTAGTCACTTGGACCAGGAAAGTGGATGTATAGACAGTGTCAGTATTATATTGGTAACACGCATATTGACACAAGTCCCAGGGTTTCATTGGAGCATTGATGAGTGTTATTTATATTTTTATAAAAGGCCAGAAAAAATCGCAAAGAAAATACCAGCAATTGTCTTCTAAATTTGGAAGTGACAGTGTCTAGCTGCCTCACATTTCAACCACTCATGTTAACTAAACTAGGAACATTGCTAATGATTTTTTTTCGAATAAAGCTGTTATAGTGTACAATCGTCTGCATGTTTGATACGAAATATTTCGTATCAGAATTTTCATTCATAATCAAAATGCATTCGAACGACGATCGAATGCACTTAAAATATTTACTGAACGTTCATGCGCCATTGTCTTCATAATTTGATGACGATCAAAGTTCACACCTTTAGGCATGTATGACATGTGTTCTGTCTTGCCCATCATGATCAGTGGCTTTAGAAGGTCAGATGAGACTTTAGCGGTGTGGTATGTGATCTAGTCCGCACTTGGGATGATTTGTCGTAGCGATTATCCATCTTTATGGACCTCGAAGATACCGTATCTAGCTACGGTGCTATCTAAGCATGCTAAGCAGCTGGGCATACCTTCCTTCTCACTGACGGTTGTCTCTTTTTGTAACTCGACTAGTTTTTGACGATTAGACGTGTGGAAGTTTTTGGGCTACGATGATTGGAACTCCATCGAAATCATCGACAGAGAACAGAAATACCTACCGAAGGAGGCCCCAGAATCTATGCACATCAGGAGGCAACGTCCACTGATCATCGAGAGCCACGAAGTTTCACTCGTCTACGAAATCACTTTCATAGCTGCTACCTCCTAGCGGTCAAAACAGACGTCATTCAATCTGAAGCAGACCCCCGACCAAGGCGGGAGCAAATCTCACAAGATAATTGAAACTCAACGGTTTGTGTTTGATTATCTTCATACCCATAATGTCATAACATATAGGTCCACATCGTGATGTCCCGGTAATGTCAAAGATATGTGTGACAACACGCTGATTGGAATGATATCAATTGTTCCAGGGGCAATACAGTTGCATTCTGATGCTTGACAAGTTGATTTTCTCCTACGATGTCGAACGTTCGATTAATGCCATTGCTCGAGAGACCCACGGAATGTTACCTTCAGCCATATCACAAGAATGCTTTTCCCGTCCAACGATCTCCATCAACAGCCTATTTTCTGACATTCACCATCTGTGTAACATATTACATTTCGAGCAAATGTATCTTATTGAAAGGCTAGCTTTGTACTTTGGCTCGTGTTTACGTGGCACTATCAACTCCTGCCCTTCAGAACCCAGTCACTGGGTTTAGTTGCAAAATGGGCCCAAGTATCATACACTGCGCCTTAATACTACTCGCCCACTAAATGAATACCATTTGATCCGTCTGTCACCTTTATAATCCTTATTGAATATAGAGAAAAGCGCAGGATACGATACTTGGGCCGCAAAATGCTATAACGCCCTCGGTATATTCGAGACCTTTAGATAATCATGGGCGCATTCACTCGTTCAAAACTTCTATCATTCGTTGAAATGCATTAAGCAGATATATTGAGAAATACAATTCTAGTCAAATAGTTGTCCACATACATTTCCACTGAAACTGTCATGTTTTATTACAGTGAACTCATTAAAAAAACGATGACAAAATTGATAGCAAATCATTGTATTACTACCAGCACCACATTTCCTCGATGATGACAGTATAAGACAGAAAATGAAACACTCGTGGAATAGAAACGAAGCCGGACCAATTATTTTAATCCAAAAACACACTGGCGTAATTCGGGTGCAAACATGTAGAAACGTAATTGTTTGTACTAAATACTGGGCTGGAATGAGCGCACAACTGCCCAAAATTGCGACGTCATACAATCAAAGACAGTGTGTTTAAAATTTGACCATCAAACACACAACGTGGTTACAGTGTGAAACATACTATCACCGTACGGCGGCCCAATGCTGCCATTATTCATGCCTGAGTTAAGAGTAGTTTTGAAATCAGTTTCATAGTTAGTAAACAGTTATTTTTAGTTATGAAACTAGTTTCTAGCAAGGCACAAACCCTTCACACCCGGCACAAACCTTTCTAGCAGGGAACAAACGTTTTTTAGCAGGGTGCAAACCTTTCTAGCATGGCGCAAACCTTTCTAGCACGGCACAAACCTTTATAACAGGGCATAAACCTTCATAACACGGCACAAACCTTTTTAACATGGCACAAACCTTTATAGCAGGGCACAAACCTTTATAACAGGGCACAAACCTCTTTAGCAGGGCGCAAACCTTTATAGCACGGCACAAACGTTTTCAGCAGGGTGCAAACCTTTCTAGCATGGCGCAAACCTTTTTAGCAGGGCACAAACCTTTAAAACAAGGCATAAACCTTTATAACACGGCACAAACCTTTTTAAGATGGCGCAAACCTTTTCAACAGGGCACAAACCTTTTTAACACGGCACAAACCTTTAGAGCAGGGCACAAACCTTTATAACAGGGCACAAACCTTTTTAGCAGGGCGCAACCCTTTGTAGCATGGCACAAACCTTTGTAGCAGGGCGCAAACCTTTATAGCGTGGCACAAACCTTTTTAACACGGCACAAACCTTTTTAACATGGCGCAAACCTTTATAACAGGGCACAAACCTTTTTAACACGGCACAAACCTTTATAGCAGGGCGCAAATTTTTATAACAGGGCACAAATCTTTTTAGCAGGGTGCAAACCTTTATAGCACGGCACAAACTTTTATAGCAGGGCACAAACCTTTATAGAACGGAGCAAACCTTTATAGCACGTCACAAACCTTTATAACAGGGCACAAACGTTTTTAACATGGCGCAAACCTTTATAACAGGGCACAAACTTTTTTAACACGGCACAAACCTTTATAGCAGGGCACAAACCTTTATAGCGTGGCACAAACCTTTTTAACGCGGCACAAACCTTTTTTACATGGCACAAACCTTTATAATAGGGCACAAACCTTTTTAACACGGCACAAACCTTTATATCAGGGCGCAAACCTTTATAGCGTGGGACAAACCTTTATAGCACGGCACAAACCTTTATAGCTGGTCACAAACCTTTTAAACACTGCACAAACCTTTATAGCAGGGCATAAACCTTTATAGCAGGGTGCAAACCTTTATAACAGGGCACAAACCTTTTTAACAGGGCACAAACCTTTTTAACAGGGCACAAACCTTTTTAACACGGCACAAACCTTTTTATCAAGGTACAAATCTTTTCAACACGGCACAAACCTTTGTAGCAGGGAACAAACCTTTTTAACACGGCACAAACCTTTATAGCAGGGCATAAACCTTTATAGCACGGCACAAACCTTTATAACAGGGCACAAACCTTTATAGCAGGGCACAAACCTTTTTAACACAGCACAAACCTTTTTATCAAGGCACAAATCTTTTCAACACGGCACAAACCTTTGTAGCAGGGCACAAACCTTTTTAACACGGCACAAACCTATATAGCAGGGCGCAAACCTTTATAACAGAGTAGGTTTGAAATCAGTTTCCTAGTTTTTTTCAGTTAGGAAACTAGTTTCTAGCATGACACAAACCTATCTATCACAGCACAAACCTTTACAACATGGGGTTTGTGCCATGCTACAAAGGTTTGTGCCATGCTACAAAGTTTGTGTCATGTTATAAAGGTTTGTGCCTTGTTATAAAGGTTTGTGCCGTGTTCAAAAGGTTTGCGCCCTGTTATAAAGGTTTGCACCATGTTAAAAAGGTTTGTGCCGTGTTATAAAGGTTTTTGCCCTGTTATAAAGGTTTGTGCCGTGCTAGAAAGGTTTGCGCCATGCTAGAAAGGTTTGCACCCTGCTAAAAAGGTTTATGCCCTGCTAAAAAGGTTTGTGCCGTGCTATAAAGGTTTGCGCCCTGCTAAAAAGGTTCATGCCCTGCTATAAAGGTTTGTGCCATGCTATATAGGTTTGCGCCGTGATGAAAAGGTTTGTGCCTTGTTAAAAAGGTTTGTGCCGTGTTAAAAAGGTTTGTGCCCTGCTATAAAGGTTTGTGCCGTGTTAAAAAGGTTTGTGCCATGCTATAAAGGTTTGTGCCCTGTTAAAAAGGTTTGTGCCCTGTTATAAAGGTTTGCGCCATGTTAAAAACGTTTGTGCCCTGTTATAAAGGTTTGCGCCCTGCTATAAAGGTTTATGCCCTGCTATAAAGGTTTGTGCCATGTTTAAAAGGTTTGTGCCCTGCTAGAAAGGTTTGCGCCATGCTAAAACCGTTTGTGCCCTGTTATAAAGGTTTGTGCCCTGCTATAAAGGTTTGTGCCGTGTTAAAAAGGTTTGTGCCCTGTTATAAAGGTTTGTGCCATGTTAAAAAGGTTTACGCCCTGCTATAAACGTTTGTGCCGTGCTATAAAGGTTTGTGCCATGCTATAAAGGTTTGTACCGTGCTATAAAATGTTTGCGCCCTGCTAAAAAGGTTTATGCCCTGCTTTAAAGGTTTGTGCCGTGTTAAAAAGGTTTGTGCCCTGTTATATAGGTTTGCACCCCGTTATAAAGGTTTGCGCCATGTTAAAAAGGTTTGTGCCGTGTTATAAAGGTTTATGCCCTGTTATAAAGGTTTGTGCCGTGCTAGAAAGGTTTGCGCCATGCTAGAAAGGTTTGCACCCTGTTAAAAACGTTTGTGCCCTGCTAGAAAGGTTTTAGCCGGGTGTAAAGGGTTTGTGCCCTTGCTAGAAACTATTTTCATAACTGAAAATAACTGTTTACTAACTATGAAACAACTCCTAACTCAGGCATGAATAATGGCAGCATTGGGCCGCCGTAATCACCGAGCCCTAACTGAAAAAAATCACAGTATGTGGTACCAGTTACCCGACTTTGAAGCATTATCTCTGCGAAGAGACGGCAATGAATTCTGAACATCATTACACATGCCTGACGGTGACACAAGCGAACATCCGGCGGTAGCCTCGCTTGATCTTGCCCAGTCGCACGGCGTAGATCGCCGGGTTTAGGATGCAGTTGACGAGAGGCAGGAACTGCGTCAGGCTCTTGATGTAGTAGGCGATCTGATGATTGAGCAAGCAGCGTCGCATGGAGAAGACCACGGTGCCCGAGGTAATTCCCCACGTCATGTAGCAGGCCATGAAGGAGCAAACGATCACCGCGGAGGTGGCCACCGTGTTGTAGTGCACGGTCGGGCCGCCAGAGGTTGTGCCGGGGACCTTCCGACGCACGGCGCGATTGATATAGCCGTATACGCCAATCATGACAGCGAAGATGATGAGGATCAAGGTGCCCACGAGGCAGACGAGCAGGTTTTTGCGATTTATTATATAGTCAAGGAACGACTCGCAGAAGGTGAAGGTTGACGAGTATCGCTTCCGGCGGAGAACGCGAGCATGCACCAGTGCCCCTAAGGTCGCAACCAGTGCGAAGATGTTCATCCCAGCTATAGTCCACCTAGCCACTCTGAGCGTGAACGAGAGCTTTCTCTGGCTAGGTTTGTACACGAGTAACAGGTGATGGACCGTGATGACTAGCAGGTTGAGTTTACAGACGATCAGTGCCCCGAAGAAAGAGCATGCGAGGACCGCCACGAAACAGTAGTGGCCGGTGGCTCGCTGCAGTCGTTCAACGTCTATGAAGGGCCAGTGTGTGATTCCCCTGATGGTGACCGCTAGGAACGTCAATGCAACGCCTAAGTTCGCTAGACACTGGTTCAGTACCAGCGTGAAGTAGACATTGAGCACGCCGCAGAATCGTAACAGGACGACGATCGTGAACGCGTTGAGGCCCACGGCTATGATGGTCGTAGCAATCACTAGGCTGTCTGTCACCGTTACTATGGACTCCGTGTCCATGGAAACATTGCTGTACATCTCACACTTTGTCCCATTTGCTCCCATGTTTATAACAAGTGGTGCTACTTTGACAATGAAAATACACTATGTCTCACTTTCAAAAGTAAGAAAGTATTTCAACACAATGCGTGAATGGGGTTCGTATGAATGCCAACTGCTCCAAGTGGGTGGTATCCAAATAAATATATTAAATTTCATTTGTTTGTGTTTGAATCATTTATCATGCTGAATTTAATTAGCATATCTATGCGCTAATAAATGCCTTTTTTATCAAGTTGGCTCACAATCTCATGTTAAATGTGTGATACTAATTTGGGGGAGGGGGGGGATTACGGTCACGTTTATTGGAATTCTACTTCCTCAAAATCGAACGAAATTACTCGCATAAATATCCATATGTGACTGCCAGCCCAAATAATTGAGTGCATAAATCGTGCGGTTTATCTCCTCATGACTAGTGATAAACCAACAGGAAAATCCATCAAGTCACCAAAGGAAAACAATGTTGATTGTTGGACGACGACGGACGAAAATCCATTACAATTGCTCTAAATCATCCTCTGCATTGTTCTCGCATGTTCTTATAATCTACTCTAGTCTCTATGACTCATATAGGTTATTATTTCTATGCACGAACTTTCAAGTTCCCAGATTGAATTTCCGAAACTGGTATTCCACGGGCACGAGCTTTGTTCAGCCAGTTGTACGTCATACGTACACGTAGAATTTTGGGAATAATGTATTCAGCAAGTTGTAGTGATCACAACTTTCCTATATCCCATCTGATTTCAATATTGGTGACAGCATGACCAGAATCTATGGGCTACATTATTAGTTTTGTATCAATTTTTCGGGGCCGAAATGTTTAAGATGAAAAAAAAAATTGGCCAAAATGGTCGTGCTACTAGTCGTACAACCTGGCGATTAGTGGTGCAATCAGTCGTACAACTTCAAAATCAGTGGTGCGAATAATCACAACATGTACCAACTGGTAGTACGACCTTACGATTGGTGGTGCCACCCATTCGAAGCTTCCCGAAAAGAGGATAGAACGTGCAGTGAAAAAATTTTTACACAACACAACAGCATTTATCAGCATTTTTTCTAAACTATAATACTGCAAAATATGGTTTCTGTGCCCTTATGGTTATGGACCGGTATTGATTTCCTTATATGGTCAAAATGAGGCAAAGTACTATATTATTTAAAAACTCCCAGTTTCTCCTCCAAATGCACATGTATCACTTTAAAATGTCTCTGTTTTGGTTTGTATAGTGGTATTATGAGTATTCTTCTATGTACATGTGAATTTTCCTGTTGATTGGAGCTGTTACTGTGCGCATGAATACATATAAACAAACCGGCCCTTTTTGGGAGTTTGCTTTCCGAGGAATTCGCCAGGTGTCAGCAGCTAACGGTCAAATGCTTGTAGCGTGTGATCTATTCCAACAACATGTGCTGATTTTTTAATATTTTGTAAGTTATATATATTGCTTCAACATAATGAAATTTTATGAATATTGAAACATTTTGAAAGTGATTTCTCTCCTAAAACGTTACAATGGAGTTAAATGGCAATCCTATATGTGTTTGTATACCTAAACTGAGGACATGGAATTTTGTGCATTATAGATTTTTAGCAGGTTTTGTGGCATTTCTTTAATTTGTGGGTGGATACTGTGCAGTGTTCAGGAATTTTTCACCATTGCAATCATGATTTTCGTTCACGTGGATTTTATTACATGTACATATGTAGGATTATATCTACATGCTAATAGCGGCGGAGTTCCCCCCCCCCCCGAATGCTAAAGACATGGAGTCAGTGCCTTTTTATTTTCTTTATTTTCATATAGTAACCAATATTTCAAATCACTGTAAAATATTATACACTTTCACTGAGGACTACTGGACTCAGACACAGCCTAACCGAAAAAGGTGTCGAAATGGCCTCCAAAAATTGAACGGTGAATAATACTAGGTGTCTCTGAAATTCATCACCATAACCTATATAGTCGATCCTAAATAAGCTAAGTTAGGCATTGCAGAATGCATTTGGTATATTATTTGCAATTTTGGCACCATATCTGGTCAAATACACACTTTTCCGATTTTTTTTTACCATATTTTTTTTCGATATTGCCGTAGAACCACATTTTTGACCCCATATGTGTCTTTTGCCATTTAACCGATTGCAGTCCATCATATAAATGTGTTTTATAAATAAATTTCATACAACATATAAACTAATCCCCTGTACAAGACAACTATGTGATCTAATGTCGGTGATCTCTGGCTTACAGAAACCATATTCTCAACAAATTGTCTACGTTTTTGTGTTTTATCAAAATTAAAACCTTGGAATTTTTGCTTAATTTAAAAATATACTATATTGAGAGTGTGGTGGTAGCATTTTAAGACATTTGAATACTATTGGTGTAGACAGCAGTATGGTAGAAAGTGTTGGGTGCTAAGCAGCGGGGTAGGACTACCAACCCTTTTAAAATTTTGTCACATTTAGTCCAAGGGGAATCAAACTGATGGTAATATATGGGTGAATAATACATTTATCTGAAAGAAACCCCAAATTGTCCTTGAGCATGTTTGATCGGGCGTCAAATCAAAATTTCCAAAGAAAATCTCACTTTTTTGTTCAAAATATTTCCTTTCTTAAGTGCAAAAATCACTGTTTTATTTCTTCTCTACATGTCTTCCCTTTTCACATAAGAGCTCAATAATTGGGTATTATCACCTCTGTATGTGAGGTGTTATAATTGGAAAAAATGAAGAAAATTGCCATTAATTAAGTCTAATCAGATGCACGGTCATGCGTCAGATCGCGATTTATCGTACGACTGGTCATTGATTGCATTGACTGGTTTACGACAGGTCGGTGATCGCTACGACTGAAGGTTCGACAGGTCGTTGGTCGCTATGACTGAAGGCACGACAGGTCGGTGGTCGCTGCCACGTGGTCGTATGTACGACTGTTTGCTCTCATTTTTTTCCCGTTCTTTCAGTGATCGTGCCACCAAGTGTACCACCAATCGTATGAACAGTCGCCACTTGCGATTGCATTGGCGATCACTGGTGATCAGTTGTAACTCAGCAAATTTGAACCTGATCGCCCTGATCACCCAAATCGCCCTGTGTGTGATGCCCCTACGACACAGTCGCCGTCGACCAGCGATAGACGTGGAATCAATACCCAGTATTAAGTATTCCGAGCAAACAAAACAGGGTCCGTTATCCAATCTCATAGTCCGGGGACAGAAAGTCATATCAGGCACACGAAGTGAGAGAAAACAAAAATGACAGGGAAACTCATGAACCCCCGTAAATGGCCATTAGGAGGTGAAATCAGGTGTTCCGGAAAGAGTGAGCATCCGATCTCCAACAATGAGCAGTGTTCAATTTCTGCGACCCAATCGCCGGCGACTGCAACCGAATCGGTCAATGTGCGCGGTCTTGAGGCCCAGTCACACTGACGATACGACCAAGATACGACCTGGATGCATCCGCCATATAGCGTCCATACAGATTTTTAGTGCTCAAGTTTATTGTCGCAAATCTTCATCTTCAATGTTTTATGTTAATATTAAATGTTTAGCAAAATGGCAACAATTATCAATTTTACTTACCATAGCAACCAAATATTTTGATTGGTGACTTTGTTTGTTGATATTAGTCCCTTTAACACATATTTAGATACTCACGGCTATCAATTCGTTATGAACAAACAACCACATTGCATGGGCATGTTGAAAAAAGACTTGATTTTTCATGTGTATTTTTGTTTTTTGGTAATAGATTGAATGTTGCTTGAAAGAATTCAATTAGTTGATTTTGCTAATTTACCAAAGAAATTGAAGTGCCTATTTCCGTCAGGAATGTTAGGGCATCAGGTGATGTACCCATGCCGCGACGATTGCATGGACCTTATTGTGAAAAGGTAATTTATTTCACCACAGGCGAAGTATGGACATTCAACAAATATGTATATTCAACAAAATTTACGGGGTTACATGCGATGGAAAGAATCCATGTGCTGGACCTGCTAGAATATAGAGCATCATCAATGCTAGTCTTGTGTACGGAGATGGCTTGTCGACAGAACTAGAAGCTAGACTGGCTGAAAAAAACAATTTGACAATATAGAACCACAAGAACTGTGTGTCGAGATACACATCCAAAACCAATGTTGCCAAGCATATGAAGGACGATAAAGAAAACAGGGAACCACCGATAAAACGCCTGCAACATTCAAGTAAAGAGTTCAACTTCAAAAAATACTGTTTGTACTGTGCTGAAACATGTGAAGTAAGCAAAGACAGCCGACATCCAGAAAGATGGAGACCAGTATATGTATGCCGTTCCGCGTTTGCGAAAAATGGTCAGCCATACACTTCTTATTTACTAGAGAGGTGTGACATCCGCGATGACAATTGGGCATCTGATGTTAAGCACCGTGTCCAAGGAGTAATAAGTGATCTCTTTGCTGCAGAAGCCCGTTACCACAAAGATTGTATGAGTCGATTCTTCTCAAACAAAAATATCTATGACGAAAGGGCACAATCATCTATTCCAGAGTGTATAGATGAATCACTAGAGAAAATTGTAGACACTCTGAGCATGAACAAACATCGAATTTGGAACTCTGTTGAGCTCTACCAGGAATATACCAGTCACGCAGGTTCTCCACTGAGTAGACCACAGTTGGATAAGGAGCTATGCCAGTACTTCGATGGTGAACTTCTTGTACTGACATCTCCAGGCATTGCGAGTATCGTCACATTTAGGTCAAATACAGCTGAGACACTACGCATCATCAAAGATACTGGTGATGACGACGAATAAAACAAGTTGCAAAGCAAGTGAAGCTGGAGAGCAGTTCTAAAGTGCATATCAGGGAGTCGTACAACAAACACATCGACAAAGATAATGCAGCCAAAGCAGTTTCAAGCACACTGATCAAACAATAAACAGCAGCTTCGCCTAAGCTGAACAACTCTTTGCCGGCATTGCTGATTGGTAACATTATCACAAGTGTGATCAACAGTAGGCCTACTGATCTCCAGGTTGCTCTGGGCATTCTAATGAGAGATTCGAAAGAGTTGCTAAATGAGATGTATGACTACCGTGTGACATGCAGTTATGACGAAGTTCTACGTTTCAAGAAGTCAGCTGCTCTTGCAGCGTCTCGAAGTATCACTCAGCAAGGAATATCACATGCAACAAAAGGGTTGGTGCAAGTTGTATGTGACAACTTTGATGCAGATATAGCGTCCCCAAATGGCAAGTTATCAACCCATTCCCTTGCAATGATAATCATGCAACCAGACTGTGCTCAAGAAACACCCAGAGATAGCACAATCAAACGTGAAACTAAGAACGTAGTAAGTCAGCCCATACCTGAGGACAAAGAACGACAATGTCTTCTGTACTATGGCCGGAAGAAACCTAAAATGCCCAGCATACCTACATCGACACAGCCAGAAGATTTCGAGATACACCAGCGTGTATCACGAAGAAGAGCAGAGGAAAACGAATTCGCATTTTTTGGTGATACACTAAAGTCTGAACAATGCCCAAACTTCAACGGCTACAACACCAAAGTGTGTCGAGAACAAGGTCAGGGTCCTCAGCCGAAGACCAATGTTGTATACATGTCGTTAATTGACATGTCTCCCGTAGATCCCGCGACAATGATGACAGCAATGCAGAATGCACAGAAATTGTCAAGTGAAATTGGTCAAGAATATGTTGTCTTCACAGCAGACCAGCAGTTGTACCGAGTTGCTGTACATGTTCAGTGGGAAAGTCCAACAAAATTACAGAATGTATGCCTGAGATTGGGTGGGATGCACCTACTGATGAGTTACTGTGGTTGCATTGGTACGCTGATGGCAGAAACATGCATAGTAGAAATAATGAATGTTGCATTTGGAGGTGTACTCAAAATGTTAACAGGCAAGAAATACCCCCAGAACGTCCGAGCTCTACGAATGTTGGTAGAGGAATTGCTGAGACCTATCTTCAATGAGCATGACATGGAAGGGATAATCGATTTCGAACAAATTCTCGATGGGATTGCAAAGACCAGCAAGGTCAAAGTTATGGGTAGATTGTCTGATCAGGCCTGTCTTCATCATCATGAAGTATATTCGAGCAGAACGAGAATCCGATTGGGCTCTGCACATTGACACAATCGAAGAAATGATGCCACTCTTTTTTGCAGCAGGGCATGTCCATTATGCTCGGTATGCGCTGTACTATTTGAGAACGATGGAACGGCTACCAAGTTCTGGTCGAGAACATTTCATGAAGGGAGAACATGTCATGCATCATAACATGAGGTGCGGACATGGGAATCATTGGCATATCACTGAAGCCAGAAACTTTGAAAATGTGGGCACACAGTATGCAAGCCTGTAACGAACTCCTTGAAGACTTAGACAGCATGAGAGGTACAGACCATCCAATAACTCAAAACTACCACGAAGAAGAAATGACTGGACGCATCAAGAGAGACAATCAAGACCGGAAGTCGCTACGTGAAAAACTGGAGTTATTCATTAAACCCTTGTAACCAGAGCAGCATAACGCATGGTTGATGAACATCGTAACAGGGCAAGTGATGTCACATCCATCAATCAATGTTGACAATGCAGTCTTACTTGGCAAAGCTCAGATGAAGTCATTCGAAGAAAGTTGGCCGGTTGGCTTTCACGATACCATCCCCAAAACAGTAACAACGATGGCAGTTTCGAGAGAGCACATACAGGTTGGAGACATACAAGTGTATGACACGGAGGCCATATACGCCAGAGCAATGGGTTTGCAATCGAGCACACGCAAACTTGATGCAGATATGTTGATGAGTCATGAACTTGCACCAGTACCTTCATCAATGTTCAATGACAATGGGAATATGCGAGATGCCAAGACTAAATCGAACCTGAAGAATGCTCTGAAAGTGGAAGTGTCAAATCAACTATCAGAGATCGAACTGACTTCAACTTTCCTGGATGGATGTGATGTACTGTGGGTGGTGCCATGGCCATCCACTGGAACTCATCAGGACTAATTTGATCGACTACGTGTCTACTTACATAAGCACTTGATCAGCACTGACGTCTACCTTGTGTTTGACCGGTATGTATGAATTATTGCAATTACATATATGTGAGAGCCAGTAAAATTCATTTACTACATTTCAAACTAATATAATCTCCATACAAATTAGTAGGATAACCTTGATATTTCAGATACATTGAGGGCAGCATCAAGGAGTCCACACGACGCACCAGAGACAAAGGAGCGAGTCGAGTATACACTTTATGGTGCACAGCCCGTCTACCACCTCAGAAATTCGTGCTCACGGTTACTGCAAACAAATCGCAACTGATAGACCTCATCATTGATGATCTGATTTCGCACAAGGCCGAGTTCCACAGCCACAAGCTCATCATTACTGGGAAGGATCCTGTCCCATTCGAGATCACAAGTGGATGTGTGAATAAGCGGCATAACCTGGCAACATCTCAGGAGGAGGCTGACACACTGATCGTTCAATAAGTACCTCGTGTAGAATCAGGCACCGTCCTCGTCATCGCTGATGATACTGATGTGTTTCTCCTTTTGATGCACTTTTGCCATTCAGGAGATATATCGTGCAATGTGTTGATGGTTTCACCAGTCCAAGGTCGGTCAATCTTGGATCACTGCCTCCAACCACCGAGGCTTCCAGGAAAACGTGGCAATAGCGCATCTTCAAGTGGCTATTTGGCGGAGTTCCATGGAGTCTAACCCGCCAAGTCTACGGCCGACAGACCTCGGTTGGACTCAGGATTGTGTGTCAGGCTGTCTCCGTCCAAGTACAGTACCCGATGGCACGGCGCTTGTTCCAGCCGAATTACTACAGATGATACGGTGTACATGTATGTGTCGCAGTGATATGCCATGCAAGTCACAGTGATGCAGCTGCAAAAAAGCTAACATGGCATGTACCATGTTTTGCTCCTGTCAGGCTGGGCATTCATGTCAAAATGAAAACAACAAAGACATTCAGCAGTCTGATGATGATGTTGATTTGTAATTTTTGACTGCTTGTATTACGATAAAACAACTATTTCAAGTCTATGTACCACACATTAAACTTGGTATCCATGGTAGTTGGGCATCTTACTATTCAATAGCAAATCAATTGTCATGTATTTTGCATATTTTGCAGAAGCTCTGCTGTACGTTTGTAGTGCATTCAGTATTCACTTATGAAATCTACATATTACTTGATACTTGTACTCTGTGTGTTCTATAATGTCAAATATCATATTCAACGTAATTTTGGGTGTTCGAAACATTGGCGGCCATCTTGGATTTTATATTAGTTTATTATGTATTCTGGATAAAATATAGTGGCTACATCTAATTCAGTACATAGAAGAAGTAATAAAATGATATTATATTCGTGAGTTAGTAATATAGAGTAAATACCACACACTAAGCCACTTTCTAATATTCGAAACATTGGCGGCCATCTTGGATTTTCTATTAGTTTGTTTATTATGCATTCTGGATGAAATATAGTGGTTGCAACGGTCTCAGCATATAGAAAAACCCATGAAATGATGTTTTATCCATGACCGTGTCATAAATAGTAACGAAACCATGAGAAAATTCGATTTTTCACATTTTTGGGTGGCCATCCTGGATTTTCGCGTTTTTTTTTAATTTTCCCAAGGGTGACAACCCCACACCCACCTAGATATCGTTCTAAAGATACATCAGACCAACATTCTAGAGAGAGAAAAACTATAACCACAGATTTGTGGTTAGCAAAAAAACGGCACAATGCTGCCAGACTATCTCGAGAACCCAGTCATTGGGTTGAATAGCTAAATACCAACGAGCCCTAAGGGTATTCAAGATGATTCAAATAATTATGAGGAACTCGTTCGTTCATAATCATTTGCAAGATTCATTGAGCTGGTATTTAGCCATGTAGTCACAATCAAATGTTCTTCAAATTCTGAATTTTGACTTAATCTCCTGTCGGAATTTTTTCACTCTGAGGTAATGAAGGGATTCCAATGGCAGTTAATCCATTTCAGGTGAAATGCTTCCAACTCTGAATAAACTTAAGGTGTGATTGCACGTAACTTACCGGTGACTGCACTGAGGCACTTTTCCATTGACTTATAATGTGAAAGTAAAGGTAACAAAATCACCAAAACAATACAATCCCCCGACCTAAAACTTGGCTAGCACACACACAAATACGCATGGATGATGAACCGAGACATGGTTTCATAAATGATATCACGAAAGCTGTGCAATTTGATGATTAGATAAATTATTTTATACGTTTCACCAAAACGAAGATTCGAGTTTTCTGCTTGACAAGCACTGGCTGTTGCATATATTTATTCCTTGTTGTCGTCAAAATAATGAGAATATCTAGGGCTATACTCTCTGTGAGATGAATACAATGAGCTGAACATTCATAATCCCAAACACATCGGTGCACCCGAGTGCATGTAGGTATCAATCTATTACCACAAATACAGTAGATTTTGATGATGCCAATAACAAACGTAAAATACAACATTTTGCAATAGAAACAAAGCCCGACCAAATAGTTTATCCAAAGACACACTGGCGTCATCAGGGGCAGACAGTGTGTTAAATATATTTGTTTCTACTGTACACCTGATGGAATTAGTATACAACTGCCCAACAACCTATGAACATATTTTAGAAATCCGAAACAAACCTTATGGAACAGATATATGACAAGTACATAAGTACCTAATCAATAGCCAGAAGGCTACTGAGTTGATGGTATCCTCGGGGACAGATTTAACGTCCGCCAGCAGTGACACCGACTCAGTGGTATGAATGTAGGTATCAATCTATTACCACAAATACAGTAGATTTTGATGATGCCAATAACAAACGTAAAATACAACATTTTGCAATAGAAACAAAGCCCGACCAAATAGTTTATCCAAAGACACACTGGCGTCATCAGGGGCAGACAGTGTGTTAAATATAGTTGTTTCTACTGTACACCTGATGGAATTAGTATACAACTGCCCAACAACCTATGAACATATTTTAGAAATCCGAAACAAACCCCATGGAACAGATATATGACAAGTACATAAGTACCTAATCAATAGCCAGAAGGCTACTGAGTTGATGGTATCCTCGGGGACAGATTTAACGTCCGCCAGCAGTGACACCGACTCAGTGGTATGAATGTAGGTATCAATCTATTACCACAAATACAGTAGATTTTGATGATGCCAATAACAAACGTAAAATACAACATTTTGCAATAGAAACAAAGCCCGACCAAATAGTTTATCCAAAGACACACTGGCGTCATCAGGGACAGACAGTGTGTTAAATATAGTTGTTTCTACTGTACACCTGATGGAATTAGTATACAACTGCCCAACAACCTATGAACATATTTTAGAAATCCGAAACAAACCCCATGGAACAGATATATAACAAGTACATAAGTACCTAATCAATAGCCAGAAGGCTACTGAGTTGATGGTATCCTCGGGGACAGATTTAACGTCCGCCAGCAGTGACACCGACTCAGTGGTATGAATGTAGGTATCAATCTATTACCACAAATACAGTAGATTTTGATGATGCCAATAACAAACGTAAAATACAACATTTTGCAATAGAAACAAAGCCCGACCAAATAGTTTATCCAAAGACACACTGGCGTCATCAGGGGCAGACAGTGTGTTAAATATAGTTGTTTCTACTGTACACCTGATGGAATTAGTATACAACTGCCCAACAACCTATGAACATGTTTTAGAAATCCGAAACAAACCCCATGGAACAGATATATGACAAGTACATAAGTACCTAATCAATAGCCAGAAGGCTACTGAGGTTATGGTATCCTCGGGGACAGATTTAACGTCCGCCAGCAGTGACACCGACTCAGTGGTATGAATGTAGGTATCAATCTATCACCACAAATACAGTAGATTTTGATGATGCCAATAACAAACGTAAAATACAACATTTTGCAATAGAAACAAAGCCCGACCAAATAGTTTATCCAAAGACACACTGGCGTCATCAGGGGCAGACAGTGTGTTAAATATAGTTGTTTCTACTGTACACCTGATGGAATTAGTATACAACTGCCCAACAACCTATGAACATATTTTAGAAATCCGAAACAAACCCCATGGAACAGATATATGACAAGTACATAAGTACCTAATCAATAGCCAGAAGGCTACTGAGTTGATGGTATCCTCGGGGACTGATTTAACGTCCGCCAGCAGTGACACCGACTCTGGTATGAATGTAGGTATCAATCTATTACCACAAATACAGTAGATTTTGAGGATGCCAATAACAAACGTAAAATACAACATTTTGCAATAGAAACAAAGCCCGACCAAATAGTTTATCCAAAGACACACTGGCGTCATCAGGGGCAGACAGTGTGTTAAATATAGTTGTTTCTACTGTACACCTGATGGAATTAGTATACAACTGCCCAACAACCTATGGACATATTTTAGAAATCCGAAACAAACTCCATGGAACAGATATATGACAAGTACATAAGTACCTAATCAATAGCCAGAAGGCTACTGAGTTGATGGTATCCTCGGGAACAGATTTAACGTCCGCCAGCAGTGACACCGACTCAGTGGTATGAATGTAGGTATCAATCTATTACCACAAATACAGTAGATTTTGATGATGCCAATAACAAACGTAAAATACAACATTTTGCAATAGAAACAAAGCCCGACCAAATAGTTTATCCAAAGACACACTGGCGTCATCAGGGGCAGACAGTGTGTTAAATATAGTTGTTTCTACTGTACACCTGATGGAATTAGTATACAACTGCCCAACAACCTATGAACATATTTTAGAAATCCGAAACAAACCCCATGGAACAGATATATGACAAGTACATAAGTACCTAATCAATAGCCAGAAGGCTACTGAGTTGATGGTATCCTCGGGGACAGATTTAACGTCCGCCAGCAGTGACACCGACTCAGTGGTATGAATGTAGGTATCAATCTATTACCACAAATACAGTAGATTTTGATGATGCCAATAACAAACGTAAAATACAACATTTTGCAATAGAAACAAAGCCCGACCAAATAGTTTATCCAAAGACACACTGGCGTCATCAGGGACAGACAGTGTGTTAAATATAGTTGTTTCTACTGTACACCTGATGGAATTAGTATACAACTGCCCAACAACCTATGAACATATTTTAGAAATCCGAAACAAACCCCATGGAACAGATATATAACAAGTACATAAGTACCTAATCAATAGCCAGAAGGCTACTGAGTTGATGGTATCCTCGGGGACAGATTTAACGTCCGCCAGCAGTGACACCGACTCAGTGGTATGAATGTAGGTATCAATCTATTACCACAAATACAGTAGATTTTGATGATGCTAATAACAAACGTAAAATACAACATTTTGCAATAGAAACAAAGCCCGACCAAATAGTTTATCCAAAGACACACTGGCGTCATCAGGGACAGACAGTGTGTTAAATATAGTTGTTTCTACTGTACACCTGATGGAATTAGTATACAACTGCCCAACAACCTATGAACATATTTTAGAAATCCGAAACAAACCCCATGGAACAGATATATGACAAGTACATAAGTACCTAATCAATAGCCAGAAGGCAACTGAGTTGATGGTATCCTCGGGGACAGATTTAACGTCCGCCAGCAGTGACACCGACTCAGTGGTATGAATGCAGGTATCAATCTATTACCACAAATACAGTAGATTTTGATGATGTATATCATCTGTGAGTTTTACTGGCCTCACTAGCTATTTGCTGCACAGCATAATCCTTTCGCTCGCATTGTTGTGAGTGTATTTTGTAGACTGAGAAATAGGTCGGAAAATGACATATGAAAACGATGAATTTAACAAATTTAACATTGCTTAGTAAGAAACAGAGTCTCGGTTAGTAATCCTTGATGGCTAACAATAAAAAAGGCAAAGTTTCACGTTGGTTGGAAGTGTGTAAATTCATGAATTTGGTACCTTTATATTTACATTATAAGTGAATGGACAGCTGGTCATTGCCAGGTTCATGACGATCACATGCAATCAATCTTTAACAAATGAGTCTAGAAATGATAGGGCGGAGCAGTGTAGGTAAAATTGGAGTAATTGTTACTCGTTATTCGAAAATCATATGCTTGGTGGATCAAATTTAGCTATTATGGGAAATGGAGCGCATGTGGATGAAGCATGTCTTCTCAAATGGCTGACATGATGTGAGCACAAATATTATTGCAGATATCGACTTCAGTCATGAAAATCGAAAACGAAGTGTGAGAACAGTGTTAACACAGTACAGACTATTACCAAATCATTGCCCGAACACTTTAACCATTATCTTTCCAATGGCAAAGAATTTTGGAAATCACTACACATGCCAAAAATAGGTTTTGTCACTTAGACTAGGTAGGTGATAGTGATTGGCGTGGCATTATGGGTCGTATTGTGTCGTTGACATGGGACTGGTTTTTTTTACCCTAGACCCACTATTTTCTGAAGCATTGATAAAGGCCATTCGAGGATTTTTCACCTTTGCTGAGCACACAAAAGGCAGACAAATTCACATGCAAATTGCCAAGGGTTGTCACCTAAATATATGGCATGATCAAAATTTCACCTAAATATATGACATGATCAAAAACCTGCCCTAAACTTTGATACATGTAAGTATCAATCTATTACCACCAATACATCCAGATTTTGATGATGTTAATAACAAACGTGAAGTAAAACATTTTGCAATAGAAACAAAACCCGACCAAATAGTTTATCCAAAGACACACTGGCGTCATCAGGGGCAGACAGTGTGTTAAATGTAGTTGTTTCTACTGTACACCTGATGGAATCAGTATACAACTGCCCAACAACCTACGAAAAAAATATATAAATCCAATACGAACCCCATGCAATAGATATATGACAAGTACATAAGTACCTAATCACGAGCCAAAAGGCAACTGAGTTGGTGGTATCCTCGGGGACATATTTAACGTCTGCCAGCAGTGACACCGACTCATGTATTTCTAATTCTAATACATGTAATTCTAATTTAAAATATTGACTGTCATTGATTATTTTCATAAGTCACCGACAGCAGTGGGAACGGTTTTCTTCAGATCCTGTTTTTATAGTATCCCTCGAATAAAATAATTTTTAACGATATCATGGATTCCGAATATACACTCGACTGAACAGGAGACGACTTTTTTTCATTCGACTCTCCCATTCCTTGAGGCATATTCTTGGAGCCCATTCAGCCCAATGACCATGATGACGATCACAATTCTTTTCATTTACGTACACTTAACCCATTTATTTGACAACTCGTTGTGGAAGCACCCTATACAACTGATTTTCAACAAGATTTGTTTTGAATATCATATTTGGTGCAAATGATTTGATCAAGGTCGCAGTGAGGGTTCTGGTTTCAGTTTCATGCTGGCATTCTTTCGAAGTTTTGCCTTTGCAAAAAAAATTGAAAACGAATCCAATATATACTTTCTTATCGATGCTGCTCGAGGCATTTTAGATGAGGAATGCTACGGGCTCAAATCGATTGCACAAATATCATCACTTGTATTTACACATTCCAGCCTATTTTCTCAGGATATTCGTCATCCGGTATCAAATTGTTTCGATTATGGCATCGTCTGTCTGATGAGTAGAATGTTTGCAGATTGTATTGAATATCGATAAAGTAAAACTGTCTTCATTGAAAAAGATGCCTCAATTTGGGATGTGTTTCTTCTTCGGGAACAGATGACACAACGACGACGTTTTAATACGAGTAATATTGTTGTAAGAAGAGAAAACCGAACACTCCCAGACTGAAAGTCCATAGCAATGTCATATATCATAACGCGTTTTGCATCCTGCCTTCCAGTGTAGATGGGGTGAATGTCGAAGCATTATGATATACTAGTGGCAGAGGGCATACTACACCAAAGCCCGTTTCATTCACTCGCAATGTTAAACCTACCTTACGGTAAATAATACTATTGTTCCCTGCGAAACTTGGGGCTTAGCGTGAAATCCCACCATCGTGCCTAACAAAAAATGTACAATTCATATTGGATCGACAGATTCAGCTTTTTGGTACCGTCTGCTGAAAATTACTTAATATATTGGTCGACCAATACTCCGTGTGCCAGTTCTCACAGGACATTTTTCCAAGTGCTGTGCGAATATTACTTACATAATTTCACTTTCACATTGTCCATTCACACACATACTATATATTACTCACCGATACTAGCCAAGCGTATCCTTACTGTAACCACAGTATGCGGAAGCCACGTGTTTTTGTTTATTTACTTATGCATGTTACCGGGTGTGACCTATTTACGCTAATTTGATGTAGTTCAGCGCCAAGTAGACGCAGTACATGATTATATTCTGATTTTTCTAACTCGTTTACACAGCTTTTTGCTGATATTTTGGCGATATTCTAAATGATATCATATTATAACTTGGCATAATCCATCAGGGAGTCAAACGGCAATTTTCTATCGAATTTCGAACTCCAATCGCAAATATTGAAAAAGCTGGCAATCTAACGCAATGTTAAATTTCAGCCCAAAGCGGGACCTAGGAAATGACAGGAGACACACTGTGGGTGTACAATACACTGACATGCTGATTTCTAACTGTACCGCTTTAAAAGCGAGTAAATGCACAAAACCGTGTGCGGATTCAATGATGAGACTAAATTTAACATTTGCATATATATTGCCAACTTTTTTCATTTTTTGCGAGAGAGGTGAAAAATTGTCGGTTGATTCTCAGGTGAAACATGCCAAGTTATAGTAAGATACCATTTAGCATCGCCAAAAAATCAACAAATACGGTGTAAACGAGTTAAAAAATATCAGAATATAACGCACAATGACATGCGTATGACTGTTTTCATCCCACACTTGACGAAAACAATATTGTATTCTGGTCAACCAGTCTCAACAAGTCTCGATTTTTGCATAAAAACCTACGTTTTATGTGGTCAATGTCATATATTCTTATTTGCCTAAATGTCGGAACTGTATGAGCTATTATGAATGTATGAGCTATTATAATGGAGTCTTGTCCGTCGTCATCCGACAATCGACATTGTTTCACTTTGTTGAATTGATCTGTAAATTTTTCAGAGTAAATTTCACCCGGGCTTCATATATATGGTTCATATGTTTTTTTTTTTTATTTTCAAAATACCAAGCCAGTATTGCACTTGAAGGTATTGCACGTTCACGAGCGAAATGTTCACCGGATTTATTTAGCTGCTACCTCCATGGATGTTTATGTCAGTGAATTAGTTTGAGGAAGTAGAACTCCAAGTGAACGTGACGGTAATTTCTCCTCAAATTAGTATCACATTTGTAATATGATGTGTTGAGCCAATTTGATTAATATTTGACATTAATTATTATCTAAATTTCCTTATTAAATTCTGTATGGTAATTGATTCAATGAAATACCCGAATACAATGAAATTTAATATAATTATTTGGACACTGCCCATTTGGAGCAGTTGGCAATCATTTGACCATGGCAATCATTTGACCATATTCCAACCAACACCATCCAAGTATTGTGCTGAAACAAGTACTTCATACCTTTTAGTTTCGAAAGTAAAACATAGTATATTTCCATTGTCAAAGTAATTTCTCCCTCAATAAACATGGGAGCTAATGGGACAAAGTGCGAGATGTACACCAGTGTCTCCATGGACACGGAGTCCCTGATCATGGTGTCGGACAGCCTAGTAGTTATTATGATCATCATAGCCGTGGGCCTGAACGCGTTCACGATCGTCGTCCTCCTGCGATTCTGCGGTGTGCTCAACGTCTACTTCACGCTGGTACTGAACCAGTGTCTAGCGAACCTAGGCATCGCACTGACGTTCCTAGCGGTCACCGTCAGGGGAATAACGCACTGGCCCTTCATAGACGTCGAACGGCTGCAGCTAGCCACCGTCAACTACTGTTTCGTGGCGTTCCTTGCTTGTGCGTTCTTCGGGGCACTGATCGTCTGTAAACTCAACCTGCTAGTCATCACGACCCATCACCTGTTACTCGTGTACAAACCTCGCCAGAGAACGGTCTCGTTCACGCTCAGAGTCGCTAGGTGGACGGTAGCTGGGATGTACGTCTTTGCGCTGGTTGCGACCTCCGGGGCACTAGTGCATGCTCGCGTTCTCCACCGGAAGCGATACTTGTCGACCTTCACCTTCTGCGACTCGTTCCTTCACTACATGATGAGCCGCAAGAACATGCTCGTCTGCCTCGTGGGCACCTTGATCCTCATCGTCGTCGGTGTCATGATCGGCGTCTACGGCTACATCATTCGCGCCGTCCATCGGAAGGTCCCAGGTTCTGCGAGCCCTGCGGTGTCTAGCAGCAAAAGCAGCGGCCCGACCATACACTACAATACGGTGGCCACCTCCGCGGCGATCGTATCGTCCTTCATGGCCTGCTTTCTGACGTGGAGCCTCGCCTCGGGCGCCGTGGTCATCTCCCTGCGGCGCTGCTCGCTAGATCCACATTTCGCCTACTACACCAAGAGCTTCACACAGGTCCTGCCTCTCATCAACTGCATCTGTAACCCGGCGATCTACGCCGTGCGATTGGGGAAGATCAAGCGAGGCTACCGCCGGATGTATGCTTGTTTCACGTGCCGGCGCAGGCGCGCAACTAGAATTTGCGGAGGGGTGCTTCGAAAGTGAAGCGAGAACCGTCCGGCATGGGGTTAAGATCCAAATCATACTAGGTGATTCCTGGTGAATTTTTAGGCTCTCGTGAGAACTTTTTTTAGAATTTATTTCGAACGATGTTTTATGGATATGTGTATTTATTCAGAATATTACCATGACCCTGTGCGACATCAGACGTAACTGTTGCTTCTGCACGAACTTTCCAATTACATACTGGTAATAGTTATTATTGATCCTTCAGTTAGCATAGGGCCGAGCGTCGCGCGAAATACAAATACTGTAATATACAAGTCATGCATGGGCTTATTTATCCTTGTATTTGCGATCGCTATAAATTAATTGCATGGGTGGAGATAATTTTCGCTTCATCTCTTGCAGTACTCGGGTGACGTATACCGTATTGGTCCTAATAGTGGCACGTGCCCTAATAGTAGAACGCCCCCCCCCCCTCCACCAAAGATGTTCGATTTTTGTGACAGTGTAAATGTGGGTATCAATCTATTACCACAAATACAGTAGATTTTGATGATGATGTCAGTGAATTTTTTAATTCACATCATTTTGTTTTGTAATTCACATCATTTTTTGGTAATTCACATCATTTTTTCACATTATTTTATTCACATCGTTTTGTAATTCACATTTTTTTTCACGAATTTTTTTCAAGAATTTTTTAATTCACATCATTTTGAATTTTGTAATTAACATGATGTCAGTGAATTCTGTAATTCACATCATATCTTTTTGATATAAGATTTTGAAGTGTTCCAATCCACACATTTATGTTATTCAAATCTTGAATAAAATTCTTCCTTTTTTTACTTGTTTGGGCCTAATCAGTACAATAAACTTCCCAATGCTCCAAAACAAGCTCATTGTTTCGTAGCTTCCGACTGTAATAAAAGTCCCCTGAGGGCTGTTCAATCAGATCGATACTATAGATTGACATTTAAATTGATCATGTCTCTATTCCCTGGCGGCAGCATCAAGTGGGGTTTCGCATCGAATTTGTAAGCGATTTTGAAAAATTATTCTAGTTTCGACCCCAATATACGATGGATTGCATACGATGCATTTGCTGCAGTCAAGTGGCCACTTGATCCAATCAAGTAGCCTAGGCTCATAATCGGGAGCATTGCAGAGAGTACAGGTAGGGTTTCGCCCATTAAATAATAAAATATACACTTGTAATCAGTTATTCTGACTGTTTGGATGGATACCAATGGAAGCAACATGTGGTGGCAATTGACAGAACAATGTTGTAAATACATCATGTACCTCGGAGAAGGGCTCTCCACTCTTTAGACAATAATAAAATTGATCGATTAGTGGTTCTCTACTGTAACTTCACGATAGTTCTCTACTGTAACTTCACGATACTCGCCAATCATTTAGAAGTATCAAAGATGGCAATAAAAGGTCAAGACGATCTTTTCGACGTAGTCTAGCTTCTATGTCCGAAATGTTCATACATGAACTTTCAGAGTATAACTATTTTTGACTTCCAGATTGAATTTCAAAAATTGGATATCAGATATGGAAAAACTTCGAATAGTCTATAAGACCATCGTGAACAGCCCACTTCCCTCGGTCGCTCTCATCATATGCATCATCTGGGTGGCTACACTCCGGGGCGAAATAGACGACCAGTACGCCGTACCACTGGCGGACACTCTGGGGGCTCTCTCCCGCGACACGGTGTACATCAACGAGCAGTCGGCCGCGTCGGGCGTCAACGCGACGTCAAGGCGGCAAGGTGGCGGACACGACCGACTCGCCATCGACGCGGGCACCACTAGCGCCCTGCTACACACGTCCAGCGCCGCACCGACTAGCACCGAGGGGCACGCGGCGGCCAGGGCAAAGAAGCTAGTGGCCCACGGGCACGATCATAGATCTGGATAGTTTAGCGGTTTGGGCGTAGTAGATACGTTTTTCTAAGTAACGTTAATTTGTTCAGCTACAGTTAGAAACTAGGAGTTGTTTCGTCGGTATTTTGTTGCTGTAGTGACTTCGCTGGAAAGCTCACAAAAATGTAACTGTATTCATTGTCTGCTATGCTCTGATTGAACTAAGTATTGGTGTTTTTCTGCTATGCAGGCCAATCACATATAGCCAAGGATAAGCTACCCGTGAGAACTGTAAAATAATATATAGCCAGTTAAAATTTTCCACATGTGGAAACTCCAATATATGCTAGATGTACATGTACGTGTTATGTAATTGAACGATATTTCTCGATGGACGATTTCAGGTACATATATACATTTTTTATGCGCAGGCGTGTCACGAGTCTGCGGCTGAAATGTCAGACGCAGTCTGTAGCCAGCTGCCACGCTACTACAAATTTTAAGTATAGATATCCAATAAACTGATATCCCACGTAGTCCAAGCTTCCAATACGTATCGAACGTAATCAATACATGTACATACCGTCCAACCATCACAGTCATGGTTGCATTTTATGACATGTCATGTTCCCATCGTTGACATTTGAGACATGCATTCGTCGTAAGTTTGGATAGAGGGACTTATTGGTGGAGAAAAAAGACGCCTGGTGCTGAAAATTAGGCCAGATAATGAGGGGTTTTGATAACTCAACGACGCATCCATCGAACAGTTCACTTCTCCGATAGAAACCACAGCGAGAACAGCGCTCTCACCACACTTGCAATGTGGCTAACGACTGCCACCGAGGTCGATAGTCATCGTGGTTAATTGTCTGCACAAAGTACCACTTTATGTCTGTGTTATACGCGCCAACCAGCCAGCCACAATGTTATTGATGAGAAGGATGCCCAAGAACATGGGCACGGTCGTGCTCATGGGCTGTTTCATCCCCATGGCCCTCGCAGCGATCGTCTTTCTATACTCGAGTGACTCGCAGGAAAACATCCAGCGACTGAGGGACTTCAACCTGTTCTCGGCGGCCGTGCGACCGGAGCCGGACCTGCTGCAGCGAGGCGAGGAAGACGCTTTCAAGTCGTCCTTCGCTTACCGGAAACAAGTGGAGTTGGACCAGCTTGAGGCGGATGAAGGGGTGAGTCACGACTCGGGTGAGGGGATCCAGAAGTTTGAAGGTTTGACCTATCGGGAGTCCCTTCGCGAGACGGCGGACCAATATGGACACGTTATGATTAAGTTTTGCGAGGATGGCCGCATTGACAATGCCATCAACTTTCACGAGACGTCAGTGGTGCGCAATGACATTCACAATGTGCTCTACATCGCGCCAGAAATTGACGTCTGTCGCGAGCTATGGAAGGTGGAGATCAAGTGCCACGTGCTTGAAGATGACTTCCTTGTATTCAACAACTCAAGGGCCATCGAGGATCAGCGTAACACAGGTAAACAGCGAGCAATCGCCCGCATCAAGCTCATCTTAAAGGCACTGACTGCGGGCTACACTGTCTTATTTACGGACGTCACGACGCTCTACATGAAGAACCCTTACGAGTTCATCCAGTGCGAGGACAACTGTGACGTAGCGATAAGCGTCGACAACGTGAGCTTGAACTACGCCAATTGGGCCATTCACTTAGCCAAGCCGCGGCGCAGCACCGTCTACATGTACGCGAGGGTGCTGACCATCCTGGGCACGTCATCGATCGTCACCAGCAAAGAGACGTTGAACAGCGTCATAGGCGCAATGATGGCCAACAGGCAGATCGCCGTCAAGTTTCTGGATGCTGAGGTCTTCTCCCCAGCCTCGAACTTCTTCGTGGCAAGGCGCTTCTACGACGACAAGACGCGCTGCAAGACGTGCGTGGCCATTTTCGAGGACCGCGGCATCTCCAAACACGACCAAATCTACCAACTCAAAGAGCAGCACCTCTGGCATGCCAACTTCGACGAGTACTACTCGAGCCGCCGCCGGCTTTACCTCGTCTATGAAAACGTCTGGCTCTCGGGAGAGCGTCGTTCTCTACTGCAAGAACTGACGGCGCTAAGGAATGCCCTCGCCCTCGGCCAAGCTCTCGGGAGAATCGTCATCCTGCCCAAGTTCCACTGCCCGCCGTCCCTCTTCGAGATGAAGTACTGCGGCTTGAGTGACCTACTCAAGATCGCGCAGTTTGACTATGTCTTCGGCGACATGTACAGAGAGAACACGTTCCTGGACCACCCGAAGGTCTCAAGAGAAGTCCGGCGTACGATGACGGACGCCTACTACATAGGCAAGGAGCTGCCCACGGACGAGGATTGGGATCGGGAGGCGGACGTCAAGCCCAAACATAAGATCATCTACATTAAGACCGAGCAACCACGGGGTATCACCGTGGAAGGCCTGGAGAAGATCTTCAGGAGCGAGTCGTCCTACAATCTGCTCTTCCATTCCCTCTACGAGGGTATAACAGGATTCGACGATAGAAAGAACACGATGGCGTTCAACGTGAACATCAGAGAAGCTTTCAAGCTGACCACGTCGGTACAGACTATAGTTGGAGATAAGTCTTTCGAATTTGTATGATAGTACTCTTCTAGAAATTAGTTCTGATATATATTTTAGTTACTATCTCAGGATATCGTACTTGTTCTGTTGTCGTTGACATGTTCAGTGTATTATGTAGTTGTATTCAAACAGCTGTATTTATAAATACCCCCAAGTTCGTGCGGAAAGTCTGTATTTGGGACGGGAACATGTACCCGAATTTGATACAAATACATAAGTAAAAATGAATTATATTAATGTAGTATAATAAGTGTCTATGATAACTATGGTCACTGATATCCATAGTTCACGAGTCACCTAAATCATCACGTGTGGTTACAGAAATCATCACTACTATATGCATAATTCCCCCCCAAAAGAGTCAAGATGATCTCGCGAAACCACGGAAAACACAAGACACGAGCAGAAAAGTGGCCTAAAGTCGCTGAGAGATTTTACGTGTTTAGTAGAGTATAAGACTGAATAGAGACGGTAGCACATGTGTACTCGGGTACTGTTTTTGTGAAACCCTCTACTAGTATATGATGTGTATTTAACTATATGAACTATATAGAGCAGTGTGTATGCGTTTGTAGCCGTATCATTTGGAAACTATATGTGCAGTATTATAATTGTTGTTGTTGAATGTTGTACGTATTTTAGCATGCGCGGTCTAAATATGCGTTATGGAAATGCTAGTTTTATTTGATTGGAACGTTGGAATAGCGTAGGCAGATATATGTATATCTACCATTTATCCAAATAACAGCAGCGTTGCCGCTTCGAATGATCGATATATTTAAAATCAATTTAATAAACATGAATGAACGTGCAGTGTATTTCTTTGCTCAAATGTTCATGTAATGTCACACAGTCCTGTTACTATTAATGCATACTTCTCATAATTAAGTAAGGTTTTTTTGTGACGACATTTTCTGATCATTTGCATTTTCCAATTCCGTGCGCAACTGAAACAACAATAAAATTCATAAGATCAACATTTGAGATAGCAGCCGTTTAATCACTCATATTATCATATCAAAATTCCATCGAACTACGTCATTATAGATTGGCATTATCGTATCATACATACTGGCAAAATAACGCACCATATCTGTACAGTTTTACTGTCAATGTTGAATGTATTGTTTTTTTCTATCTTTTTCACATGACTAACTTCAAAAACTTTCTAAACACATTTCATTTTCTGTAAAAAAAGTTTACTACACATGGGTTATACTCCTTTACTGTAACGAGTACATTCATTAACAGGGCCTTTCAATATATCATGCCATATTGCCACTATCAACCGGATATAGTTTAAGCATACTAGCTTATCGATTTACAATTATCGACTATGGACATAGCCTATACAAAATGATACATCATAAACCATTCTGGCTAGCGTATTTCATTTATTTAACCTGGTTTTCAATTTTTATGGCACCTAATATAAAATCGCACATGCATTTGTAGTGTATTTTGGGAGTACTAGTGCACCAGTAAATGGTCTGCAATTATGCCAACGGCCAACCTTGTGTATATATTGAACTACGATAACTATTGTTTACTTTTATCCACAAGTCAAGTGTTCAACTAATGGTTGCATATACGATTTATTAATGCATGTACACATATACATGTGATTACGGTCATGAGGGAGGTATGTTCACGATTATGAAAGTGATGTGGAGAGAAACAAATGAACGAATTAAATACTTGATAAATACGATTTATCGAATACAATACATATAAACGCTTTGTAAAATTGTAGGAAACAAAATGCAACAAGAAAATGATGTATGAACTACATTTGATCAGAAAGACCATTCTTATGTCTTTCTGATTCGAATAATATGATTATTGTTAATGAATCATGATGATATAAACTCTAGCAAATGATTACATAGATATAATCTGCTGAAATGGAAATTTATACTACACATTTGCTCATTGAACCTCAGTCACTAGTACATAATTTCAAACTATAAACTTTTAGAAGTATTTTTTAAAATCTTGCTTGCAATCTGGCAGAAGCACATGTAATACATTTTATTTGAACTAGTTTTCATAATTGAGCTCTGGCCCATATATATTTCATACAAAATTTCATTCTTCGTTCGCGCTGTGCTGAGTTGAAAGAAGTTATTCATTTGAAATTATTCGCTTTTACCGAACATCAATTAATAAATCGACCTATGTAACATATTGAAATGTAAATGAGATTTTTATGAACCGAATTTCAGTGTCAATCATTCGAGCACTTTGTAGAAATGCCACTTATACAACTGATTATTCATCGATATCTTGTTTTGCCGAATTCTCACTTTGTGGTAGAAGTCAATAAATATTTGCTCTGAGCAAAGAAAGATATCTTATTTCACGGTTATTCAACCGAAGAAAAAAAAAATTGTCATTCAACTCCGCACCTTTCAGTCCCAATATTTACCTGCACCGAACACAATATTTGCTACTACGTTCGCCTCGTGGTATTATACGTAGATCAAACCTCTTCAAAACATCACATTCCTCAATTCAACTTACTTTTTGTCCTATATTGACACAAATCTGCCAGCCAAACCACACAACAACAAAAATCGACGAAATTGCCCTTCGCTGGAACCACGCAAAATCGGTCTTGGCATTTCGGATTCGGTAAACATGTAAGTTATTGGTTTTAATCAAAGTGGTCTGTGATTGGGCCCCGATGCATTTCGTGTGTGGCGATATCAAAACTTTCTCTTCAGGCCAGTTTCTTATCCTGAACTGGCAGACACGTAGTTTATACATGTATGGAGTAAACGTCACAATCGATTAGGAACTCGGCGTCAAAGATGATTGGACTGACTCAGTAAACAACACACCAGTTTTTACAAAGTAGATTCCTACTGGGACATTGGACTGCTTTCAACTGCACAAAAACAATGTCATTCATTGGAAAATTCCGAACCAAAATGTGACAGAAAGGTGAGTGCGTGTGAATAATTATAATCGACTCGTCATGATCATGGAAAGGTACACGTAATAGATATTATGCAAAGTGAAAGTTTAGTTTGATATTGAAGTAGTAAATATGTGAATTACGTGTACATCAAAAAAAAAAAACTCTAATGAAAACAATTATATTGTGATTTTGTATGATCAAATTGTTTGTTCCAAAATTGAATTACTCAAACATCGTTTCGTTATTATATGCGAATAGGCTCGTACACTACTGCATTGAATATTATTGTAATTATCTTGTCCCATAATGAATACTGATAATATCATCGAATGTAGGGTTGGAAATCGACAGTCTATATCGAGTAAAGACACACTAACAAGTGACAATGCCGCAGTGTATCAGCGGTAATTGGAAGGCCAAGGACATTCCGTACGGAAAAGGCTCGCGACATGGGGACCTACTGGAGATCACCTTCCGACACCGCCGCCGGGCCACGAAAATCAACGAAGGCGAAGGAAACCATTATAAAATGACGTCACAACTCATGGACAAACACCAGCAGGCCATCGAAGACCGTAACGAACGCGTCATGAACCGGATCAGGAGATCGCTTGAAACCGTACAGGCGTACAAACAGGTTTTGAAATCGTACCGCGCGGAGAAGTTCAAGACAATGGAATGGGGTTTCAAGCGACGTCAGGTACGCACCCCGAAGTCCTTCCAGCGGTTCAAACTGGAAACGCGCGTTTACAACTGTGGGTTTTCCCCGGTGGTTTTACAGCCGGAAGTGACGCAGATGATGGAGGTGAATAGCCCCGAGAACCGGAAGCGGTTGTTGCACGAGAAGATGCTGGAGACATCGCGAAAGCGCAGTGACTTCCTGATCGACAGACGGGTAACGGACGAGGGAATTCGCCAGGAGCGACAGAGAACGATGGCCGAACTGGGCTCCAGCGCGCGTGCGTATCGGGATCGGACCCGCACGCACGCACTGCTGTAGCGATACTCTCCTGTTTCGTCCATCTGTTTGGAATTCAATATATTGACTTCAATATATTTCATCCGTGACAATGACATATTATAACATGGATAGATCTATTGTTACGAGTCCATAGACATGGAGAAAGGAAACCGAAATGACTCTATAGAATGGAATTTGAAGTATTAAAAATATTATTGTTCGGGACACTGCAATGGAAGAGGAACATCAGTATTGACTTTGTGCTCAAAACTGTTTTTTTTCCCCCAAAGAAATGCCATTGACTGAATGCGTTGGATTTCAAAGCATTAAACGCTGTTGTTCAGGGCAGTTGTACTGTACGAGAAATATCAGTATTGGGCTAGTGCTCATGTATATTAATTAAATGTGTTTACATTTTAAATCCATTGAAGGCTATTCTGTATTCATGAAGAATATTTTGGGGGTAACTTTATGAGCGGTCTTTCTATCTAGTAGTTAATTGTTTTCATTTAGTCACAATTGTCTGAAAAAATAAAACCTAATTATACTAAATTATTAATAGGAAATGTACTGCAAAAAGGGGAAAAACAAATACAAGATGTATAAGATGTGTTGGTTGTTATTTTCGCGTGGTTAATTTAGGGTGGTTAATATATATTTGATAGTAAAAACATGGAAATGGGATTATGCCAATTTACGACTTAATTTGTTCACAATATCGCAAAAACCAAAGAGTTGGCCCTCATATTGATTATTTTTCACTGAGGTCCGGTCATCCGCATTTCTGAGGATGGATCTGTTCACTTCCACGTAATCGAATACTAATCACTCGATCTAAAAAAATTAGCCCAAGGGCTAAGAGAGGGTACAGGACAATATGTTTTATATCACACATATTAGCCATTTTCTCAAGTGACCATGAGAGCGAGTGCAAAGGTCAAATTCAGGGTCACAAGAATATTCAGCATATATCATTTCCTATATATCCACAATTGATTCCTAAGCTGTAAAATCGAGAATAAGCAAGATATTAACCATTTTGTGCTCTGACCTTTAAAATGAGATCAAAGGTCACATGCAATGTCACGAGAATATTCAGCATATATCATTTCTTATATGTCCACAATTGATTCCTAAGCTGTAAAGTCGATAATAAGGTAGATATTAGCCATTTTGTGCTCTAGCCTTGAAAATGAGGTTAAAGGTCAAATTCTAGGTCACAAGGATATTCAGCATATATCATTCCTACATGATATTAGCCATTTTGTGCTCTGGCCTTGAAAATAAGGTCAAAGATCAATTCAAGGTCACAAAGATATTCAGCTTATATCATTTCCAACATGTCCAAAATCGATTCCTAAGCTGTAAAGTCGATAATAAACGAAATGTTAGCCACTTTGTGATCTGACCTTGAAAATGAGATCAAAGGTCAAATTCAATGTCATGAGAATATTCAGCATATATCACTTCCTATATGTCCACAATTGATTCCTAAGCTGTAAAGTCGATAATAAGGTAGATATTAGCCATATTGTGCTCTGGCCTTGAAAATGAAGTCAAAGGTCAAATTCTAGGTCACAAGGATATTCAGCATATATCATTTCCTACATGTCCAAAATCGATTCTTAAGCTGTAAGGTCGATAATAAACGAAAAATTAGCCACTTTGTGCTCTGACCTTGAAAATGAGATCAAAGGTCAAATTCAAGGTCATGAGAATATTCAGCATATATCATTCCTATATGTCCACAATTGATTCCTAAGCTGTAAAGTCGATAAAAAGTGAGATATTAGCCATTCTGTGCTCTGACCTTGAAAATGAGGTCAAGGTCGAATTCAATGTCATGACAACATTCAGCGCATATCGTTTCCTATATGTTCACAACTGATTCTTAAGCTGCAAAATCGATAATAATAAGATATTAGCAATTTTGTATGCTGACCTTGGAACTGAGGTCAAATGTCATATTCAAGGTAATGACAACATTCAGTATATATCGTATCCTATATGTTCACAATTGATTCTTGCGCTGCAAAGTCGATAATAAGCGATATATTAGCCATTTTATGCTCTAATCTTGAAAATGAGGTCGAAGGTCCAATTCAAAGTCATGACAATATTCAGCATATATCATTGCCCATATGTGCACAGTTGATTGCTAAGCTGTGAGGTCGATAATAAGCGAGATATTAGCCTTTTGTGCTTTGACCACGAAAATGAGGTCAAAGGTCAAATCCAAGGTCATGACAACATCCAGCACATATCGTTTCCTATATGTTCACAATTGCTTTCTTAGCTGCAAAGTCGATACTAAGCGAGACATTAGCAATTTTGTGTTCTGACCTTGAAAATAAGGTCAAAGGTCAGTTCAAGGTCATGAGGATATATCCTTTCCTATATGTGCACAATTGATTCTAAGCTGCAAAGTCGATAGTAAGCGAGATATTAGCCATTTTGTGCTTAGGCCTTGAAAATGAGGTCAAAGGTCATACTCAAGTTATGACAATATTGATCATATATTATTTCCTATATGTGCACAATCGATTTCTGAACCGTAAAGTTGAAAATAAGCGAGATATCCGCTTTTTGTGCTCTGACCTTGAAAATAAGGTCGAAGGTCAAATTCAAGGTCACGAGAATATTCAGCATATATCACTTCCTACTGATCACAATTGATTCCTAATCTATAATCTCGATGTTAAGTAAGATAAAAGGCATGATATGTCCCATTATAAATCATAGGAGAATTCAACATGAGAATCTCACATTTGGGCCAAGTTTGGGCCAAAATGGCCCATTTCCAGCGATTCAAGGACAATGAAACTTATACACATCATAGGTATCCATTTCCTTTATATGAAAATGCATGAAAACAATATCTATCAAAATGTATAGACTATGTTCACGCTGTACCGTACTTACTCCAAACCCTCATGTCCAGCAAAGTTCCCTTTGTACTCAAATGTGTATCAGCATTTGTCTACACTGCTTTCAGTATCATGGAGTCTGTATCATCATTCAGCATATATCACTTCCTATATGTCCACAATTGATTCCTAAGCTATAAAGTCGATAATAAGGTAGATATTAGCCATTTTGTGCTCTGGCCTTGAAAATGAGGTCAAAGGTCAAATTCTAGGTCACAAGGATATTCAGCATATATCATTCCTAGATGTCCAAGATCGATTCCTAAGCTGAAAAGTCGATAATAAACGAAATATTAGCCACTTTGTGCTCTGACCTTGAAAATGAGATCAAAGGTCAAATTCAATGTCATGAGAATATTCAGCATATATCACTTCCTATATGTCCACAATTGATTCCTAAGCTGTAAAGTCGATAATATTAAAGTGGCTAATATTATCTTGAAAACCGTCATGTTTGTGCTCTGTCATTGATTCATCGTTCTGCACTTGTTACAAGTATTCCCCGCACCAATGAATATGTTTCATCTTTGTATGTCGGCCAATGGCCTTATATGAATAAAGTATTATTATTAATAATATCATACACATCATGGGTGTCTATATGTGTTTTGGATCAATAAGAAAAAAGTTACCAAACAGATTTTGAGAAAATGGCCGCCAAAGTCCAAAATCAGGTATTTTTCGTCGAAAATGGCCGCCATTTTGAAAAAAAGCGACAATCAGAAAACTAAAAAAAACTTTCCTGGAAATATTTTTAGGTATTTTTGTGCAAAGTTTTACAAAATAATCGACCGTAAAGTTCAAAGATAAAAATGTGAACAGACCTAAAACCTAAAATTCACCGACAAGTTATCCTATTTCAAGGACAAGCTCTAGTCAGCGACCCACTTCTGCTACTTTATCTGCTACTTTATCACTTTATCTGCTACTGTGTGAAATGGTGCGGTTGAGAGAAATATTGAAAAATTGAATGTTTTTAATGTTTTTGTCTACCCCAAGCTCGCCCCCCCCCCCTCCCCCCCCCCCCACGGAATCATACCCCCGTCCAATTTCAATGAATTGTGTTTTCGATTAGAACCCGATTAGAACGACGAGACACCTGTACACATTCATAGGTTTCAAAATAGGCTAAGTCTCATGATTTAGCTTTTGTATAGCGAATTAATTGTAACGAAAAAAAATATGTGAGACTCCACTTCCGTGGTTCGACTTTCTCAACATAAAACCGAAATTTGTCTCAAGGAATGTCAATGACTCAATTGCTCATCGTTCGATTCTCTGTGAGCATGGTCGGACACCAGGCGTTCAAACTATGCAATATTTCTGTGGTTGAAACGTTATGATATAGGATCCCAATTATCGACTGCGTGCATATCTGCCGCTCTCATTACCGTACACACCGCTTTGAATTTGCTGATACTGCCTTTTGCTAGAGGACATTTTCTGATGACCACTGTCTCCACATTCTACGTGAGTATGTGTATCGTTTAAATATGATTCATACGCTCAGTGTAAAATAAAATCGAAGAAAATGCAACGTCCATTGTGTCCTATCTAGCCAATGAGGGGGGTTAGATCACCATGGTGAAAGTCGAATACCGCACCTTACTCCATTGTGTGCACTATGCTCCATGATGATCAGTCTGCTTTCATAATGTCACCGACTACTGTCAATCGAAAGAATCAGGCTACCATGAGCGATAATTTGTAACGACTGGTTTTTGCGATAAGGCCAAAAACTCGTATTTTACCCGGTACACATCAAAATGCGAAATTTCACTTAAATGTGTGGGGTTATAGTCGGAGTAATTCACTATTCACTTCATTACTAGCTAGTACGTTCACAAAGTACGTTCCATTAAAATTTTCAGTATAGGCCTACCTACATCGCAATGGACCATGTCACAGGGACTATTTCCGAAACTTGTCTGAAAACATGGGCTGATCAGAAGCGAGGGTCTTCGAATCAGTTCCAACCGTTTTGTACATGACTCCAAATGATAATTGCGCACATGTGTGATATATAATCGATTGTACAGCAAGACTCGACTGTTATGGCCTAAATTCGAAATTTATGATACAAACACAAATGTTTCTTAAGATGCCACATTTTGTATGACATCATAGGCGTGCACAGGGGGCACGTGCCCCCCCCCCCGCCCCCCCCCCCCCCCTTCAGACAAAATGATGTCTTTATGCCCCCCTCTTTAGAAAGACTGTGCCCCTGGCTGCCCCTCACTGCACCACGGGTAATATGTACCCAAAATAGGGCTAGAATACATCAGCAAACGCCAGAAAGCTCTTGGCTTCTGGGACCCGGTCAAGCCAAAAGACACTTCGGAATCGTGTGTGGTTTTATGCCATGGAAGCACGTGTTCTACTCTCACTGCAGTATAGCCATTGGTCCGTTTGAATTACGAAAAATACCGAATAACGCCAGATTTTCATGCACTGAAAAAATAACCTCGTCATAAAATTGTCAAAATGACAAGTTTTCGACTGTCAATTTGACTGTGCCAAAACGGAGCACTCTAGCCTTGTCGGCAACAAAATTTGACAACCGAAAACTCGTCAACTCCTCGTCATCGGTACTATGCAAATTTGGAATAGTTACCATTACAGCAATATCATATCATATGAATTTCTACGAGAGATGGGCCATGCATTGCACGGACTCAGAGTCCAAAGCAACTCTGCCCGAAGTCCAAACTGCGTCGAATGCACTTGACGACGTATCAAGTACTTGTGCTGTCAAGTTTACTGCAAATTTGCTTTCACATGCATGATATTGAACATAAAAATGGTGTCAGTATGTGGCACTGCATGAGGACATAAAAGTTGTCAATGTGACGAGTTCTTTGACAAGGCCGACTTTACCCTTGTCAAAAACGTGTTTATTGGGAAGACAACCCATAAGTTTGTCATAATGACGAGTTTATGACGAGGTAATATTTTTCAGTGTGGGGTCCAAGGCGGCCCTGTGAAATGGTCCATTCAGTCCTGTATCAGTGATTTTCATGTCCCGATTCCAAATCTCGAAAATGTGCTATAGCCTTCAGGTCTACACGTCTACACGTCGACCGGACAAGTACAGACATTAGCGCCTATCCTACGCAATGGCGTCGGCGGCTACCCCGGACAAGAAGCCGGACGAGGTCACGGATGAGGTCAAGGACGGCGCGTCGGACCAGAACCCCAGGAAGAAGCTGAAAACGGCTGGTGACGACTTCTCTTTCAGCGAGGAACCTTCTCTCGTCGAAATGTACGTGTACACTCTAAGGCATACATTTATTTCTAAAAACTAATCGACGCCCCATGTTTACGATTGGAATAGAATGGAATTGTCGCTACAGCTGGTGGACGTTCCTGTCAAAACATAAGCTTGAACCCTTGTTTCTTTAGCCTGGAGAACCAGCGCGACTTTATCCGCGAGCGAGACTGGGACCTGTTCCACACGCCTAGGAACGTCGTACTGGACATGGTGGCCGAGGTCGGGGAGCTCGCCGAGATATTGTGAGTCGCCGCTCGACATTGTTCACTAATATGATAGTGTGATTGAAAGTCAGTCAAGTTTTCTAGCTAGTGATAAAATGACTTTTCCTTACGTTCACAGCCAGTGGAAAGGCGAGGTCAAAGAAGGCTTACCAGGTATGCCGAGAGAGAAAAAAAAGACGAGTGATCCAAATGGAAAAATCAAACACAAACTAAATCAAACATTGCATGAGTAAGAATTGAAATCCACGATATTTGTATGTCTTTATTATAATTTCCAAGGTTGGTCGGAGAGGGACCGAGAACACCTAGGTGAGGAGCTCAGTGACGTACTGCTGACAGTCATCGATCTCGCCGACAGATGTCGCGTCGACCTCCCGAGAGCGGTCATTGACAAACTGGAGAAAAACCGGCGGAAATACCCGAAGGAAAAAGCTTTCGGTCTGACCAAGAAACACACCGAATATCAATAATGAATCGCGTTTTAGCGCATACCGATATATATATTGTATAATAGAGTAGATTATATCGTTTAAATAGCCTATTGTACTTTATAATAATCACTGTTTAAAATATTAAAGCTGTGAATAAAACTGTGATGCAATGGTCCAGATGTGTTTCCTTTGCAATATATACTAGAATACCTATCATGTTCACCTTTTATGAAAATGAACAAAAATTAAAATGTTGAAATATATTTGATGTTGAACATAATGCTTGCATAGGGGCTCAGGTGATAATGGAATCACACGAATAAACGGACTTACTTGAAATGATCGACGTAAATATGACATACAGTATAGCCCAGGCCAAGGCTTATTTCAAACAAAGTGAACGCAAGGGATCAATGTAAGGATGTACGCTCCACCTGGGCCCACTGAGAGGAGCTAAAAATTGAAATTCATTGCATGATTTTCATACTGTTACAAATCATGGCATTGTGCATTTAAAAATATATATTTGCGATCGAATATTCCCTTCAATGTGGAATTGTGGGTAATTTTTTCCTCCAAATACGTGAAAAATGGGTTATTTTTGGCTACTCTAATAAAGTCAACTTTTTAATAAAAATGAATGCAAAACAAAACCTGAGATTTTGCTTATTTATTATTGAACCGGTGTGTATGTTTTTGATACAAAAAAAATATGGGGGGGGTCACCATACTAATTTTCATGTTATATGTAGTTCAACTTGCCAACTTAAAATGAGTGAATTTATCCAGATTTTGACAAATTTAAGTAAAGAATTCTCTTTGGGATGATATGGATGACTGTAGCGGAAAAAGTAGCTTCGCGACCCCCACATTTTTTTGTCAAAAACATACACACAGATTAGTTGATAAATAAGCAAATTCTCATATTTTGTTTTGCAGTAGTTGGTATTAAAAAATTGATTTTGTCGAGAATGGATGGAAATGATCCATTTTTCAGATATTTCAGGCGTCAAATTACCCATAATTCCATACTAAATGGAATATTCGATCTCAAATTTCTATTTCCGATTGCACAATGCCATATTGAGGATTTTTTAAAAGTATGGAAATCATGCGATGATTTTCAATTTTTAGCCCCTCTGAGTGGGTCAAGGTGGAGCGTACATATATTCATCATAGAAATGATGTAACTTGATTAACATACTCCATAGATGTCTAGTTAAACGACAACTTCCTACCAGGTGTCATAGGTTTTGTATATATCATAGACATAGAGAAGAGATTATCTAAAACTGAAAATATGGGCACTCTACCCCAATGAAAATTTTAGCTCATAATTTCTGCATCGGAAAACTGTTTTGCGCATTTGTACCATGTTTATGTGTGGAAGACGTAGCCGACGTAGCTCCCTCTTGAATTTGTCCATGTAGGACAAATTTGTCCATGTAAGACACTTCGTGGTACGTCGAAACGAAAACGCTTGAGGTCGTATTTGAAGCGAGCGGTGAAAGAGCAGTTCGCCCGAAGGATTGCTACAAACCGCGAACATTTTGCTTCACTCTCGGTGAATTTAGGCCGTTTTAGAAAATATATTGGTAAGTATTTTTTTAAATACTAGATCAATTGATTGTTATGATGGTATTGAATGCATCTGTGTCTCTAGCTTCGACGGATTGTCAATCAGCTGTTTGTATAAAAGGGATTCAGGTTTGTGGGCGATAATAGGCAACTTTGGTATGGGACCCCTAAACTCGAAGTCCAATTTTCATAAATGATAAGTTCTGGTTTGGTTTATTCAGTATTCAATCATAATTATATCATACCCTATATCATTCGTAGTTTTTGTTTTCAACCCTCCTACATCAATTAAATTGGATCTAATTGAAATATGTTTACGTCCTTGTAAACATGGGATAAGATAAAGGCATTTCGGCAGAAATGCCTTTATGGTTTTAGCAGAATTTTTTTTTTTCTTTTTTTTCTTCTTCCGCCACTTTTGGTTTCCGGACGATAACTTTAGATTGCCTTGACGGATCCTCGTCAAATTTTCACCACAAGTCAGAAATGATATGTGGAAGAACCCTATTCTTTTTGAGCCGGATCCTAGGTCCGTGAGGTCCGTGAGGATGAAATCAAGGCTAATTTTGAGACTTGGTTTCCGGACGATAACTGGAAAAATATTTACGCAATAGTTGCAGAACTCTGCATGGAGGTTCATATGCCACCAGGGAAGAACCCTATTGATTTTGGGATCGATCCGTCAAACGACCTTTGACCTAGAGGTCAAAATAATTTTTTGCTGATTCATCCTTGAGGCTTCCTGCATATCTCAGAAACCGTGCATCGTAGAGCGAAACGGACGTTATTTTCGGACTCGTCACCCTAGACAAACATCTCTAGGGTGTATTATTTTTTTTGATCCGGCTCCGAGGTCCGTGAGGTCCTTGAGGATGAAATCGAGGCTGATCTTGAAACTTGGTTTCCGGACGATAACTCGAAAAATATTCCGGCAATAGTTGCAGAATTTTGCACGGAGGTTTATATATCAACAGGGAAGAACCCTATTGATTTTGGGATCGATACGTCAAACGACCTTTGACCTAGAGGTCGAAATAATTTTTTGCTGAGTCATCCTTGAGGCATCCTGCATATCGCGGAAACGGTGCGTCGTAGAGCGAAACGGACGTTATTTTCGGACTCGTCGCCCTAGACAAACATGTCTAAGGGGTATTATGGATGAACTTTGACCTTGACCCCAAATTTTTTTGCCGAGTCGGCATTTTTCGTTTTCGTCGATATCTCGGGAACGGTGTGTCGTAGAGCGAAACGGACGTGATTTTCGGACTCGTCGCCCTAGACAAACATGTCTAAGGGGTATTATTGATGAACTTTGACCTTGACCCGAACTTTTTTTGCCGAGTCGACATTTTTCGTTTTCGTCGATATCTCGGAAACGGTGCTTCGTAGAGCGAAACGGACGTTATTTTCGGACTCGTCGCCCTAGACAAACATGTCTAAGGGGTATTATGGATGAACTTTGACCTTGACCGAAATTTTTTGCCGAGTCAGCATTTTTCGTTTTCATCGATATCTCGGGAACGGTGTGTCGTAGAGCGAAACGGACGTTATTTTCGGACTCGTCGCCCTAGACAAACATGTCTATGGGGTAATATGGATGAACTTTGACCTTGACCCGAAATTTTTTTGCCGAGTCGGCATTTTTCGTTATTTTCGGACCCGTCGCCCTAGACAAACATGTCTTAAGGGTATTATGGATGAACTTTCACCTTGACACGAAATTTTTTTGCCCAGTCGGCATTTTTCGTTTTCGTCGATATCTCGGAAACGGTGCTTCGTAGAGCGAAACGGACGTTATTTTCGGACTCGTCGCCCTAGACAAACATGTCTAAGGGGTATTATGGATGAACTTTGACCTTGACCCCAAATTTTTTTGCCGAGTCGGCATTTTTCGTTTTCGTCGATATCTCGGGAACGGTGTGTCGTAGAGCGAAACGGACGTGATTTTCGGACTCGTCGCCCTAGACAAACATGTCTAAGGGGTATTACGGATGAACTTTGACCTTGACCCGAAATTTTTTTGCCGAGTCGGCATTTCTCGTTTTCGTCGATATCTCGGGAACGGTGTGTCGTAGAGCGAAACGGACGTTATTTTCGGACTTGTCACTCTAGACAACATTTATCTTATATGTATTATGGATGAACTTTGACCTTGACTAAAAAATTTTTTGCTGAGTTGGCATTTTTCGTTTTCGTCGATATCTCGGAAACACTGAGTCGTAGAGCGAAACAGACTTTTTTTTCGAACTCGTCGCCCTAGACAAACATGTCTAAGGGGTATTATTTTAACGGTAAATTTTTTTGCGGTGTCGACATTTTTCATTTTCGTCGATATCTAATATATATTATAAATTAATCATCACACCAAAATGCCTCCAAGGCATCTTTAGGCCTTGACGTCTAGTTTTTGTGTGGGATAGAGTTTTCCCGACGAGTCGTCAGTGCGAATCCAAGGCGAGCCTGGGATTTACTGAGGACGAGTCGGGAAATCGTTAACCCACACAAAAATGACAAGGGATTCTTTTTCTCGCCCGTCCAGTCCAGTATTGACATTTTTTTTTATATCATTTCTGTAGTTTTTCACGTGTTTTGCCATTTTTTGTGGAAGAAATTCGGTGCCCGATCATCCATTGTTATAACCTACCAAACGCGTCATTTGTATTGTTACGTCATACCACGTGACACAAGTGTTTTCCCAGGTCGGTTCACACCAGACAAATTTTCACTATCCCATATATTTTGACAGAGGGTGAGAATATGATATGAAAGTCCTTGTCGATATAGTCCCAGAGAGTGTAATATCAACATGATCAATGAGAGGCCACACTCCCACAAGAATGCGCCTGAGCCCTGAACTCTTTAATTCTAACTCGAGAATCTCAGGATTCCACTACCTCGCCTACGAAGGTTCTATTGTTCTTGCTTGCACGTAGGGACATACAGTGGAACATTTATCGGCCATTAGTAATATTTACATGAGCATTAAATGTTCAAAATGGAAATAAATTAGGAATGGAATAATATTATACTGAATTTTAGAAAAGATTTTAGCTCATTATGGAGCTCACAATTGCCCATTACTAGGACCTTGGACACTTGCAATATGGCGTCGGCAGCTGCCGCCGTGGATGACGGTCAAGATGCTACTGGGAACCCCGACACGAGTCACAGCAACGACATGGAACCGGGCAGCAAGAAAGCTAGAGCATCTCACAGCGCCTTCACATTCAGCGAGAAGCCTACGCTCAAGGAAATGTGAGATAATGTACTGAACATTGGAAGATAGGAAGTTGATTAGGCCCATTCAGTGCCAACTTTCTTATCTTGGGAGTAATGAAATCTCGACTAACACTCTCCGCCCAACTCCATCCCCTTTAAAAGAAAAAAAGAAGATAGATCAACAAGTCGAAAATTCGATGTGCTTTCACTTCTCTGTGGTACAATATATATTTGTTTTACTAATTGAAGGTTGTGCTTTGATTTACATTACATGTATTTCGCTTCAGTAATGACCTGCAGCAAGAGTTTATCCGTGAGAGGAACTGGGATCAGTTTCACGCGCCTAGGAACATCCTCCTGGCTATGGTTGGGGAGGTTGGGGAGCTGTCCGAGATATTGTGAGTGGGGACACCATGACGGGTATTATCTATGATTATCGACCACTGCTGATCTCTGCACAAAAGATGTACATACTTTGCTCAAAACACAAACCCATTATGATATTCCTAATCCGTTGTCATTATGCGTCCTTGCATACAGGTATCCATGAACTCGTTTATAAATATATATAACCGATGGGTATTCATTCAAATTCAATCGCTACAGCTTTTTTTCAGTCAATGGAAAGGGGAAGTACAAGAGGGTTTACCAGGTCAGATCCTATATTGTATATATTGACAATTGAGTTAATTCCCCTAATAATTATTACAACTATATTTTACCATTATGTAGGATATAGAAGTATATTTTCCAGTGCATGTATGTATGCTCCGACATGTGAATTCACGCAGGTTGGTCAGAGGAGAGCCGGCGTCACCTGGGTGAGGAGTTGAGTGACGTCCTGCTCTATCTCGTGGACCTCGCTCACCGGTGTCGTGTTGACCTCCCGGCCGCCGTCTTAGACAAGCTCGAACACAACAGGCGCAAGTACCCCATGGATAAAGTCAGCGGCTCGGCCAAGAAGTATACTGAGTACCAATAGCGTACAGAGGAAGTATTGGTGTAGGCAAGTCTGAATACTAGTGGGGGAATGGAATTATTTTATGGAATTATTGTATGATCAATACTTTGTATGTGCGGGTGTGTGTTGAATTGTACGGTAAATTTGTCATTTCTTCAGAGGTGTGTTGGGTATATGGAGCAGGCTACTCATTTCACTTTTTCACTGCATGTGTAGGCGTGCGGTTTACCATTGCTTTTTTCGTGACAGTATCTGATGTATATTGATAAAGTTTTTATTGAGCTTTGGCTTGTAGTTTGTTATCGGTTTGTAGTAATTATGTGTGGGCCTACATTTACAACACAAAACGCAATGGTAAAAAACATTATTTATTTTAGAAACGTAGGTTTAACAGACAACATTAAACATATTGAACAACGACAGTCGTGTGAAACGCGTTATGGTTAACCGAAACTGCACAGAATCAACCACAGATTCATATCATACAATACTAAACTATACGCGAGCCAATACTACATGTACTAATAGACTGCCTATATTGAGCGACAAATACATGTAGCTTGAAAACATGTACTCTTGGTCAACGAGGTCAAACGCTTTACAGACAGCAGGTTTTGATGATTTTCGTCTGGGACTTACGAAGTTACGTGTTCAGTATGACACTAAAGGTTACCTGTGTAACCGTGTGAACATAGCGGTTCCTGTGAAAATCGGCCAATGGAATACAATATCTATCGCGAGTTGTGAAGTTTAGTCCCATAAAATCCCGATAAAACCGAGACACACACAAAAACTGATATGAAGAAACCTATATAGCACCACCAATATGACAATTTACAGGCATACCAACTCAAAAATTGACATCATTCTAGAATCCGCTGTAAAGATATTTGTACAACCGACACTGTAGCGATGACAACGACAGTGTTTATCTGTACTACAAGCGTCGTACCACTGGTCTGTGTACTGTATTCCGTGTGGACGCGCTTGTGTGAGTTGCGCAGATCCGTAGATTTGCGCATCGTGTAGCGAATTGTGGGCGAGTGGGAACTGGGCCCCGTGTTGATCTCCAGACAGTGTCTCTCAGTCGGCTCTGGTTGAGGTCGGTTGGGGTATACAATGAATATATTACGAAACTATTTTCAGTATTGTAACGTTACGACTATGTTAACACATGTACCGTAGATATATACAGTATGTTGGTATGCATATGTGTCCCCTATGGTACCAACATATTCAGAGAGAAAATTGGTAACTAAACCCTAAAATTGTGGAGTGGAAAACTGAACTAGATAACGAACTCGTGCATTAACAGTGTCGTGAATATATATCATGATAAACATATTATTTTTAGGGACTATTCTGACGCTCTTAATAATACTTCTGCTGATGCCCTCACCTGTTCTAACTTGGATGATGGCCTGGGCCGGCTGGTAGAAGATAGACTTCATGCCGTCGGCGAGGAAGCAGTGTACACGGTCCAGTACAGAGGCACGTGTCCAGTGGGCGGGGGAGGTCGTACTGTTGCTGGCGGACATACTGATCAACTGTGACAGCAGCAGTTGACATATTAGATAGAGTCAAACGGTAACCTCTAATGATTTTGCTGGTGGCTGTGAGGTTTTTTTTGTCGTCGGATAAACTTGCTCCATTGACTCAAAATCACAAGTGGGTTTGTTGAAAAAATACGTTGTTATTATTATGCCCATGGGAAATCTAAAATTTGGAGATCATCCGACTATCAAATTTATGCACAAAATTGAAAAAATGTTGGAATATAGTGTCCTTATTATTTGATATTTCACATAAAGTACTGCAAGTGCATTTCTCTCTGTTGACCAGTATGTTCATATAATGGAACCGATAAATCGTCCGAAATGTATCTCGCCGATAGCCTATTGCAGTGATGTTCAAATCGATCTTCTTTTTTCTCGCTAAATAATAAATCAACGCCTAACGTGGTTTTCGTTGGAAGAGAATACCATTCTCGTAATGATTATCATTCTGTATTGAGTGAAATACTTTCAATTTCTATGATAAACTTATCAACTGAACTGATTTTTTTTTTTTACTGCGATATGGTTTTCAAGGTTATAAGTTGAAACGAATCGTATTCTTTCTATGTGTACTAGTGTAGTGTTTGATCTAACAACATGATGAAATCATGGCTAAATTAGCAGGGACAAAGACACTGACAGTTTTTTCTACGGTTCACTTGTGTGTACTATGAGCAGATCGATTGCATTTCAAGTGCTACGCGCCTTATTGTGGATGTATTCAAGTTTTGAAGACTGAAAACGGGTACGTTTCCGCAAGAACAAAAGCCTCAAGGTTCGTTTCCTGGTTCACTAGACCCATTGACAAGGAAGTGATACGAAAGGTGCATTTCGCTTGAACAAAGGTATCAACATTTGCTTACGTTGCGCGTGCACTTGCGTGGAATATGTAAGGAGCATGGGTGTGTTTCTGTACAAGTACGGATGTTGGGACACCATGTACTGACCCAACACTGGTACGTCGTGTCCTGATCCTGGATGTCTTCTCGAGTGAACAACAACCGGAGCCCACTGGACAACTCCACCAATGCTTCACATGTAAACTCTACGGATAAATGTATTGACATTATTTGAAATGGGTGATTTAACACCTTGTACATGCGAGTGATCTGTACTTACAAGATACAATGCTAGAATCGACCAGCAAATGAGTTATTGGCAGTATTTACATGCTAGAATCGGCTATCAAAACAAATATGTAATTAGCAGTATTTTCACGGCTCATCACCTATACGTACCCCTAGGGACGTGGACGCGGCCGTCCGTACACCGGTGGAAGGAGAGGGCCAGGGACCGCGAGTAGGCGCACGAGAACGGGTCCCAGTCGGAGAGCGAGCCCTGGCACGACTTGCCCGTCGGGAACGACGCCTGCAGCTGAACGAGCCCGCCCAGGCCGCAAGAGGAGAGGGTCACACGGGACACGGCTGTTCGAGGGATGGGATTATGGCGTAAAATATATGGCATTGATCATTTTTTGAATCCACATAACATTTTCTTGGAAACAACATGTGGTATACGTGTATTAGTAACGATGATATTTGCTTGACTTGCATATAAAGACGTCTCACTCACGATGAAGTATTCTCATTTCTACGTCCGTAGTCCCCCGAGTTGCCGGTCCTTGGTCGTTCTTGAAATCACAGACATTGAAGGAACGGTCCACCCGGCTACTGGCAGCTTATGGCAATATATACACGTATAATCAATTATAAAACGTCACCCATGGGTAAACTACTACGGCGTAACGTAGAGATTTGTGTATATGAATTTGCATAACTCGCTATTACAGCGCTGGGGAAGAAATCAATCGAAATTATTTTCCCTGTGCAACTAGTTATATGAAGAAAAAGTATTTATTATGCTATTTATATGCAATTGCTGTCAATATTCTGGGCCTGGAAATTAAATAATGTCTCTGGAATAGTTTATACGTACACATTTTGAACTGGAGAGAGTTGAGGTCCGAACTATAGATGAACTCCATACATGTGTACCTTGGGCGACTATACATGTAAAATACAAATGGCATTGTCTTGTTTCATTGGGTATCATGTATTTCCGATGAATAGATGACAGTATTATAGGCCTGATAGCTATAGATCAATGAAATAGTCTAAGAAAAATTAGCCGAAGGGCTAAGATAGGTTACCGGACACTTTCGGGTTTAAGCATTGTAGGTGACATATGACTTTGAGATTTACCAGTCAAGGTCAACTTTGTGAATTTTAATGTCTCCATTAGGTATGCTGCATATGACTTCATATATGTTCATAATACAAACATATAAGCTTTATCAACAAGTATTTCGTTTGTAGAGGCCAATTCAAGATATTGAGATTTGCCCTTCAATGTGGTTTAAGGTCAGGTTCAAGGTCGGCAAAAGATGTGCCATATATACATGACTTTTCACAGGCTTATACACAATCCTAACCTGTATGTGCAAGTGTTTAAGTCTCAGAGGCCACTTTACAGATTTCAAGTCAGACATTCAACACTCAAGGTCATCCAAGGCCAAGATCAAGGTCATCATTAGTTGTTCCATATTTGACTTCCTACATGTTCATAATGCAAACTGAAGCTCTATCTACTTGCATGTCATCTGTAGAGGCAAATTTGGGTATTTGTTACCCAAAAATGGCGGTTTTGACCTTTCAAGATCATCAAAGGTCAAGTTCAAGGTCACCTCTCAAATCGCCATACATGACTTCCTATTTGAAAGTGCCAAAATCTAATCTCTATCTTCAAGCGTTCTATAAGTACAGTCCCGACAGCTCCCATTATGAAGAAATGGAGTGCCGAAAATTTGTAAGTCCAAATTTTGGTAAGTCCAAATGTGATTTGGGGCAAAACAAATTTTTTTCCCCGATTCGTCAAAAATTAGAAATGGCCGCCACACGGAGTCCGGTGATTCAAGGGCAACTAAACTTATACACATCATAGAGGTATGTGAGGGGAGTCATGCATAAATTAGAAAAAAAAGTCAGACAGAAAAAAATCAGACAGATTTTGAGAAAATAGCCATCAAAGTGCAAAATTGGCCATTTTTCGTCGAAAATGGCTCCCGTTTTGAAAAACAAATACGAAAACGAAAAACTGAAAAAAAACCCCGTTCTTGTAAATATTTTTGGGTATCTTTCTGCAAAATTTCAGAAAGATTCGACTGTAAACTTTAAAGATAAAAATGTGGACGGACGGACGGCGGACGACCGACGGACGCAACACCACGGCAATTGGTTATCGGACCAAAGGTACGGTGACCTAAAAACGGCAACAATATTTATCAAACTGGGGAGGAAATCACAAGGATAATTCAATCAATTACTAATTGAATAATAATGAAATATTCCCGATATTACATGAATTCGTACCACCCGTTTTGATAGACGGACAAGAACTTGTACAAATCTCGGGACCAGTGTTTCGCCTTGCATATGAATTTCCCGAGCTGTGAAAACTGCATCTCGCCGGAAGTGACAGTCACGTGCTGGTTCCGGTTCCGGTGGAAGAGCAGCCACGAACCGCGGTAATTCAGCGGGAAATCACACTCCGGTTTTTCCGACGCCACGAGATCTGGCAAGAGGGAGGGCGGAGCAAAGTCAGTTGTAAATGAGATTCACACGTGAGTAGCTTGGATTAGGTTTCAAGCGGGGGTAAAAAATAAAAGTAGCACGGGTGATCGAGTCATTACGAAATGTGCGCTGCCGTTGTTATAAAAAAAAATAACATGGCGAGGTGGGAGAATTCAGGAACGTGCTTTGATTGCGAATGGTTTACATGCATAAGGAAGCGATGCGTTTTCTGTTTATTGTTGTGAAACTGAATTGAAACACAATTATACATCCGTTGGTTAACAGGTCAGATGGAACGAACAGGCCTAGCTTGTTTTACTCTGTTTTAGGCAGTTAAGTTGAATGTTTCAACTGACCGCACAAGCCACATGACCGTTTGCAATGGTTGCCATAGTGATGTAGGTTCCCGTCTCGGCATTTTCTTTGCTCGGGAAAAGTGGAACACGCCTCGCTTTCATCGTAACACGTGCCCGGCTCTGCAAGGGAGTAGTCCAGTTAATTAATAACCCCAATCATTTCATTTACATGTACGTTATCAAGAAATAAATTGAAATTACATGTACATTGAAGTTATCAGGAAATATTACGTCATATGATGTTCTAGTATTTTTCTAGTGTGAATGATTTTGAAAAGGAACTAAAATATGATGCATTTGTTGTTCATGTTGTTTGAATTCATTGTTTGGTTCGATAGGCTTCACATTTTCAGGTTATAAACAATACTAAGTATATATACCACCATATCAACCTAACCACGAGTTTTTAAATGTTATAATTCAAAATTTCTGGAAAATATCCGTCTTTCCAAGAAAATAACACTCACCGCTTCTGTGCATGTCCAATAGCACGTGCATTATGTTGCTATTGGAGACGACACTCCCCCCACCCAGACATACGGGGCTAAAGACCAAGTCCACCATCAACTGATCAGTGTCCCCCATGTCTGGGTATCTCTAGTAACGAGAAATAAGTTTATAATTGGTCATTTATTTTTATTCTTAAAATGTTTTCACACGGCTATTTTCACAGCTTGAAGTGTCATTTTGTTGACGCCAATTTAACTTGTGGGAGGACATTGCGTTTTGATAAGTGTTCGACCCACTCTCATATCAAATATCTAATTTGTTTACAGAGATATGCGACGCTACACGCTTTTGTCATGACCCAACAATTGGTCAGTATAATTAATATGGTTATCAGTATGAATGTCTACAATTTCGAATAGGTAATCTGGCCTAAATTTGAATGTTTTTTCTATGATAATAAAATTATTTATTATTGACAAATAACTTGTACGTATTGGGTGGGCCCACTTAGCGAATACAGATTTTTAAAGTGTAGCCTGATGGCAAATTATCTTGTTTCATTTTGATTAACGCATTTTTCATTCCAAATGTCAACTCCTGGAGTGAAATTTCACTTCATTCCAGAACCGAACTAAACTCGGTTCTTCGAGATTATTTTCATAACTATCCCATTTAATGGTTAGGAAAACCCGAGTGTAGGCCCATATATCTAAAAGAGACACTAAGCGATGATTTCCTATGATATTGATGTGTGAGCCAGCCATGTGCAATATAATGTATACGCATGATAATTAGCAATGTCGTGGAGGTATTAACAACCTTGTGGGCGGTTTTGGTATATAAATATTTCATCGCTTTTTTAGTATATATATATCAAATTACTCTTTCACATTATTGAAAGGAATCAATTTCAAGTTTTGATAACTTCTTACCAAGACATATCGCGGTTGGTGACCCGGCTCCCCCGCTAGAACATGGATTTGTCCATCCTCACGCCAGGATCCCCAGCAGTAGAGTCGACTATCTGAGTCACAATGGGGTTGGCCAGGTCAGTTCATAAATACCACATATATATATATATATATCAAATATATATCAACATTTTTTGTTAACCCTTCTTATTCAACCAATTTAGGGGCCACGCAACATTACTGTCAAACCACGAAATTGTCATTCAATTAAGCAGAAAATAGTGTAAAATAGTGTAATATTTAATGCCACCAGGGAAAAAACTATTGAATATTCACCAAGGACACGTGTTTGGAAGAAGCTACAGGAGCGCTCTGGGAAGAACAGCGTCAAACCCTCGCCTTGGATACATTCACTCTCCAAGCGAGATGGCCGCCAGACACGGTGACATAGCGACTATACAAATGGAATAAAACATGGAATTAAATATGAACGGTCTTTCACATATGATGCCATGAATCGTGTTATTAATGAAAACGATCTACATGTACGAATCTAAGCTTCAGCAATATAATCTATTTCGTAGCATATACGTGTATATTATTCACTCGGTGGTATTCCCATTGTAAGGACACTTCTGATTGGGCGATTTGTACCACGTGACAATCCTACATACTCAATGTTGGACGGCGAAAGTCTATATTGGACGGCAAAAATGTATATTGGACGGGCGGGTGCTTATCAGCAAATCAGAGCGTGTGTTACATGTGGGTTTTCCCCACTCTGGGTTTCTCCTACATTCATTGGTAAATAATATAGCAAATGTTGGATGTTGAGAGTCGTCCAATATACAGTTTACGGGATTCAGAAATGTCATATTGACCTCGGCTGCGCCTCGGCCAATATGACATTTCTTCATCCCGTAAACTGTATATTGGACTCCTCAACATCCAATATTTGTATAATGTAGTATCCCAAACAGATATTAATTATCGGCCATCAGGACATTGTATTGGTTGGCAAAAAAAAGGGCAGACTGAGAAAGAAGTCCAAACTTTGCTATTGTTGTTTTTTTTTAGAATGAAGGTCACCAATTTCCAGCGCGTGATTGACCAGCGCGATTCATCTCTGTCCGTGCAAGGTCTCCAAGCCTGCCAAAGTTTGCTGTAAATCTGGGACGGGACCGTGCCTCAAAGGGACCGAGTACAAACGACATGGGCCACATCTTATCTCGTCTTGGACACCGCTCCAACCGACGGCCACAACGCCCATTGTCTTGCGGATTTCAAGGCAGAATTGCCGCGGCTTTTATTGCGATCCAGTGCAATTGCAGGTCGGTGGTGCCCAGTGAAGCTAGGACGCTTGAGGTCTGCTATTTAAGGCGAGTTAAAACGAGCGTTGCTTTTTTATGGCATGACCCTACTTTGATGACAGTTACTTCGTCCGTCTTGTGCGTTCTGGTTTTAGCCTCTTGGCGGATTTAGAGCCAGTTTTGTGACTGTGGACGACCATATGCTATGTGCGTGACTTGATGAACGACTGAAGCCGTGGGGCGACCATCGGTGCTAATTCCGAACCATGACAATCAGACATTTGGACAGATTTAACGATGTTTTAACAGATATTTTCCTGTCAATGAAATGTTGCCGCGTAGAGACATCCTCAGAGGGATTCGTCAGAGACATTTTTGCTTCTATGAAGATACATGTATATCTATTGGAGATATTATGTACTTGTATCGATATGATAGACAAGATCTACTGGTGATTAACATAGTTTCATAACAAAATACCATAGTAGGCCTATCAGTATCTCACGAAACAATGTGTAATTATTTTTCGACGTTGATTTATACAAGTACTTACTTTCTTGCGGCCGTTGACATATGCCACGAAATCATAACCCCCAAGCTGTGGACAGGGCTCCCAACTCAAAGTGTCAGCTGTGTAGAACAAGAAGAGAATGGGTAGAATTATATCATCAAGATACACTAGAGAAAACGAACACAGACAGCTTAACTGATTGGGTGCACAGTGTCTTTCTTGTTTTTATATGAAATGTATGTACATATTATGTATATTGCTAAATCAAAATCATACGAACGCGGGGTTGGGAGAATTTGGGAGAAAGAGGAAGTTAATTCAAAATGTGCGACTTCAAAGTCAGCCAAAAATCACGGACTCCATAATAAGGCTATTATTCTCATGTGGGCCAAATACTAGGCTTAATACATGGGGACCGTGCCAGTCCTGGAATCAGGCTATTCATGGAGTACGTTTTGCTCCTCCAACCCCGTACGGATTTCTTCACTTGAGTGGTCTTTTGATCACTCAGGTGGTATAGCGACTTTCGATGTCGATCGTAACGATCCGTGCCTAGCTCAAACGAACGTGCCACGAGAACGCTAGGCCCTCCCGTACCCCCACCCCCACCCCCGGGAAAATTTGTTCACCGGTCCAACACACGAGTGGCAATCCATCGCCGCATCAATGTCATAATTCTTCCGGCAGCGAGCCTAGATTTCAGGGGCGTTAATCCACTTGAAAGTGTTTTATACGTTTGTGGGGGCAATCAGTGGTTAATGGCCGTTAGTTACCCCTCGAGGCTTTCGAGGCAGACAATGGGACTTGGAACCGAATCATCAATATTGGATACCACACACGACACATACAATTAGCCTTGTATTAATGTTCTTCAACCTCCGTGTTAATGCCAATGTCACTGTATATTTCGCTACTTGTTCGCCGTCATTTGACCGCGAAACGTGATACGATCTGAATTCAAACTAGCGCCGTGGACTTCCCCCAACGGTGCCCAACCCCGGTGAATTCCATTTACTGCCGTCGTACGTACATCTGTTATCGTCCATGGCTTATGGTCAACAGGAACCCTTTTTAATTGCCCCCTTTTCCTCGCTACGCGCCCCAGCGGCGAAAAAAACAGAGAGAAAAAGCAGTTCATCGCGAGTCTATTAATCTTCGAGGGTTAATGTTGCTTGACCCGAGCAGCGAAGCGGGCGTTCTTCATCGAGTTGCAACAACCTCGGCCGAGGGCGGCGGGGTGAAGGGTGACACACACAGTTGGTGGAGAATTCCGACTCGACTCACCTATCCAGGGCCAATCGTCCCTGACCAGACTGTCCGCGTCGCACAGGTCGCCTTCGTTCGTGTTGCTGAGGTGCGCTGGGTGGATGGATGGATGAAACGGGAGAGTGAGGGGAAAAAAGAAGAAAATAAAAGGGTAAATCAACGTCGGGTTGACACATTGCAACGCTAGGCACCCGAAAGACGGAAAAGAGAACAATTAGGCACCCGGATCCACTAACCCCCAGGAAATAAAACATCAGCGGGCGATACACGGCCATCACTGGGCCGTGATTCCCTCGAGTGACAATCAGCAAGCGATATCTGCGTCAAGTAAATTACTAGTGTCACTCAACGGCGGGACTACTGATCGTACTTTTTTGTTTCCAACTTGAAAAAACTCACGACAGTCTATTTATAAATGCCGGGAAGCGATTCGTATGTTTACAGTGAATGACATGCCTTCGTCTTTAATTTAAAGTGAAACTACCTTCCTCCTTCCCTGTTGGTAGCTGAATGTATATGGGGCCCTAGTATCATAAACAACATTTAATATGCGGATAAAAATGCATGGTTGTAAGATAGTTTTGTATACCAAAAATGTATTCACACACAGGGACCCAATTGTCAATCCATGAATGGTGAATTCAAGCTTTTTGAAAGTTTTGTTTTGTGACGACCAGTTCAATATTAATTACAATGGTCCTCACCGGAACGTATAACCCCTTGAAAAACTCCGTTTGGTAACAGCTGTACATGTACTTACATCGCCATATTTGGAGTATGTTTGAATTTCTTCTGACAAACTTGAGACACATGAATCTGGTCACACTGCAAAAGAGCGAGTGAGAATATTATTAATTACTGGGCGATACTTTATCGTTACGACGATTTATGGCCGAGGTATGCTATACATACACTTTTCGTGTAAATTAGCATACTTTTTATTCTTCCTTCTCGCACTTCTTTCAATATCATTTAAACACACTGTACATATTCAACAACATCAAAGCCTTTAATACAGACAGCGCACTTAATACTAATGGGTAGATCCATTAATGACAACCCGACACTCCAAAACACACCGTATTTAGAACGTTGGAGTAAGATTAGCAATTAGAGCTGGGGACAGATATAACACATTGGCTCGTGGTTAATACAATGACCTTCTTAATGCCACTGGAACGATACGGATAAAATTAAACTCGGTAGAACGTAAAGACGAAGACAACGTAGAATTAGTTATTTTGTCTTCCAATCAAGTTATCTGATGCATATAATGTTCTTTGCAAGGGAAACGACGCACGTTAGTTTGCAAATTTGCGAATATTGGGCAAGATGTTTTAAGACGTAAAATCGATTTAAAATCAGTAGATGTTTTTATCTTGTTGAAAATCCACATTTCAGCAACGACAGTATTAATTCTTTTCTGAAGAAATATGTACAAAGTAATCTGACCTGATTGCTATTTTTCCTTCATTATACGCACTAAAAAAAAGAAAAAGAAACTCCGAAATATGATTGTATCTTATGCAATCTTTTAAATCTACTCAAAACGGCTTAGAAATGCCAGTACGGGATAAGCACGTCATAGAAGTTAGGCAGTGTTTATAGAAGCACTCTTCTAGCTAAGCATTTGCACTTCCTGACTTTGCTTGTTGTCGACATTATGGCCTTGCTTGTGTCTATTTGTATTCATTCATTGTAGCGTTCTTTTCGGTAGCTTCTGAACATCCAGCCCTGGAATATTAGTATCGGTCCTAAATGTATCACTGTTAATATGCTGATATGCTTAGGTATGGGCCTACTGGTATACTTACTAACATTGTCGAAACGTTTCCAATACTTTACCAGCCCACTGACCATTTGAATGTTACAGTTGCCAACGATTGTGCATCAATTGTCAAAATGCACTGTATATATGTAGGTGAACTTGTGAATGCATCCATTCGCGTTGCGCAATTCTCACGCAATTCAGCACAATTACATTCCGGGAAATTGCCAGATTCCTGCACAACACTGGTCGTCTCGACCGTGGTTTCCTCGAGTAGAAATGGACAATAACTCACACCTAAGGGGTGAATAGTCGCCTTTCATATAAGCCATGGCCATCGATTTGCAAAAGATCGAATTGATCCGTGTAGCGAGGTTTTGACACAGCATAGATCAGGAAAACTCTTACTAGTATTCAAATGAGGTAGGTACTTTGGTTTGGAGTTGGTCGTAGGCTGGAAGAAGTTTCTTTGGAAATATTGTAGAGAACGGTTGGTAAGTCGTGGAAACATCGCTGTTTTTAAATTTAAAATCGGTCTAGGTCGATAAAACATAGGGCTATATATGAACATCTAGCACAAGGCACAAAATCAACCCAATAGCATATATATTCTCTTAAACAATCATCAGATTATTCATTGTCACAAGTGGAGTCGAATTCTACTTTTAACTCTTCTTTCAACGAGATAACACGGACAAACCTGCAACGTAGGACATGGACTGATAGATAATTCACGGAGTTTACACGTGAACCGCTGTCACGCCTATCATAGATCCGTCTTCCATCACCTGTGTATTAAACGTCACCCCATGTCATCTGTGATATGTTTGGTGTTCCACAGACTCCCCCCCCCTCTCTCCTCCCCCCCCCCCCCTCTCTCTCTCTCTCTCTCTCTTCCTTTCTGTCCACATCCAGGCTTCTCTGCGGTTGATGATGGAATGTGCCCTGTGGGCTCTACGTGGCGGTCCAGTCCGACCAACTGGAGACCGCTATCGCCCGTGATTTACGGCACAGTCCAGCGATGGACCCTAATTAGAAATCGCTCATCTATGGCCGGAGAAGAGTCTGGTTTTACAAGCAATTCCCGGTAATCAGGCAACCGCTAATCCCCAATGGACATAAAACAAATCAGGAAGTTCCAGACGCACCTTTTGGTCCGTCCCATATAATATGGAAAAGAGGCGAGATTGTCTGTTATCTAATTATATGTGGAGATTCAATTTGGGTGTTTATGTCTCTTGGAAAGTAGCGACATTATGCGTAAATCAACTTGGTGCGTTCTGGTGTAGCGTTCTGCTCGGACACATCATATGCTAATTTTTATTTGTACTGTTGCTAATTTATAATACACCACTGTCATGTGCATAATTCCCTAATCCGGGATATTTCTGAACAGTGGTTAATACAATTATCTACCTCAAATTAAAATTGTAGCCAATAGAATAATTATATTGATCAAAATATTGATATACGATGAACGCATGCAATTCTATTCCCACCCTATATACATATTTGAAGACGATATTTCTTACCAAATACCCAGCTATTATGACCGGTGTTATGTTACCTACGATG